>CAWUFW010002971.1:0-1200000 GCA_963921515.1 Calotriton arnoldi
GTGAGCGTATATGGACTAGAGGACATCCTAGAGCCTGGTGAGTACACAACAAATGTACACAATAAACTGCCACAAAACACACACATCACTGTCAAGGGGAGAGTCAAACCATGCACTCATAGCAATTACACAGCAACTAGAACAGAATCATCCCAAAATGTGTATGTCAGTCAGATAAACACAACACATGCCATCAAAAAAGTCACATCCAACTGTGCCAACACATGTACAAACACAACCACAACTACAGCTAGGCAGTGGCACAAATAGAACTAACACACACATCCACACATGTAGCCACCACAACAACACCAACACACAGTGAAGACCACTCAAAGGAAGGAATTCTGTGTATGCTGGCCAAGTCAGTGTAGCCAATAGCATCATGGGAGTCGCACTCACACATATTGCCCCCCCCCACAACTGTCCCATCAACACCACCCTGAACCATGCTCACATCACAGGGAGTGGAGAAGGACTCACAAGATGGCTGACACTGGCTACTGCTGTGGGGAGCACAAGGCTCTGCTGCCAACTGTGCACCAACAAACAGCAGGACACCACTGACTGACATCCTGAGAGACAACTTACACTCCCTGCAATGCAAGCACGTTCCATGGTGGGATATCTGGCTGGCTGGCTGGGTGGGAAGGGGGACTTGCAGCACTGACCATAGTCACCAGCACCTCCCCTCACACCCCCCCCCAACACAAACTCCACAGTACCCACCTGGTAGAATGCAATGCCCTCCATCCTAACACAAGATCCCACAAAGCACCACCACCCTGGGTTATGTTGTGTGAAGCACAGGGACACTCTTGGGACTCTTAGCCAAACAACTGCCAGGACAACACTCCCAGCCATCCTGTCAGCACAGCCAGCCCACCCCACAGGGAAGCAGAGTCAAAAGGAAGGAAGCATGGGCATGCTGGGAAGGGGGTGGAGGCAATAGCATGATGGGAGTCGTAGTCACAGACATTGCTCAGCCTCACAACTGGCCCATCAACACCACCCTGAACCATGCTCACATCACAGGGAGTGGAGAAGGACTCACAAGATGGCTGACACTGGCTACTGCTGCGGGGAGCACAAGGCCCTGCTGCCAACTGTGCACCAACAAACAGCAGGACACCTCTGACTGACATCCTGAGAGACAACTTACACTCCCTGCAATGCAAGCACGTTCCATGGTGGGATAACTGACTGGGTGGGTGGGTGGGTGGGAAGGAGGTCTGGCTGTCAACCAAACACAATCAATGCAGACCATGTTCACACCCCAGAGAATACATAGAAATGCCCAAATAATGCAGGACAATGTGCCACACCAATATCAACCCCTGACTGTGACGACTTAGGACAATACAATGTACAGGCCCGCACCCCGAGGCACAGTCACAACTGTCAGGTGTGTCAACCACTGATGCCTGCAGAAACATGACATACATTGTTTGTGTCTCCCAAAAACAGGTGATGATAGGGACACAGCAGCAGACGCTGAGGAGTCCCAGTCCCAGGCTCAAGAGGATGCCGAGCTCACTGGCGTCGTACAGCCTCTGTCCTCCTCGGACGATGAAGAACAACCTGGCACATCCGGTGCAAGTCAACATGCTGCACCAGCAGGACCACCAGCTGCAGCACCAGCAGGTCCACCAGCTGCACCCCCTGCACCCACCCCTCCAACGACTGTCACCACGAATACCATCCCTGCCGACATGGACAGAATAAGGAACAACACCAGCGCAGTGACCCTGGACCAACCTGGGGCCATGGACACCACCACCACCACCAACCCCCAAGGTGGACCAGGGTTATCTGTGCGTGCAACTGCACACACTGCACATGTCAGCAGGGGTGGTGGGAGGGGTGGGAGACAGAGGTCGCTGCTTGCAGACGTTGCTGGTGTGCATGAAGACCCACAACTGGTACGCATAGCTGATGCGTACCAGTCCAGCACCGGAGAGCTCAGCCAGGTAGTGGGGCTCCTCAGAGACATCAAACAGCAGCAGGCTGCCCATCATGCCCGCTTGGACTCCCACATGTCCCATGTGGAGTCACACATGTCACGTGTGGACTCCCACATGTCACGTGTGGACTCCCACATGACCCGCGTGGAGTCCAAGTGGGATGTACTACATGAGATGACGGCGGTGCACAGGGACATTTTACAATGCCTCCGCCAGATGAACAGCAACCAGTCCACACCTCCCTGTGTGCCAACAACATCTGGTACCGAACAAACTGCAACTGCCACAGGGAGGGAGGAGGACTCTGGCGGAGAGTCCCCTGCACCGCAGCAGCCTGCACTTGAGGGCCCCCCCCCAAGAAGAGGGGTCGTCCGAGGAGGGGAAAGTGAGAGGCTGATGGCCAAGCGCAACTCCCAGGAAGCCTGAACCTGTTCTGGATTTTCGCCTTTGTGCACAGACTGTTCACCCTGTTGATGGCAACACTACTCCCACACATTGCATGGGGAGTACAAGTTGGAACAATGTGTCAGACAACTGTGGCCCCGATACTGGGGATCCTGTCTACCTGGACTTTCTATTCATCTAGGAACTTGGGATTGCAAGATTCATGTACAGCACAATCCATCCTATGCACTATTATCACAGATGTATCACAATAAACACAATAATACACCATACTTGCCTCTGTCGTGATTCCAACGTGGGTACTGTTATGGGGATGATGAACAACAAAATTACACTGTGTATGCGAACTGCAACAGCAAGGACAACACAGGCATGTGAGTACAGGCAACGTGACACATATGAGGGAGACACACCACCAGGGCTACACAACACATACACACCTAGGCCATCTGACTCATTGCCTACACTGATGTTGCCAGGGAAGACGGTGCAATGCACAGACACCACACCCATTCCCAGTTGTAGTCAAGTAGCCCACAGGTGCAGTAAGCAAATGGCAGTCAAATGTGTGACCACAGACAACGCACATCACTAAGTGAAGCACAGGTTTATTACACAGTAGCAACATGCCGTAACCACTACAGATGCAAGGTAACCCCACCTGGTAGCGGGCACACAGTCAACAACTGTAGACAGAAGGAAGTCCATGGGTGTGGCGCACATCACCTGTAGGGACACAACTGCTACCAGCCTGGATGTGCAATCACGTTGTCGGTGGACACAGTTGACCAAACGAATCTGAAAGTACCCTGTGAAGGACAGAAATGACACACAGTCAAAAGCAATGGAGTACAGGACAGAACAGCAAAACTCATGCACAATACATGTTACAAGATACCCACCCAGAACCAAGTTAGCATGTCAACACTGTTGGGGAGTACAGCCCACCTGTCACCACACATCGCAACACACATCCAGTCAAGTAGCCCATGGACACACTCCAACAGCACCAGAGCACCACCCACACATCATGCCAACTCACATCATTCACATGACACCTCAGGATACTCACATTCAGCTAAAGAAGTTGGTGATGAGCTGTGTGCGGACATCACCATCACCATCATCATCATCATCGTCACTGGCATCGTGGTCCAGGCCAGGATCCTCCACAGGTGGCGGATGTTGGTCATCGTCATCCTGGATGAGAGGCAACTCCTTCCGCACTGCCAGGTTGTGGAGCATGCAGCAGACGATGATAATCTTGCACACTTTCGCAGGGGCATATGGGAGGGACCCTCCGGTCTTGTCCAGGCAGCGGAAGCGGCTCTTCAGGAGACCAAAGGTCCGCTCAATCACTCTCCTGGTCCGACCATGTGCCTCATTGTAGCGCATCTGGGCAGGTGTCACAGGGTTCCTGAGGGGTGTCAGCAACCACGGCATGTTGGGGTATCCCGAGTCACCTACGGACAGACAAGTGCACATCAGCTGACTTGGAAAAGTGGGCGGAATACTACAGATCAGATCACACACAATGGCACAAAGTCAGTACACACCGACAAGCCAGGCACGCTGGTTCTGCATCTGTGCCATCAACCTGGGGATGCGACTACTCCTCATCACAAAGGCATCGTGTGCTGAACCAGGGAAACGGGCACACACGTGTGTGATGGTCATGTCTGCAAGACACACCACCAGTGCATTGACCGAGTGGTAGTGCTTGCGGTTCCTGTAGGCCTGCTCCTGGGCCTGTGGTGGTACCAAAGCCACATGTGTCCCATCAATGGAGCCAATTACATGCGGCATCCTCCCCAGGGCATAAAAGTCACTCTTCACGTCAGTGAGTCGTCGCAGTCTAGGGAAATAGATGTACCGGTTCAGGAAGAGCAACATTGCCGCCAAGAAATCGCGGAGCACACGGCTGAACATGGTCTGTGACATCCCACCAGCAGACGCCACAGTATGTTGGAAGGTACCGGTGGCAAAGAAGTGTAGGGCTGCCATCACCTTCACCTTGGGGGTCAGCGCTGTAGGATACGGCCGGCCAGGCTGCAAATGTGGGGACAACTGCACTGCCAAATCCTCAATCAGCTGCCTGGTGAAGCGGTACCGTCGGATGCTGTCCCGTTCCACCATCGTTGCCAGGTCTGGGAATGGCCGATGGACAGCAGGAGCCCTGCAGTGCAGAGGAGAAGTAAGCAAGATCGTCAGTCACCCCACATATGCGGCATTGAACACACTCAAGATCCCAACATACATCATCATGAGGCACAACTACATGAAGTGTGCAGTACCGGAACGACATGTATGGTACATACATGGCCAACATCTGTCAACACGGTCCTACAGGTGGCATCAATTTGTCCCAGGTTGGCCCATTGGATATCATGATGCTGTGTCACAGTCACCCCCCAGTGACATGTGAGGACAGATGTGCCCCAGGCACCACAGCTCAACGACAGGCACATTCCCAGGGACCCTGTAATGCCACATGGACACTGGCATCACCTGGAGTATCATGTGTACACCACAACAAAACAAACATGACCCCCACAGGTAGTGGCCACACTTGCCATGGCAGGAGAGCCATGGACGTCTGTGACACACACGCACAACATCAGAGTCCATGCACACACAACGTGGATGTGGAGACTGTCTCCCATTGTGCACATGAAATCAGAGACATTGTAAACACTACATGCACAAAGACTGTGGAGGGCCATCACTATTGTGCCACTGGGACACCCTGGCTCAAACATACCGTCCCACATGGGACTCACGGGGTATGTGACATGACATACACAAACACCACTGTGAAATGTGACCATGGCACATGCACAGATATGAACAGTTGCACATCACAGTGGTCACGTACACGTAACACCCAGGATCCTGTCCCCATTAACACGTGCACAGCCTGGGGGTGGCTGCCCACAGGTGACACCCACAGGACAACATGTACACCAACATACACACAATAGGAAATGCAGCCTTACATGCCTTATGATAAGGTTTGGACAGGCTGTCGTGATGTAGGTGTGCCCCTCACTCCCTGGGAGCTATCTGTGGCTGGCATATGTCCATCTGAGACAGGCATGCTGACATATGCCAGTCACATGTACAGTGATGCGTTGAACAGCAATGGACCGATCGGTGCCTCCGGCCGGCCCATTGCTTTCAATGTGTGCGGGTACGCGCTGTACCCCTGTGCGCGTTGTACTGCAATGGACCGATCGGTGCCTCCGGCCGGCCCATTGCATTCAATGTGTGCGGGTACGCGTTGTACCCTGTGCGCGTTGTACTGCAATGGACCGATCGGTGCCTCCGGCCGGCCCATTGCATTCAATGTGTGCGGGTACGCGTTGTACCCCTGTGCGCGTTGTACTGCAATGGACCGATCGGTGCCTCCGGCCGGCCCATTGCATTCAATGTGTGCGGGTACGCGTTGTACCCCTGTGCGCGTTGTACTGCAATGGACCGATCGGTGCCTCCGGCCGGCCCATTGCTTTCAATGTGTGCGGGTACGCGTTGTACCCCTGTGCGCGTTGTACTGCAATGGACCGATCGGTGCCTCCGGCCGGCCCATTGCATTCAATGTGTGCGGGTACGCGTTGTACCCCTGTGCGCGTTGTACCTCAATGGACCGATCGGTGCGCACCCATTGACAATGGGCTTGCCTGGCAACGGACGCGTTTTCGAATATTCGAACGAGTCGGTTGCTGGAAAATCAGTTGGTCACCCACAACAATGTTGCAAAATCATGTATGTCATGAAGTTGAAATTTTGAAGGATGCTGTGGGCGTGTTTTGGTGCTGCTATTCCATGGATTGGCCAGATTCAGAAGATGCAAACGACTTGGACCTATCACTTTGGACACAAGGGACAGTATCTGCCTCTCCAGCACATATATATTGCTGCATGTTCCCCTGAGAGCCCACTTGCCTGCACTACATGCTCCAGGACGACATCTGCCACTGCACTGCTGCTGTCTCTGCCCCTCTGGACCCTGCAATGGCACGTACTGTGGAGAGAGCCCCAGCCTTCAGCCTTGAAGAGAACCAGGCCCTGCTGGACAGCCTACTTCCACAGTACAGCAAGCTGTATGGGACACCAGGGGAGCAGGTGAGTGTTCTGTGCACTGCCTTTCTGAATGTGCATTTTGTCTGACTAGCAAGGCTGAGAGTCAGCACACCACTGGCTAGCAGGCTCACTGAGTAGTTGTCACCCCCCATAGTGTGTAGTGACTTGCACTGGACAGGTATGGTGCAGTGACAGTGCTTCTGAACAGGGTTTTACTCCCCATGCTATGATACCATGTAGTGACTTCTGGAAAACTGTCCATGGGCAGCCGTGCACTGCCTGGGTACACCATGTGCCCCTGTGATTGCGACATGTATATGCAACTGTGTCATGCACGGATATGTTGCATGTGTAGTAATGGCCTTATCACTTTGTCATCCTGACAGGCTTCTGCCCATCGGAAGCATGAGATATGGAAGGACATCGTCCGGGCTGTCCGGTCCGTGGGGGTCTACAAGCGCCGGATCCGCAACTGCCAAAAGAGGTGGCAGGACCTTCGGGGCTGGACCCGGAGGATTGCACGGGTCCAGCTGAAGCTGTCGCCTCCTCGCAGGAGGGGCGGAACACGGACCCTGACCCCCCACATGCTCAGGATCCTGGCGGTGGTCTTTCCAGACCTGGATGGGCAGCTGAAGGCCAGAGAGCAGCAAGGAGGGGGTGAGTCAAAGACTGCACTGTGTACTCTGTCTAACATGTTATGTGCCCTCCTCGGGCCAGGTTGAACTGCCACAGTACAGCAGTCATGTTGTCCAGGAGCCATGTCCCTCTATTGTGCACTGCCCACTCCTCATCTGATACCCAGGTGTGGCCCTTACATGCAGGGAATTCTGTCACTTAGGACTGTGTCCTTGCAGTTTGCTTGACTCAAGGTGGGAGACAGCATCTGTTTCCCTGACTCTGTGGTGGGCATCATGGGTGGGTCCATTGCTTACACAATGCCTGTATTCTGACATGTATTCAGCGTGTTACTTTGATCTGTGGTCCAATTGCTGAGCTGATCCACCACATGTGGCTGGGGTACCTGGCACACACCCATGCTGCGGGTGGGAACAATGTTTGGGCCCCAGGAGTATGTATATGACGTGTGTCACACATACTTAGCCAGCTGCCTACAGTCCAGGGCTCATCCCTCATTCATGTGGGGCTGGACAGTCATGCCTACTCCAGGCCATACAATACACTCTGTACTCCCACTCCCGTGTATCAGAGGACACATTGTGCACAGTGTTTTGACCCCTCAGGTGTCTGCCTCTGTGTCAGTGTGCTGTGGATTAGTCGCCAGGACTGCTGTGGAGTTTCTTGGTAGGGGCTCAGCATGCCACTGGAGATGTGACCATAGGAGACGATACTTGTGTGACACATAGGTGTCTGATCAGCTGCCCATGCAGACTGGGGCATGTAAATGTGAAGTTCAGGCAGCTGTTCCCCATGCACAGCAGAGTGTGAGGGGCTCAGGTTCAGAGGGTAGTGTCACAGGTCTCCCATATGTCCAATAGGTATGACCTGGACAGATGAGGGTTAAGAGGATGTGTTGTGGGGGGATGTACATGTGCACTTGTGCAGCTCCAGGACTTGCATTCCCCATGACCTACTATTGTGACACAGTGCAGAGTGTTGTTGTCTGGCTGCAAAGTCATACATCACTGAGACAGTGATGTATGACTTTGCAGTCATGCCTCCGCCATGGCATGTGTCTACTGATTGGTGATCCTGCAGGGGAGTGACATGTGCTACATGCACACCATAGTGGCGCTGGCTATCAGGACATGGGTGCATCATGGTGTCTGTCGCTGGAATGCATCACATGCATTTCCTATTTGACTCTGGGCATCCCTTACATCCGTAAACCTGTACTGACTCAGTGGCAAGAGCTGTGATGTGTCCACACCGTGTCCTCTGCACTGTCCAACTACTGTGTACTTGGTGCATGTGTCAACACTGGGGTGTTGCAATCCAACAGACACCAGACAGATGGGTGCAAGGCCATGTGGGATGTGAGTGCCATGCTTGGCATCAGACTGACAATTGACTTCTCCTGTTCAATTAGGGCACTTTTAGCAATGTACAACTAATGATGCCAGGGCTTGCTCTGTAATGTGCTGTGCTCACAGTGGTGTGTGCGTTTGGTGCAGGTGACTGATGTCTGTCTGTTTCCCCATTGTTTGCAGATACATCCACGGCCACGGAAGGGGACAGCTCCACGGACCAGGAGGAGCCGGAGAGCCAGACTGGGTCAGCAGCCGAGGAGTGGTCGGAGGGACCCAGTGGCACGGAGGGCGAGGGGAGCCACACCGAGGAGTCCTCAGCAGCATCCACCTCAGCTGAGGACCAGAGCAACTCGGAGGATGACTCCCTTGTGGAGGCGGGTGTCAGCAGCCACCACACCCCAGCTAGTGTTGCTGTCCCCGCCACCACCAGCACCACCACCGCCCTCCCATCGGCTCCCATTCCCCAGGTCCGTGGAGGCTCCCATGTCCGGGAGCGTGTCTCCTTTGGGCCAGGCACCGCACCCCCTGCCCCTGTGTCCCCTGCTGCCCTGAGTGAGGAGTCTGTGTACCTCCTTCGCCAGCTCCATGTAGGGCAGACAGCCATGCTGAGTGTCCTCCATGCGCACACCGCGCTGTTGACTCAGCTGGTGTCGTTCATGGAGGGCATCTCATCGGGCATGTCTGACCTACAGAGGGGCAATAGGTCCATGGACTCCTCCCTGACGGCAGCAGTGTCCCTCCTCAAACGGTCCCTCACCCCTCCTGCCTCTGCTCCATCCACACTCCCCAGCACCTTACCCATCCCAGGCACACACACACTGGCACAGGCACACACCAGCACACACACATCCAGCACACTGACACACACGCCAATGACAAAACGCACACGCACGCACATTCAGGGGACTGAAGCCAGACTCACAGGGGATGGGGCCCTGGAACACACACACGCATCCACATGCACTGCGCAGTCCTCAGTTCCCTCTCCCTCCAAAGCACCCTCCCTTGCCTCACCTGCAACCCCAAAGTCACAGCAGCTCTTCCTCTGTGACCTCGGCCTCTTCCCCACCGATGAAGCTGCTCCAGCATCCCGGGGGAAGAGGAAGCCCACCCACACGGAGCAGAGTGCCCCTCGCCCCCGGACACCCTCCCCCAGGCGCAGACGGACTGAGGCCCCCACCCGCAAGTCCCCCGGAGTGCTAAGAGCAAGACCCCGCCACCACCCTGCAGCTCAGGCACAAGGTCTCCGTCCTCCATCCCTCAGGCCCCCACTGCACAGGTGCCCCCACCACACCCTGCCCCAGGTTCCCCCACCCACAGATATACCATCCCCAAGATGCTCCGGCCTTCTCCCCCTGCCACTTGCTCTCCCAGCACCACACCCCCGCTGCGCTTGTCTGTGCCACTGATGTGGTGAGGGTGTCCCCCCCTCTGTCCAACCCACCTTGCCTGTTCCCCATTCTCCTCCCCTGGAGGTAGGCACTGCAGTGGAGTCCACTACCGCCCTGTCTGACTTGGGCACTGCAGTGGCGGACCTGTCCACCCCATCTGCAGGGTCCACTGCAGTTGTGCCGGCACCCACGACATCTGTGTCATGCCCCCAGTTGTGCCGGCACACACCATGTCAGACACCTCCACTGCAGTTGTCAGTGGCTCTCCTGCACCCACCACCCCTTCCCTGACTCCCCCTGGTGAGCCCTGATCCTGTCCCTGCGGTGCCTGGCCTGCCCCCCGGTTGCCCCTCCTAGTGGATTGTCCCTGGTATTGTGCAGGCATGCGTAGGGTGACATCTGCCAGTGTCACCCTGTTTGAACTTTGACAATGGACTGGCCATTGGCCTTTGCTCTTTTTCAGGACTTCGTTTGGCCTCAACACATATGCTGAATAAAGCAACTTTCTTTTCTCTAGTGCTCATGCTTCAGATGTACATGTTGTTGGTGCAGCTAACCATGCCCTTGCTGCAGTGATGGTGATATCTGGTCTCATGATTATGAAGTGTTACTGTGCAGGAACCCATGTGGTCCAGGGGGAATGTGTCCTATCATGTGGTGTATCCATGTCATCAATAGCAGCATCTGAGGGTGTCATGTGTTCAGTATTTGGCAATGGGTTTCCTACTTACATTGGCAATTTCATATCTGTGGCTTCCACCCCTGCACATCTGTTGTGCCTGCCATCGTTGCATTTCTCTACTTCCCTGACCGTGTTGCCATCTCCAGTGGACATGCAGGTTTGGGCATCAATGGGGAGGGACTCATCCGTGTAGTCAGTGCAACATTGCTATACAAGTGTGTTGGATCTGTGCTGATGATTCCGTTGGCACATCCATGACCAGGCTGATGTGATGGGAGCCCTCATTTGGTGCTAATTGTTGATTGTGTGACCAAGTGCTCAGCTGACATGATGGGGCCCTACTGAGGCAACATATGGCACAGCTTTCCTCACACAGGAGTGGAGTCCCCTCATGGCAGTGTGTACACGTGTGACATTGCCTGCGCCCAAGGTGTGTGTTGTATGTGCATGTCTGTGTGTTCACTTCCATTCATCTGCGCATGCTGTGATCCCTAGTGTTGTACCTGTTTGTGATGCTTGCTGACTTGAGCTATGTTCCCCCAAAGTCTTCTCCCTGTGTTCTCTGTGATGTGGGTGCATGGCACATTACTGGTCATCAGGGTGTCACCCATAGGTGTGTTTGCTGTCAGGGCTGAGTTTGTGTGCAGACGCAGATGGGTCACAGTCAGGTTTCCCTTGGCACTTGTTGTTTGCCCCTGTCATGTGATTTCCAGTTTGTGTTATCTTTCAGTGATTGTGACATGTTGTGTGTGTGACTGCTGCCACTCCTCAGGGTCAGAGCTGCAATGTTGGAAGTTGTCTATGTGTGTTCGTTGTGGGTGACCTTGGCTTCTTCATTGGTGTGTGACTGTGGCTGGGATCCCATTGGTCGGTGTGGTATTGCCGTCATGTCCATGTACAGCGTAGTGTGCAGTGTGTCAGACATTCAGGAGTCTTGTTGAGTGTCCATGTGTGATGTGTTTCTACACCTTGGTTCCCACCCACCACCCTGGAATAGTCATGGGTGCATGTGCAATGTCACCAGTGCATGTGTACTTCACTGCTGCACATTGTTGGAGGTCGAGGGGTGTGGTGTTGAGTGTGTGCAGATGAGAGTTGTTGCCCGGCTAGGCCCCTGCCTCCATGTTGGCCTTGGCTTACTGGCCATGCTGATTGATTTGTGCTTGTGTAGGTGTGATGGTAGTTTGTTGCTCAGGACACCTGACTGTGGTTCATAGTGTGAACGACATTTAGCTTTGTCATCACAGTGGTATTTTTCTTCAGCCCAGGGTCACCACATTGTGGGGGCCCTGGGGGTGGTGCTGTGGTGTGTCTGTGACTTGCTGTGTCAGTTGTTGTTCCTACGTGCCTGTGTGACATGTGTGTTTTGTGCTCCCTCTCACCTGACAATGCCTGCTTGCCCACATAGGGGATTTGGATCCATGAGTTACCTTAGTGTGGCAGTGTATGCACATCTGTATGATTGGTATTCAGCTCTCCTCATGTGTTGTGTGGTTGCCTGGGGACACTGGCACCCCCACCCCTCACCTGCTGTGTATGATGACAGTGTTGGTCTGCCTGTTTGTGTTTGTGCATCTGCACCACTGCATTGGCATATCTTGGGTGTGCCATTGGCTGTATGTTGTTTGGTGTGTTTCCCCTGCTGTCCCTGGGACTCCTAGGTCATCGGTCAGCACAGTGATCATGGTTTGTGTGTCCCATTGCTGCCATGGTATGGTATCTGTTCACCTCACATCTGCTGTCTCCACAGGGTATCTGCATTTGTGTGCCCATTGGTGCAAATATGTGGTTCTGCATTCTGATGGTCACTTCTGTCATTGTGTCATTGATGACTGTTGACGGTCTCAGCCCCCATGGGTGTTGTTTGTCTGCACATGGCCAAAGGAATGTTTCATTTGCACTGCAGTATTTGGCTCCCCCAATTTATGTTGCAATGGGACACATACACTACTTTGCCACAGATGAGTTTTTGGTTCTGTGAGCAGGAATGATCCATGCAGTTTGGCAGTTGCAGCTCTTTCTTTGTCAACAATTACCTTTTGGTCACTGTGATGATGAGGGTGTAGACCCCATTGCCACAATGGTCAAAATGTGCTTCAGCTATGGACCCCACACTTGCCTTTTGGTCACTGTGATGATGGGGGTTTGGACCCCATTGCCACAATGGTCAAAATGTGCTTCAGCTATGGACCCCACACTTGCCTTTTGGTCACTGTGATGATGGGGGTTTGGACCCCATTGCCACAATGGTCAAAATGTGCTTCAGCTATGGACCCCACACTTACCTTTTGGTCACTGTGATGATGGGGGTTTAGGCCCCATTGCCACAATGGTCATGGGCTGCTTGCATTGTGGGTGCCACACACATATATGTGTGGCACATGTGCTAGGGGGTCACATTGTATGTTGAAAGTCATGTTCGGTGTTGTAGGCATTTGACACAGCCTACACACGCTTGTCATGGTGGTGGGGGGATGTCTTAATCTTGCATTCCCTAGGTTGTGGTGTGCTTGTTGTGTCATGCATTGTCCATCCTATGAGTGGGGGTGGTAGTAGTGGTAGGCATCCAGCCCCCTGGCTAAGGGTGGTAGTAGTGGTAGGCATCCAGCCCCCTGGCTAAGGGTGGTAGTAGTGGTGGGCATCCTGCCCCCTGGCTAAGGGTGGTAGTAGTGGTAGGCATCCTGCCCCCTGGCTAAGGGTGGTAGTAGTGGTAGGCATCCTGCCACCCTGGCTAAGGGTGGTAGTAGTGGTAGGCATCCTGCCACCCCTGGGTGAGGGTGGTAGTAGTGGTAGGCATCCAGCCCCCCTGGGTGAGGGTGGTAGTAGTGGTGGGCATCCTGCCCCCTGGCTAAGGGTGGTAGTAGTGGTAGGCATCCAGCCCCCCTGGCTAAGGGTGGTAGTAGTGGTGGGCATCCTGCCCCCTGGCTAAGGGTGGTAGTAGTGGTAGGCATCCTGCCCCCTGGCTAAGGGTGGTAGTAGTGGTAGGCATCCTGCCACCCTGGCTAAGGGTGGTAGTAGTGGTAGGCATCCTGCCCCCCGTGGGTGAGGGTGGTAGTAGTGGTGGGCATCCTGCCCCCTGGCTAAGGGTGGTAGTAGTGGTAGGCATCCAGCCCCCCTGGGTTGGGGTGGTAGTAGTGGTAGGCATCCTGCCCCCTGGCTAAGGGTGGTAGTAGTGGTAGGCATCCTGCCCCCTGGCTAAGGGTGGTAGTAGTGGTAGGCATCCTGCCACCCTGGCTAAGGGTGGTAGTAGTGGTAGGCATCCTGCCCCCTGGCTAAGGGTGGTAGTAGTGGTAGGCATCCTGCCCCCTGGGTGAGGGTGGTAGTAGTTGTGGGCATCCTGCCCCCTGGCTAAGGGTGGTAGTAGTGGTAGGCATCCAGCCCCCCTGGGTTGGGGTGGTAGTAGTGGTAGGCATCCAGCCCCCCTGGCTAAGGGTGGTAGTAGTGGTAGGCATCCTGCCCCCCTGGGTGAGGGTGGTAGTAGTGGTAGGCATCCAGCCCCCCTGGCTAAGGGTGGTAGTAGTGGTAGGCATCCTGCCCCCCTGGGTGAGGGTGGTAGTAGTGGTAGGCATCCTGCCCCCCTGGGTGAGGGTGGTAGTAGTGGTAGGCATCCAGCCCCCCTGGGTGAGGGTGGTAGTAGTGGTGGGCATCCTGCCCCCTGGCTAAGGGTGGTAGTAGTGGTAGGCATCCAGCCCCCTGGCTAAGGGTGGTAGTAGTGGTAGGCATCCAGCCGCCCCTGGGTTGGGGTGGTAGTAGTGGTAGGCATCCTGCCCCCTGGCTAAGGGTGGTAGTAGTGGTAGGCATCCTGCCACCCTGGCTAAGGGTGGTAGTAGTGGTAGGCATCCTGCCCCCCTGGGTGAGGGTGGTAGTAGTTGTGGGCATCCTGCCCCCTGGCTAAGGGTGGTAGTAGTGGTAGGCATCCTGCCACCCTGGCTAAGGGTGGTAGTAGTGGTAGGCATCCTGCCCCCCTGGGTGAGGGTGGTAGTAGTTGTGGGCATCCTGCCCCCTGGCTAAGGGTGGTAGTAGTGGTAGGCATCCAGCCCCCCTGGGTGAGGGTGGTAGTAGTGGTAGGCATCCTGCCACCCCTGGGTGAGGGTGGTAGTAGTGGTAGGCATCCAGCCCCCCTGGGTGAGGGTGGTAGTAGTGGTGGGCATCCTGCCCCCTGGCTAAGGGTGGTAGTAGTGGTAGGCATCCAGCCCCCCTGGCTAAGGGTGGTAGTAGTGGTGGGCATCCTGCCCCCTGGCTAAGGGTGGTAGTAGTGGTAGGCATCCTGCCCCCTGGCTAAGGGTGGTAGTAGTGGTAGGCATCCTGCCACCCTGGCTAAGGGTGGTAGTAGTGGTAGGCATCCTGCCCCCCTGGGTGAGGGTGGTAGTAGTGGTAGGCATCCTGCCCCCCTGGTTGAGGGTGGTTGGCATCCAGCCCCCCTGGGTTGGGGTGGTGGCGCGCATTCAGGCCCCTGTGTGCATATGTGGCATTGGTGATGGGCATCCCGCCCCTATGGTGCTGCTGTTGCAAGTATATTCAGATTCCCAGTGTATGTGTGTGATGTGTCGTGTACGTGTTGTATGTGTTTTGTGGTTGGTGTCTGACTTACCTTCTGCGCCGTACGCGTCCGTGCCTGTTCCGGTAGTAGATGTAGAATATTGGTATGATCGGGACGAAGGGATTCATGGTTGGTTCGTGTCGTTCGTCCTTCTCGTTGCTTCGCGTCGTCCTCGTCGCTTGGCTTCGTCCTCGTCGCTTCGCTTCGTCCTCGTCGCTCGCGTCGTCCTCGTCTGTGCTGTGTTCGTCTCGTAGCCGTGGATCGTGTTGTGGCGCGATTCGGAGCTTATGTGCGCCTCTCCCGGATGCTTTGACGTGCCGTGCGTAGCGACGGGTTCGGCGCGTACGGAAAGCGCATCGTACTTGTCCGGCCGGACGGGGCTGCATTTTCCCTTCCGTGCGACTCGATTCGGCGTTTCCGGATTCGCCTCGGTCGGAGAACAGGACCTGGTTTGGGTGAGTACGGCTCGGCCGGAATTTTTGCTGTTGTGCGCATCGTACTTGCTCGTTCGGTGTGCTGTACGGATCGGTCGGGAAACTGGCTTTCGCATGGCTTTTTTCCCGACCGAATGGTATTGGGTGCGCCTCCGACCGAGATCGGAATCGGCCCCTAAGTGTGTAAAACATTCATGTTCCAATAGATATCTTCTTTCTGGTCATCTCTGTTCATTTTGAAAAAATAGATCAGAAGAATATAATGTCACTTTTCGTTTTCGCTGCTTTGCTAAAATGACAGTTTTAATGCTCCTTGACAAGCCTTTCACCTGGGCTGATGGTTCTGGCAGCAGGCATTATGACATCACAAGTCAACTTGATTAATGTATCACAGTTGAGCAGTGAGATGCCACAAATTGCCTATAACAAGGAAATTAGGGACACATTTTATACAGGAATATACTTCAATCATTTTGTACTCCAACACCTGTGTCAAGAGAGTCATATATGCCAACCTCTTCAAGTTACAATTTTCAGAATCATTTGTTTCTCTTGTCCTGAGCTGTTATTTTCAATGTTATTTTAGATATATGCCAACATCTATGGTACATTTGCTCCTTGTTAACCCCTACAAACATCACATTTTCTTTTTTGTGACACCTCAGGACAAGCTGGCCACCTAGTATATAATTAAACCTGCCAATGCTCTTTTTACCCATGCTTTAATTGTCTCCCATTCTCAGTCAAACCACTCAAACTCATGCTTAGTTATCTTGTCCCAACCAAACCACCCAAACTCATTCTAAGTGAATTTAGATTTATACAATGGTTGTCGAATTGTGACAAAGACATTTTAGACATTATCGAGTAGTCTCATAAATATGTGAACCACCACCAAACTTTTCAGACAGCCATCGTTGAAAACTTCACCTAATTCTTTCTCTAATGTTTCCAATATGCTGGGAACCAAGGTTGGAAATTGTTCAGATTCATATTTTATTGTTCTTAGATTGTTTGGCACAACTAACTCTGAAGCATCTAATAGTGGCTCCATTGTGACCGACTTTCGTTTAAGTTGTTCCAGAGCTAAACTGGTTACTCTGGGTACATAATCACTATGCACCCAGCACTGGCTCTACATGTCCAACTCTAGGAGAAAAACATCCAGACTAATGAAAACATAATTGATGAGGACGATTATGTTCTTTTTTAAATTGTAAAAGTATGGGAAGCCTGTTTTCAGCCAGTGCCTCCGCTTTGTTTGTTGCCGCCACAGGCGTCAGGACAACAAGACCCAGAAACTCCAGGCAGACTGCAGCCTTCACGTCATCGTGAGCATCAGGAGGCTCTACAAATTCCAGCGCGGGCACCCGCAGTGCGGGACGCGCCCGGGCAAAGCCCGGGCCAAGGCGGGCCCATCAGCGCCCGTTCTTGACCGACCGTGGCTGGGCCAACTCCCTTGGCTGCACACTTTGGGATAGCGTGAAAGTTCACTTTATCATCTTTGCCACCACCTTCGCCAACGCTGCATGCCACCTAAAGGGGTTGTTGCAGGTCTTTCAAACTTGGACCACACCGTGAGTAATCCTTCTTTCTGGCCACTCATTTAGGGAGCTTGTGTGGAACTTTAATATAACTTTGAACCCAAACTGATTATTTACCGCTCTGCTCCTTTGCCGCCTTCCCTGTGTCTTTCTGGTTTTTGGCTTTTTTGTTGTGAGGATCCGCCTAACCCAGCAAAATGGGGAAAAAGAAGACCCAGCCAGTGGCCCCCACGGGCCAGCCGTGTCGCACCATCGATTCCTTTCTGGCAAAGGCTGTGGGCGCTATTAATAAGGAGATAGTCCGGGCATGGAGGCGGCTTTCACTAGATATAGGGGGGTCGGGGTAAGTTTGCCACCTATTTTGCAAAAGACCCCTACTGACCAGTCTCAGCCCACCCTTTCCCCTTCTCCGGCTTCAAACCTGGTACCCATTGAGGCCCCCTCACCTGAGCCTCCTGTTTTGAGGCCCGAGTTTTCCCCCTTACCGCCACCGCCTATTCTATCTCCTGACCCAGTGAACTCCCTCACTTCCAAACGGAAACGGAGGGCAAAGAAGCCTTTGGAAGCTGCTCCGATTACATGCCAGGGACAGGCGATTGCTGCTAATGGGTTGTTTGCGGAGCAACTGTTGACCCGCCTGGCCCCAGTCCTACATAATATCACAGAGACTTTTTCGGACCTTTTATCCCCACTCTTGAACAGACTGGATAAACTTGAGGTAGCAACGAGGGACTTGGCAAGCAAAATGGATACTTTTCTGTCATCAGCAGAAAAACATCCACCTTGTCACCTGCTAGTGCGTCCTCCACCAACTGATATTATGCCCCTTGCTACTCCCTTGTGTAATAGCGGTGCTTCACACGTTAATGCTCTTCCAAAGTCCAAGGGAGCTGTGGCTCAATCTACAATGCTAGGGTCTGGTGGTTATAGTATCCCGGGAGATGGCGCACCCAGCGCTGTGCGGGCCCGCCAGGGCCTAGGTTTTGAAGTCGCCCCCTATACAGGGACACAACAAGCTAGGGTTTGCCAGTATACTGTGATCAACCTTCCCCCAGCATGCGCTCCCTATTCTGTGGTTTTGTCAAGGGTACCCGGCCTATCTGCTCATAAAGAGGAATCCACAGCTCAACTAATTAATAAAGTCTCCCATTGGTTGGACCTGCATTCCGGGTACTCCATTAGGGTCACAAGTATATCTTGATGGCGCAGAGGGTGGCGTGGATAGGTTCATCTAGGAAATCTTTTGAGGGAAATTGTATTATAGTCTTGGTACGGTACCCTGAGTTAGCACGCAAAATCCTGTTTGGTGCTTCTAAATCTTTTTCCCCAACCTCCTGCATTAAATTGCTCCCACTGGGCTTTTTCTACAGACCACCACTGAGCAGCCCGGGGGGGGGGGTTTGCCCGCGAGGGGTGGGCCTGTTGAGGGAGGTCTGGGATGGATGTTGCCCCTTGCAAACTCTTTTGCCCCCTTGCTGACTTGAATGAGTTGGATTGACTCTAGGAGGATGACGAGTTGTACATCCACCTTCCTCTGCAGACTGACTCTTCAAGACAGAGGGCAGAGGAAGTTTGCTCCTTATTAACATCAAGCCCTAATGAGATCATGGTAGTTCCAACACCCCATGTGTTCCCTGTGAGTAGTCATATGCCCCAAGTGAGGCCCCAGTCACCATCCTCCACATCCCCCTCACCGGTTATTGTTAACCACACTACCGGCAGAGATTTTAGTCTTGTATCCTGGAATGTGGCGGGGCTGTCTTCTAAGTTCACTAATGACAGTTGGTTATTATATGTTAGGTCATATAAAATTATATGTTTACAGGAGACTTGGGAGACTAAGAATATTTTCTTTTTGGAAGGGTATAAGACCATTTTTTGCCCAGCAACAAATTCAACAATGGGACGAGCTAGTGGAGGCCTTATTATATTTGTGGCTCTAGACTTTTGTAAAGATTTAAAGATTTTAAAATGGAATTCTCAGGTTTTCCAGGGCATAGAATTGCATATGGGGAGAGTACTCACTTTTGTGATTATTAATTTTTATAATGCTAAGAGGGGTGAGGGGAGACCCTCCAACCTTAATTCTTTAAACTGTGTGATAGATGACCTAAAGGAGGATGGTTGCGGGCATATGAATTTTATTTTAGTGGGTGACTTTAACTGTCATTTGTGTCCATCTCTTGTGAAGAATCAGTTGATTGACCAACCATGCCCACTATCAGAGGACCTTCATATGGAACATACACTGGAAGGGAAGGTTTTAACTAACTTGTTACTTACTCACAATCAGGTGAATACCCTAGATCTTTGGTACCCCGGGCCTATTTCTCAATTTCCCCCGTCTTATAAAGGGAGGGGTGCTGCAACCATTATAGATTTTATGTTTGTGACAGCAACTTTGGGGGTGGCCCTTGGATCATTTAACATAGAGGAGAGTGCTTTTAGCGACCACAACCCATTGATATTGGTACTGACGGGGTTGGGCCATACCATCTTAGGCCCCTGCAAGCCGCAGGTACCCTTAACTGCCACCGACCAGGGCAGGCGCCTTAGATGGGCGAGCATAGATGTAAAGGCTTTCAATCGCAGCCTTTTTTCTTCATGCTAGAATGAGATAGGTGCTTGTCTGAATCTTGGCACCCAGAGTGAGGAGATTTTAAGCTCGTTCTCCTCCATTGCCCAGAGAGTTTCTGGTCTTTTAACTATACAGGCTGGGGGGCGGGTTCAGGATGCCCCCTCATCGTTTGATCATAAGTGCTCGCAGGCCTTAAGGAGCCTAAAAGCAGCATTGAAACAGGCGCCACGGGTGAAAGCTAGAGTGTCTCTGTGTTGACGCCTTTACAAAGAATCGATAAGAGAGCGTAGGCGCCATCTCCAAAAGCAGGCATGGGAGGACCTAGCTAAAGCGGGCGAACTGAGGGATTCTTCCCTATTTTGGAAGATTATTAATAGTCCCTGCTTCGCAGAACCAACAAACCTGACAGTATGCCACCACATCACTTCAGACCAATGGGTGTCCCATTATGAAAAAACCTACAGTGAAGCCTGTATTGGCGAGTGTAGTGTAGACATTCCCCTTTGCGTGGCGGATCCTCCCATTAGCTTCTCTTTGGAGGAGGTAACTTTAAGCATTGAGCTTCTGGCCTCAAGCAAGGTTCCAGGCCCTGATGGTATCCCCCAGATCTCTTTCGTGACAACCCTGAGGTCTGGGCTCCCCTATTAACCCAAGTCCTAAACGCGGCAGTCTTGAAGGGGACATTGCCCTCCTGGTCCACCGCCATTATAGTCCCAATTTTCAAAAAAGGAGATCAGGATATGCCGATCTTACTGTCCAATCTCCCTTATCAATGCTGTAGTTAAGGTCCTGGGTTGGGTACTTCTAACTAGACTGTCTTTGTGGGCCACAGATAACCATATTTTATCGGAAGTCCAATTTGGTTTTCGTGAAGGCTTGTCAACATTGGATCAATGCCTCACTCTTTACCTTTTGATTTCCAAGTATACTGTGGCCCAATCGGGCGCCATGTATTTGGCCTTCATGGAGCTTACGTCGACATTTGACCGGGTAAACTGGTCTAAGTTGTGGGACATTTTATCCACATTGGGAGTGGACCCCCGTATTGTACATTTACTTATATCGCTCCATGCCTATATATCAGCGGCAGTGAGAGTCTCACACGAGGGAGATCTTACCAATCATTTTAATTGCACACGGGGGTGCGCCAAGGGTGCATTTTAGCTCCTTTTTTATTTTCAGTTTATATTAATGGCCTCGAGGCGGCACTCTTGGCCCTCCAGACAGACTCCCCTAGAGTAGGTAGGAGAGTTTTGCCATGCCTACTTTATGTGGACGATGCAGTGCTCATGACCCGCACCGGCCGGGGTCTGCAGGTCTTAATAGACGGCTTTGTGGCATTTATGGACAGGCTAGACCTGTCGGTGAACTATACCAAGTCTAACGTACTAGTGGTGGGCCCACGGGGGCTCCGGTCAAAAAGCTTTAAAGCCGGCAATCATATCCTTGGAAAGGTCCCGGCCTTTCCCTATTTGGGAGTGTTATTTGATGACAAGCTACAGTGGGAAGCCCTCTTAGACGGGAAGCTGAATGAGCTGAATAAATCCCTTGGAGCCATCACTAGTTTCGCAAGTAGATTGGGTTCATGGGCCCCGGAGGTAATTTTAAAACTGTACAAGTCCAAAGGTATCTCAAGAGCAGTATATGGCAGTGAAATCTGGGGGTATGCGCCCCCACACAGGTTACAGGTAGCGGAAAATACATTCCTGCGCCGGATCCTACGAGTCCCCCAAGGTACGCCGGTTTTGTCTGTACATGAAGAGCTAGGGGTTGGTTTCCCGGCGGACCAAGTGGCAATTAAACCTTTAGTGTGCTGGATAAAGATTTGGACTTCTGATCATAAGAATTTAAATTGCATGATTGTATCGGATTGTTTGAAATTGGAGCATGGTAATAAAATACCCTGGATACATTACGTAAAAGAGTCTTTTCAGGCTATAGGCAGGTCAGATATCTTTTTTGCACACAACACTTTAAGTAAGGCGGATGTTAAAACCGTAAAAGACCTATACCACAAATGTTTAACTGCGAACCGTGAAAATCTTGAGCTCAGCAAACCCTCAGATAGGGCATATGCAATGTTAAAATTGGTCCCGGGCATTGAACCATAATTTTTGGCCTTAACTAGTGCTCACGATAGATTTTTAATCGCGCGTTTTAGATTTAACCAGCCCCATCATCTTTTAGCATCTCCGGCGGGTTTCTTTTCCTCACCAGATCAACGAGGTCCCTGTGGCTGCGATCTTCGATCTACTCAGGACACGTTACATTTTATACTATTGTGTAAATATTTTTCACTCCCCAGAAAATGTTTCCTTTGGCCCTTGTTAAAAATCTTGAAGTTTAGGCACGCTAAAGTGGCCCTCCTGCATTTACAGTTGTTACCCAACCCTCTTACACTCTGTGCAGTGTTAAGTTTTTTGCGGGCCGCTTATAAATCTGGACTATCTAGAATTCGTTGATTTTGTGCTGCTGGTTTTTATTCATTCGTACTGTTTTAAATTTTACTGTATTAGCATGAATTGTTTTCTTATTTATTGTATGATGTACCCTATCTTTTATGGTTGCCTTGCATCCGAATAAAGAAATACATAATAATAATAATAATAAAAGTATGACTTGCTGGCACATCAGAGTTTGTGTTATCATTCAGTGAGTGGAGGCCAACTGCAACCATCATAGACAGATTTTGAACTTGATTCCCACCATTTTAATTTCTGTACCTGACAGCCCCTATGCACCATCTTCCTCAATAATCTCTTTTTCTACCATGCCTTTCATGAGACTAACATTAATGTCTCCACATAGCCTAATAAAGTAACTATGACCAATACTGAAATCATCCTTTCACTGCAAATTTCCAGCTCTAGCACACATTTAAACAGCCCACTATATTTGCTTTCGCTAGTGGAATTTATACACTAGGGGCCTGATTCACAAAGCTAAACATACACTTTCGTGTATGTTTATGATTGTGTTGTATCTCACACTTCCCGCTTGCACCCCTGGCTCACGCTCCTGGTGGAAATGGAACACTCAATGTGTGTGAAATCGGAAGTTCCAATTGTTTGCTGTTCACAAGTTGATTTACGAGTAAAGATAGATCTTTTTATGTACGGAGACTCCGCACTCAGAAAACTACTACTCGTACTACCCTTTGCAAATCGCGAATAATCATAAAGTTACACCAAAGTGTAAGTTTACCTTTGTGAATCAGGCCCTGTAAGTATCAATTGTTTATCTACCAGTATCTAGTCCCTCTAGTCTTATATACTGAATGTTTCTATTCATGGTATGAGTGGAGTTATTAAGTCAGATCCCGACACTGGTCCAGGCATATAGAATGTAAATGACAGCAAGGAAGGTGGGAGAAATTCCCCATTATACCAATTTTCAGTTCAGTATTAAGTGGGTGCTGATAAAACTATAATTTAATTGACATTTGTATCGTTCACAATTGCCATCTGTGTAGTTTTGTTGCATTTTTACCTTACTCTAAAGCTTGACAAGTTAGAGTTTGTTTGGAAGTTTAAGCAGTGGCGGATCGCATAGGGCGTGCTGCGGGGCGTTGGGGCGGGCGGGGAGGGCAGGGTGGGGGTAGTAAACTCGGACATACGACGGAACGGAGGAACGTAATTATTACGTTCCTCAGTTCCATCGTATGTCCGAGTTTACTCCCCCCACCCTGCCCCTCCCCTGCCCGGCCCACCGCCCCACAGCACGCCCTATGCGAGCCACCACTGAGTTTAAGTGTATATTTTAAAGCAGACGTTTGCTATTGTGCATGAGGGCCAGAGGTGTGCTTTGATCACATTGCAGTGAGCATGATGCTGTGGCTTAGCACACTACTGTCAAGAAGCGGGGAAATAGAGGAAAGGTTGTAGCCTCCTACATGTTTTTTTTAAGTTAATGGGTGGAGTTTGGTGTCTTGCTGTAGTTGTGTTCTGATAATGTAACTGTAAACCTTTCACTACAACTTTGTGCATTATAGTCACATAAAAGGAAGGTAGTCATGAAGTTAATTTGTACGAGTTATGAGTGGTGTAGGCTTCCACTCTAAGAACACTTTCACACACAAACATAGGTTGTTTATGATCTCTCCAAGTAACTATGTGGTAACTTGGCAAATACTTTTCTGTCTAGTTCTTACGTTGTCAAAAGATTATATGACAGTTGTGACATTATTTTCTTCTTCTTCAAATGTCACACGTTCAGGTCCCATGAAGAGAATAAAGAAGGTCGGAAATGGAAACTGAACATTTTAAAGGTTGTGGGCTTTTATCTTTGGGATCTACCACAGGTGTAGATGGATTTGGTCCCACAAGTAATTCAATTAACAGATTTTAGGGCAGCTCTCCCAGTAGAACTGTTTCAAAAAGAATTTTGCATAACTAAGCAGGCACACAAAAACGCAATTTCAAAGGTAATACTGATTTCCGATTCACAGCATTTTAGCCTTCTAAACTATATTTGCAGATGCAGAAATTATCCCTGTATAATGGAATTTCCGAAATAATCAGTTCAGGGTTAAGGACTAGTTGGTGAGTGTGAATATCAATCCCCAGATCGTAAGTTTCTGGGTATTCCCATTTTCCCTCCAAGCATTCAAATGTACTCAAAGGAGTGCTTGTGCTCCTAGGTTTTTGAATGGCGATTTAATGGTGATGTAAGGAAAGGGTGTCCTATAGGGTAATATATTTTCATAGCAGTGAAAGAAAGTATAAGAAATGTGCAAATGGACATTTGTGTCAAATCTATACATGCATCATTTTCCCCTTGGTGGAAATTCTGCATGCATAAGGTTTTCATATGGGACTTCACCTGCAAATGTCAAACTAAAGCAAAATGTACATGAATGATGCAAGTTAACTCTACATGTAGATACAGTTTCGGTGGCTTTCAAATCCAGGGGTTTGTGCCCTTTTTATTTACACATTAGTATCACACCCACCACAACATCGCTATTAACAGTGCTCAGATGCACTCTTTGTTTTCCTGGAAACATATTTTACAGTGTGATTCTTGCACTTAAAATACCTAGACGAAGCAGTATCAAAATGCACACTTAATAAAAAAAAAGAAGGGATTGAGTCTGTAGCACATATCATTACATATAAATGATCCAAAAGTGAAATAATTTACTTGTGCTCTCTTCCTTACACATTAATGCTTTATTCAGTATTTCCCACAAACATGAAAATGTCCACATTTGGCAAATAGAATTCCCCATGGCAAAATAACAAGTGTGGTGACTTACAGGTCCACAACTCAGCCTGACATAGACGAGAATACAGAAACACATGAACTGTAAGTAGAATTTCCATTTTGCCTACATTTCTTTGATCCTGCACATGCATCACAGTAACGTACAGCAGGCAGTGATCCATGACCAAATGATAGTTCGAAAGAAATGCAATTCTTTCTCTCTGAGAATCCAATTGCCTTTATATGGTTGAAAATCTAAACACTGCAGTGAATACTCGACATTACAGCACAACACTGCCTTGATGAGATTTATAGCAGCTGCCGGGCATTATAAAGGGGAAATGAATCTCTTTTCAAAACTCTTTTGAAATGCTCAAATGTTAACTACCAGTTTCAAGTGATCAAAGCAATTTGCTTAACTCATTTGTTTGCATTCAAATTTGAGAGCGAATTCATTAAAGCAATGATATATTCCTATGAGTTATGTTATTTGGCTCCACATATAAACAGCAATTGCTGGATGTTTATCATTTTTAACGTTAGTTTTTAATATAATTATGTAATGTTCAATATAGGTTTCTATAACTATTGTACATTGAGTAGAATTCTGACAATGAATGTAACAACAACATGCGCAACATCTATGCCAGCATGTTGCGATGTTCTGAGTGATAGTACTGCCGCAAACTGGGCCCCACATGGTAAACAGAAAAACTTAATTGAGCCAAAATTGCGCCTTGCCTGAGCAATGCAATTACTTTACACCGTTCTTGTGTTCAATCCCCGGAGCTCTCTGCCGCATGCTCACTTAATAGCCAAATGATATCTGCCAATAGCCCATCTTCCCCTAGCCTACCTAACCCACCTCAGTGGCACCATTATTCTTCAAGTTGATATTTATTAAACCAAAAACATAACCTGATGTCTAGCCACCCCTCCTTCTATTTGTATTCTATCACCCTTAGCATTCCAATTATTTACAAAACAACTTGCATTCTGTCTCTCCTCCCACCACCTTTTGGCCCTCCTCCTGCCTCTCTTTTGTACCCACTTCTCATGGCTTTGTCTCAGAGAGTAGAAAAATACAGCATACTTGGAAGTGCTCACTCTTAAAAATTCTATTCCAAGCAAAATAGAGAAAACCTCCATGGTATCACTTCCTAGAGTGGTGATGTTACCGTAGTTCAATTCAAAGCAGATTTCAATTTTCAAGAGTGAGATTTTGCAGCGGTCAATAAAATGGGTCAGATCCTCTTAAACATACTAGCCACATTTTGGGGGGAATCTTTGAATAACTGTCTATGAATCTTTATTTGTGATTCCACCTTTATGTGCTATCTCCAATGCTGGACACCCCATTATGATGAAGGACTTTTTATTATTGTATGCAAGACAGTAAAGAAAGCTGCCTCAAAATCATGTGGCATATACAGCACCAGTTCATATGACACAATTTTGGCTATTAACTTTCTCAGGGTAGCCATGAGCATGAGGGACATTAGGACAATGCGAACTGGTAGAGACCAACACCAGGACAATAACCACTTCCTACAGCGGGGGCGGGCAGTGGGCAGAGTTGAGGACTGCTGGGTGTAGCTTATGGTAAGGCGGCACATGGATTTTACAGCATTTGCCAAACTATACCATTTGGTGAGGAATAATTGTACAGAGAGAGCCTCATTTAATGAAGAGTAGTTTGAAACGTGCTTGTGTCAAAGTCGTCATTGCTGGCCTGTTTGGTGTGCAGCAAGAACATGACAACTGGTGGTGACGAGGGACCGAACAGTGTGCGAGGCACTGAAATGCAGACATTGGACCCCAAATTATTTCAACTCAATTCTATTCTCCAAATGGCATGGGCCAATGATGCGTCATAAAGATAGTCCGGAGGCATTAAGTCTGCATGAGTACATAAAGAGGTCATGGCAAAGACCAGCAGAAAGGGATAGCTCAAAACTGAGAAGCCTTGGGAAAATTGTGAAAGCTGAGTACAAACCACCATGAGAACCGAATAAGTGCTTTAGGTGTAGGAGATCCACCTGAAAACCAGTACTCATCAGTTGTCTTTTATGTTTAACTCATCCAAATCAACATCTACATTTAATAATAAGGAAGATGATGATTATGTGCACATGATCACAGAGAGAAGAGAGCTCATGGGTACTTCCACCTCTGATCTAACGGTGGGGATGTTTCTCACAAAGTTCGTCCTGAACATTGAGGCACTCATTAATATTTTGCATTTGAGCTCCACACTGTAGCTTGAAGGAGCCACTGCCAGCCTTCTTGTTTGAGTGGCATCAAAGCCACTCGTACAGAGCACATTCTTCTTTTTTTTTTTTTTTTTATTGAAATCCATATAACAAACATTTTAGTATCCATAAATACATCCATAAAAATTCATTAAATGTGATGATAATAATACAAAGTTGATAAATAGCACAAATTTACCAAGAGGGAATAAATCTTAAAATCCAGAAAGATAAGCAGCATAAACATTTAAGCCATTATACAAAGGACAAAGAACACAGTATCCACTACCAATCATAAATATAAATTGAACAATGGATTAAACCTTGGGTACCTAAACGTATACCTAAAAATCAGCGAGTATGTAGAGCATAATAAATCTTCCTATATTCAATGATGTAAATGACTCACAAAAAAACCTGTCAAATGCTACATAATAAATTGAAATCCTAGTGTTGTCAGGCCTAGATATCAGGGATAATGGAGATACCGCCTAAAAATACTTTGAATTTAGAGATCTTAATCAAAATAGGCTGCCCAAATTCTCTCAAACTTCTTAAGTCCCCAATTCGTAATGCATAGGCTCGTTCGCTTTTTTTAACTAGTTTCATTTTTCGGACCCATTCATGGACAGATGGTATAAGATCTGATCGCCATCTTTGAAGCAGAAGTGATCTAGCTACAGCCATTGCAATGTATAATAGTTTAACAAGCTTATCTGGAAGAAGAAGGTCTGGGTCAAAGCCAAGTATTATTAGCCAAGTGCTCAATCCAATTAAAATACTGCATTCACGTTCCAAATGAAAGAAAATATCCTTCCAGAACCTCTGGATCAGGGGGCATTGTA
This sequence comes from Calotriton arnoldi, assembly GCA_963921515.1. NCBI lineage: Eukaryota > Metazoa > Chordata > Amphibia > Caudata > Salamandridae > Calotriton > Calotriton arnoldi. The sequence goes on from CAWUFW010002971.1 coordinate 27,909, forward strand.
GTATAATGTATGCCCAATTGGCTGAAGGATGGTTAAGGCAGCAGAAGCACTGCACTGATTGGTTGGTATAAATTTTAGATAGAAAAAGAGGAGTTCTATAAAGTTGCCATTTACTGAAAAACAACATCCTTTGCCAATTGGCTCCCCTTAACATACTAAAATTAAGATTATTAACTGCTGACCACATACTTGCTGAGATTTCCAACTCCTCATGCTTAGCCCATTTCATAATGGCCTTCTGCTCCAGATCAATACCCTTGGTTGAGGCTAAACACTTTTTCCATTCCCCAGGTTTCTTAAATGTAGTATCATCTAATAATTCATATACTACATGTTTCCGATCACATATCTGAGCCAAATCAAGTTTGCTGAGGAATTTACTAAAGATATTATATGACCCAAGAAGAAGGAAGTCATTGACAATTAATTGAGACATTTCACCTACAGAGCACATTCGACAATGTGGCTACAAGATAGAGGGACTGGGACCACTGCAACAATACTTGTGCTGGAAGGTGGAGTACCTCCTACATCCCTGTTCAGCTTCCACACACGAATTGAACTAGGGCTGGCCAACATCAGGGACAACGTGAGCAAAATTAAAGAGGCTGGCAAGCAAATGACACTGTGATAAAAATGACTATGGAATCACAGCACTGAGTTGACCTGCAATAAAGGAAAAATGCCCACATCTACTTACTAAGATTTGAGAGATCCAAACGACGAAGCCTCATATCAGTCAAATACATGCTAGTCACTCAATCCCCGTCATTTCATTCATTTTATTGTATTGTTTTTGGCATAAGCCACAATAATTGCAAGAATAAAAACAATAAATACCATCAATATTAGAGGAACGTACAATAAAGAAAATAAATGAAAAGAGGAAGGAAAAGGCAAAGTTATGAGATTTGTAGTCCATACTAAAACTTTTCCTTCGAAAGAATGCCTAAAAATCTCCCAGCCTAGTTTATCATGTACTCCATCAACTCATCGACTACTTCTTAAAACAAGATTAACATTTAAAGTACACATGTAATGTCACAATAAATAACATAACAAGGCCAACAATGAGGTCAAGAGCCCTAGAGGCCTGCACGCGTCTTTGCGTCATAAGCCAAGCAGCCCATAGGTAGTTGCCACCGACATGTAAATCAAGGGGATATCAGTTCTTTAACAAAGTGCAAGTGCATTATTATATGTTGAGATTGAAAACAGTTTAAATAGAGCCACTAGCTATTTACAGCACAGACTTTTAGGGGCAGATTTACGAGCCCCCTGCGCCACCAGTACGTCACTTTTCGTGACGTACTGGTGGTGCAGGGGGCTGCTACATATTTACAAGGAGAGGAAAAGCCACCCTGCGTGACTTTTCCTCTCCTTGTAAATACGGCCCCTTCACACACAGCACTTTGCGGTGAAGGGGCGTTCCATGGGTGTTGCTGTGGGTGTTCCCACGCAACACTCATGGAACAAGACACATCTCCAGAATTACGAGAAATCGTAACTCTGGAGATGCGTCTGAAGCTACGCCACCCTAGAGGTGGCGTAGCGAGCGCACCGAGGAGAAATGTTTTCATTTCTCCTCGTTTTCCTCTTTCAATGCGTGCTGCATTCTGCAGCACGCATTGAAAGAGGAAAATGCCTGTAGTGATTGTTTTTGTGCAGGAAGGTTCCCCTTCCTGCACAAAACAATCTCCCCACGACGCAGGCATCCTTGCACCATGGTGCAAGGGTGCCTGCGCCTGGCGCATGGCTGCAGTTTGTGCGCCAGCGCAGGGGAAGCACAAGGATGCGACATATTCTTGTAAATATGTTGCATCCCTGTGCTTCAAAACTAACGCAGCGCGGCGCAGCAAAATGACTTGCTGCGCCGTGCTGCGCTAGTTCAACGTAAATCTGCCCCTCTGTTTTTGTGCTGAATAATAAAAAGTGTAGTACCCCCAAATATCGCAATCACAGAATTTACTAATGGGTTGGTTGGTTGGTTGAAAACTTAGACATATACACTCTGGTAGAGAAGACACCCAATCAAAATTTAAGATATAAAGCGCAACGTGTCTTTGGTAAAACCGCATTAAGATAAGCCTCAATCCTCCACATATGATTGAGCGAAAGTTAGCTAGCGGTCATTTGAGAAGTTTCTGCCAGTGCAATACTAGATTTCAGTTTCTAAGCAAAAAGAAAGTCCTTGACTTTAGAGCTGGCATGTGAAGGTATTGTAGCTGAATTAGACCAGAAATGGCTGTACGCCAGCTCGGTCAAGGCTATTTTGACAGAAAGTGCCCATGCATTGTTGGGAAGCTTTTTGGAGCCAGACAATTCAACAAAAGCTCTTAGATACATCTCGCCGTATTGGTTTCTATTCAAGGGAACCCAATACAACACAGGAGCAAAAGCAATAACATTTGTTTTGGGAACAAATACCAAGCACCAAAAACAACAGGATAAGCAGCGTCCGAGGCCAAATTGTAACAAAGCTCCTAGGAAATTGTGCTCAGTTATTTTATCTACAGCTGCTTGGAATTGCTCTATCCCCAAATGCAGAGCTGTAAATCACTGATGCTAGCGCTTTCTGCCTGAATAGCTTTCAAGTTTTTTTTTTGACCTGCAGGATGGCGTTTGATGTGTGTTTCAGGATAGCAGCTGCCTAGTCGATGTGGTCACGCTGGTTCATCTAAGGTTCAAATGAATGCCTAAATATGACAGGACCGCATGAATGAGTTACCCGAAAACCATTGCAGACGTCTTAAGAGTGATTGAGGAGTACATTGTCATAACCTTTGTTTTTAAAGGGTTGATTTCCCCCCCAGAAAATCTCTCGAAGTTACCCAACGATTTATGCATTTAACTTTGTATCCGTGATAAAATAACTGCATGATCAGCAAAAAGAAGAATAGTTCTTTTTTTGTTATACAATTTCTGGGCATCAGGCTTCTCCGTTTCTAGGTAACTTTCAACATAAGTCAGGAAATGGCAGCATATTGATGGGCCAGCACACACCCCTGGCGAACAGCAGAGAGGGCAGACAAGGAGGTGCTTCATTCACCTGCAGCTCCATATTGAACACAGGCACTGGTCTCCACATGCAAGTATTTAATGAGTAGTGGATCCTCAAACCCCAATAGTTCAAGGGCTTGCCATAATTTAGATGTGTTCACCAGATTACAGGCAGATTTGAGATAGATGAAGATAAATAAAGCGGAAGCTTAAGTGACTTTGTATATTTAATGCAGACCATATATAATCTAGGGGCCTATTAGCAATAACCGGCGATAATTATCGCTAAGCGCAGTTAGCGCTAGGATAATTATCGCCGGCTATCGCAGGTTTCTATCGCGGAGATAGCGTGCTATCAGCAACGCTTATCTCCAAGCGTATAGAAACCCTGAAGAATAGTGTGAATATCGCTTGAAAACAAGCGATATTCACACTGTGACCAGTGTTAGCTTGGCGATAGGGCGAGGGGGATTTAGCCATGTAATCCACCTCCCATTGGATTACATGGCTAAGTCAGGTCTGGACCAGGCGTTAACAAACCAGCGCTAAACGTGTTTAGCGCTGGTTCGTTAATCACCTCCCTGCCTCGCTAATAGGCGATAGCGAGCTTAGCGACTGATTCCAGTCGCTTTTAGGTTGGGAACGCCTACTTTGCATGCCATTAGCGATAAATATCGCTGGCATGCAAAGCGGCACCCATCCCGGTCGCTATCGCCTAGAAGCTGTCGCTAACAGCAGTTAGCGACAGCTTGCTAATAGGGCGTTAGATTTATCGCCGCTTTAGCGGGAAAAAGTCCCGCTAAAGCGGCGATAGAGCACTTGATAATATGCCCCCTAGTTCCTTGCTCGATGATGCTGAATCCTTTACAGAAGCATGTTTCGGCATCAATAAGAGCAAACTTTTGGTCTACCCAAGCCTGGAACAAAGACTTTTCACACATCATTGATGAGTGATATAAGCCTTTAATTGCTAGGTAGTCGTTTGCTGCCCTGTTTAGGCAGGGGAATTACTACAGCAGACCGCCATGAGGCTGGAATGGTATTTGTGGCCAAGACTGCATTGAAAACCTTTTTCAGGATCTCTGACCATAATTTAGAGCAGCAAGGGGCATATTGACTCGAACGAAATAAGGGTCTGGTGCTTTATTAGGATTCTGTAGAATAATTACTCTTTCTTTTTCTGAGCGAAGCAAATTAACCCACCCAACCAATGGTAGATTGGTTTAGTTTTTGTCACCTTTTGCCTCTGCATGTCGAAGTTCACCTCTCGAGTTACTGGTATGGTATAAATTCTTATAATGCCCTACTAAAGTATTTGCGCTAATATGGTGCTCTTGTTCCACGTCCTAAGACTTGAGATTAGGCTCCAAAATATTTTACTGTGCTTTTCTACTGCTGCTTTTCTCAGATCCTCCCAGATAATTTGTTCGTGTTATAGCTTCTTACTCCTTAGACTTTTAAGATGCTCTTCATTTGATGGCGTAAATTGCACACACATTGCGCCTAGGAAAGATCAACTTTCCTATTGCTGCCGATCTTGTTGAACCAACCATCACTCTTTTTACTCCCCACAGTCTTGTCCCTACAGGGTGCTGACCAAAATGCGGAAAGCTCTTTGATATTAAATTATAATTGTCCAAGATAATTTTTTGATCTTTGGTCTAGGTGTTGCAAATGGTATCTATTCTGTCTTCAAGACTGCACAATAACGCACACCCTTTCTTTAGGAATCTTTCTGTGTTCCATCTCATGGCTCAACACAATCCCTGTCAATTTAATGGAAGTTTATGGGACTCTTCTGCGGTAGTGGAAAATAAAGAACTTTGAAGTCAATCTGTGCATAGATAAGGCTAGCCGCCCAGTAGTCTAAACCTATCACAGGACTGCTTTTCACCTACAAGGAGCTGCAGAAGAAGAATACAATGTGCTGTAGGCTCTCATCAGCAATAAAGAATCAAGAGAGCCCATGGCATGGGGATTACCCATGAGAGAAAGAAAAAATGATAGGAGCTATGTATACATATGACAAAAAAGCAAGGCTATTGAACAGGATAGCGCCCCCAGAAAATCCATCAACAATATGCATTGTGTGAAGATATTTTTAAAACTTGATTTCAACAAGGGGTACCATCAGCTGGAGCTAGAAGACAACTAGATCATAACTTTCACCACACGTGTTGTTTTTTATGCTCAAGCAATTCAGTTTCAACATCTCATTAGCTGCAGAAATATTTCAGGAAAACAGAACAATGGTTCCTTAATTATTTTTAAAAATATAAGCAAATTGAGATATCTAAATGAGCATGCCTCTGCATGTGAATGGTAAGTAAACAGTAGTTGTTAGAAATTGGGTCTCTAGTTGGCAGAAGTTTGCAACCTGTCCAAGCAGGGACAAACAATCCTAGTCAGGGTAAGTCTCAAACACAACTTGGCACAGAACAGTCAGGCTTAACTTAAGAGGCAATGTGTAAAGTATTTGTGCAACACTTCAATTACATTAACACAGTGAAAATACCACAAAAGACTTCACACCAGTTTAGTAAAATAGGGAATATTTTATGAGTAAAACAAGACCAAAATGACAAAAATACAATAACCAGAACTTGATATATGAATTTTTAAAGATTAACCTGCAATGTAGTGCTTAAAAGCATTAAGTGCCAAGCAGGGACATCTGGTGGCATGTGACCAGGGTAAATCCATATGTTCAGGCTGACCATGATGGAGTGCAGGTCAGATACAGGAGCCACGCAGGTTGCACTGAAAACAGCACCTTTCACGAGGAAGCATCAACGATGAGAAGCAAGATTCATTGGTTCTGAGAACACAATCGAAAGATGTTTCACCACCAAACCCTATGTGCTGGAGCCAATGGACTGTCATCGAACTGCACAGTCAAGAGCTGAGTCGTTGTTGAACATCTTGCGAAGCAGGTGATGAATCGTCGCCAAAACCTCGAAGTCAGGTGCCATGCCGTTGTTAAGCTGCACAGTCAGCACTGTAGTGTCCTCAAAGCGGCACTGCGTTGACGTCAGAAGGAGATGCGTTAGTTCTGACCTGCACAAAGGCAATGATGCATGGCTATTGATGTGCCTGAGACCTCACAACAGGAGGCAAGCCAGCAAGCCCTTGTAATAACTTAAGTTGTTTGAGAATGTAGAGATGCAGGTCCAGTCCTTCTCACTCCCAGGCAATAGGAAGCAGGCAGCAGGCCACAACAGCAAAGGAGTTCAGCAGAGTGGCAGTCCCTCCTGGCAGCACAGCCATCTTTCTTCATGGCAGAATGTCCTCAGGTCCAGAAGTGTACTGAAGCCATGGTGTTAGAGGTCCAGTACTTATCCCCATTCAAGCCTTTCAAGTAGGGGAGACGTCTAAGAGAGGCCTTTGAAGTGCACCACATCCCTTTCTTCCCTTCCCTTGCTCCATACTAACTACAGGGAGTTAAGCAGCTCTAAGGTGTAAGTGTCAGCTCCTCCTTCCCATCTTGTCCAGGATGACCCATCAGGATGTTAATGGCCCATCGGTAAGTGAATGGGTCATCATCATCATGTACACCGCAGCTTCTTTTGTGTGTGACTGACTAAAGAGAATGCACCCAGCTGCCACCCACCCCAGGCATGTATTAAGAGACAGTAAGAGGCACAGAATGGTTTAAGTATAAAAAATACCCACTTTCTCAAACTGGTATTTTCAGACTTGCAACTTAAAATCCAACTTCATCATGAGTTGGGATTTTAAATTGTGAGTCCAGAGATACCAAACTTCAAATGTCTATCTTTTCCAAATTGGAATAACTTTTGGGAGAATTAGGCCTTGCAGTAGTAAAAATTGAATTTAAGAGTATTTCACTACCAGGACATGTAAAACTGAAAAGTACATGTCCTACTTTTTAAATACACTGCACCCTGCCCTTAAGGCTGTCTAGGGCCTACCTTAATGGTGACTTACTAGTAATAAAAAGGAATGGTTGGGCCTGGTAAGTATTGCTGGGAAGATGCTGATGCCGGGCCCAGCTTTTATCGGTGGCTTGCTGGTAGGACTCCATCTGGCAACTACCTGGTCCAGTGCAACCTTTAGGTGGAATTGGGTCCCCGTGCCCTGATGAAATTGCCACAAAGTCATTGACAATGAAACATGTCGGCCGTTCAGGTTGAAATGGTCTAAACTTGACACTGTTGTTTTAAATGGAGTACGGACACAATGAAAATTAAGACAGTTGTTTTGTGTTTCCGTAACTCAATTTTAACTTTGTAGGAGTAGCACAATTGGCCTCCTTTGTGTAACTGGGGTCTTCAGTTTTTGGATTATTATCACTTTATTTCGACACATTGCTTCTTTTCAGCTACACATAATTGGGAGTTGGTTTCCGTTTCCCTTTTTTGCCAGGAAAGTGACACTGATGACACTCTGAGCTAACTGGTGTGTACCTAGAAACAGCTCCCCCAGTGTTGCTTATGTGAGGCACTTCCTTGACTCACCTCACCTTTTAGACCTGTACACTTGTCAAAGTTTTGTGGGTTACCAACCTGTTCTGATTGATTTTTTTAAAAAGACACATGTGGGGGGTGTATGACTAGATATCAAACCCTGTCTCACCCAGAAAGAAATGGTGTGTGTTAGAACTGGGGGTCTCTAGTTGGCAGAGGTAGGTACCTTTGTCCAAATAGGGACCCTGGCTTCTAGTCAGGGTAAGGGGGTACACTCCTGAAATAACCCCTGCTCACCCTCTTGGTAGCTTGGCACGAGCAGACAGGCTTAGTTCAGAGGCAGTGTGTAAAGCATTTGTGAACACATACAGTAATCCAGTGACAACACTACAAATGGACACCACACAGGTTGTATTATAAAAATAAGTATCTTTTATATAGATTTACCACAAGACCATAAACGACAAAAATAATCCACAATACTGTACTTTAAAGATGGTAGAATTAGCTTGAGTCTCTTTAAATGAAAATGCGACACTTTGAGTTCAATGTACCTTAAGATGCGTAACGCAGGGCAATGAAAAGTGTTGCAGGGAAGGTGATGCGGTAGTCCCTTACACGCAAGGACGGTGATGCGTTGAAGATCTGGTGCAAAAGAAACAAAGTGGCGTCTTCTTGAGGTTGCGACAACGAAGAAGTGATGCGTGCACGCCAGACGGCCGTGCGGCGATTTCGATGAGTCTTTGGAGCCGCGACAGGCCCTGCGACATGCTTCCCTGGCGATGCAACGGCATCTGATGCGAGGTCGATGACCTCCTGGGATGCGGGGCGCGCCTCGTGTTGCGAAGCGTCAGCGTCTGATGCGAGGTCGATGCTCTGCCCCGGGGATGCGACGGCGTCTGATGCGACGGCAACACTTTTCTCCGGTGCTGCAAGGCGCTTCGAAGGATGCGAGGGTGTCAGCGGCACGCTTCTTCGGGGATGCGCCGGAGTCTGATGCGACGTCGACACTCTTCTCCGGCGATGCGAGAATGAGCGGCTGCGGCGACACGCTTCTTCGTGTTGAGTCGCGCTCCAGCTCCCAGAGACACGCAAGTGTGTCAGAAGGTCCAAATTCCCAGCAAGGGAATACAGGGGGAGCTGGTGGGTGAAGTCTGTTGTCCCTGAGACTTCAGCAGGAGGCAAGCTCTGAAATCAAGCCCTTGGAGATCCTTCACAAGTTGATGAAAGTACACACACAGTTCCCTTCTCCTTTCTTTGGCAGTCAGGCAACCACTGAAGGCAGATCCCTCTAGCTTAGGGATAGTCTTCTCCTCAGTTTCTTCTTGGTTCCGCTCCTCAGCAAAGGTTTCTTCTTGTTTCCCAAAAGTGATCTAATTTCCTAGGGGTCTACGTCCACTTTTTATACACCTTTTCTCTTTGTTCTCTGAAGGCAGAGAGGCCTGTGCCTAGTCCAAAACCAGTTCTGGTCAGTCCTGGAGCACTTTGTTTACAGGACTCCTTCTTTCCTTTCAGAATGTGGGGCAGAGTGCTCAGCCGCCCGGCAGGAGGTGGAGCCAGCATTGTGGAAGGCAGGCACAGCCCTATTCAGACCCAGGTGCAACTCCTCCCTCCACTCTGGATGCAGATCTCTCTATTCAGCCCTGTGCTGACTCACCCTGTCTCCTGGAGTCCCCCAGCCCCTGTCACTCACAAACCCAGACAAAGAATACACAACCTAGCAGAGGCAGGCTTGGATAGTTAGGCAAGAAAATACCTACTTTCTAAAAGTGGTATTTTCCAACACAGAATGTTAAAACCAACTTCACTAAAAGATGTATTTTTATCATCCTGAGTTCAGGCATACTAAATTCGTTTTTCTACCATGTTCCCTGGGTCAGTTAGGATTATAAGGTGTAATAATCAAACTGCCCATTCTGGCCTATGGGGAGCAGGTAGCCTTGCAATAGTGAAAAACTAAAATGGCTGTAATTCAATATTAGAACATGCCACACACACCAGGGCATGTCCTACCTTATACTTACAATGCACCCTGCCCTAGGGCCTACTTTAGGGGTGACCAACATGCAGTAAAGGGAAGGTTTAGGGACTGGTAAGTGGGTGCACTCACCAAGTCGGCATGGCAGCCCTAGGCTGCACACAGGCTCTGTAATGGCAGGCCTGAGACACATTTTACAAGCTGCTTCTGAGGGTGGCACAACCAGTGCTGCAAGCCCACCAGCAGCATTGGATTTACAAGCCCTGGGCACACTCAGTGCACTGTACTAGGGACTGACAAGTAAACCAATCATCCAATCATGGAGTCACTAATACATACATCAATTTACAATAGGGAGCACTTGCACTGTGGCACTGAATAGCAGTGGCACAGTGCCCAAAGCATCTAAACCAGCAAAAACAGATCAATAACATTGGAGGCATCATCAAAAAATGGAAGGGAGACCCACGCCAAGGATGCCAGGTCTAACACGTGTCCCCTCCAGCTGAAATGTGGGGAGAACTACCCTACCTCTAGGGAGTCTTCTTCACTAAGGCGGTAAAATCTGGACAGACCATCAGCATTGGCGTGTTCTGTACCAGGGCGGTGTTCCACCGTGAAGTCCATCCCCTGTAGGGAAATGGACCACCTCAGCAGCTTTGGATTCTCACCCCTCATCTGCATCAACCATCTGAGGGGCCTGTGGTCTGTCTGAACCCGGAAGTGAGTCTCAAACAGGTATGGTCTCAGCTTCTTCAGCGCCCAGACCACAGCAAATGCCTCACGCTCAATAGCACTCCACCTCTGTTCCCGTGGAAGTAACCTCCTGCTAAGGAAGGCTACAGGTTGGTCTAGGCCCTCCTCATTCATCTGTGACAAAACAGCCCCCACACCATGCTCTGAAGCATCTGGCTGAACGATAAACTCTTTGGAAAAGTTGGGGGCCAGGAGCACAGGCGCCGTGCACATGGCTGTCTTCAAGGTGTCAAAAGCTTGTTGACAGGTGTCAGTCCAAATCACTCTCTTGGGCTGCTTCCTGGAAGTCAGCTCTGTCAAGGGTGCAACCATGCTGCCATACCCCTTGACAAATCTCCTGTAATACCCGGTGTATCCTAGGAAGGCTCTCACCGCTGTCTGGGTCTTGGGGGGCTCCCAAGCCAGAATGGTATCTATCTTGGGCTGTAGGGGCGCCAACTGGCCGCTCCCAACCTGGTGTCCCAAGTACACCACGGAACCCTCTCCGATCTGGCACTTACTCGCCTTGATCGTGAGGCCTGCCCTCCGCAGAGCCATCAACACTTCCCAGAGGTGGCGCAGATGTTCTTCCCAACTGGCGCTGAACACTGCGATGTCATCCAGGTAGGCGGCACTGAACTCTTCCAGTCCAACCAACACCTGGTTGACCAACCTCTGAAAGGTGGCAGGGGCATTCTTCATCCCAAAGGGCATCACCCGGAATTGGTAGTGCTCATCTGGTGTGGAGAATGCTGACCTCTCTTTTGCCCCATCAGTCAAGGTGATCTGCCAGTACCCAGACATTAAGTCAAACGTACTGAGGTACCGGGCAGCCCCTAACCGATCTATGAGCTCATCAGCTCTGGGGATGGGGTGTGCGTCAGTCCTGGTGACGGAATTGAGTCCTCAGTAGTCCACACAGAACCGGAGTTTGGGTGTGGCACCAGGCGCGGCAACCTTTGGGACCAAGACCACTGGGCTGGCCCAAGGGCTGTGAGAGGACTCAATTACCCCCAATGCAAACATCTTGGAGACCTCCTCCTTGATGCAAACTCTCACCCTGTCAGTCACCCTGTAAGCCTTGTGCTTGACAGGAAGACTGTCCCCAGTGTCCACATCATGGACGCACCAGTCAGTGACACTAGGAACCAGGGAGAACAGGTCAGGAAACTGCCCCAACAGTTGGTGACAGTCACCTTGCTGCTTAGGTGTCAGGGAGGGAGAGAGGTTCACACCCTCCACTGATCCATCTTGCTCTTGGGCTGACAGGAGGTCAGGAAGAGGCTCGGTCTCCTCCTCCATCCCAACATCTGTAGCTAAGAGCATGCCCACTTGGGACCTCTCCAAGTGGGGCTTCAGGCGGTTGACGTGCAGGACCCGCAAGGGGTTCCTGGGAGACCGCATGTCCACCAAGTAGGTAACAGGACTCTTGCGCTCCACCACCTCAAAGGGTCCGGTCCACTTATCCTGGAGCGCACAGGGCTCCACTGGGGCCATGACCCACACTTTCTGACCAGGTTGAAGCTCAACCAGAGTGGCATTCTGGTCGTACCACCGCTTCATTTCCTCCTGGCTGGCTTCCAGATTTGCCTCAGCAAGTTGCCTGAAACGCCTAGTTTGGTTCCTGAAGGCCAGCATGTAGCTATATACATCCTGGGGAGGTTTCCTGGGAGATTGCTCCCAGCCTTCCTTGACCAAACTCATAGGTCCTCTCACTGGGTGACCATACAGAAGCTCAAAGGGGCTGAACCCTAGAGACTTCTGTGGCACCTCACGGTATGCAAAAAGCTGGCATGGCAAGAGGACGTCCCACTTACGCCTCATGGGTTCTTCCAGACCCATAATCATGCCCTTCAGGGTCCGGTTGAATCTCTCAACCAACCCATTTCCTTGGGGGTGGTAAGGAATGTGGTGAACTTGTACGTTACACCGCACTCCTGCCACAGGGACTTCATATACTTGGATATAAAGTTAGTATCTCTGTCAGACACCACCTCTTGAGGGAACCCCACATGGGAGAAAATTCTCATCAGTGCCGTCCCACCACGGGGGCCGTCACTGTCCTCAGAGGGATGGCTTCAGGGTACCGGGTGGCATGGTCCACCAAGACCAGGATGAACCTGTTGCCCATGGCTGTCTTGGGGTCCAGTGGCCCCACAATGTCAATACCCACCTGTTCAAAGGGGTGCTGACTACAGGGAATGGCTGGAGAGGAGCCTTCTGCTTCCTCCCACTCTTTCCACTTGCCTGGCAAGTCTGACAGGTCCTGCAGTGAGTGGCGGCACTCCTGCGCATCTGGGGCCAAAAGAAATGGGTGACAAGCCTTTCAAAGGTCTTGTCCTGCCCCAGATGTCCTGCTAAAGGTACATCATGAGCCAAACCCAGTAGGAAGGCTCTGAAGCGCTGGGGTACCACCAGCACACGGGCTGACCCAGGCTCAGCAACCTTAGGCTCGCTATACAGGAGACCATTCTCCCAGTAGATCCAATGTGATCCAGACTGATCACCTGCTGCCTGGTCTGTGGCTTGTTGCCTCAGACCCACGAGAGATGGGCACTTGTTCTGCTCCTCGCAGAACTCCTCCCTGGAGGGTCCTCCATCTTGCTGCCAATGAGTCAGCTCAGGCAGGTCCCCCAGTTCAGCTACCTGTTCCCCTGTAGGTTCCAGGGCATCCCCCTCAGGGTCTGCCTTTTCCTGGACCGTGGGAACTTCGGGGGCTGGTTTCCCACGCCCCCTGCCTCTTCTCTCTCCGGCAGGCACCTGGGCCTCCCTCTCAGGCTCCAGGTCCTCTTGAACACCTCTGGCTGCCATGGACCGGGTGGTCACACACGCCCAATCAGGCAAGCCCAACATCTCTAAATGAGCACTCCGCTCCACCTTAGCCCAAGGGGAGCTCTCCAAATCGTTCCCTAACAAACAGTCAACAGGCATGGCTGGCCTCACAGCTACTTGAAGAATACCAGAGACCCCCCCACTCAAAGGGAACCTGAGCCACCTTGCAGTGGCTCTCTGTGTTGTCAGTGGCAACAACTGGGTAGAATGCATCAGGGACCACCTGCTCTTTAGACACCAGGTGACACTTGACAGCTGTCACACTGGCTCCTGTGTCTCTCAGAGCCTCCACCCTATGGCCATTGATGGTCACCCACTGCCTGTACTTCTTAGTGTTCTCAGGCAGTTGGGTCCTAGGGACCACCTCAGAGTCTCCTAATGAGACAAGGGACAATACTACGGGATCCCACCCACCTGGGGCACCCATCTCCTCCCACAGGGCTACACTAGCCAACTGCCGGGGGACTGCACCAGGGGGTGCTGGCTTTCCAAACAAAGAGCAATGGGGATCATTGGCCCTGTGGCCTAGGGCACCACACTTGTAGCACACCAGGGGTCCCCTATGAACAGGTGGACCTGTCAGGGCCCCGTGCTTATTCTCAGGGGGAGGCTGGGAACCTTTCCCTTGGTTCCCTTGGTGTTTTCTTTGGGGCCCTTTCTGGAACTCCCTCTGTTTACCCTTGTCCTCCCCACTCCTCTGCTGGGGACCCTGCCCACCCTTGGCGGAGTCTCCCACGTGACCCTTGTGGACCCGGGTGCTCACCCAGCGGTCCGCCTCCTCAGCAAGCTGCCTAGGGTTAGTCAGCCTACTGTCAATCAGGTGCTGGCGTAGCTCAGGAAAACAATTACTGGACAAGTGCTCCCATGCAATCAAATCAAAGAGCGCCTGAAAATCATTTGCTTTGCTACCCTTTACCCAACCATCCAAGGCTCTGCCAAAAAAGGTCACATACTCAACCCAGGGACTGCCTTCAATCTTCTTACAGTTCCTGAACCTCTGTCTATAGAGTTCAGGAGTCAACCCATACCTGGTCATCAATGCATTCTTCATGTGGCTGTAGGAATTATAGACTTCAGAGGGCAAGTCCAACAAAGTATCCCGCCCCTCACTAAGGAACCGACCCCACAACCCCGCTCCCCAATCCTTCTCAGGGACCCGGTGGGAAGTCATGGCTACCTCATAGGCCTTGAACCATTGCCCAATATCATCATTCTTAAAAAACTCCTTAACCACATCCTTAGGAATATACACCCTAGCCTCAACAGGCATTGACGGTGCGCTGCCACCAGAGGGAGTAATCTCTAAGCTCCTAGCTTTCAAATCCAACTCGCTCAAACTTTTCTCATGCTCAAGCTGCATTCTCTTTTCTTCCAGGGCCAATTTCCTAATTTCTAACTGCCCACTCATTTTGGCCAGCTCCAACTCATGCATCCTATTCTTTTGTCTGTCCTCCAGCTCTTCTGGGGACAGACCTCTGGCAGAAACACTGCTACCCACGAGGGAAGATGCTCTCCTCTCCCCTGGACCCACTGGCCCATCCAGCTGCTCATCTGCATTCTCAGCCCCCTCCTCATTCTCAGGGGTATTCCTTGCTTCAACCCAGGCCCTCAGCGCCTTTTGTAAATCATCCTTCTTGGTGATTCCGGTCATAGAAACTTTGAATTTCCTGCAGAAGTGCTTGAGCCGGTTAACGGTGTAGCATTCCAGTTTCTCCTCCTCCCAATCATTATCAACAGATACTATGGATGCTGCTGTATCCATGGTGATTAAACTTGGCAGTTTTTAGCAAAAATAGAAAGTCCCAGAAAAGAATATCTACCAAAAGTATGTGGTTGCGTTTTGGTCTGCACTCACTAGGTAGTGTTCACCAATCACTGTACATGAGTCACAAATGCAAGTCCAGAATCCCCACCGCTGACCACCAATGTTAGAACTGGGGGTCTATAGTTGGCAGAGGTAGGTACCTTTGCTTCTAGTCAGGGTAAGGGGGTACACTCCTGAAATAACCCCTGCTCACCCTCTTGGTAGCTTGGCATGAGCAGACAGGCTTAGTTCACAGGCAGTGTGTAAAGCATTTGTGAACACATACAGTAATCCAATGACAACACTACAAATGGACACCACACATGTTGTATTATAAAAATAAGTATCTTTTATATAGATTTACCACAAGACCATAAACGTCAAAAATAATCCACAATACTGTACTTTAAAGATGGTAGAATTAGCTTGAGTCTCTTTAAAAGAAAATGCGACACTTTGAGTTCAATGTACCTTAAGATGCGTAACGCAGGGCAACGAAAAGTGTTGCAGGGAAGGTGATGCGGTAGTCCCTTACACGCAAGGACGGTGATGCGTTGAAGATCTGGTGCAAAAGAAACAAAGTGGCGTCTTCTTGAGGTTGCGACAACGAAGAAGTGATGCGTGCACGCCCGACGGCCGTGCGGCGATTTCGATGAGTCTTTGGAGCCGCGACAGGCCCTGCGACACGCTTCCCTGGTGAAGCGACGGCGTCTGATGCGAGGTCGACAATCTTCTCCTGGGATGCGGGGCGCGCCTCGTGTTGCGATGCGTCGGCGTCTGATGCGAGGTCGATGCTCTGCCCCGGGGATGCGACGGCGTCTGATGCGACGGTGACACTTTTCTCCGGTGCTGCGAGGCGCTTCGAAGGATGCGAGGGTGTCAGTGGCGCGCTTCTTCGGGGATGCGCCGGCATCTGATGCGACGTCGACACTCTTCTCCGGCGATGCGAGAATCAGCGGCTGCGGCGACACGCTTCTTCGTGTTGAGTCGTGCTTCCAGCTCCCAGAGACACGCAAGTGTGTCAGAAGGTCCAAATTCCCAGCAAGGGAATAGAGGGGGAGCTGGTGGGTGAAGTCTGTTGTCCCTGAGACTTCAGCAGGAGGCAAGCTCTGAAATCAAGCCCTTGGAGATCCTTCACAAGTTGATGAAAGTACACACACAGTTCCCTTCTCCTTTCTTTGGCAGTCAGGCACCCACTGCAGGCAGATCCCTCTAGCTTAGGGATAGTCTTCTCCTCAGTTTCTTCTTGGTTCCGCTCCTCAGCAAAGGTTTCTTCTTGTTTCCCAAAAGTGATCTAATTACCTAGGGGTCTGGGTCCCCTTTTTATACACCTTTTCTCTTTGTTCTCTGAAGGCAGAGAGGCCTTTGCCTAGTCCAAAACCAGTTCTGGTCAGTCCTGGAGCACTTTGTTTACAGGACTCCTTCTTTCCTTTCAGAATGTGGGGCAGAGTGCTCAGCCACCCGGCAGGAGGTGGAGCCAGCATTGTGGAAGGCAGGCACAGCCCTATTCAGACCCAGGTGCAACTCCTCCCTCCACTCTGGATGCAGATCTCTCTATTCAGCCCTGTGCTGACTCACCCTGTCTCCTGGAGTCCCCCAGCCCCTGTCACTCACAAACCCAGACAAGGAATACACAACCTAGCAGAGGCAGGCTTGGATAGTTAGGCAAGAAAATACCTGCTTTCTAAAAGTGGTATTTTCCAACACAGAATGTTAAAACCAACCTCACTAAAAGATGTATTTTATCATCCTGAGTTCAGGCATACTAAATTCGTTTTTCTACCATGTTCCCTGGGTCAGTTAGGATTATAAGGTGTAATAATCAAACTGCCCATTCTGGCCTATGGGGAGCAGGTAGCCTTGCAATAGTGAAAAACGAAAATGGCTGTAATTCCCTATTAGGACATGCCACACACACCAGGGCATGTCCTACCTTATACTTACAATGCACCCTGCCCTAGGGCCTACTTTAGGGGTGACCAACATGCAGTAAAGGGAAGGTTTAGGGACTGGTAAGTGGGTGCACTCACCAAGTCGACATGGCAGCCCTAGGCTGCACACAGGCTCTGTAATGGCAGGCCTGAGACACATTTTACAAGCTGCTTCTGTGGGTGGCACAACCAGTGCTGCAAGCCCATCAGCAGCATTGGATTTACAAGCCCTGGGCACACTCAGTACACTGTACTAGGGACTGACAAGTAAACCAATCATCCAATCATGGAGTCACTAATACATACATCAATTTACAATAGGGAGCACTTGCACTGTGGCACTGAATAGCAGTGGCACAGTGCCCAAAGCATCTAAACCAGCAAAAACAGATCAATAACATTGGAGGCATCATCAAAAAATGGAAGGGAGACCCACGCCAAGGATGCCAGGTCTAACAGTGTGATTCTCTCTCATAATTTTCACTTTTATGTGTAATATGTAACCAGGGTTTTGTATGTTGACAATATTGAATGGAGGGAACCCTGGTTTATTTTCCCTCCTGAGGTCCCTTTTTGGAATATGAAGTATTTTAACTTTCCAGGTCAAAATGGCACTGATTGTGCCACCCACACGAGTAGCCCTTCAAACATGTCTCAGGCCTGCCACTGCAGAGCTTATGTGTGCAGTTTAAACTGACATTCAACCTGGCAAGTTCACCTATTTGCCAGGCCCAAACCTTCCCTTTTATTCGATAGACGTCAGCCCTAAGGTAGGCCCTAGGTAGCCCCATGGGCAGGGTGCAGTGCATTTAAAAGGTAGGACATGTGCTTTTAAGTTTTACATATCCTGGTAGTGAAAACTGCTACATTCAGTTTTCACCATTGTCTTGTAATACTTTACAAGTGCAACTTCCAATGGAGCAGATAGAAAATTGGAGTTTGGTGTCTCTGGACTCACAATTTAAAAACACATCTCTTAGTGAAGTTGGTTTTTAAATTGCCGGTCTGAGAATGCCACTTTTATAAAGTTGGCATTTTCTTACTTTAACCATTCTGTGCTCTGCCTGTCCCTAGAATACACATCTGGGTTGGATGACAGCTGTGCTTTGTGAATTCCCTGTAGACAGTCCCACACAAAGTATTCTGAGGTGTGTTCTGCATATCGTGATGGCCCATCACCAGGCTAATGGGTCTTCTGGAGCTAGAGTGCTGGGAGCAGCTGACACTTACACCTGAATAGGGCTGTGCCTGTCCCCAGACAAAGAACTGCATACCCCCCTTGTAGTGTGTCTGGAGCCAGGGCCAGCAAGGGCAGGGTCTTGTGCACTACAGATACCTTTCTTTGAAGTCTCCCTTCTGCAAAGGCTGAAATGGGTACAAGTATTGGACCTCTGACACCATAAACTCAGAATACTTCTGGACTGAGGACAATTTGCCAGGAAGAAAGGCTGTTGTGCTCCCAGGAGGGACTGCCACTTTGCTGCTTGCTTTGCTGTGTTGGCCTGCTGCCTCTTGCTTGCGAGTGAGAGGACTGGACTTTACTCTCTACATCCTCCTTTGTAAGGTTCTCCAAGGGCTTGACTGAGCTTGCCTCCTGTTGCTGAAGTCTCAGGGACATCAAAGACTTCACCTGCCTCTCACAACCAGCACCTGGGCTCCCCGGCTGTGAGTCCTGACCTTGCCAAGTGGTGTCAAAACCAGTCATGGGCCATTGGAGGTAGAGTTGGTTCTGCAACCAAGAAACTGATGCATCGACCCAAAGCATCAGTTTGTAACTGGCACATCCCTGCAAAATCGATGCATTACCGCTGCCTGCACCGACGGTGTGGACACCACGCTCCAAGCACACGATGCAATGACCTCAACTTTCAACGCTGCCTGGAATTTGTTGCAGCACCTCTGAAAAATTGCTGCTGGGTGAGTATCGGACATCATACCACCGATGTCCGTGGTGCACCGTCCTGACTCTGATGCATCCCCGGCCCTGCATGGCTTTCAACCAATGCATCGCCTTCAGCCCAGTGGTTCGACTTCAAGGCAGAGGAATCGATGCTCCGCGCTTCTGACATCAACTTATCCTCGATACCGCATCGCCTTTAGGAACTAAGGCCTTGCACCAACACCCAACACATCTCCTCCTCCATGAAACGCATCGTCCTGGAGTGGCAAAGCTGCAACGACCTTGAGGTGCCTTCAGGAACCAACGCATCACCTGCATCCGCGATGCTTCACCACCTCTATGAGATGCATCGTCTTTGGTTTCTGATGCATCCAAGGTAGTGTAAGGGGGTATGCATGATTCCTGTATCCGGCCCACACTCCATCGTGGTCAGACTGAACTTTTGGATTTGTCCCTGTCAAGCGTGACCAAATTGCCATATTTGGAGCTAAATACTTCTAAGCACTGCATTTTGATTTCATCTTTAAACACTCATATCTTGACTTGTGTATGTTGGATTTTTCTCATTTTGATCTTGTTTTACTCAGATAAATATTGACTATTATTCTAAACTGGTGTGGAGCACTTTATGTGGTGTTATCACTGTGTTACTGAGTGTGGGTGCACACATACTTCACACATTGCCTCTTTAGTTTAGCCTAACTGCTCTGTACCAAGCTACCAGAGGGTGAGCACAGGTAAACATTTAGTGTGTACTACACTTACCCTGACTAGAGTGTGGGCTCTTACTTGGACAGGGTGCATACCTATGCCAGCTGGAGAGGCCCCGTTTCTAACACTTACCTCAAGAATATTTTAGAGTTTTCTATCATATTGTGATTGTGAATAGTGTACATAGGATGCCTTGAATTTCCACTGAGAATGACAAACTATAATGGGTGAACACGTGCGATAATCTTAACCAATGTAAACCCGAACCAATTCCGCCTATGTTAGACCTCATCAGTAGGGTGCAGCTAGAGTCCTGTGCTACAATGAACATGGGACTCATGTCTAGGCTTACCATTGGCACTTAAGGCATGTCAATGAGAAAACCAAAAAAGGATGGATGGAGCTTTTGAATTGAACTCATACACTGAAAATTACTTTGCCTACATTCAAATGCATTACTTTTTTGTCTACTATGCCACGACAGACAGGGACCCATCTGAAGTTATTCAACCTTGATCCTGCTCCAGGGGGACTATCCTGGCCCAAACTTCCAGCTCATGTCTCTCTGTACAGGGAATAGTATATGCAGTTTATGTATTTCTTTTATATGTTTTCCATGTGTTTTCAACCTGTTGATTGTCTTTTACGCTTTGAATGTGCTTGTACATTGTTTTAAGTGTTGCATCTTTACATACACCCACAACCTTTGCTTGCCAATCACACTTTTATTTCAGCAGTGATAAATGTGGTGTACTGTTCTTCAATTCACCCTCACACCACCAATTTGGAGCTAAGCCTTGAATCTTCATACAAAGCTTCCGGAAGATTTAATGTTGCAGCCCAGCTTCCAGTGAAGACTGCATACACAGTGCCGTAGTTAGCAGTAAACATCACTAGCCTCACCTTTGAAAATGTTTAGATGTTTTTGTGACTGGAAACTTCCTCTACAAAGTCCTTGACAATAATGGATGCAGTAAAAGGCATACAAATGAAAATACAATGATCACAAATATATGCGATGAAGGAAAATTAAACAAGACAAGAGAAATCGATAGATATAGGAGGGAAACCTTACTTCCACTAAATGTTATTTTACATTATGCTGGGGATGCGGGTTATAGCAGCTCAAGGTATGTTATGCTCCGCTGCCTACAGTAAAACAATTGGGCATTTGTGCTGCAGACAGCAGGGCTCATGTATAGGCAATGAGGAAAGCTTTTCAATATTGCAGAGCTTGAGCTAGATGAGGGTAGAAGGGGTCATCAACTCATATGTATTCAAGGAGAACACAGCAATAGCTGAACGCTGTCAGGCCTGTTGACAATAGAAGTAGAATCCAGCTCAATACAGATACATGAGATGATGGAAAGCGAGAAATGGCAATCTCTCTTCCAAATAAGTAAATAAACGAGAACAACATTAATACATGGCAAGAGATAATAGCAAAGGCTTCTATAATGTAATTACTTTGCTGTCGCATACTTCATTTATAAACATTATGATTTACGGTTTCATCTATATTGTATATTTTTTAATCAAATGTAAACATTCTCAATAACTGTCATGCTTTAAGAGTCATAAAGCAAGAAACACAGTACCCTATCCTGCCCTTGTGCTGTTTCTATTCTGCTGCAGAGATTTAAAAGCAAGCAGATTTAGCAGGGTTGCCATACCCTAACCTTCTGATTCATATTTTACTTGCTTGAAACAGTCAGTCAGATTGCAGAGAAATTTGCAATTCAGTCCAGCTGCTGTAATATTCTGCAGCTCTCCACCTCTTCATAGGATACCTGCTTGCCAAAAAGTCAGTGTACTCATAGTCAGTGTGTCAGTTAGTATGGTTGTAATGCACTGTACAGAAGCTTCCACCACAAGTGAAAACAGACGAATCCCAGACTGTGATGACCCAATTCACCTAAGGTGTCCATCACTCACCATCTTAGTATCTAGGCCAAGCTCAAAAATTGAATCCTGGAGTGAGTACATTCATTAAAACTGTTAGACTTGGCATCTTTGGTGTGGTTTCCCCTGACTTGTTGCTTCTACATCCTGTATTTTTGATGCTGTGCCGGATTTCGCTTTTGCTGGCTTAGATGCTTTGGGCACTTTGCCAATGCTGATCAGTGTCAAAGTGCAAGTGCTCCCTGTGTAAATTGTTATTCCATTGGTTCTCCCTGATTGGTATATTTGATTTACTGGTAACCCCCTAGTAAAGTGCACTGAGTGTGCCAGGGCCTGTAAATCAAATGCTACTCGTGGGCTTGCGGCACTGATTGTGCCACCCACATGAGTAGCCCTGAAAAGGTATCTCAGACCTGCGACTGCAGTGTCTGTGTGCAGTTTGTTAACTGACATTTTGACCTGGCAAGTGCACCCACTTGTCAGGCCCTAACCTTCCCTTTTCTTACATGTAAGGCACCCTTATGGTAGGCCCAAAGTACCCCGGGTGCAGTGCACGTGAAAGGTAGGACATGTACTGGTGTGTGTGGCATGTCCTCATAGTGAAGTACTGCCAATTTCGTTTTTCACTATTGAAAGGCTATCTGCCCTATAGGATAGAATGGGAAATACTTTGTAATATCTTACAAGTATATCTTCCCATTGAGACAAGATAGAGAAATTAAGTTTAGGCTCTCTGAACTCAGGATTTAATAACACATCTTTTCGTAAAGATGGTTTTTAAATTGTGTGTTCGAAAATGCCACGTTAAGAAAGTAGGCTTTTTCATATTTAACCATTCTGTGTGGCTCTGCCTGTTTTTGGATTGACTGTCTGGTTTTGGAGTGAGAGGAGCTGGGGATGGGCATTCACTTTAGACAGCCACTGAGGGGAGTTGAGGTGTGCCTGGCCCTTCCTGGATGACTCAGAGCTAAGCTGAATAGACCTTGGCTACATTTAGAGTAGTGGGAGGAGATTTCCTTGCACCTGAATAGTGCCTGTCTCCCTTGCACAATGCTGCTTCCACTCTCAGTGGTCATACTGCACGAGAGAGGACAGAACTGGTTTGGACTGGGCTCAGAGACCCTTGCACAAAGAGAACAAAGACAAAATGGGGTATAAGTAGTAGACCTTGAACCCAAGAACTTTAGATTACTTTGGGACTCAAGAGGAACCTTTGCCAAGGAGAAGAGCTGAAGAGCTGTGAGGAGGAGTACTGCACCTTTACTGTGTGGGGTTGGCCTGCAGTTGCTGTTTCCGCCAAGGAAAGGACAAAGACTGGAACTTTGCTGTGAACTTGCTTGAAGAAGATCTCCAAGGGCATGTGTGTGCTGCCCTCCTGTTCTGAAGTCTCAATGACACAAAGACTTCACCCCAGCTCCCTTGAACCCTGCTGCTGAGAGTTCTGACCTGTCAGGAGGTGCCTATTCCAGTTGTGGGCCTCTGGAGGTTGTCCCTGCTGCTAGGAGCTGGAAGAAAAGAAGAACTGAAGAAATCGACGCATCGCTCTTCTTGGGGCTGTTTTTTCGACACAGCACCATCGTGCAGGAAGAACCTTCACGCATCACTGCGCCGCTTCAGAACCGACGCAGCACCTGTCACGCCTGCAAGAACCGACACATCGAGGGATGGTGGCTGAAAAAACTGAGACAGCGCTGCTCGACACCCCTGTATCGACCGCTGACGAATCATGGATTTCCATGCATCGTACCTGTGCGGCAAGTTTTTCCAAAAAAAGGAGGTCCCCTAAAGGGCCCCCAAATAGTTCCCAGGGTAAAGATTCCCAGCCCCCCAGTTCTAAGAAGCCCCTAGAGTTAGGCCAGACAACCGGGGTCCCCGCAGGTGTTATGCATGTGGTCAGGAGGGTCACATGCAGAATGATCCCAAGTGCTCCTAAGCACCACTAGCACCCACTGGTGCACAGACACCGGGGTTAATTAGTGTAGTCCTGGGTAAGGAGTTGGTTCCTAGTGAGGGTGGGGAGCGAGCTGTGATGACCCTTATCTCATTTGGCGATAGAGAGATGTTCCAGGAAACCTGACTGTCGGATAACACTAAAAAGTACCTGCAATGGGTGACCATCAATTGAAGGAGGGTGGGGCTCTGAGAGACACAGGAGCCAGTGTGACATCTGTCAGGTGTCAATGGGTGTCTGAAGAGCAGGTTGTCCCCAATGTGCTTCAACCTGTAGTTGCTGCAGACAACTCTGAGCACCTGTGTATGGTGGCACAGGTTCCCTTTGAGTGGGGGGGGGGGGTTCCAGGTTTCTTGAAGGTTGTTGTAAGTCTGTCCATGCCTGTTGACTGTCCACTTGGCAATGACCTGGAGAGTTCCCCCTTGGAAGGAGGAGAAGCGCCAGGCTCATTGATAGATGTTGGGTTTGCCTGAGTGGGCCTGTGTGACCACTCAGTCTATGGCAGCCAGTAGGGGTACCCAAAAAGACCTGGAGCCTGAAACAGTGGCCCAAGTGCCTGCCAGAAAGAGAAGGGTCAGGGGACATGGGAAACCCACCCAGAAGTTCCAACAGTCCAGGAGGAGGCAGACCCTGAGGGGGATGCCCTGGAACCTACATGGGAGCAAGTGGCCGAACTGGGAGACCTGCCAGAGCAGACCCATTGGCAGCAGGAAGGAGGTCCCTCCAGGGAGGAGTTCTACAAGGTGCAGATGGAGTGCCCCACTCTTGTTCATTTGAAGCAGCAGGATGCAGACCAGGCAGCAGATGGTCTGTCCGGATCACATTTGATTTATTGGGAGAATGGTCTCCTCTACAGTGAGCCTAAGGTTGCTGAGACCGGGGCAGCCCATGCGCTGGTAGTACCCGCGTGTTACAGGACCTTCCTACTCGGTCTGGCTCATGACGTGCCTTTGGCAGGACATTTGTGGTGTGACAAGATGTATCACAGGCTTGTCACCCACTTTTACTGGCCCCAAATGCAGAAGCACGTTGGCACACATTGTTGATCTTGTCAGACTTGCCAGGCAAGTGACAAGAGTAGAGGGTAGTGTAAGGCTCCCCTCCAACCCTTTCCTGTGGTGAACACCCCTTTCGAGCGGGTGGGCATCGACATTGTGGGTCCACTGGAACCCAAGAGAGCCTTAGGCAACAAGGTTATCTTGGTCTTGGTGTACCATGCCACCCGGCACCCGGAAGCTGTCCCTCTCAGGGCAATCACGTCCCCTGTGGTGAGCCGTGTATTGATGGGGATTTTTCTGATGTGGGGTTTCCGCAGAGAGGTGGTCTCTGACCGTGGTACCAACTACATATCTAGGTATATGAAGTCATTGTGGGAGGAGTGCAGTGTAATGTACAAATTCACCACTCCTTGCCATCCACAAGGAAATGAGTTGGTTGAGAGATTCAACCGAACCCTGAAAGGCATGATAAAGGGTCTTGCAGAACCCATGAGACGTAAGTGGGAAATCTTCCTACCATGTCTGTTGTTTGCCTACAGGGAGGTGCCGCAGAAATCCTTAGGGTTCAGTCCCTTTAAATTACTGTATAGGCATCCTGTGAGAGGGCTTCTGAGTCTGGTGAAGGAGGGCTGGGAGAAAACTCCTGGTAAGACCCTCCCATATGTATTCAGCTACATGCTGGGCTTCAGAACCCAGACTGCACTTCAGGAAAATTGCTCAGGTGAACCTAGAAGCCAAGTATAACAAAGAAAGGAGGTAGTTCCTCTATCGGGCAGATGCACCAATGGGTGCTATCAAGCCGGAGTGAGTGTCGCTGGGAGATCTGAATTTCAGATCATAATGCGCTCACACACCTGTTAGGGTGTCAAGCTTCATCATAGGGCGCTCCTCGTCAGACCGGCGCTGCAATGTCTGACGGGCCTGGTGGCTACTTTGGCGGATTTCTTTTGATCTGAGGACGCCATATGTGGTGAGTGCACGTGGGCAATATGGGTGGGGAATTCTAGGGCCCGATTCACAGAACTAACTTACGACAAAATCCTAAACTTACTACCATTTTGGTATTCACAGAATGAACTTACTCATTTTGGTATTCACAGAATAAACTTACTCATTTTGGTATTCACAGAAGACACTTACACATTTTGTGTAACTTACACATTTTGTGTAACTTACACATTTTGTGTAACTTACACATTTTAGTATTCACAGAAGGCATTTACTCATTGATGAGTAAGTGCCTTCTGTGAATACCAAAATGAGTAAGTTAATTCTGTGAATACCAACATTGTTGTAAGTTCATTCTGTGAATACCCAAATGTGTAAGTTCATTCTGTGAATACCAAAATTGTTGTAAGTTCATTCTGTGAATACCCAAATGTGTAAGTTCATTCTGTGAATACCAAAATTGTTGTAAGTTCATTCTGTGAATACCCAAATGTGTAAGTTCATTCTGTGAATACCCAAATGTGTAAGTTCATTCTGTGAATACCCAAATGTGTAAGTTCATTCTGTGAATACCAAAATTGTTGTAAGTTTAGGATTTTGACGTAAGTTAGTTCGGTGAATCAGGCCCCTAGTGTGTAGAAAGTGACTTAAAATAGGCACCGGAGCTGGTAAGAAATACATTTAATTAAATATGGGCCCCAGGACTAAGTAAAAACAGTGGTGCTATCTTGTGGTCCCTAGGAGAGGGCTTCTGAGTCTGGTGAAAGAGGGCTGGGAGAAAACTCCTGGTAAGACCCCCCCAGATGTATTCAGCTACATGCTGGGCTTCAGGAACCAGACTGCACTTCAGGATAATTGCTTAGGCGAACCTAGAAGCCAGCCAGGAGGAGATGAAATGATGGTACGACCAGAATACCACTCTGGTTGAGTTTCAGCCTGGCCAAAAAGTGTGGGTGATGGCACCAGTGGAGCCTTGTGCGCTCCAAGGGAAGTTGACAGGTACATTTGAGGTGTTGGTGCGCACGAGTGACGTGACCTACCTGGTCAACGTGAAGACTCCCAGGAATCCTTTGAGGGTCCTACACGTGAACCGCCTCAAACCTCATTTTAAGAGGTCTGAAGTGACAATGCTCCTGGCAACAGTGATGCAATGGAAGAGGAGAGTGATCCTCTTTCTGACCTCCTGTCAGCCAAGGAACATGATGGGTCAGTGGATGGAGTGAGCCTCTCTTCCACCCTACCCCAGAGCAGCAGAGGGACTGTCACCAGGTACTGGGACAGTTCACCTCCCTGTTCTCCCTGACTCCAGAAATCATCAATTGGTGTGTCCATGATGTGGACACTAGGGACAGTTAGGTATATAAAGTGGTGCATCAAAATTCTCAGATGACAGAAACAGACAAAATTTGGGGGGTTATTTACCCCTTCTAAAAAGTATTTAGGGTATCAGATTTGCACCCTGTTAATTTTGCCAGGCTACTTAAGATGAGTTCCAAACTATATTACTTTTTGTAATTCTATATATATATATATATTTGTGGTTTTGAATGTAACTTTGAGTTGTGTGGGGTCCTAATTCAAAGCACCTCCCTGAATTAGCCTTGGACTGTTCTGCTGTGCTATACTAAGAGTCAAGTGCTGTAAGAGGTATTTGGTACTCAGTCTGAATGTTTGCAGCTGGGAAGATCCAGCACATCAGAAGTAAACAGCCCCAATTGATATAAATAGGTCCCCATAACTTCTGTTAGCCACGGGACCCATAAACTGGATTTCTTACTCTCAGGCTCTGTTTACATGTGGGCTGTATTCTTCTGACCTCCATACAAATCGCTGTTTGTGTAGAGATCAGAATTATGAGTGGCGTTGACTGTACTGCACCCAGTAATTATCATCTGCGATAAAGTCTGCACCCCACATTGAATTTTAGCAGGTTAAGTGTTCAAAAATGTAATGCAGTAAAAGATCCAGGAAGTACTGCAATATGCAAATCTACACATTATTCCTCATTTGAAATGGGAAATCTCCAAACTGAAGGTAATTATCACACCTGATAAAAACTAAACACCTTGGTCTCAGATTTTATCAGGTGTTCTAATTATCTCCAAACCATCTGGGGCACTCATAATCAGGGCACGAGTGTCCCTTTAACCATAGACCCATTACTCTTTTGCCCTTCCCTTGCAAAATTCTGGAGATTTTTGTGGAGAAAAAAAATCTCCCGATTTTTGGAGGAGAATATGAGACCCAGTTTGGTTTCTTTCCCCTTCAGAGAACTGAAGGAGTCTGGTTACAGCATTGGATGATCTGCGTATGGCGTCGGATTTGGGTCATCGGGCACTTTTAGTAATACTAAACCTGTCTGCTGAATTTGATAGGTCAATCATGCCATCTTGATTGCTAGACTGGCAGAGATAGATGTTAAGGGAAGAACTCTGCAGTGGCTGGTTTTCTTTCTGGAAGAATGGGCGGAAGCAATCTATCTTCCCCCTTTTTGCTCCTTCTTCAGACCAGTAGAGCAGGGAGTTCCTCAGGGCTCCTCCTTAAGCTCCACTCCATTTAATGCACAGCTAATTCCATTGGCTAAATTTATTAGATTTCATTGCATTATGTTTGTGAACTATGCATATGATACACAATTCATTCTAATGCTGGATTGTATGTCTCATTTCCCTATGGCTGCGCTCCATGACTATATGTGTGACATCTTGCAGTGCCTCAACACTAACTCTCTTAAATTTAATAGGGATTGCACCGAGGTCATGAACCGCTTCTCTGGATTTCTTTTGCGTATCCTTTGACAGGGAATGTCTGGCCTCCTGAGCACAATTCAACTCCAATTACAGCGACTGTCTGAAATTTGGGAGTCTATGGGGATAATGATTTATCTCTTTTCAGGCATATTAATAGACTTCCTCTATTTGCTTTAGTACAATGAGGACACTTCACAAGATTTCACCTATGTTATCAACTCGCTTTTCCCCCCTGTGCTGCAAAGCAATATTCTGAGCAAAATGGACTACAGTAATGCCTTTTTTAGGTGCTCCAGGTTACGTTGTTCAGAGCCTGCATTGTATACAGGCAGCAGCTGCAAAACTTGCAAAACTTGCTCTTTCTCTGCCTCATCCCCCTTCTACCTCAGAGGCTCTAGATTCCCTCCATTGACTCCCTGCAGCCAAGCAAATTCAGTTTAAATTACTGTGCAATGTGCAAAAAGCCTTTCATCATACTGGACCTTTTCCGCTTCAACAATGCAAAGCTACATTCTGCCTAGATCTCTACATCAGCTAATCCCAACTTTCTGAAGGTTCCCAAATTTGAGAAAGCAAGGACTGGTGGCAGACTGTTCTCTGTACATGCAGCCAGTAGTTGGACCACCATGCCAAGCTCACTTCACACCATCAGCAACCTCTATGCTTTCAAGAAGGCCTTGAAAACTTGGCTTTACAACCTTTAGGTATTTGCACATCTGGACTGGTTTCTCAGAACAGCATGCAGAGCTCAGTCTGCTCTGTCAGCATTCTATGTTTACCGTGAAAGTGTCTCACCAACTGAGTCTTTTTAGTCTGGGTTGGGTGACAGCTGGGCTTCGTATGTTCCTTCTAGACAGCAACACACAAAAGGAGCTAATGTGTGACCTGATGGGCCATCCTCGGCAGGATAGGGGGGAGGAGCTGACACTTACACCTGATTGAATGAATGAATGAATGATGTCATTTATAAAGCGCTGGCTATCACTCCAATGGAGCATCTTGGCGCTGAGAGTGGGTGTCAAAGGGAGTGTGGTCTCTAATGTCGCAGTTGTCAGATGAAAGATAGGGCCAGACTGTCTGGAACTGTGAAGATCCAAGTTTTCAATTTTTTCTTAAAGATGGACTCCGTCTGAATAAGTCTCAATTGGGTAGGTAGATAATTCCAGGCTTTTGTCCCTAGAACAGCCATAGATTTTCCTCCTCTGGACTTCAGACGAAAATGGGGGGGGGTGCAAGTAGATTTTCCTTAGAGGATCTCAAGTTACGAGCAGGTACATAGGCTTTTAATCTGGTCCTAAGGTATTTAGGACCAGTTTGTTTTACAGCTCTGAAGGTTATCACAAGGATTTTAAAGAGAATTCTCTTGTGTATGGGTAGCCAGTGGAGGATTTGAAGAGCCTCGGAGGCAGAGGACCCCATAGGTAAATTCAGTACCATTCGGGCCGCAGCATTTTGTACAATCTGCAGCTTTTTTAGAGTACTCTTTTTTATACCAGCATAGAGACTGTTACAATAATCTAGTCATGATAAGATCATCGCCACTGCCACGGACTTGCGAGCTATGGCTGGCAGAAGGTCAAAGAATTTTTTCAGAGTTTTTATCCAATGAAAACAGGGCCTGCTGATGAAAAGAGAGAGAACTATCAAATCGTACTCCTAGATTTTTTGCAGTGTCCACAGTATTGGGGGGTGGGGCTGCGTCGGTTGGCCACCACATTTTGGGTGAAAAGATATTACATTTTCCCAGCAGCAGAATCTCCGTCTTTTGGCTGTTGCATTTAAGGTGGTTGGTCTTCATCCATTCGAAGACAGCCGAGAGACATTGTTGAAAATTTTCTTCCGCTGCTGTGGTTTCTTTATCCAGGGTAAGGATGAGCTGTGTATCATCAGCGTAGGACACACTCTCAATATCAAAAGATGATATTAGATCTAGCAGGGGCACCACATATATGTTAAAAAGTGTGGGGCTCAAAATTGAGCCCTGAGGCACACCTGAGCGCAACTGCTTCTCAGTTGAAGTAAAGTTGCCGAGTGTTACTGATTGTCTTCTGTTTCCCAGGAATGATGTCAACCAAGCCAGTGCCTTCTGTGAAATCCCTGCACTTCTTAACCGCTTACCCAGAGCAACATGGGAAACAGTGTCGAATGCGGCTGATAGGTCCAACAGAATCAGCACTGCCATCTTTCCTTGATCCAAAGCGAATTTTAACGTATCCGCAGTGTGTAGGAGCGCTGATTCTGTTGAATACCCAGCCCTGAAACCTGATTGCCTGGGGTGTAACACATTGTTTAATAGGAGAAAGTCATTTAGTTGCTTATTTACAAGTTTCTCTGTTATCTTGCTTAAGCAGGGCAGTAAAGAAATAGGTCTGAGATTGGTCAAAGTGGTTGGATCCGCAAGATGTTTCTTTTGAAGAGGTTTAACCGATGCGACTTTCCAGCTGTCTGGTACTACTGCCTGTCTGAGTGAAGAGTTAATAATCTGATTAATAATGGGATTAACAGCATCAATCAGAGCATGTAGAATTTTTGGGGGGCAAGAGTCGCCTGGAGAGCCCGATTTACATGTCAAGATAGCCTGTCTGGACTGTTCAAGGGTAATTTCATTAAAATGATTCAGCAGCTGGCTATTTTCTGAATTATGATTTGGCCCTTCAGTAGGTGGTGTATCTATTGAGAAATCCTTTCTGAGGTCACTGACCTTGTCATCGAAATAGTCTGCAATCTGATCACACAATTGTTGTGATGGAGGAATTTCCTGATTGAATATCTTCGGGTGGGTGAACGATTGAACAATTTAAAAATCATTTTTTGATCGAACGCTGCCTGCTTAATGAGGTTGGAGTAGTAAACTTTCTTTTCGTGTTTGATCAACCTATGATATTCTTTCAGTGCTGTTCTAAAAATAGTGAGATCATTGTTGTTATATTGCATCCTCCATTTACGCTCAAGTTTCCTGCATCTACCTTGTAGCTCTTTGAGCTGAGGGGTAAACCAAGGGGCGGAGGTTTTCCCCTGGGAGGCTCCACTAAGTGTGGCCACCGGGGCCATTTTGTTGGCTAACACGGTCAGCCAGTCATTAAAGATGCTTGTGTCAATAGCCGGATCTCCTGTTAGTGTGGGTTTACTTAATTCTGCCAACATATCCAAATTAGGATTTGTTAACATTTTATTCCATTTCCTATTAAGTTTTTTGCCAAGTTGATCAGGATTTAGTTTGGCTGCATATAAAGTACTGTCTGCAATCCTGAAAGGAATATACTTATGATCAGACCATGTTAAAGTGGTTGGGGTATCCACTGTAAGTCTGGTAAAATTCGTACAAATTCCATCTAAGGTATGTCCAGCCTCATGTGTAGGGTCAGTTATCAACTGCTTTAATCCTAGCGTTTCTATGGTTTCCCAAATTTTTTTGAAATTGGGGAGTTATCTGTTTCTAAGTAGAGGTTAAAATCCCCTAATATGGTAAAGTTAGAGTATCTGACAATTAGAGCACTAAGACTTTCAGCAAGGGTGTCTACAAAGTCAGAACTTGCCCCTGGGGGCCGGTAGATCAGGGCTCCTGCAAAAACCACTGAGCAAGATAATTGTAGGCAAAAACCCAGACTTTCAGCTCCCTTAATCTCCAAAATATCGAATGTTGAGCATTTTAGGGAGTCTTTATGAATGATTGCTAGCCCTCCCCCTCCGTACAGGTCTGTCTCTTCTGGACATAGTATAACCTGGGGGGAGAGACTGAACAATATCAGGGTTAGACCAGTATTTAAACCATGATTGGGCTGTGTCCTGTTCCCACACAAAGGGCTGCATACCCCCTGGAGTGAGTCTGGAGCCAGAGATGAAAGGGATGAACTCCATACACTTCAACCCTCTTTGAAGTCACCTCCACTTCAAACGCATAACTGGGTATAAATACTGGGTCTCTGACCCCACTAAATCAGACACTACTTAACCTCTGAAGAACTATGCCAGGAGGAATGACTGCTATATTGTTACAAGGGCTGACATTCTGCTGGACTGCTGCTCTGGAAGAGCTGCTTTTTTCCTGGACTGCCCTTGTACCCGCTGCCCTGCTGAGGAAGGAGGACTGGACCCAGCTTACTTGACCACAGAGTGACTCCAAAGGCATGCTATCTTGCCCCCTGTTCTAAGTCTCAGGGACAGCAAAACATTTTCATCCACCTGCAACAACACCTGCACTTTGCTTGCTGCAAGTCTTGCCCTGCCAAATAGTGCCAATCCAGTCATTGGCCCTTGTAAGTGGATAGAAAGTGCTGCAACTGATAAAAATTCAGATATTGATGAAGTTGTGCCGATCGGAACCAGCACATCTCCCTCGCAACCGATGCATCACTCTTGCTGCGCTGACCACGTACCTCACATCACTGACTGCGGGTGCATCGCCTGTAGTTCCTGATGCAAAACCTACATCCTACAGCTTGATGACGAAGCATCTCCAGTTGCGTGGCTCAATGCCGAATCATCGCCTTCGATGCAGCAGTTCAACGCCGTCACATCGCCTCTGTGCTTCTTGCATCCTGACTCCATTGATGACGCATTCCAGGTACTTTTCAGTGGGCCAAGGCTGGTCCCTGTATCTGACTCGTGCTCTATCGCAGTTGGCCTGAACTTTTGGATTTACCCCGCTCAAGCGTGGCCAGATGTCCATGGTTGGCACTATAAGCATTTAGCACTATATTTTTATTTATTCTTTAAAAACTCATATCTCCGGGTCTGATTATTGGATTCTTGTTGTTTTGGTATCATTTTTTTCATAAAAATATGGTATTTTTCTAAATAGGTGTAGAGTCTTTGTGTGGTGTTTTCATTGTGTTACTGTTTGAAGTGTTACACAAATACTTTACACATTGCCTCTTAAGTTAAGCCTGACTGCTCTGTGCCTAGCTAACAGGGGATGAGCACAGGTTAATTTGAGATGTGTTTGTGACTTCCGCTGACTGGGATTGTGGTTCCTGCTTGGACAGGTTACATACCTCTGCCAACCAGAAACCCAGTATCTAACACCTCCACTTCCCAGGACTCATACACATCCCACGCATACACAGAACCAGATCAGGAAGGCTGCCATTCTCTGACATCGCTCCTAATTCATGGAACGGCCGCCCACTCCACTTCAGAGACGTCTCCTCTGTTCCTGATTTCTGCAAGTAGCTGAAGACTTGTCTTTTCAATTTACCAACTTACCATATGCAGAGCTAAGCAAGGACACCATTCAGGATGACAGTGTGCTTTACAAATACACATAACATAACACACAAGGGTGGAGTGATGATCTGGTGCCCTATGATTGGCTAGGGGTGCCCGGTTTCTTTAGCTTTCCACTCTTACTTAAAAACCCCTCCACAAGGGAGAGACAGTTGAGAAGACACTGGAGCTGGGACCATGTAGGGCAAAAGAATGCCCAGCAGGAGGGTTAAGCGAACTGATTTCACTGCAAGAATGGACGGAAGGACTTTAACTCTAGCTGCCCCCCAAGAATAGAATGGGTCTGTCCAGTGCCAGTAGCACTGTCCTGGCTTATGCCCCCTGAGGAACAATTGGGGAAATGGACCTGGTAGGAGATCCTGGATGCTTCCCCTGCAACTTCTGTGAACCGGTCCATGCCTACACTGACTCACAGGTGCCCTGCAGGTAACCAGGAGACTGTAGAACCGGAAGGGAAACTGACAGAGATGTATTTCTGCTTTTTGGGTGTGGAGGTCTGTGGAAGATGCCCATCAAGCAGGATAGAGCAACAGGAGCCCCGTAGAAGACATGACTGGCCAGGGATAAGCAGAATCAGGCTCTCCAACAAAATGTAACCTATAAACAACAGTAGGACAGAAATGCTCCTGGGTCATAGATCCAGTTCCCAGGACCAGAACAAGCCCCAGATTGTGTAAATGAAGGAGGCAGCATGGTCTTCAGGGGAACAGGGCAGAGAACAAAGTGCATAGTGCTTCAAAGGGATATTCCAAAATCACCCCTGAGCTGGACGAGGGCCCGGGGGTCAGTGCAACCTCTAGAATTATTTTTTTATTAGGGAGAGGGTGTGCATGGGCCCCCTCTGTGTGAACTTCATCTGCCGAATCGTAATGTAAGGTGATTGTTCCTGAGAACCTCATTCCCCAAGGAAACAAAGATGGGTGCCGCCACACTTCCATTTGCCAATGTGTCACCAACACTCCCATTCCTGTGTATGGAGGGAGAGGGAGAGAACACCATCATCCAGCACCCCACCCACACAGAATGGGCAGGAGAAAGATGCTGGCTCTTGCTCTGGCACAGGTAATGATAGCAGAGCATGGACCGATCAGGCAGTGTGGAGTGGACTCCCCATACTGTCTCTGTATTTCTATTTGGTCACATGCCAGGTGCCCCTTAAAAGTGGCAGGGGAACCTTGCCTCTCTTGAAAAGAAAAACCGGACACTCAGTCACATTGTAGACAAAGGAAAATTAATTTCTACAAGTTTTGAGGCAGGGGACCAACCCATAAGCCCCCCCGCGAGTGACTAAGAGTTTGAATAATGTTTCTGGTGGTGCCCCAGAGAGGGCTTGGATGCCGCCAACCATTTTGTAGAGTGTTTGGGGACTGCAGGAAGTGTAGCAGCCCCCACAGCATTGCCCCTCTCAAAGAGATCCTAAGTTTATCAGTGCATCACTCTTTTTACCCAGGAGAGGTTCTGCTTAGTTTAAAGCACTTCTAGAATCTGTGCTTTTGCACATGGGCTCTAGAATGCAGTACCGCTTATTTGTTCATTCTAAAGCTGCATTAGTAGCATTTTAAAAGTAGAAGAATTGTGCTGAATATGCATTATTGACAACGCAACAGTACATGCTTTAATCAATGTCATGAAGGGTTTTAATTGACAAGCAATAAAGTACCTGTCAATCATTATATTTTTAATGATTGTTATTGGAATAATTTGAAGTGCTCTATTGACAACCCCAATAGGGAATCATGACAAGCATTAAAGAATGCCCATGTAAGATTGTACCATGCCTTTTAGTTTCATAGGTATTGCATTGGTTTCTTATTCCACATTTCTACTGACAAAGTCGATAAGACTGCCATTTTTATAAATCCAGCTGAAGTCACTAATTCACATCACCTCCCCTGAATAGGCCTTGGTCTGTTCTGCTTCTCTACCCTGAAAGAGCCAACTGCTGCCACGGGGTACTTGGTTCACAGTTAAGGGAAAATTGTAGACATAACTTGTGAAGCACTCATGTCCTTCACAGCTAATTAGCCAATTTTTATTGCATGCATACTCATTTGAATTATGCTGCCCTCCCTTGTAACATAAGAAATACAGTGCATTTTGATAACACACATAATAATGGGGCCTAAGTTTGCTGCCTCCATTCAAGTGCTTTTGTAGCAGCATTTTGATGTTTTTATGCATGCACACGTAGCGTCCTGAAGTTTTCCACATATATACATACACAGTTTTCAAGTTCTATGGCATTCATTCTAGTTACTTGCTAGTGGCGCCGTGACATTTTGACTCATAAACATGTGGTGCTGTGATGTTGCATGCACCTGCCTGGAGCCTCACAGCAGCCCTTCTGCTCTTTAAATGGAAGGCTTGTTCACCAACCCAGTATCATCCAGTGACAGGAGCCTTCAAGTCACAGGTTAATAGCTATTGTACGGTGAAGTAAGTGACACACAAATGTTTTGACAGTGCTTGCATGTAATGTGTTATGAATTCACAGTCTTTTAGGTGTTTTTTTACTGCAGAGGGGTATTAGCAGCATACCAGGTCTTTGCTCCCATGGGGTCTTTCTGAATGGGGTTAGTGTAAGCCTACTTTTCACGCTCATGTTTAGGATTTTTTAACTTTTGTACTTTGGCAATCCACAAATGGACATATGTTTGTGTGGTTGCTCTTTTTAAACTCACTCACAACTTGTGCTGTGTTGCATGGATTGCAGTGTATGTGTGTGTGTGTGTGCGCACACGTGTGTTTGTGTGCGCACATGTGTGTTTGTGTGGGCATTTATAACCCATGCTGTGAGGACCGGTTCGGTCCTTATGGGTAAGTTAACTTTGACAGAACCTGAAAAACACTATCTTTGTGAGGACCGGTGTGTTATGAGATAGTGTGTTTCTGTACTTTTGAGCGAGTGTACCATAAAAGTAATAGTGCAGTTAAATTTGCTTCCGTCCACTTTATGACCTACTCTACTATTAAAGCACGCAAGGAATTAGAATAGTAATTGGCCAATCTTCCTAATAATATGTATGTTATGTTGTGTGTGTGTGTGTGTGTGTGTGTATGTGCGTGTGTGTGTGTTTTTTTGCCCTTCTACTGTATATACCTCCCTCCCATTTAGATTATGGCCCTTACAAATGTCAACGACCCAGATGGGCAATACGACAGAAACATGGTAACCATCATATAATTAAAGGACTTTAGGGATTATTAATTCCCATAAATCCCTGGCTGTTTTTAACCTTCCAATGCTAGAAAACAATAGGAATAAAATTGCTTCCATACTATCCCAGTTAATTTTATACCATCACTTTTGCCCTTTCTAAGTGTATCCCCAGAAATCAGTATTGCAGGTATCTTGTGACCACAGAGATGACCTTCAAAAAGTGCTCTTCCTACAGAACCCAGTGGGTTTTGCCCACCCCACCCAAAGTGGAGTACGACTTGATGATGAACCTTGCAACATGGGTGGGTGAGGGTCTGTGTATCCTGAAAAGAAAAGTTTGGGGATTAAAAAAGAAAATGAAAAGTTGTTTTGAGCCTACTGTATGGAATGTCACAAATTGTGTCTATATTGATTGCTCTGAGAGGATGTGAGATGGACAGTTTTACTTCTTCTCCCTCCCCTGTTTTTATTGGGTGGCAAGAGGTCCTAGCACTTGGTTCTCAGTCAATCAATATCTGAGAAGACAAAGAGCTACTCAGTGCATCTGTCTTGACTCCTGAGGCCTAGAAAGGAGGACAACCTGACTGTGACTGCCATCAGGCCTTGCTAGAGGAAGGGGCTTCAGGGGAAAGGCTAGGGTATCGACATGCTTGGGCTTTTAAGGGATCCACCCGCTCATGTCCGAAAGGATCATTATCCTGAGACAGAAAGGGTGAAGGTGGGGACTCCACTTTTGAATCCAACTTTTTCCACCTTTGCAAAGGCTGGATTGGGGTCATTTAACTCACTGACCCTGCTCTAGCTTGGAGTAAGCGAAGAAAGGATGGTGGGTGGAGCCAGGACCATGAACACGAATCTTGCTTCAGGCCGACCTGTGGAGACATATGCCAAAAGCAGGGCTGAAATCTGTGGCCATGTCCCTGTAGTGCTTTCTGCGCCTGTGTGTGGATATTGTACGCTACTGAGGCCACAGCTCCACACATGTACTGAAAGTCTCTCTACTCATGGGGGGGGGGTAATATAGAGGGGATCTGGCTGGCAGTTCTCACAGCCCTTCCATCTTTAGCAAAAGACTTCCATGAGCCCCTGCACTGTTTAGTGATGATGAATTGACTTGTAAAAAAGTGGCAGGGTGTTCCCAAACGCCCCAGTGAAGGAGCAGGACTAGTCTATGACTGTATCTAACATAGGGATTCTACCATGTATTATGTGAATATATATGCACCCATGTGCGTGCTGCTATTTTTATTTTTATTTTTATTTGAAGTGTCTAGTCATACGTGAAAAATGGTGCAAAAGGATCAGAGCTCCTTCTCTCAATTTGTGGGAAGGGCAATGTTTTAAAAAATTGTAAAATAGCCCTCACACACTGAAACCGGATTCAGTGTCATGCTTCATCATTGGGGTCTTCTCGCCCCTCTACGGGACGGGCGTGCTACGACTTACGTAGACGCAGGAGCACTTTATTCAGTGATTGGTGAGTATGTGTAGTGCGTGGGATCGTGAAAAGAAAATGTGAGATGGTTAAAAATTCTCTGGCTAGTGGAACGAAAATACTTTATTGTCTTCCCTGGCTGAGAATAGTAGAAGTGGGGAGGTGTAGATGGTGTACTC
The DNA here is from genome assembly GCA_963921515.1 of Calotriton arnoldi. NCBI lineage: Eukaryota > Metazoa > Chordata > Amphibia > Caudata > Salamandridae > Calotriton > Calotriton arnoldi. Next base: position 65,776 of record CAWUFW010002971.1, read on the forward strand.
TAATGAGTCACCTCCTACAAGGTCGACATGTTTCAGAAGCCATCCCGTTGGCTTTCTTCCTCAGGACCAAAAAACCGATCCCTGCTACACCTCAATGGGTGATAGAATAAATGTACATATGCCTGATAGTCACAAACACTGTCCTTTGTTCCCTGTTATGGGAGTAGAAAAATATACCACTTGTAAATCTTAAGAACCTGAAAAGAAAAATATTTTAGATAAATCATGGCTTTCATCATTTATCTTTATCTATTCACATCACCATCACGTTGAAAGTTTTAAGCTTTTTTGTGATATATTTTTCTTGTGCAACCCTTTTGTAGGTAATGGTACCATTTGGTAAGTATCCTTTACTCATAAATCATCTGAAAGAACACTCCTTGTGATTTCTAGTGCCCAGTATCACATTTATTCAACATTCTTTCATACATATGTATCTCCTTGCAAGATACATTTTATGTTACAATACATTCATACATAAAGGAAATATTCCTATTGTGCCCCTAAAATGTTACAGATTGATGTTCACAGCAACTGAGCACTCGCATTCATACTCCCATGATGAGCCTTGGAAAAAATGGGAGATGTTTGGCAAAAGTCTGTGCACTCGTCCTTTTTAACTGTGATCTCATGGTGTGTCTTTTTATATAAAAAATGGTATTCATGCTCTCAAAAGGACATGCCATAATAATACATACTTTGGAATTTAATCGTTATCGCTCCATGAGCTCACACGAGCGGTGTTGGACGCCTTCAAATAGACACTGTAGGTATTTTAAAAGAACAGAAGGAAAAACAAGGTTTTAACGCCAGGGTCGTTTTTAAACAAACAAGCGTGGTCTCTTTGGCCTTTTTAAGGACATGCCATTGTCCTACTTACATGCTGGAAGGAGCGCGATCACCAAAGGAAGTACCTTCTCGTGGCTCGTCGGAACCTAACTGAGGTTTGCCAGAGCCCGGTGTTTTAAAGTGCAAGGAGGCATGCTTGATAGGAAACAGGTGTGACTGGAAACACTAGACCTTCAAATTTTAAAGATGGCCGCCGGTAAATGGACCCAAAAATGTATGAAAGAATGTTGAATAAATGTGATACTGGGCACTAGAAATCACAAGGAGTGTTCTTTCAGATGATTTATGAGTAGAGGATACTCACCAAATGGTACCATTACCTACAAAAAGGGTTGCACAAGAAAAATATATCACAAAAAAGCTTAAAACTTTCAACGTGATGGTGATGTGAATAGATAAAGATAAATGATGAAAGCCATGATTTATCCAAAATATTTTTCTTTTCAGGTTCTTAAGATATACAAGTGGTATATTTTTCTACTCCCATAACAGGGAACAAAGGACAGTTTTTGTGACTATCAGGCATATGTACATTTATTCTATCACCCATTGAGGTGTAACAGGGATCGGTTTTTTGGTCCTGAGGAAGAAAGCCAAGGGGATGGCTTCTGAAACATGTCGACCTTGTGGGAGGTGACTCATTATAGTACACCATCTACACCTCCCCACTTTTACTATTCTCAGCCAGGGAAGACAATTAAGTATTTTCGTTCCACTAGCCAGAGAATTTTTAACCATCTCACATTTTCTTTTCACGATCCCACGCACTACACGTACTCACCAATCACTGAATAAAGTGCTCCTGCGTCTACGTGTCGTAGCACGCCCCGTCCCGTAGAGGGGCGGGAAGACCCCAATGATGAAGCATGACACTGAATCAGGTTTCAGTGTGTGAGGGGTATTTTACAATTTTTTGAAACATTGCCCTTCCCACAAATTGAGAGAAGGAGCTCTGATCCTTTTGCACCATTTTTCACGTATGACTAAACACTTCAAATAAAAATAAAAATAGCAGCACACACATGGGTGCATATATATTCACATAATACATGGTAGAATCCCTATGTTGGAAAACAGTATCAAGAGGAGGATGATTCTACCTTTTTCCTCTTCACTCCCTCCTTTGATTTTTGATTATGACTGTATCTACCCTTGTTTCTAAGGGCTTCTGTCTAGTTGAGTTAGTGCAGTCACTGCTGACAATACTGTCAATTGACTATACAGCCCCAGTATGTGCCAAGGACTCCCAGTGCTGTGTGTTGCGGCACAACGGGGGCAAAGAAACAAATAGGAAATTGGGCCCATGGTTGTCTCAAACATCATTTCATAATAAATGTTTATTTAGATGCTGATATTCTAAAAAAAAAAACACCCCCAATTTTCTCCAATTTGAAGCACAACTTGGCTTTTCTTCATGCCCTTGAGCCAGGTGTACTCAGTCTGATGACGGAAAGGAAATAACCTTATACCGGTGAAGCCTTCGAAATCTACAAACGTGTATTTATTGAAATGGTAGGTAAAAGTAATACTCTCTAAAAAGAGCATTTAGATTTTGGCGTGTGCATATGGCTTTCTCATTTCTTAAAATAAACTATACCACTTATAAACGGGGAAAGATTTAAAGGTAGTGTTCCTATGTGACAGGAAATACATACTAGACTGTTTTAATTGCTAATGCACTTGGATTAACAGGGCAATTTATGGCAATTGCGCTATCAATAATTACTGAGACATGATTAAGCAGTAGACAGAGCATAAGGTTGGTTGTTGCCAGTTATGGAAAGGTCCATTAAGTGTCCGTTGCATCAAATTGGAAAATAGAAGGACATCGGAAGGCTGGGCTTCGTAGAAAAGCAGTTCATTTTATGCTGGGAAAAAGGCTTTATTTTTTGCAATTGCTCCTCGTCAGTGTATTGAAAACATTGTGGCTGAAATTGAGCCCGAGGGAAACATGTCTACCAGTTGGTTAACCTTGTGACATCGCGCTGAACAGCACAGGCTCTTTTAAAATACATAATACATGAAGTTCTCTGATTGTTTAGCATTGATCAGCACTTGAATAAATTGAGTTGCTATCATATTAACATTAGCAGTAATGGTTTGGGGAGCTTTCCTGGCTTGTGGTACATGAAAGAGTTTACAAATTTCAGTGTTAAGACATGCCAAAGTCAAATTAGAAGACGGTCTGCTCAAGAATCACACTTGAAATGATGCCGCCTACTCCCCAGAAGGCAGTAAAGTGGCATCTTTCTGATGGCGTCTATATTTCATTTAAAATTGTAAACGAGACTGCCAGGGTAGATTTGTTCATAGACGTCATCTTCTGCCTCGCCAGATATGTTTTCTTAGCGTTTTCTCAAACGCACATGCTTTTTCTCTCCGAGACGAGACTGCTTCTGAAATGACAAAGTTTGCTGGTGTAAAAAAAAAAACACAACAAGCATAACGTGCTTCACTTACTGCTGTAAAGAAATATATTTACTTATGCCTGCATTTCCAGCATTCGAATTTAAGCGACAGTGAAAATCAGACACTTGGGGGCATATTTACAAGACCCTTGCGCCACCCGTACGTCACTTTTCCCATGTTAAAAATTACGCAAAAGTGGCGCAAGGGGCTTGTAAATCTGCCCCCTTATTTTTTAGGTCAATACTTGTTCAATATTTTTTTTTACATTGTGTTCGCTCTGCTTCCTCGCAATGTATCCTCTCAGTTAACGACGATTATTTTGATTATTATAAAATTAAAATTAATAGTACAGTTTAAGGTTTTGCTTTGAGTGAATCGCGAGACCATCTCATTATAAACCATAAAGCACTGCACAGGCACCATTTTTTGTAGCTGAACAATTGGGCTCAAAGGAATGCGCAATAAGATTACAGAGCAGAGGCACAGGCAAACGCAAAAAAGATTTGATCTACCGCAAAGCCAAATCACGAGTTATCAATGCCCTTTAGTAACAAAGTGACTGTAGCAGTGGGGAATACATTTTCACTGGCCCGCTTGGCCTTTTTGGGGGCCTCGATGGAAAGAACTGTGGCCCTCCTGCTAAACGGGAAGTGTCTTCTGTTGGCTCTTTTGGCTGAACCTTACCTTGTCACCAGGGCACAAGTGCTAAAAAAAGAAGTGGGGGGACTAACCTAGTTAATCAGTATGCAAGTGGCATCGCAGCGCGTGACATCGCGGTGCGTGACATCGCGACGTGTGACATCACAGCGCGTGACATCACAGCGCGTGACATCACAAGAACTGGCATCACAAGAAGTGACATCAGATCTTAAGCCCTCACACATATGTTTAGCAGGTCTATCATGAGTACATTTGAGCACATTTCGAGTATACTTGCAAACCCTCTGATTTAGGCAGAAGATTCACACTTTTGTAGCTACACATAAAACAATGTTACCTTTTATCAGCGTTAAGTTTTCTCTAGCCATAGTGCTTTAAAAGAAATAGTGATATTTAAATTATTACAACGCCTCCTCAGGGGTAGTAAGCGCTATATAAATGCTATTTATTTTGTGCAAATGCTGGGAAACATCAACACATCTGACGTTCTTACAGTGCATGCATATCTCCTAAAGAGAGCCTGAACAAAGTTAAAAACTGCCTCTCTTAAGTATATGTGAAGTGCTAACAAGGTGTGAGCCTTTGTTTCCCTTCTGCTGCATTTGCATCAGGTGTGAGGCTCCTGACTGCTCCCAGCCAGGAGACTCCAGCAAAAGGAGGCCTGATGACCCCTCCGATTCGGCCTTTGTTATGGGCCCAGCAGGAGTCAGAACTAAGAGAGCCCCATCCCCTCCTGCACGTTGTTGCAGATAGAAAGCAGATAACAACGTGCAGGCGCTGCAGGATGTGTCCCGGTGTTTGTAATTTACACCAGGACGAATTCAGCATATTTTACAGTGGGGCCACACTTCTTGGCAGGGTGGACGGCGTCCACCCTGTGAAAAAAGTGGGGGGACGCCATCCACCCGCGTGTACCCTCGACTCGTGCCCTGCTTGTCACCTTTTACTCTCTGAAACCAGTGTCCATTCGGAGTGAAGATGCGGTCCACGAGGGGGAACTCATTCTTATTAAGCTCAGGCCTAAAGATTCTTTGGTTTGTTTTTTTCTATTCTGAAAAGAGAGAGAGAAGATAAAAGACCTGGTTTACGAAAAATGTCCCTTACTTAAAACAGCCAGCTTTGCACATGCCACTAACCGTTCCTGGCTAAAGACAGAAACATGTTATTTCTAAATTTAGAAAGTTATTGTTGTTGTTGAGTTGTGACACACCAGTAAATGATGTCAGAAAATGCACATTGACATATTTTCCTAATTTATCTGTTTTTTGACCTAGTTGGTTATAGAAGGCTTGATTTCGATGGGGGGTTGATCTACTAAAGTATTACAACTGCCACGTGCATCTCATTAGGAGCTGGCACTGAACTGAAAGTAGAAGTTGTCCTGCACAGTCTGATTTATGAGTTCCCTTCATTACTGAGGGATGGCATCCCTTGCTATTGTTTAGAATACGATGCAGCTCAAAAGTATCTCTACAGCTGTCCGTTCCAAATTGCCCAGCACCATGGCTGTGGGAGCCATGTCTGTCTTGCAGAAGGTACGGTGCTTAAGGGACTGTGTGCTGTTGTCCAGGTGGCGTACTCACCCCCTTTGGTGTCCCATGTGCTCCCTATAGGGCACAGTGCCTGAGACTCCTGGTAAGTCATGTGCTCCACATCGTGTTGTTGGCACCTAGAGTCCAGATGTGAAATGGTGTGCAACCTGGTGTAGATGGTGTGCTGTGCGATAATCACTATTCTGTTGAATCACTTGTGAGCCTGACAACATAAGTGTCATATTGTTAGTGGCTGAGACAGAGAAACTATGGGTCTCACATCAATGAGAGTTTTAGCTACCTCAGCGATGACTCATATGGATATTTAGAACTTGGCAGAGTAGATGCATCACCGCAAATCAGTGGGACTCCAACCCCACCAAACATGTGAATCCCATGCTCTATACAGATTCGAGGGAAGCACTGGGTTTCTGATGGCAGAGCCATTGCTGGCTCTGCTGTTGGAAACCTATCACTTAATGTCCATTTGTCACTGGGCCGTCAGGTCAATTGGTCAGATCAATTGACAGTCACCCCACACAATTTTGTGTGTGTGCTATCACAACATTTTCCAGTCCAGGATTATCATGTGAAGCATTGTGGTCCCAGGCAAAATAAATGCCTCTAGATGCAAGGAGAAATCTTCCTACATAGAAGGGTAACTTACATTTGTTTTGTTTTTTCACTAAACATGTTGCCCATTCAGCAATTTGTCACTGCCTTCAATGGAGGAGCCACAGTGGCAGCTCCATTGAAGGCAGAGAGATTCCCATCTGGTGGATGTGTAGATATGATGGGTTGTTGTACGCCAAGAAACTGGAGGTCATACCCTCCACTGATTTGACACACTGGTGAGCAAGCTGTTATACTTCAGAACAGTCCCTATGCATTTTCCAAACATTATATATATAAGAGGTACCATTTCATGAGATTCAAAAAGGTATTGAATGCAGTATAAAACCACTTTTGCAAAATATCTATGTCTAAATCACTGCACCTGCTTGAACTTCAGAATATCGTTTGAAACTTTAATCATTCAAGAAGCAATTAAGAAGGTGGTTTCCAGCATGCACAACAGCTTCAAGGATGGAAATGACATTCTGGTTGTTGGTAAGTCTGCAAACACACATAGAGGGAAAGTGTTACCATTGGATATTCGAAATTTTGACTTTCTGGAATGTGAACTCATCTTCTTAGCACACATTCGCACATAAAATGAACCACAACTAGATATAGTCAAAGTAAAAACAAGAGGGAACACCATGGGATACATAGGACTGATTAACATTCTTAGGGATGGCAAACAGTAGCTTATGATCTCCATTCAATGCAAAGCAATTGCTATTGGTGCACATTGTGGTTGACATACACATACAATTACAAATACATAAATGACTATACACCACTACAAGCAACCACTGAGATAACTCACATAACATGGGCAATGTAAGAAAGAGGATTATTATTAACTGGGGTGGATGGTAATCCATCACAGTTAATAGTTTCACTATTATTGTTAGGTTCAATAAAGGCTTCTGTAATTTAAACCTGAGCTCAACCCCTGGTAGCACACAGCAGACAGGCTTAAATTAAGAAAATATTTAAAAGTATTTCAACAGTTAAAAAGTCAATAGTGCAACACAATATAATTCCCAAACCAATTTTTTGAGAATATTTAATTAACAAAATGACAAAAGCGCCAAGAAGAGTTAAATTCTATTCAAAGTCATCTGGTTGTGCTTCTCTGGGAACAAGGTGTGATTTAAGCCTGACTGTGATGCAGCATATATATATAGAAACCAGGTTCAACTCATTTGGAGGTGTTACCTTCTGACTTAGTCTTTGAAATAGAAGTATAAAAATCTGCAGTGAGGCAAGGTGGCAGGCTGTTGCCAACAAGGTCTCCATGAGGTGAGACAGCTGACAGATGAAGTCCTGGTGAAGCCATAGACCTTTGGAGGAAAAGCTCTGAGTGGGAAAAAATCAAATTTCTCTCCTAAGGAAGGTGCCTTGCATTCTGGATACTCTTGGCACCTTCACCCAGTCACGATTTCTATTTTTTGGGCTTTGTAACATTTTTGGCCTTCAGATTTCTCCATCGGGGCAAGAATACAAGCTAAGGCCAAACAGGCCTCCATGAGGCCTAATACCCTGTCCACGAAATACCACAGAAATTAATTTGCTGCAGCAGAAAAGCTTATAACATGAACAACTTGAGTCTTTGGCCCAGGGGCATCACACATTTGTCGGTTTGACTTGGAAGGTTTATCCCAGTCATCCGGAGGTCTTTGGAGCCAAAAAGTTTCTAAGTCCCAGATTTCTCATGATGTTAGAAGGAGAATGCTTTGACAGAGGCAAGGGTCCCAGGATCTCAAGAATAGCACTTGGGGGGTCAAGACTCTCTCTAATAGAAGCCACCAGCAGGGTCCAGGGCAGGCCCTGATTGGATTGGTCAGCTGCACCCCTCAGAAAAAGGACTTTTTGCAGGTTATTGTATTCCGTTAGCTTAACAGGAGGAAAGCCAACTAACCCTTGGAGTCCACTTCTCTGTTCTGGGTACATGTGGAGCAGGTCCAGTCCTTCAGGTCTTCTCACAGGTCTCAACAGCAGGTGCTTCTTCCATCTTCTATAGGTCCAGAGTGTTCTGAAGAAGGTACCAAGGGGTGCCACATTTATGCCTGCCACTACCCTTTGCGTGGGGTGACACTTGGCCCCTCCCCAGCCAATAGGGAAAAAAGTTCTGAGGTGTAACCCTGCACACTTTTACAGCAGTTCCTATGTGTCCTACTGAAAACAATCCCAAAGTTCCTCTCCCTGCCCAACCATAAGAAGGTGAAACCTTTCTCCCCTTCTGCAGAGCCTATGTGATGATCCCAAAGGTGTTGCCAAGAAAATGAGCAACTGCTTCTCTGTGGTCACTTCAAACCAATTCTGGGGGAAGCTCCTCTCTCACTGGGATTGGTGCCTGCCTGACTGGAGGAACTGTCCTGCTCTTGGAGCAGTTTTCACACATCATCAACAGGGCTATTCAGCTACCAGGTGACAGTTGGACCTCATTCAAATTGGCCTCTAGAGGCTTTAAGCTGAGGAAAGGTAACTTTATAAAAATATGTTTTTCTTCATAATTACTTCAAATTCGGTCTTATCATTAAATTGGATTTGAACTCACCATTAAAAAGAGACTTTTAATTGTATTTGTAACTGTATTTCTAACTGTTTCCAGGCCAAAATCATTTGAATTATTAATGTAATAATGTAATCCAGTACTTTCATATGGAAGAGTTAGCTTTGCTAAAGGGAAAATAGCTTTTTGAGCTGTTTTACTGTAAAGACGTGCAACGTTGAGGCCTAGATTTACTAAGATTTTGTGTTGAGGTTCAATCACTTTTTTGGCACAGTGCCAAGGCAAAACATTTTTTGGGTATTTACAAACCAACACATATCCCAATTTGCGTGGCTTTGTAAAAAAACAAAACAATGTAACACAAGGTATCTTGCATTAGATAGGCATTACATGAATGCTGCTTTGCCAATTCATGCTTCCACCCATGTATTTTGATGCAAACCCATATTTTCAAGGAATTGTAAACATGGCTTTGCTTCCATAGGATGCGCTTACCTAAGCCTGGTGTAATGAGGGGAAACAACCATCTTCTCCTCTTTTTTCCTCTTATTTTTGTGCTGAGTTATGAATCACACATACAAAGAGGAACTAGCTTCAAAGGATATGTTTTGTGCAGGAAGGTATCCCTTCCTGCACAATATCTATCCGGACCACAACACAGCCCCCCTTGCGATATGACGCAATGTTGCCTGCTTTGTCTCCAGGCAGCCACCTAGTGTACCAGCTCACAGAGAGAGCAGAACCTTTCCATATCTTTGAAAATATGGCGCAGTTCTGTTCTCTCCCATTCAAGCTATAGCTATGAAGGGCAGCAACTTCACTCACTATGCTGCATTGTATGAAATGTTTTTAAATATTCACCAACACTTCTACATGTTCTACTTTCAAATACCATGCACCCTGCCTTAGGGATTATAAGGCCTTCATAGGGGTGACTTAATATTTAAAAGGACTGTTTTGATATATAAAAAGGAATTATTTTAACAAGTCAAATTGCAGTTTTTAAACAGCCAGGCTGAAATGGTAGGACTGCAGTCATGTTTGCACTGTCACTGTAATGAATGGCACAGTGGGTGATGCAGCCTTTTAGTGGCATTTATCTTACAGACCCTGGGCTACTCTTTGTACCATATACTAGAAATGTAGATGGTGAATTAAATATGACAATTAGACGTATGGTCAATTTTTACATGTTGTAGGGGCCAGAGAACTTACAGTGGGGCCTGGTTAGCAGGGTTCCAGTTCAAAGTAAAAAAAAACAGCAGCATCAGTCCACAAAAAAGGGGATGATCATGCAAAAAGAGGTATTTTTCTTCAGACAAGAAATATGTAAGAACCCAAAGCAAAATTATTATCTGCAACTGTGAATTCAGGATGGGCAATGGAGAGTCCCTTATCTACAGACACTACACTATTAATAAGACACTTATATAACTACTTTCCTAGTGGAGAGACTCTGATCTTCAGGGTGCATTCCTCCTGACTTCTTCTAATATTTGTTTATTCCCTCTGACTCCTCCATTCAATTTCTCAATGTCACTCATAACCTTGTATTGCATACTTGACTATTCTCTTGCACATGGAAAGCAACCACACCAGCTAATCTTAAATTTCCTGCTAGGGATGAGAAATACAATACCCACACTGCTCAGTCATGGAGGTCAGAAACAAAAGGTTGCTTTAGTGAGGATCTCTTAACACAGAAGAACTGGTAATCGTTTTGTCAATGGGCCTTCAACCCATCTGAGCAATCCTGGAGCTGATAGCTTCGATGACACAGCTTCAGCGTTCTTCACCAGGACCTAGGAGGACTTAATCTAAAGCTTTGCCTCATGTGACCCAAAAAAGCAGCCTAAATATCAAAAGTAAGACAAGGCATCACACAAAACTATGGCTAAAGGTTCAATTCTAAGTGTTAGGAAGCACAATTTGGATTACAAAATGCCTAGAGGCAATGGGATGCCAAAAATATTAAACACTTGAGATAAGGATAAAAAAAAAAAAACTCAACCACGTAAGATTCAGAAATTTTTTTCCCTGGTGGCACAGGCAGTTCCCAAGGGAGTATCAATTCCAACACCCTGGCAGAAGAATGGATAGTCGATTTAAGAGACTATTTTACAATACAGTTCTACTTATAATCAAGTAGGCAAAGAGCAGAAATATACACAAGCAAACCAGCCAGGACATATAATCTGACTTATATACGAAAAGATATTGGGGTAATGCAAGGGCTAAAAAACAACAAAGCCACAAGAACCAACATGATCCTGCTTGAATGTGTGGTCATCTCTCCTCTTAAAGGTATTCATATTCTTCACCACCAACACATGCTCCACAGAATCATTAAAAATTAGCCTTATAGCTCCACTCTACAAGAAAGGTAAGATTTCCAGAAGCAGCTCCTAATTACTGATTTGCTTAAATGATATGGAGGAAATATTATTTGCTAAAATCATCGTGGAACATTTACCTGCATGGGCCAAGGTGAATCACATTGTGAGCCCCATACATGGTGGCTTCAGGAGTGGTTTATCTGCCATAGATCAGATATACCATTTCCACAGCACTGTGCTTATTTTGCAAAGGAATAAATATCGGGACCCAAGATTTTGCTCAGAAGCCTGTGGCTTTCTCTATTGAATATCAGCATATCAGCATACCAAATACCAAGTCTGCTTAGTCTTGATTCCACCTCATGCCTCTTTAATCTACTATCAGACACTCCCTGCCCCTTCATCTCACTCTTGCACTTTTTTCTCAGTGCTGCTTTTTCACTTTGACCCTTTTTTATGTCTTTCTTTCCCTCCTTATTGCTCACTTTTATGTTTTTCTCTATCTTGCTTAAGATCAAAGTCTGATCATAAAAATAAGTGCCAGTTCCCATAAATGAGGGCCAGTTGATTCAACCAGCAACCACTTTCTCAAATTAAGCGCTGCCACCAAATCATCTAAAGTTTTTCCATCAACCAAGAGACACATGCCCCTGTTTGCAGTCTTCCTCGGCTTCTCACAAGCTTTCAACCAGGTCAACAGGTAGCTCCTTTGGTCCAGACTGCATAGCCTGCATCTGTCTCTTGCTCACAATAGAATCGTTGTAGGTGTCTATTAGAAATTAAAGGCACAGGTTAGAGTATGCATTGAATGGAGAAAATGGAGCCCATTGAACACAAACAGGGCTGGAAAATGGACCCTCTGTTATTCTTTTTTATATGAACATATGTAGAAGGCAATACTGACAGCCTCACTGGATGTTTCAAGGATCAACAAGATTAATAATCCTTTGCTCCTCTATGTGGACGACTCTCTCCTTCTTGCAAAGAATGCGAAATTCAATGAAGTAATGGAAAACTATATGCCAAATATAAACTCAGATGCTATGATCTGGGTTCCCAGAGCAAAGAAGTCCTTACAGAGTCTATCAGCACTGGGAAGCCAGATATTAAAAACAGCAAGCACTTTGAAATATCTTGGAGTGACAATAAATGACATCACCTTCATTGTGCCTCGCTAACGTGGCTGTTCCAGCCAGTGTACTCAATTGCAGTGCCTTAGCTTTATGAATGGAAAAGACAAGCAGTACATGAACATGATTGTAAACATGTTGTTTCTTTGAGTCATTTCTAAGCTCAGTAACCCCTTATATGTGGAAAATATAATGCTTATGGATATGTTGAGATTATCATCCTGTGTTCATGTGTGGGCCCACAAGGCCATAGATCAATTGTCAAAACTCAATAACATTTGTTGTGACAAAAAAGTAAAATAGAAATAAAAATGTTCTTTTCACATTTCTCAGGTGGCCATGTATATTTGATCTTAAAAAACGCTGATGCAGTGAGAAGGCCACTTCTGAGTCCTGCTCAAACGTAAAGCGATCAATATTTTTAAAACACAGTGTGATATGTTTTGATGTATAACAAAAAGCTCCCCTCGATGTCATATCATGTATGATATTAAATTGATGATTTCAAAATATAAATGGTAATTGTGAGTGCACAAATTCTCAGGCAGATATGAATTACGTATTAATTGCTTTGCAAATGTGTACATTTGTTCATTATTTCGTAAATATGCAAATGATTACGTTTAAAAAGTCATGCATGATTTTTATAGTATTTTTATGTACTGCCACAATAATGACTCCTTTACTTTCACAGACAATTCATACATTCACAGATATGGATACAAACATTGCATCTATATATTAACATTCATATATGTCAAACAGGCAGTGGACCACAGTTTTGATTGTATAATATGCTCATTCTATTTAAAAGGTGGGCCATTATATGACCGAATCATACCTTCCTATAACATCACTCGAAGTAAGATCACTGTGTATTAGCAATGTCTCTGCTACTGAGTCGCTCCACTATTTTTTAGGACTTGTTCACTGTTTATGCGGGTAAGAAATTGTGCGACAAGATTCTTCTAATTTACTTCAAGCTAAAAGTTTTATTCAGTGTAACACCGATTCATAAATTAATCTTTCTGATTTAATTGGGCAATATTTAGGTGGCTAAAACTAACATGGCATCCAGCCTTTTGAAACTTCAGAACTGCATAGGGCATTGCCTATGGAAAAGTATCGCTGTCTTCCTTGTGTCAACACTCTTCTCAGACACACTCAAACAAGTGCCTCATCGACCTCTTTATGTTACCCCAAGGTTTAGATGATTTTTTAAGCTTTGCAGCCTCTCTCCCAAGCACTGCTTTTGTAACCCTCACAGTCGCATCTTGAATATGCTTCACCAAGCAAATATCTCTGAGGCATTTGCTTTAGAGGCTCAGTAAATATATAGATCTAAATATATCGATCCAAAATACAAAGTGAGTTTTTGTCCCCTATCCATAAACTTTTGAAGGTATGTGGGAATAGCATTTACTGCTCAGGATAGCAGAGTGATAAGTTACAAACTTTAAAGCTAGCCAAATGACAGTTCTTGAACCGGGCACATAGCATAGCAGTGGTCACAGCAATAACCTTCCAGAAGAAGAATATGTACTTCCTTGAAATAGTATTCACAACTAACCACCAGACTGCGTTGCCGACGCATCTTGCTATGTAATACTTTGCAAACAATGGGAAGGATTAACAATTGTAGATGTCAGTCTGTAAATTCTTCATTTTCCCAAGCCTTGCAGGCCGCCTACGCAGGCCTGTTAATTTATGAAAAGAACTACACATAACTCAGCTCTCTGCCTATCACAGCCACATTTTAAACTCCCAAACAGGTGGTAAAATGAGAAAATAATGCACTTCAGGAAACGGGTTCTTCATATGTCCTGTTGCGTAGCACACTTGCAAAACAAAGATATTCACCCTTGTAGCCATTTACAAACATAATTATGAACATTTCCTCCCATTATCCGTGGAAGTAGCATATGTTCCTTCCCCTTGGCAGGTGAAGTATTTGAAGTGCCTAAGGACCCAAGTGTGCAATTTATGTCTGAGTCATACTTTGTAATGGATGAAATGAGTCCCAAAAGAAACGCATTTAACAAATGCATCAACATGTACATAGGCTGATATCACTCATCCGATTTACTTCAACAGACTGTGGAAGTGTGTATCAGTGTCTGGGGAGGGTTTCGAGCAGAGGAGGTAGGTATCATTTGGAGATATTCTGTCTACTATCAAAGCCACTCATCTTAGACCATCCACAGTAATGTCTCGCCTTTGCTTCTGTATTATGTATGGGGTGCACTGCCCTGGTCTGTGTCACAGCACACCTTTAGCTGGGTGCGACAGACGCAGACCTGGTCATTTGGCCCTATCACAGTTAATGTGCTACCCTCAGCGCAGCTGTGAACTCACGTTCGTTCAGAGGGCAATGCAGTCATGAAAGGCAGACCAGGGGGCGTACTACACAAAGTTCCCCGGGGGCGCAAAGGGCATTTGCGCCCGCTTTGCTCGCCCCCAGTGCACTTTGGTATTACAGAAGGGGACACAGATGCTTGTGCAGCCCCTTCTGTAATACTGAAAGCGCTGCACACATACATTGCCAGCGCTTTCTCAAGAGTGCGTTTCCTCGTTTGCATGAGGGCGTTGTCCCATGCAAATGAGGGAATCCTTTGCCTCTGCACCCACGCCATGTTATAGATGCAGGCACATAAGCAAAGAAGCTGTCAGGGGGAACACTGTCAGGGGAGAGGGGGGAGAGGGGTCTTATGGACCCTTCAGATATCTCCCGTCAGGTGGGTGCAGGCACTTACTGCACTGGCATGCAAGGGGATCTCTAATCCCATTTAAAAGTGCAGGCGGGTTGCCATCTGCATAATGAAACATGCAGTGGCTGCTTTAAAGCTGCTCCATTTTTCACCTGAATGTGCTGCCATGGGGACAGTGCGAGTTCTCAGCTGCTCCGGGGGAAGCGCATTCTATGTAATAGGGTGCACTTTCCCTGTTTGCTCCCAGCTCACCTGTTTTAAGGTGCACCAGGTACAGCCAGGAAGAGTGCACCCTATACATAGTAGAGCCCCAGTTGTTTAAAGCCGCCAATCTGTCTTTCCTTTTGCAGACAGCAATGCGGCATACCTTCCAAAGTGGAACTGAAATCTCCCTGCTGGCAGGTGCAGTGAGCGATTGAACCCACCTGCAGGGGGATGTTGGGTGTCCATGGGGCCTGTTTTAGGGGGCTTCATTGGGAGGCACACTGACTGTGCACTATCATATATGTGGTGCACATCAGTGCACCCCCAACAGGTCCTACATCCATAATATGGCCTGAACAAAGAGGCAAAGTTTTCCCTCAGTTTCAAGAGACCACACCTCATGCAAATGAGTGAACAACCCCTTGGGGTCGTGCCTGCACTACATTTGCAATGGGACCTTTTGCTTTACAGTAGGTGCTGAGCATGCATCTGCAACTTCTTCTGTAGTACCAAAGTCCCACGGGGTGCAGAAATCAGGTGCCTAAGCCCATTTCTGACCATGACACTTTTCATAACATGAACCCTGGAGGAAGTAGCGACCATGTGCCACAATTACACGCAAGACATTTTAAGGACAGATGTTTGTACTGTAAAGGGGTCTGGTGCTAACAAATTCACTATTATTGATGCATATAGTGTTTTCAATGGCTTTGGTGGGCCCAAGCATAAGACATTTGTCGGGATCCAAATCTCACAAAATATCTATTAGACCTGGCATCCTTGGTGTGGTTTCACCCTGTCGTTTTGCCTCTACCTCCTGTATTTTTGACTGTGCATTGGACTTCGTTTTTGCTGGTTTTAGATACTCTGGGCACTTTACCAATGCTAATCAGTGCTAACGTGCAAGTGACCCTGTGTAAATTATGATTTTGATTGGTTATCCATGATTGCCATATTTGATTTACTGGTAAGTCCCTACTAAAGTGCATTATGTGTGCCCAGGGCCTGTAAATCAAATGCAACTAGTGGGCCTGCAGCACTGGTTGTGCTACCCACATGAGTAGCCCTGTAAACCTGTCTCAGGCCTACCATTGCAGTGTCTGTGAGTGCAGTTTTAAACTGCCATGTCGACCTCGCAAGTGCAACCACTTGCCAGAACCTAACCTTCCCTTTTAATACATTAAAGGGACCCCTAAGGGAGGCCCAAGGTACCCCCTTGGGCAAGGTCTAGTGTATGTGAAAGGTAGGACTGTGCTGGTGTGTTTTACATGTCCTGATAGTGAAATACTGCCTATTTAGTTTTTCGCTATTGCAAGAACTAGCTCTCCCATAGGCTATCATTCAAGCTGCCTCGTAACATTTTACAAGTGGTACTTTCAATTGGGAGCAGCTAGAGATTTGGACTCTCCAAGCTCAGAATTTGATAACACACCTTTTAGCAAAGGTGGTTTTTAAATTGAGTGTTTGAAAATGCCACTTTTAGGAAGTGGTAATTTTGTTGTTTAACCATCCTTGTGCCTCTGCCTGTCTGTGCAGTCAACGTCTGGTTTAGACTGACAGGGGTCTGTTAGTGAATTCACTCTAGACAGGCACACACAGGGAGTTGAGGTGTTGCCTGCATGTGGTGATGGTCCATCACCAGGCTGATGGGCTTTCCTGAGCTACAGTGGTGGGAGGATCTGTCACCTGTACCCGAATAGGACTGTGCCTGGCCTCTCACAATGCTGTTTCCACCCCCCTGGAGTGTGCCTGGAGCCAAGAACAGGCAGGACAAGGACTTGTAAACTGCAAAGACTTCAAAGGCCAAAAGGGGTGTAAGTATTGGACTTAAAACCCCAGACTTTAGGACACTTCTGGATCAAGAGGACCCTGCAGAGAAGAAGAGTTGAAGAGGTGTTAGTACTGTCCTTTTGCTGGATGTTGCTTTGCTGGGTTGGCCTGCAGTTGCTGCTTCTGTCTGTGGGCAGTGGAAAGGACTGGAATTTTACTTTGCTGTTTCCTGTTTGAGAAGATTCTTCAAGGGCTTGAAGTAGAGCTTCGCTCCTTTTAAGAAGTCTCAAGGACACAAAGACTTCACCTGCAGCATCCTTGAACTCCATTGCTGAGAGATCTGACCGGCCTTGTGGTGCCAATTCCAATTCTGGGCCCTTGGAGGTTGTTCCTGCTGCAAAAAGCATCAAGAGGGCATCAAAATCAGTGCATCACCCTTCCAGTGCCTGTTTTTCTGACACAGCACCGCCAAGCGTGAGAAATTTTGGTGCACCACCACCATGCAGCCAGAGAAATCGCCGTAGTACCAGTCAGCGGCCGAAGCAACTGCCCAGCCCGAGTTTAGTGCATGGTGTCTCCGAAGTCTGAGACCCCCACACTGACTCCGATGCAGGCCTTGCTGTGCGGCTGAAAGAATTAACACATTTTTGGACTGAGGCTGAAGAAATCAACCCAGCGCCTGCTTGCCACCACTGCATCAATCGCCAGTTCGTCCAGATTTCTACGCACCACAACTGTGCAACTATTTCCCCACGGCAGCAGCCGCAGACCAGAACCGTCTTGGGATTTTGATGCATTGTTTTCCCCTAAAAGTCCGGTTTCGATGCAACACTTCTCCGCTTGCAGCAGAACTGACTCATCACCTCCCTGTGGACTCAGGATCCGATGCATTGCTGTGTTTTCCAATGCTTCCCTCCTCTGTGGCTGTTTTGCCTTGTGCATTTTGATGCTTTTAAGGCACTTTGTGTAAAAATCATGCATCCATAGAGTTGTATGGACAGAATTTGTCTTGAAACCTTTAAAAATTCATACTTTGAGTTGTGTATGTTGGATTTTGTCATATTTTGGTCTTTTTTAGTTTAAATACATATACTTTATTTTTCTAAACTGGTGTAGTGTCCATTTGTAGTGTTTTCTCTGTCTTACTGTGTGTGTTATGTACAAATACTTTACATATTGCCTCTGAGATAGGCCTGACTGCTCGTGCCAAGCTACCAAGGAGGTGATTAGGGGTTATCTTGGGTGTGTAATCCCCTTATCCTGACTAGAAGAAGGGTCCCTACTTTGACAGGGCGCATACCACTGCCAACTAGAGACCCCCCTTTCTAACAATATCTACAGCAGGCATATTAATCAGTAGAATTGTAAACACATGCCAAGTGTGCATAGAAACAGCTAGAACACCAGATTTAAGCATTATATTTTTTCATACTTTGCAACTTGAAAGTGATTGCTGAGCAATTTACACAGGACGAGCGTGCTGAAACAACTAAAGTAGAAAGTCAACATGGCACTTTGTGCAGTCTACTGCTTCCCACGTAATGAATAACATGCTGCCAAACTGAGTTCTGCCAAACGGGACTTCAAGCAAGCAATATGGGTCATCAAGAGGCAAAATACAGAGACCTACTGGGTTAAGCGAATATGCCACCTTACTGCGCATTGTTTTTCCCCGCATGCAATTACAACGCGGTCGTTACAACGACCGCGTTGTAACAATGCATACCATTACTCTGCAAGTCGTAACAACGACTTGCTCTAGGGGGGGCGCTGGATGTTGGAATAGTATAATTTACTATTCCAACTCCATTATGTGCACAGTAGGGAAGGTGTTGGATTTTAAATCCAACACCTTCTGACCCCTCCGCAAGTCGTTGTTCCGACTTGCGGAGTAATGGTATGCGTTGTTGCAATGCGGTCGTTGTAACGACTGCGTTGTAATTGCCTGCGGGTAAAAGGATTCATGGTAAACGATGTTTACCGGGTTAAGCTCATCTGGAACCTCACTGGGTAACCCCATTATATTTAATGCATCTGGAACCTCAAGCACAACTACTCAAACATGTTCTGGAACACGATGAATGCTTTGAAAAATCCTCCTCACAGGAGGTTAGGCTCGAATATCCCAGAAGAAGCTTGGGCTGCCTTCTTGCATGCCCATTTTAATCCACAAGCTGGTTTAAGCACAGCTGTGCACAACCTGGGGGGAGATCAGTTGGAACTGGACCTCACAGCGGGTCTGAAGCGGAAGTCGGACATATGCGCAACCCCATCATCACTGCCAGAGACGTTCACCAGCAGATAACTAAGAGACATAACACTGGGGCTCCAGGCCTCAAACAGCATCCTCCAGGCTATCTACAAGACAGACCTGACAAAATGGGCTGAAGCAATGGTGCCACTCTTCAACCATGCCCTAGCTAGAGCAACGATCCCAGCCTCCTGGAGAGGCTCCATAATTTCTCCCATATTTCAACGAGGGAATAAACTGGAACCAGGAAACTACAGATTGATATCAACAAACATGATGGCTCTCTTGCTCATTTTCAACTCCTCCAAAATCTCAAAGCTCCCCCTCTACCACTGCTTCATTGATTACCAAGCTGCTTTTGACAAAGTTGACCGGAACAAGCCCTGGGAAAAACTAAAGAACTGGCTAATCCCACCACATCACTTGAAAGCAATTAAAAACCTATACTTCAACAGCTGGCTTAGAATTAAACTGGGGAGTGGAGCCAACCTTTCAAGGGCCATTCCAACAATAAGCATCTTCAAACAGGGGTGTGTGTTGGCACTGATGCTATTTAATTTATTCCTCGCAGACCTCTCTCCAACTCTGTTCTCCATAAAATTGCATGCCTCTAAACTAGGGTTGATACAGCTGTCAAACCTTTTGTACATGAACGACCTGGTGATACTCAGCAGAGCTAGGGTTGGGATGCAGTGCCTCCTGGGAGCAACCAAAGCCTACTCCCTGAAGAAATGGGCTGAAAATTAACAGCAAAAAAAATAAAATCATGATCTTTGCCGGGAGGACCTTAAAGGGAAGG
This sequence comes from Calotriton arnoldi, assembly GCA_963921515.1. NCBI lineage: Eukaryota > Metazoa > Chordata > Amphibia > Caudata > Salamandridae > Calotriton > Calotriton arnoldi. The sequence goes on from CAWUFW010002971.1 coordinate 85,548, forward strand.
GCCAGCTGGTGCCTTGATGGGAACAAGATCGATGAAACAACAGGCTACAAGTACCTCAGCCTCTTATTTGATAATGGCTCATTTAAATCACCCAAGGAGGAAACCAAAAGGAAAGGGATTTCTCTTGTGGCAGGACTTCTACCCATATTCAAGAATTTGAATTGGCACTCGTTTACCCTGATACTAGAAATACCCAGAGCAAAAGTGATTCCAGCCCTGGCCTACGGCAGCGGGGTCCTTAGGGGCAAAAACAAACTGGTCCTGGATACTCCCGTAGTACAAATATATAGGGACATCTTTCAGCTACCCTGACACTCCTCACCAGCCCAGATCAGGCTGGACTTTGGACTAATAAAGCAGTCCCATGCTAGGCATGTAGCATTTGCTATTTTCTGCTACAAGCTCAAAAACGAAGAGGAGAAATCTATCAGTCATCATATCTGGGAGGAGATCACAAAAAATCGTGCTCTCCAGCCCAAGAGTACCTCAACAAAACAATAAACTTGCTAGGATTGGCAGAGCTATGGTCAGCAGCAGTAAGCCACGATCTATTTAAAAGAACAGTTTCAAAAACCACCAAAATAACTGCCTTACTAGAAGACAGGACATCCCTAGAAAAACGCTCTCATGCCTGGTTCATACTGAACAGTTACAAGACTCCGATTCCACAGCAGTACCTGGGAGAAGTTTTGAACTCCAGGACAAAAAGCAAGTACTTGACCTATCGCCTTGGTATTCTACTGTCTCAAACGCACAAAAGTCCCTGGCTGAGGGCTGAAGGGGATATGACCTGTCGATTATGTGACCTTGCAACAGAAAATCTGGTCCACGCCATTTGCCTCTGCAAGTCTACTCTAGACATATGGCGACAATGGTTGCACCTGCTTTGGAACCTGCAAGAAGTGCCCTCTTGCATGCAAGCCATTCTGGTCTGCCTTAACTCATCAGATCAGGGAACAATCTCCTGAACTGTAAAGTACCTTCAAGGAGCAGAGAGGGTCTTGAAAAAGGCAGCAGCCACCCAACCACCTTTGGACACCAACTAAGCCACGCCTCCAGCTACGTGATTCCCAGCCCTCCACCAAATGGCCCTTTACGACAACTAATCCTTTAAAATTGCTTGTCTATGCTAGCAAACACTATTTAATTGCAACAAACTCTGTTCACATATGTAAAGAGCTTCCTTTACACCAGCACTTTGACCACCGTTTTTAATTCATGTTTTATGATAGTCATGACTTTTATCCAGAGCTTTTTACATTGTAACGGTTTTAATTAATCCAACTATAAAGGTTGATATGATCATAGCAATTGTTGATTGTTTAGTACATTACAAATAAACACCATTTGCTGCAGTGCTCTTATCCTCCCGAAACAAGTATCCTATGTATTCCCTCTCCTCTAATTATACCTCAACTTCCAATGTGTTTGTGTATGTTTGTGAACACTGTAGTATGACACCGATATTTAGCAAGGATATCTTTCCTTTAGTACTGCTCTTGCAGTTAGAGGTATTCTTCTCCTCCCTCCAAAAAATGGGCATCACTGAGTGCTGCAAATCACCTCTACTCCTGAAGCTCAAATCACAAGTTCACAGTTAGACCTTGGTATGTTCATTTTGCTGTGAGCCTTTAAACTCACACATTGTGAGCTGAAAAGTAGGGCCTTGTCGAGCGCTGGGCCCAGGTCTATTAGCCCTGCCTTAACTCCCCTCATGATGCTCGTGGATTCCTAGCAATATGTTTGTACAATCAACGCACTTTGAGGTGTCAGGTCTGTTTTTTTTTAAAGGCAAAAGGTCACGTGTACTATTAAAAAAATAATGATAGGACCTCAGAAATTGCAAACTTAAGTTGTACATGAGGTTTATGCTCCTTAACACACTATACATAGCATAAGTGGTGCTGGAACAATTTTTAGAGCGACAGTGTTGACATCAATGTTACATCAAGGAAGTCATAGCGATTATTAAAAATGGATGTGCCACACAAAGAGCAAGTATAGTAAATGAGTCATGTAAATTCAGCAGGTGAGTGGTAAGGGTGGGCTATGTGGAGCATTTTGGAGCACACTGTCACAAATATATTACTAAAGCATGGTGTGATAGCACACCATTATTTACAGACAGCACATGTTGCATATCAATGGCAGTGGCGGCTCCTCCACTAAGGCGGAGGAGCATCGCCCTACTGCTTTTAAGCAGTGTCACTAAAGGAAAAATAAAATGATGACAACTCTAAGTTATTATCATTTTATTTTTTCCTTGTTGCTGCAGCTTTGCAGGTGGGACGGAGTGGGGCTGCTCTGCTGACAGAGCAGGGGAGGGGAGGAGTGGTTTGCACTCCCTAAAGTGCACATGAATATTTGGCTGGCCCTCTGGAGCCGGCCAAACATTAATGTCCACTTTGCATGTTCTCCATGCAGGCTACATTACAGCCCGCATGGAGAACCTGCCCAGCCTCCCATTCTCTGGCTGAGCACCGATCTATGGACCTCAGACCACTCACAATGCTGCATTGCAGCGTTGCGATTGGCTATCGGGAGGCTGGGAGCCAGGTGCATCCTGCTGCCTGCCCTGGAAGCGGGGAAGAGGACCGAGAGGAGCAGTGCTTAATTTGTGAAATATTAAGTGCCAGGGCTCTGACCAGGAGGCCACTGCAGCTTGCACCACCCATCGCCCTTGTCATCGCTGCCAAAACAACTACTAACCATCTTTCTCGTATGTAAATGCGACAGTTCAGATTATTCCAGGCCCCCAAAGCTAAAGGACTGGCTGGGAAGGCATGTATTAGCACCATTTTAATGTATATTGTAGTCCTAAGCTACCATTGTTCTGCTCATCTCTAAATTAGATGAGCAGCGCCACCATGTGGTAGACTGTTCTAAATATGGTGTTGACAATTTGGTGCCGGTGCCGAGCACCGGAAACCAACTAAGTGCCGGTGCTGAGCACCGGAAAGCACCGGCTCAAATTAAGCACTGGAGAGGAGGAGGCTGCGACGGAGGGCGGCAGCAGCAGACAGGTAACTGTATATTTTAATATTTGTTTTTCATTCCCTCCTCCTCGCTCACGCCCCCCCTCACCGCCTTCAAATACCAGCCGCCACTGATCAATGGCCACAAAATCCACACTGAAATGCATATATAGTGCACCAACACTAATGAGTGAAAATCATTTCTGGCAAATATTTACCATTTGCACATCACCAATTAAAGTGAGTTTGTTTGTTTGGATCCTATTAAAATCTTTGTTTCCATTAGACATCCGAATTACAAAAAATGTGCTTCATTTGTGCTTTTTTAACTGGTGATATATTTTTAAATATTTGTACAGTCATTTTACAGCTATTAAAATGTTGTTTTATAAAAAAGTAACCTCTTATATCTGTCCACACTCCCTGTACCCAGCAAGATTGTCAAATATTTACCATTTGCACATCACCAATTAAAGTGAGTTTGTTTGTTTGGATCCTATTAAAATCTTTGTTTCCATTAGACTTCCGAATTACAAAAAATGTGCTTCATTTGTGCTTTTTTAACTGGTGATATATTTTTAAATATTTGTATAGTATTTTTACAGCTATTAAAATGTTGTTTTACAAAAAAGTAACCTCTTACATCTGTCCACACTCCCTGTACCCAGCAAGATTGTCAGATAGCTCACATTGTCAAAAGACATAGCCTAACATCTGACCTCTGTCTTTGAACACAGACAATGTTCCAAGAAAAAAACAAAATGTAAAGGCATTTTCATTGCTCATTCGCCCTCTGAGCTCCTGGATGGTTATTTTGAGGGTGTTGCAGCACCCGTACACCTCTTCTTCCTGCACCTACGCTTAGCATGGGTTTTGTGCCTATATGAAACTGTGTGATGATATTTTAAAAAGTGCTAAGACTTTGGACAATAACACCTTGCATTTCTTTTTAGGTCCCTTGTCTTGAATGCCAAAGTAGCTCTCAATAAGAAACAGTCATAGAATATATGAAATGTCGTAAAGTTCCGCAAAGCTGAAGTTAATGGAATGATTGGCAGCACACTTGCCACATAACTTTGGAAATACTACAAAATATTATGCAATGCAACATTCAGAAGAACATTTGCTTTTAAACGGCATTTGATTGACAGAATTTAGGAAACAAGGTGTTCCCAGTACTCAGATATTGACTGGACAATTTGTCTTTTGAGTATCTTAGGTTGAACTCTGTAATATTTAGAAATAAAACTGCAAATAAAATGGTCGAAGAGCACAGAATATGGCAAAAAAGTCATGCATGTTGAAAACACTGCATTATTTTCAATTTTTAAGCCAATTCTGAATAGACCAGTTACGACATTTTGGAACGACAGCCATACACGCCCCATTTGCCCTTTATGCATCCTTCTTGTGGGTCTCTGCCCTTTGTCTTTAGAGTGTGACCCCTTAGGACCCACTTGAATGGACATAAAGCTGGGCACCTCAGCATCTGGCAACACATGCCCATGACAACCTCATTTAATGAGCTTCGGCAGTTCCCTTCCCTACCCTGAAGCTCAGAGTCCACCAGTAACCCAGCCTGGGAATCTAGGCAGCCCAACAGCCCCTTACCGATCTCTGGAAGGCCAGTCCACGATATTCTTTATCCTCTGTGTCATGTCATGACAGGACAGCTCAACTTCCCCAGCAGTTATCAGCTGGGGATGCTGGGCCTTGGTATTGTTTTCCGCCTGTTCACTCCGAGAAAAGTTCTTAGGGTCTTCACTATCACTCCGGCAGAAACTCAGAGGGGTGCCTCTGGACCTTTTAGAGTACTTCTCCCTATCTAAGCTAAAAGAGTCTGTGGTACTGGACTGTGCCAAGTGCAGTAGAGTCTCCACAGTCTTCTTTACCTGAAATCTGCACTACCATTGACATATTACAAATATCCCTGGGTCACCTGGTCAGATATCCCCAACCAGGAATCAGAGTCCTCCCCTCTTCCACTTCCTGTGATGCAGATATGTTTGCAGTTCCTAAACCTGTATAGAAGTAATTAATGTTACAGTCATAGTGAGTTAATTCTTGGATTCAAAGGACTCTTTAGCCCTCAATTCCTCTAATGTGACATCTCCAGGAGTGTCCTTCGTTCTTTCACATCATCTCAAAATGTGAACTGGTCGCATATTGTGGAATCACAAAACCAATCATGTATATCCTCACCAAGGATAAAAGGTGTGGCACTTTCCCTACTAAATGTTTGAAATCCTCTCAGAGCCTTCCATTTTAAGGTTTGGCATTTATCCATAGGTAAAACTGGCAAAGCTGGACTGAATCTAGGGATCCGAGTGCTGGCAATCTATGTGAGAAGTCTGGGTCAGAGGGTTCCAGGGCAATCCAAAGTCAATGGGCCCTAACTGTAACAACCTGGGTCTTTTGCTTAAGGTGTCCTGGGACCCATACTGTGGGCCTCCAAATTGGGAACCAAATACCCCTTTTTAGCCCTTGATACTCAGTGTAGTGAGAGAGTGTGACACAGTTGAAAATGTGAGCTCGGGCGCTTGTGGAGCTACACTTCTCTTGGCAGTTCCCACATTCTGTGTTAGGCCTTTTGACAGTGCCTTTGCCCTCCTGATGTGGCTACAGTCCATGTTGTTCCTTTTTCTTTCTTAATCTCCTGCTTTGCCCTGCTGGGTTCTCGTCAAGGATGGCTCAACTCCTCCTTGGGTCACCCACACAGAAAGGACTGCAAGCCACCACCTCAGCACTTTTCTCCCTGGTTCCGGGAGGGGGTGATAATGCATTTACTACTCCAGACAGCCTGCTTCAGCCCTGCTCATTGAATACAGGGCCTGCAGAGTGCAGGCAGCAGGGGTCTTGGGATCCCTTCCTCCCAGAAGGGCCACCAGGGCCAAGCCAGAGGGCTCCCTCTGCAATGGAGATTTTCAATGTCACCTCCCCCACCTCCAAGTTCAGTCTTTGTAGTCTCATTACTTGGGGGCTTCATGGTAGCAACTCCCCAAAGTTCCCAGGCAAACCGGTCTCTCTGCCTGCGTTCCGCAAGCACCTTTGGCTTTCAGCCGCTCTAAGGGTGCCTTTGAGAATAACAGGAGTCTGTAGTACCCAGTCCAAGAACATCCACTGCAGGACCAGGGTCCCTTGCAAGTCCACCCTTGATTGTCTCCAGGAGAAAGTTTGGTAATCTTTGCCACTAGCTCAAGAAGTACAAGTGCAGAGTCATCTCTCACCAGACTGGGGTCATTCGACTCTCTGGGTCCAACTTTCTTCCTCTGTGTCTCCTCCCATCTCAAAGGATTCCTTCCTGTGCTGAGGTTTTATAAATGGAGGTGGATAGTTTTGCAATGTGGTAGTCCTTACCCAATCCCATAACTGACACTCCCAGCGACCATGCCTTTGATTTTCCAACCCTGTCTGCACAGCATTCTGGGGTTTTTTGAAATGTGAATTGAAGCAAGGTTGAGAAAGACATCTCCTCAGAATCAGACACTTGCCAGCTAGAAATTGTTTCTTCCCTCCAAGATCTCGAAGGTGACGTCCTGGATTATAGGTGCCAGAGTTCTACCTGTCCTGCTTTGTCCACTGAAAGAACATACTTCCATTGCTTATCAGAAAGAGGCAGTTAATCATCTCATGGTGATTTCTTCCTTTCCTCCTTCTCCACTCAGGAGAAGGCTAATCTCCACAAATTGACCTTTATTTCAGGGCACAATTATGATGAAAACTAAAGTGCAAATAAAATACTATTTTCCTAACGTTTGTTTGGGATAAGCTATAAATGTGATTCAACCACTGCTTTGAAATATTTCTTAAAACCCAATTCTCTGTTGAAGATGATTTTTTGATAAATATTTTTGAAACGCAACTTTTGAAAAGCTAGAATTTGTCTGCTTGAAACCTCAGAAGGCTCATTAGAATTAGCCTGCCATGAGGTGGTAGTTGTCAGTGCTTACCCTTAATACATTCTGACAACTCCCAAGGCAGAAACAATGTCTTAGGCCTTTTGACAGGAAGACATGGGTGTATGTGTAGGACGTCTATCAGCTCAAGGAGGATAGCAGTGGATATTTTAGGAAGTTCATTAACTTGAAAAGGACTGTGTTGAGACCTGCCTATTCATAGTTAAATGTAAAGGGAGCCCTGGGGAAGAGACTCCTTTGTTCACTGGGCCAACTGTAGCATGCTTGGCACCACCCCAGAGGGAGGAAGAGCTGGTTCCAGAAGCACTTTGGTGAGGTTGAGAAGAAGACCTGTCATTTCTCTAGACACACCCCTAGCTCAGATACCAGCCACTTCCAAGGGCACAAGGAGTCTGTTATGTTGGGTTTTACTCAGAGCAGAGCATTGTCAGTTTGTTTGCTATAATATTAACATGATGTGGTGCAAAAGGGGGAAGTTGCTGTTAGTAACTTTATTTTCATTAGATAAGGAGTAGTTGAAAGTCACTACCATTCACTGGCTAGTAAATACTACATAAAAGGCACCTCACCCCCTGCTCATCAGAACACTTTCTGGACCTGTGGAAGAAGAGAAGAAAACTGGACATGCTGTCTGTGATCTGTGTGGAGACCTGAGGGACGGGACCTGCTTCCACTTTTATCTAGGACTGTGAAGTGGACTCGAAGGGTCTTTTGCCTCACCTCTTGTGTGGCTACAGTGACACAACAAGATGCAAGATTCCCTTTCCTGGAGGGACCAGCTGACTAGAAGCAACCAAACCTGGAATGAAACCTGCAGGTGTTTCTGCTGTAGTTAATCTTGGCACATAAATGCTGCCCCTGAGGGGTTGGGAGCCTTAACAGAAACCAAGAGGAACTGTTCCAGAAAGTATGAAAAGTTGGGGGCATAGAAAATGTTCAGACTTTCAAAAATGCAAGAAATTGAGCATTACCTTGCAGCAAAGGCATTCAGTTTCAAGAGGACTTCGTTTACTACAGCTTCTGGGCTTTCCCCATTTGAGGATGTTGAGTTAAAAAAAAGTATTTGAATCATAAGAGGATTTCAGCAGTTGCAAAATTTGAATTTTCCTACCCAAAGCATTTCCTGCCAGAACCAAATGTTTCAGTTGGATTTTAGCCAATGGCTTTCTGACTTCAAGAGGAATTCACTGGATACAGTCTGCAACCTTGCCACACTGAAGGACTTTGACCTCCATTTTATATACTATGGGCCTGTCTTGAACACACCCACTTAACTCTTATCTCCAGAAAACACAGTATTTTCTTTTCTTTCTGTCAAAATGCATACCACCTTTACACGCTTTCACATAAAATGGTAATTACAATTGGTACATATGTGACCAGTGCTCTTTGCATTATGCAGAAACACCAATGTCTAGATGCGAATTTAGTCCAACCACTTTATGACCCGCCAACAGGGGCCGTGATAAACTCGCATTACCATCAGCCTCAGCTCTAGAGTTTTCAATCCTGACCTGCCATGAACACTCACCCATAAACCAAGCCCACCCAGACACATAGTCCCTTGTTACGATGGCGGTCGGTTGGACTGCCAACTGCCATTGTATCGTGCAGGTGACCGTCCGACATTGAGTCGGCGTTCCCACCTGGCCTATCATGATTAGACCACCGTGCAGGTGGTATGAAAGTGCTTTTTTCTACAGCGGCTTGTGCTGTGGCACAAGAAAAGGGCGGCAGCACCAGCCGCAGCTTAATTTAGAATTTGACAGATTGTATCCATCTATGAAGGTGGAGGAGGACATTTCCTCCGCCATCCTGTTGAACCACCATCTGTGAAATTAAGAGTTGATTGCCGGACCAGCAGTCATTTCTATGCATTCCAAGGAATGTTGTCCAAGCTGTTCCCTTCAATGTACTACATTTTTGGTGGATGAGCGCCGCTGGTTTTGATGGCTGTTACCAAACTCCCCAAGCGGGGTTTAATTTCGAAACCCAGACTCTGGATGTTTTCTCCCAGCGAGCTAGGGTTATTATGTTTTATTACTGGCCCTCACCACCAGGTTTTTCCTAGAAATCGTGGACAGTATAAAAAAATATATTACACCATCCACAATAAATAGGGCGGGTGGGGGAAGGTCCTTTCTCTGACTGCCCCCACTCCAATCAGGCCATCAGAAGAAGTCCCATCAATGGAAAACGTAAGGTCCACCTGTCTCTAAATGAGGCAGGCAGACCAAGGGTTAGACAGACATGTACTCTGTCACATTTGCGATGGATTACCATGTCCATCAAACTCTAATTCGGGCCCTAAATCAGAAGGTAAATTCTTTGACAGGGATGACCTGCTTCTTTTATCCAAACTCTGCTCAGATGCAGACAGCATGAAATTGTTCGAAGGTCCCGGTCACCTTCCTATTCCATTTGTCAGTGTTCATGGTGTGAACCCCATTCCTATTGCATTTAATCGAAGGTTCACAAAATAAAAGGCCTTCTTATGGTGATTTTCATGGGATTGTATGTTGGTCTCCCTTTTCAATTTGTCTTTCAACTATGAGCAGTTGTTTGTCATGGGGTTGTATGTGGGTCTCCCTTTTCAATGTATTTTTCATCTATGAGCACTGTAATTACTTCATAGGTTGGCTGACATAACTGCTGCCTAGTCAAATGTACGTAAAAAGAAAATCAACAAATATGAGAGCCAAATTCCCTGCATCTATATTGCATTTTATTTTATTTTTTTCTGTTATTACACAAGTTTTAATAAACAGCTAAATCTGTTAATAGCCAGACTTAAAAAGACGTAGCTTGGTGTTCTATCCTAAAGTCCCTGTTGGTCGTAAAATGACTACCAGAGTCAGAACAACCAGGTCTCTTAATTATTTCAAGATCATAAGTGTACTGTCTACTGCTTTGCCTTGATGGTCCATGGTGGGAGAGCAATATTCTTTAATATCTTTGCAGCTTGGTGACCAGTTTGAAAGTCATGTCATTAGCTGCTGAACTCTTAAGTAAAAGAGAAGTCAAAGACTGCAGTTGCCACTTCCAAAGCTGGAGGACATGTGCTACCCTCCTCTGCTATATTTGGCAGTGTAGAGGATACGTAAAAGACTTGTACTTTAAGATCCCTATCTGTTTTGGAAAATTTATATATTTTTTTTTTCACTGAAAAAAACAAAGGTTACACGGATGTTATAGTCAGGAAATGGAATAAGAAAAATCTTAGAAATTCACTGAAAAAAGCAAAGGTTACAGAAACGTTATAGTAGGCTCCGGTGTCACTCGTACAAAACCGGAGAAATTCAGCCGTTATAGTTAATGAGCTAACCATAACTCACGCCCCCACAATGCACTGCTTATGACCTCACATATTACATCACTCATGGCATGGTCAGTGACATCACTGATGACATCATCCACAGAATCTCTGATGACCCACTCACACCCCAATATAACCTTTCATACACCCACTCCAAGTTTCACACTTCCATTCTCAAAACCATTGACACACCCATACCAGTACTTACACACCCACTGATTCATGGGTCTACACACACATTCACTCAGTCACCCATTTTCGGCCCCGGTGACCCCATCCCCTGGGCCTGACCCTTTTTTTGTAATGTTTTTTTTTTTTAAACGGGTGGCCCTGCAGCCCCCCTCCCGGACCAATTACAGCCCTGGGGACCCCATCACATTTGGGGCCCGGCCTGTAGTGTGGGTGCCCTGGTCCCAACCCAGGGAACCCATTGCAAATGTTAGGGACCGTGGGGGGAGCCTCAATGCCCACGCAGTCCCTTCCAGCTCCCCGCCTCCTGGGGGAGCCGGCATTGCTTTAGGATCCAAGGACATGCAGCTCCGTGGATCCCAAAAGCAATGTCTGTTTCCCTGCTTGCTTTTCAACAAGCAAAAGCATTTATCTGCTCTCGCTTGTTGAAAGCAGAGCAGTTATTTGCTATGGCTTGACGGGAGCGGTGCTCCCACCAAGCCATAGCAAACTGCAATGTTCCAGGGTGGGCACTCCGGGACATTGCTGGAGCCGGCCCTGTGGTGTGGCAGTCCCCAGGGCCATGAAGGACTCCATGAGGGGGGCCACGTGGCCCCCCTCCTTTGTGAATGAAGCCCCGGGGAGGTGGTGATCCCCAGGGCCAGTGATCGGCTATGGACCCCCTAATTATTATATTTGTGCCCCGGGGAGGTGACGGTCTCCAGTGTTAGGGGGGCATATGGCCCCCCGCATGTCAGTATGTCTAGCCCCGGGAAGGTGGCAGACCCTGGGGCAGCGGCGGAGGCTGTAAGGCCTCCCCCGCATTTCTTAATTTAAATAGTGTGCCCCGTGGAGGTGGCAGTCTCTGGGGCAGTGGGGGGGGTGAGCGGGTCCCTTGCATTTACATTGCTCATTGCCCCAGGGAGGTGGCGTTCCCCGGGGCAGCGAGGCTGGCCATAGGGCCTCCCCCACATTTCTTTAATTAAACAGTGTTCCCCGAGGAGGTGGTGGTCTCCGGGGCAGCGGGTGGCCAAGTGGGCCCCCCGCATTTACATTGGTCATTGCCCTGGGGAGGTGGCGGTCCCCGGGGCTTTGCATAAGCCTAGTAGGGGGGTCCCATGAGCCTCTTGTTCTTCAAGCGGATCCATGGCAAAATTTAAAAAAATTATTTTTACCCCCAGCGGGGTCCCTCAAGGACCCCCCCACCATATCTGGGGTCAGGGTATTCCTACCCTGCCCCTTTTCTTTGAGAGAAAATTCTGGGACTCGGCTTCAAGCCGAGTCTAAAATGGCTGCCAACACTTCCTGGTTGAAGTGTTGGCAGCCAAATAAATTTTAGCAGCATTCGCAAGTCCACTGCAAGGACTTGTGTCCCCAGTTATCTATATTTTTTATAGAGAGATATCTCAAAAACTACTGAACAGATTTACACCAAATCACAAAAAGCAAGTTTTCTGGACCAACATCCAGATTTCTGCCAAATTTGTTGTAATTCAGTTCAGCAGATTGGGCTGTAGTCATGTTCAAAAAATAAAAAATACCCATAGACTTAACATGGGGAAAACGCGTTTTGGGACCACCCTTTTTTCTCGGCCCCCACTTGACGTATAACCCCGAAACTTTTTAACACAGCAGCTGAACCAAAAAAGCGAAGTTTTGTGACAATTTCGTGGAGATTCGTCAAGGGGCGCCAAAGTTAGTGGCAAAACAAAAAACGCTTTTCCTATGGAAACTTTGGTCCAAACTATAACTACGACCGCCAGTAGGTAATATAAATAAATATATTTATTACTTTATTGTCACTGTGTCCTTCAGGGTCTACTTCCTTGAGTATTCTCCCTTCCATCAAGCCCCCTGTCTTGAACACACCCACTTAACTCTTATCTCCAGAAAACACAGTATTTTCTTTTCTTTCTGTCAAAATGCATACCACCTTTACACGCTTTCACATAAAATGGTAATTACAATTGGTACATATGTGACCAGTGCTCTTTGCATTATGCAGAAACACCAATGTCTAGATGTGAATTTAGTCCAACCACTTTATGACCCGCCAACAGGGGCCGTGATAAACTCGCATTACCATCAGCCTCAGCTCTAGAGTTTTCAATCCTGACCTGCCATGAACACTCACCCATAAACCAAGCCCACCCAGACACATAGTCCCTTGTTACGATGGCGGTCGGTTGGACTGCCAACTGCCATCGTATCGTGCAGGTGACCGTCCGACATTGAGTCGGCGTTCCCACCTGGCCTATCATGATTAGACCACCGTGCAGGTGGTATGAAAGTGCTTTTTTCTACAGCGGCTTGTGCTGTGGCACAAGAAAAGGGCGGCAGCACCAGCCGCAGTAGAAAAAGGCACTTTGTGCACATCTATGCACCGTGAGCTAGGCACCATGTGGTGCCTGGCACGCAGTACCTGGATGTGTGGAGTGCACTGCATTTGCCCCCCGGCCACTTAACAGAGGCCCACGGGGGACAGGGCCCTGCTTGGGGCCCCTAAAGTCTGTTTCCATCTGCCTTTTCATGACGGTGGGACAGCCATGAAAAGGCAGTCGGAAAGGGACATCCTAAATTATCGTTCACACAAATATTGTTTTTCTATAATTATAAAGGTAAGTAAAAAGGTATCAAGTTAAAGATATCATTTTCACTTATATTGTTAAAAATATACCAAAAGTATAGTTTTTCAAGGAAGGCAAGTTAGCGGCCGGTCGCATGGCTGTGTGAGCTGGTGGTGTATCCTCTCCTGGATAATTCCCCTGATCTAAGATTATTAAAGCCGCTGGGGTGACTGAAGCTTGAACCAAGTGCCTCATGCTGATTTAAGTTTAAAATATATCGAGTGTCATGCTGCGGGGAGTCCCGCAACTACAGAATAGTCTCACCGGCAGAATATTTTGGCTGTGGTTTGGGTCATCCCCGTACTGCTCTGGGCTTTGTCGTCTTCTCCGCCTGCCTGGGTGCTCGTCAGTAACTATGGCCCCGAAATTGCCGGTGAAGAACTCCACTGCAAAATCTCGAGTGCCCACAGTGCATGCAATCAGCCCTGGAAAATCCACCAGTTCAGGGAAGGAGTCGCATGCGGCCCACGGGGGTGATGAGACAGCTGCCGGAGGTACGGGCAGCAATCAGGCGGCGCCCGCTGCAGTCGGAAAAGGAAAACAGACCCTGCCTGCATTGTTTAAACTCCAAGCTGGGAAAGTGAAGACCCCCGTGAGTGCAGGAAGCAGTAAGCGAGGGCAGCTGGCGGCATCCAAAACGCCAAATGCTACGGTCCCGGAGGCGGCAGGTGCTGCCTCTATTCCCACCGACCCTGTGCTGACGGCTACAGCTATTGCCGTATCGGAGGATGTAAATCTGTTTCAGAGTGAGCTGAGTGTCTTGGGTTCCATTGGTGCCGGTATTACTAACGCCAGGTTGTTGTCTGACGGTAGTGGGGAGATCCCCGCAGACCGAGGAGAGGTGAATGGGGAACTCCAGTCAACAGGGTCTCTCCCGGGGAATGGAATTATGGGAGTTGTAGTCCCTCATGCTGAAAGCACTGTTACTTCTTCCCAACATACTCCTGGAGTGTCTGTTCAAAGTGGTGCGGCTGTAAGTACAGTGGTGCAAGAGGTTTGTCCCAATGGCGCTGTTGATCTCAAAGAAAATGTAAAGGAACTTGAAGGGGGAGATACATTTTACTCACTGTCCGAACATACTGGCTCGTCAGAGGACGAAGGTCCAGATAGAGAGTGGACAGATGATGACAGTGATCCTGGTGATTGGCGATCTAATGAAGTACTAAGGGTTGAAGCTTCGCGAGGTCTTCGTACAGTTCGAAAAGTCATAAAATCGAAAGATCAAGGGGCTTCTCTGCTAAGCAAGGACCCGGGGTCGCTAGGCTCAATGGTCTGGGACTATTCTTTCTCTACGCAACCTGGTTCTGTTGGCAGTGCTATAGCCTTGGGTGGAGGCAGTGTGACCGACCCCCCTCAGGTACCTCCTGGAGAGATGACACTCTCAATCATCTATCAGACTATCATGGCGCATCGTGAAGAGTCGCGCCAGGAGAGTGCTCGTATGCAGGGTGCATGTCGTAGGATGCAAAACTCAATTCGAAGAGTCGCCAAAACTTGCTCTGACATTGCTGTCAGAATTGTTGAAGCCGAGGAAAGGATCTCCACTTTGGAGGATGACTTGGCAACTCAGAAGGGTCTTACGGATCTGATTAAAATACAAAGGGACGACATGCTTTGGAAATTGACCGATCTCGAAAATAGGGCCAGGAGGAACAATCTGAGGATTCTGGGGGTACCAGAAGGCAGAGAAGGGTCGGATACTAGACAGTTTGTTGTGGAACTCTTTTCCGAAGCTTTTCCAGATGTTAAGCAGTGGGATTGGCAATTGGAAGTGCAAAGCACGTATCGTTTTCCCTTCAAGCATAGACAGAAGTCTGGTCAGGCTGGTGATAAGCCTCGGGCAATATTAATTTGCTTGAACAATTTTCTGGCTAGGGAGAAGATCTATGACCTAGCTAGGCCAGACAGGAAGAGGGTAGGGAAGGATTGTGAGTTCTTCGTTAGGCCAGATTTTTGCCCGGCAACAGTTGAGCGGAGGTGGCAGCTCCGCCAGCTAATAGCCCCGTTCCAAGCAAAGGGTGCTCAAGCCTTCCTAATCTATCCCTCAAAATTGAAAATAATTCACCAGGGTCAGACTAGATTTTTTCTCTCGGAAGTTCAGGCGAAGGAGTTTTTGGGTGGTTTATAGTTAAAGTATGCCGGTCTTTTTCCTCTACCACCTCAGGGGCTTGGAGGTTTAAAGACGGGGGCTGAGCCGATTGGTATTTTGCTTTATTAGTAATTTTTTTCTGATTGGTTCACAATCGGTTCAAATCCTCGGGTGTTGGTAACAATTGGGGGAAGGGTCTAGGAGAGAGTGGGGAAGCTAGCTCACTCCATCACAAGGACCTTGGTCCTGTTGCCTTACAAGAGGGGTGTAGGGGGTGTAGGGGGTGTAGGTGGTGGGGGGTTTGGGGTAGGGTGGTTCTAGGGGTCAAGGGTGGTGGTGGGGTGAAGGCGGGGGTTACTAAGGTGATGGATTCATGTTATAGTCGTGGTAATGTTATTAGTAGGTGTTATGTTATGTTAGAATTTGTGATTAAAAAGGATAATGGTTCGCAGTGGAGATTAGGTTTTTTATTGTGCTCAAATGGGGCAGGGTAAATTGCGGTTAAGTTCCTGGAATATTTGTGGCCTTAACGATGCCAAAAAACGGGCTTTGTTCTTTAAAATTGTCCAAACTATGCAATTGGATGTCTTGTGTCTACAAGAGACACACATACCTTGGGGTAAGCGGGAGTGCCTGAAAGTCCCTGGTTATGACTTAATTGCTTGCTCTCGACACACATCCATGATTAGAGGTGTAGCCATCTTGCTGAGGCGAGGGATTGGGTTTTGTAGAAAAGCTAGAGAGGATAGTACAGGCAGATGGGTCATAGTCGAAATAGTGGTCGATGGCAGATCATTATCCATCTGCACGGTATATGGGTCAAATGCAGACGACCCAGAAGTGATAAAATGTTTAAATTTAGAATTAGCAGCATGGCCACATCCAATGCTGGTGTGTGGGGATCTGAATATTAATTTGGCTGGGAATTTTAACCTTGTAAGTGCTCAAAAATATTTTGGTAGGAAACCCAGGGTCTTTAAGGCCCTCCAGACTTTAGTTCAAGAGCACGCATTAATTGATGTCTGGCACAGGCACAATAAAGACAAAGATGGGTACACATATTATTCTGCCCCCCACAATAAAATGGTCCGGCTGGACTATTTTTTTATGTCAGATCAGGCGGCAGAGTTGGCTTCCGTTACAGTATCCCCAAGGATTTTATCCGATCATAACCCACTGATAGTGGAGTGTCCCTGGGTCCGTCAGGTTAGAGCTCCCAGGACATGGACATTCGAAAGAAAATTACTGCTTGATCAGGCCTATCGGGATCATATGAGAAAGTGGCTAATCAAATTTTTAAACATTAATAGAAAAACTGCTTCTGAGTGCATAGTCTGGGATACACTTAAGGCTCCAGTACGTGGGGAGACCAAGAGCTTTGCAGTCTTTCGATGGAAGACTGTTCAGGAGCAGATAAAGTCCCGTGTGGAGGAACTCAGGATGGCAGAATTGGAACTAACATGTAATATTAAGGATGGCCTCAATACGGATCAGAGTCAGCAAACTGTAGCCATAATCAAGTCTAAACTGTTGGAATTTTTTGGGCAGGATCTGGCCGCTAAGTACCTGTAATATCGTATAATGATGTATGAATATGGGGAAAACTCGAGTAGAATCCTTGCCAAAAGGCTCCAACAGAAACGTTTGTTAAACCGAATCACTAGAATTCAGGATCAGCAGGGTGATATACAGGATACGCAGGAGGGGGTTATGGATGTGTTTCAGAAGTTCTATACCTCGTTGTATACGGAAGATAATGTTAGATCTCAGTTCAAGCCTCTGGTCGAGGGCTTTCTTCTGGATATTGGTACCCTTAAAGTTACAGCCGAACAGAATGAGGTTCTTTCTGCTCCAATCATGTGGGAGGAGGTCGAGTTAGCAATAAAATCGCTGGCCAACGGAAAGGCTGCCGGTCCTGACGCTATTCCATTAGAATTCCATAGGGCATTCTGTTCAGAGATTCGTCAGGACATCTTATCAGTTTTTAGGGCAGCACAGGGGGGGGTCATACCGGATTCATGGCGGCAAACCACGATTGTTCTCTTTAAGAAGAAAGACAAACCCGAGCTAAACCCCTCATCTTTTCGTCCTATCTCTCTGATAAACACCGATAATAAAATATATTCAAAAATTCTATCTTCTAGACTTGCGGAGGTCATTACCCCGCTAGTCTCCTTACGCCAGCACGGGTTTATCCCGGGCAGGGACACGGCCGACTATGTTCGGCGGGTCATTGCCCTATTGGATTGGACCCAGGTTACTTCCTCCCCCCTCAGAGTGATCCTGTTGGACGCCGAGAAGGCGTTCGACAGGGTCACCTGGGGGTTCTTATGGGCAGTGCTCCGTTGGAAGGGTTTTAGCACTGAATTTATTCAGGCTGTTCAGGCATTGTATATCTCTCCAGTCGCAACTTTGCGCATTTCTGGTCAGGAGTCAGGGCCATTTAACATCAGCAGGGGCACCAGACAAGGGTGTCCCTGCTCGCCCCTCTTCTTTGCTCTTTACATCGATCCTTTTCTCAGTAAAATTGAAAGGAAATTGGATATCTTGCCGATTAGGATCAATGGTACAGAGTATAAGACGCTGGCCTATGCGGATGATATTGCTGTGTTAACTAGCGATGTCGGCTCTGCCTTTGCTGCTCTAAAGACTCTCGCTGAGCAATATGGCTCGCTATCAGGGTATAAGTTGAATGTCTCAAAAACCCAGGTTATTCAATCAGCTGCTATGTGTCCTTCTGTTGCTCCTGTTGTTACGGAAGCAACATATCTAGGAGTCAAAATTACTAACTCTGTGGATAACATCCCTGATCTGAATATTCGCCCGGTGATTCAATCTGTAAATACCAAGTTGGAAAGATTGGACCATCTGCATCTTTCTTTACATGGTCGCTGTAACGTACTTAAAATGCTGGTTCTCCCAAAGTTGTTGTACTTATTCAGAACTATTCCATTAGAGCTTCCGCAAGACAGCCTGGCTAGGGTTGAAAGGATCTGCTACAGGTTCCTTTGGGGATATCGTCGCTCACGTGGGGCAGCTAAGTGGATGTGTCTCCCTAGGATTCATGGGGGTTGGGCGGTCCCAAATCTTTTATTATATTACTGGTCGGCCATGTTGCAACATTTTGGGTTACCGTTGTTGGGAGATAGGGCAGAGGTTCCGCTCTCTAACAGACCTACTATCTATGAGATAGGCTTGGGAGAGGTTGCCAAGGGTATTTTAACGCGAATCCTTGAGCCGAGTTATTTTAAGAAAACAAGGTTCAAAGTTATTGGGGTTATGTTCTCAGTCTGGCGGAAAATTCGGCATAAATGGTCAATCTTGAATATTAATTTCTATACGCCTTTTAAAGCTGTCCGAGTTCTGCCTCCTATTTTTCAGGATCAGATTATTTTCAGATGGCAGCTACTGGGTTTGAAGGATATAGGTGATTTAGGTTCTGGTGGGCAGTTGGCCTCTTTTTCCTTTTAAGAGATAAGTTTCATCTAAATGGTCATGACTTTTTCAAATATCTTCAGATCAGAAGTTTTATTGATAAACACCACACGACACCCCCACAATGTTTGACAAGGTTACCATAATCGAATTAATTCAAAGGAGGGCTAGAATAGGTACAATCTATCAACATCTGCTATCTGATCTTCCGGACGACCTTGATTTACTGAATTCTAAGTGGGAGGGTAAATTGGGTAAGATTGGGGTGGATATAAGGCCCGCATTGGAATTAGTAAGCTATGTTTTAGTTTCCGGTAGTTTACGGACTCAAAGCTATATGGCAATGTTTGACTTATACTATACACCAGCGAAAATTGCAAAGTGGGGCGGCCGTAGGGGTGATTGCTGCGCCAGGTGTGGGCTTCGAGCAGCTGATGTTGTACATATGTTTTACTCTTGTCCAAACCTGGGGCAATTTCTCTACGAAGTGGAGTGCTTCCTAAATTTGATGCTTAATATCCCGGTTACCATCTCTTCGGAGATGGTAATAATGGGGTGTGAAGGCACTGCGATGGTCGAAAGAACGAGATATACCTCACCTTTTCTGTTTGTAGTAATGGCTATGATTCGCCTATGTATCACTTCACAGTGGTTAAGCTCTGAAGCCCCTACGTTTTTTAACTGGAGAGCTAGGATGCTAGCTTTGTATAATTTGGAGTCCTCAGTTTTTCTATTAAGGGGGAGAAGGAGGCGGGAGTTGGCTTCCAAGATCTGGGCCCGCTAGAGGAATGGTTAAAGCAGTGATTCCTCATTATTGAAAAGGGCCAAATGTAAAATTAGATGTTTAATGCTTTCTTCTTAGGGCTGTTTTGCTGGCTGTCTTGCTGGTAGTCTGTATCCTGCCTATTAGGGCTTACAACTGATCTTTAGTTTTGTCTGATGTTCCTTATTTGTTTTATTTGTTTTTTCTATTATTCTCCACTGCGCTCATCATGTGTTTGGTTTTCTTATTTCTGTATGTGTATTGGTTTTGTATATCTTTGTAAATATGGCTTATCATGACTTGTGTTGTTTCTCAAACTATCAAAATAAAGATAAAAATTAAAAAAAAGTATAGTTTTTCAATAAACACACAGTTTAAATTGGAAAAACCTAAAACATTTTAAAATCTAACTATAATCGAATGTATATTACATATGTACAAGTAACAGTTAGTATTAAAAATAAATATATACTTATGCAAACTGTGAGAAGTTGGCCTGGTATATGATGTCCACTAATTAAAGTGGGCACCTTGCACCAGTCCAAACAACCCGTATGGTGATTTAAGAGGTCAACGATAACCTTCGAAAGCTATCCAAGCGGTAGCTGGGTAGAGCAGCGTTCAGGCTTAGTCTTGAAGGAATGTTAAGCAGCTTGTTTTACCAGAATGCAACCTTATTGTATTGGTTAAATGAAAGGAGAACCACACAGTAGTTATAAAAATATGTATTTATTATTATAACACACTCTAAATACTTCACAGTATCTGCTACACGCAGATAAACACAAAGCACACAATACTGTAGCACAGAAACAATTGTAAGTAGCACTAATACACAGGTGGCTCCAGGGGGAGACCAAACCATCTACTAAAATAGTGGTATAAGAACCACGACTCGAGTCAAGACAGTATCTAGAGGATGTAGAATCTCTGGGAGCCCAAGGAACCACCCAAGGTGAGTAAGTAGGGACCCCACGGAGGACGGGTGCAGTGTGAGAACACTACCACGTGCTACGTACAATTCAATAGGAGAGTCACGGTTGCAGTTTTAAAGTTTAAGGACCCTTCCCAGTGGATTACAAAGAAGCCCTTTGGATCATAGGAGGTTGAAGAGCCACCCCACTCGTGGATACCGTAGTACCAGAGTTACCTATCCCAGGGAAGCCGGGTGCATAGGGCTGAAGTGGTGTTGGAAACCGCTGTCGATCTCAATGGAGGACTTCAAGGAAGAAAAGAAAAAAAAAAAAAAAAAAAAAAACTGGGAACGTAACGGGGCCCCCTGGAATCAGAATGCAAACGCCCTGACAGGGAAAAACAACAATGGGTAAAGAGCTACACCAGGGCAAGGTGTATCATAAAAGCAATGCAGACATTTTAATCTCAATCAGCAACCAATTCAGTATGACAGCCAACACTTAATAAACAATTATTTATTTGACTTTTTTTATTATATATATAATATAAAACATGTATAAAATAGAAAAGACAATATTCAACAATTAATCAATAAAATTATGTATCTTTAGTCAATAGGACACAAAATCAGGTGATGAATCTGAAATGTATGGTGTCCTGTCACTCATATTCTATTGAAAATACAGATCCAAATTGAAATTCACAAAGCACTATGCAAAACAATTATGTCATAGACTGAAAGTATAACGATGTATCAAGATGTAAGGAAACTGGTGGAAAATTGTAGAGCTACGCGCGTTTCGGCCATGCCTTCGTCAGGTTTCCGTCACAACTGTTCTCTGACACCGTTCAGTACTGATTTCTTCACTTTAGATAAAGCTAGTCCTGAGTCTTAGGCGCTTTTTTGACATAACTTGGGCATGAAATCAACTGTGAGATAGCTCCTGAGTACTTAGTTCAGTCAACATGCAGAGCGAATGAACAATTTATAATGTTGATGCTGGGAGGAGATCAAACCCTGAAGCTTTCTCTGAAGCTGTGTTTCTTTTCTATTAATTCTTGCAACCCAAAAAGGGGAGGATTATAATAGCATATTTGAGACCATTCAGGGCGTTTCGCCGACAACCTCTCAAGAGAGCATCAACATTATAAATTGTTCATTCGGTCTGCATGTCGACTGAACTAAGTACTCTGGAGCTATCTCACAGTTGATTTCATGCCCGAGTTATGTCAAAAAAGCGCCTAAGACTCAGGACTAGCTTTATCTAAAGTGAAGAAATCAGTACTGAACGGTGTCAGAGAACAGTTGTGACGGAAACCTGATGAAGGCATGGCCGAAACGCGCGTAGCTCTACAATTTTCCGCCAGTTTCCTTACATCTTGATACATCGTTATACTTTCAGTCTATGACATAATTGTTTTGCATAGTGCTTTGTGAATTTCAATTTGGATCTGTATTTTCAATAGAATATGAGTGACAGGACACCATACATTTCAGATTCATCACCTGATTTTGTGTCCTATTGACTGAAGATACATAATTTTATTGATTAATTGTTGAACATTGTCTTTTCTATTTTTATACATGTTTTATATTATATATATCGCCGTTCCTTTTTGATCTTCCAATAGGATCACAGCTTCCAATCCAAACTCACTGAATGAATTATCGTTCCTATTGGCTGTCCATCTCGTGCTTTTACTGTCCTAAGGAAGACCCGGTGTGACGCATATCATTCTGCGCTGTCTCCAGGGTCGAAACGTCAACATTATTACCACACATGTCTATACAGTTGTCTTGACCTTAATTCTGAATCATTATTGGGTCTTGCATTCATGTTAATAATCAGTAGACAGGACGCAAAATCTTGAATTGAATATATGTCACTTGTGTATGTCTTGTATATAGTGCACCTTTGACTTCACCAGGCACCACATGTCACTCTTTCACAACAGTCACTTTATATTGTTGCAATTGTTTTGCGTTTGTGACAGCCATATATTTATACTTGATGCTTCTTTGAAAAAACAAAAAGAGTAAATCAACTCTGCTTTTGATGATTTCCTTTTCTTGGTGTGTTCTTATCCGAAATTGTTCTTCAATTATTGATATTAAATTGAGATACATCATTGCTTTCATATTAAATACATGAATCATAGCAATTGTATTACCCAACAGAACCAACTGTTTTCTATATTACCAATACCCAGGTTCTGAGGGACACAGGGTCACCCCATTAACTCTAATGCTGGAGCCTTCGGAGTTTGCAGGAGCTCAGGATCAGCAGACCGGTCAGTTGCGTTACAGTGCCTGCGACTGCAGGAGAGTGACTCCTTCACTCCAAGGGAGATGGCTTCAGTTGTCCTTGATGCTCCACAGGTCCTGCACAGAACCAGTATGGTGCATGGGCACAGACGATGCTTCAGACTGAGAGGGAGACAAAGTCGGGCCCAAACGAAGTCCAGCGAAGTCCAGGGTGTCCAGACGGTCGAACTTCAGTGGTTTCTATTTCAGAATCTTGTCCACGTCTAATCTAGGGTCCTACAGCCAGGTAAGCCCTTTTGTACCCACAGGAGAGGGTTGGGCAGAGTCAGGGGACCCTACCAGGGGAGGGTCAGGACAGTGGGGAGGTTACTCCCATATCCTTTGTCCAGTTTCACGCCAGAGCAGGAGCCAACAGCTCCCAGCACTGGTTTGAACTGGACTATGCACAGGGCCACCAAATGTGCCCCATATGCAGACTTTCGGTCACTGGCAAGCGCACCCACCCAGGCCTAATACACTAAATCCTGTCTGGGAGGTGGTCACACCTCCCTGTGACAGGATGCCTATTGTTCTGCCTTCCCCTGCTCGAGTTTGGCTCAGCAGCAGGAGGGCAGAAATGTGTCTCTGGTTGGCAGCAACCCTTTTGGGATGCCCGAGACTAGAAGGCTGGTACCGGGAACACCAGGGACCTCACAAAGCTAGTTTCTGAGAGGTGCAAACATACCTCCCACACCGGTTACTGGTGTGGGGGTATGATTCCACAATGTTTGATAGCAAACACGATAGGGTTACTTTCAGCCGTTTTAGAGTTGGTCACTACGCGGTCGCATAATGCCACTCTACATGTCGTAAATGACTGATACACTGACAACCTGGGAGAATGGACTTTGTTTAGGTTTTAAGTGCAGTGACCCTTAGAGATATGGAAACCTATATCTAAAGTAAGAGGTGCATGCACCATCGTACACAGGCTGCAATGGCAGGCCTGTAGTTCCATTTTGCATGACCTCTCATGGGTGGCATAATACATGCTTCAGCCCATGGGAGGCCTCTGGGGTACCTATGCCCTGGGTACATGGGTACCATATACTAGGGACTGACAAGGGTACCCCAGTATCCAATCTGGAGTGTACCTAAGTACATGGCATAACATTTTAGGGAGAAAGCAGATAGACTGGGGTCCTGATTAGCAGGATCCCAGTCAGACTAGTTAAAAACAGTGTAACATGAAGCAAAAAGTGGGGATAACCATAAGAAGCAGATCCTACTTTCCTACACAAACATAATACACATATATCATATGTTTTTTGTGTATGTATATATATAAGTTACTACAGAGAGTCATTGTTCCTGAGATAGGAATTAGAAGAAAGGATCAGTCGTTTTTCAAAGGTGGAGAAGAGTCGGAGAGACTCTTACTTGATGCTCTCACACACCCCGTAGGATTTCATGCTTCATCATCGGGCGATGCTCCTCGTTGGGCCGGCGCTGCAATGCCCTACGGGCCCCCCGAAGGGTCACTTTATAGGAGATCTTTTATAGAGCTAGCCGTAAGGTGTGTGCGGGTCTGTGTGCAGTGTTAAGTGAAGCGTAAAACTTAAAAATGACTACAGGGTATCTGTGGTAGACTAATTTAATCAGGGTGATCCCTCTGTCTAGTTAAAAGGTTATGAGCTGCGCGAGAGTAGTTATGACCATCAGTAGCTAGCCAAGTGCAGTGTTTTATTAAAAATGGGGTAAGGTCGACATGTTTCGCGCTATAGAATGGTCGCAGGAGGAGATCCTATGTGCTTCTTCAGGACCGTAGGGAAGTGATAAGTAAGAGGGATTGTGCGGTGGCCTTATTGAAAGGAAAGTGCCACTGCAATGGACCCAAACAGTGGTCCTTATCTAAAATGACAAAAAAGGGAAAGAAAGAAAACAGACAATTCAAAATTCAATGAGGTAGTGCCTTTTCAGTGCACACTCGAGGTCCCTAATTGGTGGACCACAGTATCATGGTATTAGAGAGAGCCACAAGTTAAGGTTGTCACATGTGGATTGGTTAGGCGAATAGTTAAATAAACATGTTATTGAGTTTCGCCGAGCAAATTAAAATTAAAATAAAACATGAGCGATGAATCATCTAGTCACGAGCAATTCTCATGGTGTACAAGTAGACATAGACTGCCCCATTAGATATCAGGATAGAGGGGGGGCAGGCTGTGGTAGAAGATGATCATGTCGTGATCATCAAGACCATCACGGTAGTAGTGGTCAATTAGCCTGCTCCCATTGATGGCAAACGTTTTAATACACACCGTGATAGCAGGGGTAGCAGGGATAGGAAAATGGCTGAGGGCAGCTTACCTATTCAAATTTGGGCAGGATGCTCCATAAGTCATAGCGAGAGGGAGCTTGCCGTCACCATCTACATAACAGAAAGGTATTATTGACACATTTACCAGTGGACTCATAGCGTGTGTATGCGCGAGGAGGGAGTGTGTTGATACTCACAGTTTTGTCAGAGGGCACAGAATCTTGCACCTACCCGACCTCTCGACAGCTTGGGAATTGTTTAGCATGATGGCTCCGGTATTTCATGTTACTGTTGGGCACCGAGGGAGGTGGGTGTGGTTGCGGGTGTGCAAAGTGTGACAGAGTCATCACGTGTGAGAAAGCCGTCAGTGAGGACGGTGGTGACTATGGGCGCCATCTTAGAGTGGTTGGGAGAGAAGTGGTGAACATGGGAGTAAATGGATATTCTTCGTGAGTCCATGTATACTATTAATTGTACCTGCCAAAGTCCATGGAGCAGTAAAACAATGTGCACGCCTCATGTGTGAGTGGTGGTCAGAGTGGTAATAGACCACAGACATTGTAGGAGGGGGAAAAGCCACTCAGATCAGCTTATTTATCATTGTATAGATTGATCGGTGTAATGCCCTAAAAGACCAGGTATGATCAAGTGTATAGAAGGGGAATGTCAATGCACTAGGGAGCATTAATAGTAGGTATTGTAGAATATCACTCATGTATAAATGCTGCGTGGGGAGTGTCACCAACAATGGTGTGGTAAAGGATACTGGCGAGTGTTAGTCGGTGAGAATCCACAGGGAAAAGAGGCAGACTAGATTCAACCTTGTAATTCTATCCAAGGTATCTCGTCGTTTAAGCCGGTGGTCTTTGAAAGTAACCGGAACACCCACCTTTGTTCTTTCCGGAATAGCATGGTAGCATTCCAAGATGCATTGGCTTCCAGAATCGTCCATGATAGTTGGTTTGTGGTATGGTGTTTCTCAATATAATGGTTGCACATTTTGGTTGTGCTGCGGCAGCAGCAAATGTTACTTTTATGTTCACCGATTCTGATTTTCGCAGGTCTGGTGGTCATGCCCACGTAATGTAAGTCACACGGGTATGTGATTAAGTAGACACAGTTTTTTGTGTTATATATATATATATATATATATACACACATATCTGTAACAAAATATTAATATTACATATATATTTTAATTATATTAATTGTGGTTTTTGTAATAATATAAAAAGCATATATATACATTTATATATATTTATATATAAACACATAAAACATTTTAAAAAAAACATAAAACAAATAAAAACATTATAAAATACATTTACTAAAATATTACGCAATATATATATATATATAGGTATATATATATTTAGATAATATAAAAATTTAAAAATAAATTATAAATACAATTCATATATTTAAACAATAATACAAATAATAAAAACTTGCCATTGTATTTGCACTGCAGTCTGTGCAACACTAAGGAAAGTGTTAGACTACGGAGGGGTAACATTTACTATTCCCACTCCACTGTGTGCAACAGTAGGGAAAGCTTTGGACTTTAGAGGGATCAAATTTACTATTCCCACTCCAGTCTGTGCAACAGTTGGTGAAAACGTTGGACTCCAGAGGGGTCAAATTTACTATTCCCACTCCAGTCCGTGCAACAGTAGGGAAAACATTGAACACAGGAGGAGCATACTTTACTATTTCTACTCCAGGCTTTGCAACAGTAGGTAAAGCGTTGAACTCTGAAGAGGTAAAATGTATTGTTCCCACTGCAGTCTGTGCAGCACTAGGGAAAGCGTTGGACACTAAAGGGGTAAAATTTACTATTCCCACTCCAGTCTGTGCAACAATAGGGAAAACGTTGGAGACCGGAGGGTTAAAATTTACTATTCCCACTCCAGTCTGTGCAACAGTAGGGAAAACGTTGGACACCGGAGGGGTGTTATTTACTCTTTCCACTCCAGTCTGTGCAACAGTAGATAAAGTAGTTCACTTCAAAGAAATAACATATTTTAATAGCTCTATTAATTAACCAAAAATATAAAACTATTATTATAAAAATTATATATATATATATATATATATATATGAATATCCAATAGCTGCCACAAATGCCGATAGCCTGCCCATAAAGTGTCGGTGCCTGCAGGGGTTGACAGCGCCCCCAAACATGTAGAAAGATCCAAACCAAGGAAGGAAAGGCGGCACACCAAATTAGCACCAGTTGTTTTATTCCGAGTGAAAAAAACAAACCGAACAACGCGTTTCAGCCGAAACGGCCTTTGTCAAGTTCAAAGGGCATCGGAGGTATTGCACCATATATCCGCATGCGTCATAATAGAAAGAAAGAAAATACTTCATGGTGGTAATAACTTAAAAATGTAACAGATCATAAATAACATTTTAAATAAATGCGATATTATGCAATCACAGTGGCATCTAAATTAGTGAGATAAACAACATAAATAACAGATACTAAATGACTTTTCATTACAAGTGAAACGTGCATAGCATTCACTCTAATTATCCATTGCCATGGAAACATGATAAACAAGAGCAACGATGTTAGAGTGTTACAAAATGAAGCGGAACAAATTCATATCTTTCCGCAACCTGAAACTCATCAACTCAAAATGAAGATTTTGTCTTAAATAAAAGATCTAATAATCAAATATTTACAGCTCTATACACAATGTTAATGCGCCGATAACTATATTTACAAATCAAGAAATGTTAATCACTAAATGGCCACCGATAGTACAGCCACATTCTACATGATGTCATAGACGCTAAGCAGGGTGTGAATAATACCACCCAGTGTCCTTGAATAAAATAGTGAAATTGTGTAACAACCACATCACCTATTTGCAAAATATTAAAAATAGTGATACATAATATATATTAATATATACATATATAATATATATTAATATATACATATATAAACAGTTCCCAAGGATGGCAGATCATTGTGTATAGAGCTGTAAATATTTGATTATTAGATCTTCTATTTAAGAAAAAATCTCCATTTGGAGTTGATGAGTTTCAGGTTGCGGAAAGATATTAATTTGTTCCGCTTCATTTTGTAACACTCTAACATCGTTGCTCTTGTTTATCATGTTTCCATGGCAATGGATAATTAGAGTGAATGCTATGCGCGTTTCACTTGTAATGAAAAGTCATTTAGTATCTGTTATTTATGTTGTTTATCTCACTAATTTAGATGCCACTATGATTGCATAATATCGCATTTATTTAAAATGTTATTTATGATCTGTTACATTTTTAAGTTATTACCGCCATGAAGTATTTTCTTTCTTTCTATTATGACGCATGCGGATATATGGTGCAATACCTCCGATGCCCTTTGAACTTGACAAAGGCCGTTTCGGCTGAAACGCGTTGTTCGGTTTGTTTTTTTCACTCGGAATAAAACAACTGGTGCTAATTTGGTGTGCCGCCTTTCCTTCCTTGGTTTGGATCTTTCTACATATATATATATATGTATATATATATATATAAAAAACAATTAAATATTTTCAATAATTTTTTAACTTTCAATAATTAATTTCAAAGTTAAAAATTTGTGATTAATTGATCATTTAATTAAAAACCCACAAACTATACCCCCACAAACATAGCAACACACAATTAAAATATAATTTTAAAAAAAGGATAACACAATTAACATATTAAGTAATAAATAAAATAATTATTAATAAATGATTAATTATATGAAAATTATTATAATTGAATAACTTCCCACCCTATTCTCCTGCAAACACAACACAAAAAAATATAACTATTAAACAACTTACAGAATTATTACTTAATTAAATATTTAATTTAAAATTAATAATTTATTATTAATTGATTATTACTTAATTAACTTCCCACTCTATACCCCTTCAAACCCAGTGAACCGCACCTAACAAACTATATAAAAAATAATTACACAATTTACCTAATTACCTATCAATTAAATAATTAATATTACAATAATAATGAATGCTTAATTAATCAATACTTAATTAACTTGACACCATATATACCCCCACAAACCCAAAACACACACCCAAAATATCACTGAAAATATATAATAATTACACAATTTTACATAATTAATTATCAGTTGACTAATTTAGAAGAAATAATTGATTATTAATTAATACATTATTACTTAATTAACTTCCCACCCTATACCCTACAAACAAAACAACCCACACATAAAATATCACTTAAATTATTATAATAATTACACCATTTACATAATTAATTATCAGTTAAATTATTAATATTAATTACAAATTATTTATTAATTAATTATACCTAATTAACTTCCTAGCCTGCATCCCTGCAAACCTTACAACCTGCTACCACACTATAAATTACTATTAACAATTAAATAAAAAACATATAAATAACTTAAAATTAAAAGCTATATTTAAAAATATTAACAACAATTATACAAACAATATATAACAGATAGAATTACAATCTGAACTAAAACACATTAAAATAATTAAAAAACAATAATTTTTACAACGATATTATTACAAATGATATTTAAACACTGATATTCTTGCAAACAATATTACTTACCTAAAGTTTGATATTTATGTCCACTCTATTTCTGCATCATGATATTAATGTCACGATATAAATAACTCAATATTGCTGTACTTCAATATTTATGATCCAATATTATGTCCAAATACCCTATGGAAGTAGATTTGTTGTATGAGGCTGGGTGTCTACTATCAGGCTGCAACAAACGTGCAGGTTACATAGCTCAGGTATGCGCATTAAGTTACAGCAAGGGGGCGGGGTTGAATGTGAAAGCTGTCATGCTTGCCAAAGTTGATAGTCAGCACTGGGGAAGCACTCACAACAGTGAATGCTGTGTGGTTCTGGTTATGCTGAAGGTGGATGGAGAGAGAGGTATCACTGTGTGATGGTGGAGAGATGAGTTACAGTGAGTAGTGAGTTTACTGCGCTGTGATCGAATGAAGAGGAGTTTGCCACAGGCAGAGAGAAGTGTATTAAACTGCTGCTACTGGTGCTTGTGCATTCAAAGAGGTGTGTTATTATGACACAGTTGTGAATGCATAGTGCCATAGGAGACATAGTATGGACAGATGATTGATGCTGCTAGCTGTGCTATGGGCAGAGGAGGCCAATGACAGGCACAACATTGGCTTGTGGTGCCCTAGTTATACTTCACATGGAACGAGGTGTATACAGTGGTCATTTTCGCTGTGGAGCACACAGACGTTAAAGTTCTGGGAGAGACTAGTTGTATGCAAGACAGGGAGAGTGGTTAATTGTGTCTGAGGAGGAGCGGGGTTTGAGACTAATCGTATCTCAGAAAGCAGAGGGATTTAATGGCTATTCCCCAGGAAGTACAAGCTTGATAAATAGTTGTGGCCCAGGAATAGAAACCATTGTGGCTGGTTGTTCTTCATGAAGAGTGACATGTCATGCCTCAGGAAGCCAAGGGTGAATGATAGATGGCATACCAGGTTGAAGTGGTGGTTTCAGCTGCGATGCAGGAACAGAAGACTGGTGGCTGGCACAGCCTTTGTGTACACATGCCCTTCACAACAGAGTTGACTCCAGCCTGGAGAACCCACTACAGAGGCACAAAGAGGTGTGAGGGCTCTCAACTAAAGTGTGATCAAGGTAGACAAATGCTTGACCCCACCTAAAGGGTCCCTCTGCAACTCTACCCCTCCTCACCCGCAGCAGCTACAAAAGGGCAGTTCTCCAGGAAATCTAATCAGCAGCCATTTGTTAACAAAAGTGTTTATTCAATTTGAAAAAGGAGCCCTTTCACTATCCCCAAACTCACACCAGGGTTTCCATCCCCTGCCTTCCAGCCACTGGAATGTAGGTAATACACTTCTGGTGCCAATGCCTACCAGAGGCATTTAAATGTATCCCACTCTGCTATATAATTAATACTCTGAGTCAAACCTGAGAAGGAACACCAGAATCTCTTTTTCAATATGTATGTTATTTCAGGTGTATTCTCGACATATGCGTCCAGACATTATTTTTTACTTTCAGCCCTTGATCTGATCAACTGACCTGGCTGGATCGGTGGATTAGCAGTGGAGAGATGGTTTATCTGATTCTAGTACCTAATAAATATTCCCAATATAGCACAATGTTCACAAGTAAATAATTTTTCTTTCTACATTCTTGCATCGTCAAACATCATGCTGCCTCAAAAATATTCACTCCATTCCATAAATCCGGCATTGAAAAAACTGTCCCTTAATTACAATTTCTGTTTGTTGCCTCTCCTTTTTTTACTTCTCTCTTTCAAATGTCCCTCTCCTTACCTTCCATCCTCTGCATTCCTCCTCTCGCTGAGCACAACCTACTCTGACACATGCATGTTTGACTATTCTCTATTTCAGCAAATTTCCCACAACTCATTTAGAAGATCACAATCTCTACTCCTTCAGCTGAAAGTCATACCTGTGCAACCTAAAAATAAACACCTAATCTCCTCTATCTCCTGTATTAATCCCACCTACCATTTGCCTGTGCTCTCCCCCTTCCTCCGCTAATGACCACAGCCAACCACTATTACTTCAGTTCACAATATGATTTGATCTGAGAGCACAAGACTAAACCCAATAACTAACAGTAATCAATAACATTGAACTAACCATTAACCTTCCCCGAAAATATTCACCTGGCCCCGGGAGATGGAGTCCCTGGGGCCAGAAGTGGATCAGGGAGGGGGCCTGTGGGTTGTCTACGAAGGCCAAGTGCAGGGTTGGCGGCATGCGGGGGTGGGCTATGAAGGCTGCCCATGTATAAATATGCATATATATGTACAGAAGTCCTGATTAAAGTACTACTCCGCACACTAAAATTAAATCCTGCTTAATCCCAGTGTAGTGTTCAAACGTCACGTTTAATCAGAGCCAACGTTCCGGATACAGGTCTGTGTCAGCTCACTGCAAATACGAAAAGTCATCCAATCCAAATCCCAGGATTGAATTTCATCATGTGGAGTAGAACTTTAATCGGGACATCGCATCAGGTTGGTCATGAAGATTTGGGTCTGGCAGCTGATGCGTCAGTAGAACTGTAATCTCTCATAATATGCCGTCTGCATGGATATCTAGCCCTGATGAAGTCATGATTACGACAAAACACTTGTTGACTAATTGGAACGAAGTTCAGGCAGTAGTTGATGTAGGTAGGGCCACAGTTGTGAAGGGCTTTGTGTGCGTGGGCTAGTAGCTTGAACTGACATTTCTTCTGTACTGTTAGCCAGTGGAGTTCCTTGAGGCGAGGTGTGATGTTGGTCCACCTGGGGAGGTCCAGGACGATTCTGGCGGCTGTGTTCTGTATGACATGAAGTCTAAGGAGGAGGTGAGATGCGGTTCCAGGGTAGAGGGCGTTGCCATAGTCCAGTCGGCTGGTGATGAGGGCTTGAGTGACAGTGCGTCTTGAGCTCTGTGGAAGTCATTTGAAGATTTTGCGCAGCATACGCAGGATGAAAAAACAGGAGGAGGAGATGGCATTGACCTGGGGAGTCATGGTTAGCTCGCTATCCAGGATGATGCTGAGGTTTCTGGCATGTTTCGAGTGTATGCTGATTGTGTAATATGTTTGGAAGAATTAATAGAAAACTCACTGAAAGCACCCAAATACTGGTCCAGTATTGAAAAACAAGTTTTTGGTACACACATTTTAAGGTACATCCTCAATAATGTATGTTACTCCTCTTGGGAAGAATTCCGACTTACGTTTCTTTATTTACACTCCTTTCAAAGACCCCTTCTATCTTTTGAGCTGGATTGATCTTGACGCCCATGTACCACCCATGGAACGCCCTCTTGACGCAAAAATACTCAAAGCAGCGCAGAGCACAACTTTACATTACTTTGGAAAACTATCCAACTCAAATCCTGCATTTACATTTGTTTATAAAACCCATTATAAAAGTGAAATCTGTCCCAAACTATGGGGCAGATTTACAACTTCTAGCGCATCCCTGCAATTCAGCAGGGATGCGCCAGGAAAGATGCGTCACGCAAAACTACCCGTGCGCCACCATGGATGCGCCGCATTTACAATGCGGCGTGCCGTGGCGCACGGATAGGCAGATGCGTGACGTATCTGCCGGCGTAAGAGTTTGGTGCAGTGCGAGAGTAGTGTCGCGCGAGCGACGCAACTCCAGCACTGTTCCAACCCGGCCTATCTCCAACATGCTGCGTCACGCCTTACGCCTGCTTCAAGCAGGCGCAAGGTTTTGACGCAGCGGCGTCGAAAAGTGACTGAGTGAAATCTTGTAGATTTCACTGCGTCACTTCTCGAGACTTTCCTCCGGCGGAACGCCCACACTGCGGCGGAACGCCCACATGAAACCTGACGCAGGTTTCATGTGGCGCAGTGCTACAACGTGACGCATCTGCCTAGATGCGTCACGTTGTAAATAAAGTCGCAACGTGGCGCATGGTTTACGCCGCCGCTGCGTCACAAAAGTGACGCAACAGCGGCGTAAAAGTGTCGCAAGGGACTTGTAAATCTGCCCCTATATGTATATCTGGGCCTCTATTTAGAGCTGTGAATCGAGAGGAAGTAGTTTGTCTGAGCCTGTATCATATCATTGTTTCCTGTTTGTTACTATGATAATAGTCAACAGAAAAGGCACCCTGTTTATGTTTGAGTTTCAAGAGTCGTGAATATAATACAACTTGCAGAAACACACACGTAGACCAACAGCACAACACGCTCAATGCACTGTCCACCCACACACTCAAAGCGTGTACCGCATGCATATCATTATCTAAGGTTGCTTCCACTCGAATTATTTTGGCGACACAAGTCAAATATATTTACGATGTTCATGCTTCACTGGGAAGTAATTTGATAGCAGACTAGCAGTTATTTCTATAACTGTTACCTGCCAAGATTGTTCTTTTTTCCAGTGAGCCATCTGTATATCATTACCTGTAGCTTCCAAAACAAAACTCTGCCACATTTTCTTGATTATGTTCCACTTTCTGATCAGTCTATCTCTGTCTTCCAGGGATAAATATCAAATCGACTCTACGGCAATCTAGAATAATATGTGTTTTCAATAAGGACATTCTTGGTACATATACCAAACATTACGTGCAGGTAGATATTCTTATTGTAGATCAATGTACAATGACAGTGTGGATTTTTGCGTTTGTTTTATTTTGAAATTGGTATTGATCCATTCAGTGTCCCTGGCTGCCATCTGTCAGGGCACTTTTAAGGGACTAAGTGCGCTTAAAGCAATTATACGTGCTTAAAAATGCCATCCAGCAAACTCTCAGTTGCCAGCCTAATTATGTTTGCAAGAATGAAATATGACGTTTATTTATCCTGTCCTGTACATGCAATGCGTTTGTGCATGACCTCCTGAAGTCTTCATTGATTTCAATGTAGGTTTGCTTCAGAGAGTTAATACTATACCTTATTACCCATTCAGAACAATTCACAGTAGTAGGTGACCTTTAATGTTACTAGTAGTACTGCCATTCTAAAGAGCGTGTGGGATCTGTGCACGAACAGAAACTCATTATGTATGACCGTGGGACTTCATGTCATGTACTGAAATAGGAATTATAAGAAACCCAACCATTTCAAATCGCATGCACAGAGCACACACACTTTTCTTTCTTATAGAGTATGTGAATGAGCTCCCACCATTTACTGACCACCTTTCTGTATCTGTAAACTTGTAATCAGTTTCATAACGTATGCTTGTATTGCTTACTTGCATTACTAATACAAGGTGTGCATCTCCCTGACAGGCATTTTGTTAGCCATCCAAATAAAAACCTGGGCACTCTAAAAGAGAAAATCCATCACCCATTTGCCCTATAACGCAGCCCCCGCAATGCACCCTTCCAATCTCAAAGTAGGCTATCCAAGCTTTAAAAATAATCTATAGTAATGTAATGGACTAGATAGAATGTTTGTGTAAGGATGTTCTGCATTCTGTATGGAATGTGGTATTTTCTCTGGGTGGCAGTTGCTTCCTGGTGCTGTTATGAGCGACTGGAATAAACTCATGCTATTGCACGAACCCAACGAATGAGTGTGATTATTGGGAGACTACTGCTACAATTTAGCATCCATTTCAAACACATCTTCATCTGACACACGCACTTTCACCACCCTGCCTAAATTCCACCAATCATTCCCCTTTACCCTGACAGAAATACCCTTGAAGTGTTGTAAAAAACACAAGGGAACCCAATTGTGGTCGGTCGGGGACCTTGGGTAATAAACTATTTCTGAAGAGAGTGGTCCCTAGACAAGGAGAGAATGTACGGAAACAATGAATATAGACCCAATCAGTACTATATTTTAACCGCTATCCAGCCGGATAGGGGTATTTTAACCCGTTGCGTGCTTCTGTCGGCCAACGGCCGTCGCAAGCACTACCTCTGTAGTGCTGCGCATGTCCGTTGGCCGACGCGGCCCCGCCCACTCCGCTAAACCGCCGCACCGAGGCGGAATTGCCGCCGCGGTTAAGTGGTTAATATGCAATATGTGAGATAAATATAAAAATGGGTAGCAAAACAAATATTTACAGTGGGACACAAGCCTGCGTCCAAGCTCACATAACATAAAAACGAAACAGAAAGGCTCAGGCAGAGTGCGGTTGTTTGTATAAGACAATTTTGGTATCACAAACAATTTATGGTAGAGCCACCATTACACATATTTAGATTCGAGTAATAAAGTGTATAAGGTGGACAACAAGTCGACGACGTTTCGATCCTTACAGAAAATACAGGATCATCATCAGGACATTATCAATGTTATGCCTGTAAACATTTGCCTGTGATGACTAACGAATACACGAGGAAATAAGAGATGGGAAAAAAGAGGAAAATATAAAGAATTAACTTGGGCAACAGTCAGTATATACACAGTTCTGGTGCTCGTGAGGGCGAACCCTCTGACAGACGTGAAGGTTTCTAAGTAGATTGTAGAAAGCGTGCGTGCACTATATCAAAGAGGTCCAGTTTGGAAAGTATGCAATTTCCACAGACTGTGGAGAATAAAAAAGCGTGAAGTGATAGATTAAAAGATCAAATAAGTGTCTGACGATAGAACAAGTGAAGCTTAGCTATGATTCAATGCATTGTGACTAACACAGATGCATGCGGCTGTAGAAAAGGACATCATAGTTGCATATGGCGTTTAAGTGAAATAAGCCAGATGCAGATGCTGGTGTGAAGGGAGAGAAAACGGATAGTGATGAAGCGTGAATAAGAAAGGCATGAATACCTAGTTAGAGGATGCGATGACCGATCTGGCGCCCGCGCCAGGTGCGTGGTAGTAGAGAGGTGGGAACCCCACATTGTGGCTTGGTCCCGATAGACCTGTATTTGGATAATACAAGCAGGTCAGGGGAGGTCTGAGAGCTGCGCCGAGAGCGCACAGCCAGTTGCGTGAAAAGGGAGGGGAGCTTACCTATTTAGGGAGCTGTACCTTCCAAGAGGTGCTGGCGGACATCATGACCAAGCCACAACGTGGGGTTCCCACCTCTCTACTACCACGCACCTGGCACGGTGCAAGGGGTGTAAATGAGTTAAAGTGTAAGCTTTGAACCTTCCACTTACATAATATCTTGCTCTCTCTACCTCTAGCCAATCTCTAGATCTTTTTGGAATAAATTACTCCTAACTATCATGTCTCTGATGAACCTGTTTCTTCTACATGTATTACTGGCATATACATTAGATGTTTAGCAATTAGTCTCTCATTTCTAAATAAATGCCTATGTTTATTTATCTTCTTTCTGATAACATGGGATTAATCTAAAAACATAGTGATTGGTCGGATAGTATTCAATTGTTGTTGCAAAATGGCAGCATGAATCCGTCTCTGGTTTAAGTTTGGACAGTAAGTCAAACCTTGTAATTGTGAATCACTTGTTCTACAGTTATCTCTACAATTGTCCATGAGAACTCTCTTTCTATGAAATGTTGTTACATTTCCCTTTTTGTTTGTTCAAATTCATCAATCACACTACAATTCCATTTTAATCTATCTTACTCCTCATATGGTATATTCCAATTGGGTGTCCTTGGATGACTGCTTCCAGCACGAGGTACATCCACATTGGTCTCCTTACGTCAAGTTTTGTGCAGATATGTCAAGGGAGAGCCAAAAAGGGGGGGGGGGGGGTGTTGCAAAAGTGGCATTTTGCCTTTCAATTCCTACATGATTCTGTGTTCTTTGATGCAAAATGATAGCTGAATGGAATTTCACCAATCCTAACAAGTTATTAGAACTTTACTCAAGGAAGTACATTTGCTTGGTTTGGAGTAAATTGCTTCCATAGTTTTAGAGCAATTAGCATTTAAATAGTACTTCAGTTTGGGCATGAAGAGGTTAAATTATCTGGACTGTAAATTTGAGAAGGTGAGCATACCCTTGTTCCGTTAATCCAGAAATCGCAGCAAACTCACATTGACGTACCTCCTGCAAGCCCAAAATTAAAAGACTATTCAAACCTAATTGGACAAGGGAGCTTTTTCCCTGATTACCAGAAGTTTCAGTAATATACCAAGTCAGGTTCACAGACCTGAAACTTCAAACAGCCAAAGTAGGCAGGGGTAGCATCCCTGACCTCGGGCTCATGTGGGAAGGTCCTGAAAGAATCCCCCGAGAAAATAATCAAAATGAAAAAGTAGGGTGGGCCACCTGCTGAATTTTGGGTGCAGTGCCTAGCCAACCCTTCTAGTACCAACACCCTTGGCCAACCAACCACAGCCAACCCCTGATACGTATGGCCTAAGGCTGTGTACTAAGTGGATTGGCCATAATAGGAGGTTAAAGAAAGGAATAGGTGAATGTGGTATATGATCAGAAAAACCAAAACATTAACAGAAGATAAACAAAGTTTACAGTGAAGTTTTGATTAGCTTTGGTCATAATACCTCAAGGTATGTTTAAAAAACATCTGAAATTCCCTGAAAAAAAACAATACCTAAAACCACTGAAGTTTACCAGTTATTATTAGGCAAACTAACCATAACATTTGTTTTTGTCATGCACTGCTAATAAGCTCACATATTACATGACTAATGACATGTTAAATTACACCATTGTTTACGTCACCGATAATATCACTGATTACTTCATCCTATGGAACCTACACTCATTTTTCTTTAACATCCTTACTTTTAAATTGATATTAGATCATTATCTGCTTGTCTCACCTAAACTACTGTTGTAATTAATAATACACTTTTTGCAGAACTATTAAACCCTTCAGTCCGGGAGTCAGACGGTGGTCGATGCCTGCACTACCTCCCCTGCACTTCTCTTGCCCATTGTTTGTTGCTGGTGAGGCTTTAAAATGACCCTCTGGTCCTAGTCCTGAGGAATTCCTTTTTTTCATTTTCAGCTCGAGCTGCTGAGGAAAAGATCCCCCAACCCTCCAAAGCTTTATTCTTTCTGCCCCCCATGGGAGGTGGATGAGGCCAATCACCCCTAATCTGCCTCCACAGGGCTTAGAAAGCCCACTAGACACCAAGAATGGTTGTTAGAAATGGGGGTCTCTAGTTGGCAGAAGTAGGTTCCTTTGTCCAAATAGGGACCCTTGCTTCTAGTCAGGGTAAGGGGGATACACACTTTAGATAACCCCTGCTCACCCCTTGGTAGCTTGGCACGAGCAGACAGGCTTATCCCAAAGGCAATGTGTAAAAGTATTTGTACCAACACTCACAGTAACACAGTGAAAACACCACAAACGGACACCACATCAGTTTAGAAAAATAAAATATCTTTATCTAAACTAAACAAGACCAAACGACAAAAATCCAACATAAACAGTTAAAAATATGACTTTGCAAAAGGTTTCAAGAATTATACCATAGAAAACTATGGATGCGTGACTTTTCACCAAAGTACCTGTAGATGCGTCAAAGTTCCAAAAGCCAAACAGCCGCAGAGTCAGAAAACAAAGAGATGCGACACTCCTGAGACCTTGGAGAGGCGATGCAACATTCCCGCTGCACGCAGAGGAAGGATTGCGTCGAATCCGGTCTGTATGGGGAATGATGCATCGATTGTTCGTGACGGTTCCAGTCCGCAGGTGATGCGGTGGATGAGCTTGCTGCACACGTACGATGTGTGGAAATCCGAGCGGCGCTGCGTCGGTCCTCTTCAGCCGCGATCACTTGATGCGTCGATTCTTGCAGCGGCATAAGGCGCTGCCGCGGTTTCCACAGCGGCGCTGCGATGCATGGATATTCTTCTCGCGCCGTGGATATGCGTCCGGAAAACAGCCGCAAGGAGAGTGATGCGTCGCTTTCTGTAGTCCTTTGAGTTTCTTCTTTCATCCAGCTCCCAAACAGGAGCAACAACCTCCGGAGGCCCAAACCTGGCACAGGCACCTCTTGGCAGGCTAGAACTCAAAGCAGCAGAGTTCAAGGGAGCTGGGGGTGAAGTCTTTGTGTCCTGGAGTGTTCAGAACAGGAGGCCAGCACACTTCAGGCCCTTGGAGATCTCCTTCAAGCAGGGGACACAGCACACAGCAAAGTCCTTCTCCTTTCCTTGGCAGAAACAGCAACTGCAGGCCAACCCCACACAGCACACAGCAAAGGGGCAGTACTTCTCCTCAGTCTCTCCAGCTCTTCTCCTTGGCAAAGGTTCCTCTTGAATTCAATGAATGATCTAAAGTCTGGGGTTTTGGGTCTGATACTTATACCCCAAAATGTCTTTGTTCTCTTTGTGCAAGGGGCTCTGAGCCCAGTTCAAACCAGTTCTGGGGGCAATCTGCAAGTGCACAACAACATCCATTGTCAGTGTGAGCCTTGGCTCCAGACACACCACAGGGGGCGGAGCCAGCATTGTGGAAGGCAGGCACAGCCCTATTCAGGTACAGTTGCTACTCCTCCTACCACTCCAAATGCAGTTCAGGCCTATTCAGCCTAGTGCTGACTCAACCAGACTCCTGGAGCCACTGCATCTCCCCAGCCCCTGTCACTCCAAAGCCAGACAGTCAATCCACAAGCAGGCAGGGGCACACAGGATGGTTGAACAAGAAAATAGCCACTTTCTAAAAGTGGTATTTTCAAACACACAATTTAAAAACCATCTTTACTAAAAGATGTGTTATCAAATTCTGAGTTCAGGGATACCAAACTGTTGCAGGGATTCTGCACATACACAGAACTATGCACAGGAAAACAGGACCTCA
This sequence comes from Calotriton arnoldi, assembly GCA_963921515.1. NCBI lineage: Eukaryota > Metazoa > Chordata > Amphibia > Caudata > Salamandridae > Calotriton > Calotriton arnoldi. Next base: position 125,556 of record CAWUFW010002971.1, read on the forward strand.
GTGAATAGGGGTCTACCAACCTACCACATCAGTACCCAAAATCCCAAACCGACTAGCTATAGTGTATCATTCGTTCTCCTCCAAAGATCACGGAGCTACAAATGATTAGACAACCTAGAACACAACACTCACGACTCTCTCAGGAATCGCGGGAGCAAGACATACTCTTTCGCTCACTCACTCGTACTTGTCCACAATGAGAATAAGCAGAGTCACTGAAATAGTTCAAAATGTTTATTTTAACTATAAGTGCTCTACAATACAGTATACGTGCCACTACTAGCAGCAAAATGCATAAACTCAGCACAGCTAGCATTGTTACAATTCCATAGAATACAAAGGGAGAAGTCATTTTATAAAGACTGTGGAAATAAGGGCCTATAGTCCTGACCACCCTCCCCTTGACTAGAAGAAGTTTATTTTATAAAAAAGGACGATCTCTGGGCTTTGACAGCAGACCCCATACCTTAAAGCCTGGATGTAAGGTTTACATCATAGGAACAGCAGATCTCTTCTCCATGGAACGGCTTTCTCCAAGTGTGTTAAAACAACATGCAACAACGTAATATCAAAGCACGAGTCTTCAGTACTGCGGCTGTGTAGCATGTTATGTCTAGGTGCTAGGGACTGACCAGAACAGAATAACAAGGGGCATTGTTTATCGACCTTGCATATCGTTTTCAGACTAAACTCCAGGAAAGGCAGAGAACGCGAAAGGCAACCCGTTCTCATGTGAAGGGCACAAACAAAGTCTTGCAAAAACAAAATCATGTAGTAGTGTGCGCAAAAGCAGCATTATGGCAGCGAAGCTCATGCTAGCTTAGCAATGTCGATAATGTGCCTAAGAACCATATAACACCCTCCCCCTGGTAAGGCCATAGGACATAAACAAAGGACCAAAACAGAGTTCACATGTTAAACAGAGTTCAAAACGGGTGAAAAAACCAAATTGGAAAAAATTGAACATTTTCGAGAAAAAAGGATTTTTTTTTAAAGTCGTCAATAGGGCGTGTTGAAGGGGAGCTGCCTCCGGGATAACAAAGTTATTATGAAGGAGGTGGTAAGTCCATCAAGGTGTGTGAACCGAGGAATGCAATTCCCTTCAACAGTGCATCTCTATCGTTGGTAAAAAGAGAGATGCCATCCAATTAAGTAAGTCGAAGGAACAAACGTGCTCCTCATAATCAGACGCCTCTAAAAGCATGAGTGGGCAACTTGCGTGATATTCGATTAAACTTCGTTGCAGGACGGTCTGCGCAGCCGCACAGACATCCCATTCTGCCAAAACTCCGAATGCAGCCGCACGCACCAAACGGCCATCTCCAGAACAAACCTGGTCATAGGCCTCTAAGGGACCCATCAACTGGTCAAAATCCGGGACTGGACGTGTCGTATTGGAGAGGCATATATCCAGTGCCCAATAGAAGGGACATCGCTGACAGTAAAGGACTGGTTGCACGCAAGTGAAATACGCAAAGCGAAAAGTCAATCCATAACTGACGCCAAGCGTGCCTAATGGCAACCATCCGAAAACCTGTTGCATGCGATCACGGTACAGCTGCAACTGGCCTGGTCTGTGCAGTACCACAAGTTGAGCAGCCATTGCGCAACAGGAGCAGGAGAAGCAGGATTCAAGCGCCTAACATCAAAATCAAGGGGAACCCTCCGAAGGCGCTAGAAAAAATAGAATGAATAAAACCCGGTATTACTCCAAATATAGTCTGAAAAGAAGACACAAGGCCAGATCCCACACATTTAAAAAAATGTGCAAGGCCTGCGGTGTCAGACGCATTAAATATTTGGTGTATTAGTTCTCCAAAATGCAGTGGGAGGTTGGTGTTCAGAAGGGACTGTCTCTCTCCAGAAGTCCTAGCCACCTGTAACTGGAAGGTCTCGCGGGCGGAAGTGAGGTCCACCTCTTGTTGGAATAACAGCGCTTTGAGCCTACTCAACTTGTTGAAATCTGTTTTCAAAGTTGGAATGGAAGGCCAAATTGAGCTATCTAGACTCCCATGCGGGGGCGGAAAAAGCACATTGCTACAACAAGTTACGCGCTGGGAAACCGTTACTAAATACGGGACTCCTGCCCGTAAACCACAGCAGTCTTGGTTGTTCAAAATAAGATAACTGCCATTTGCAAGCAATGAAAAAGCGGGAATTATTGATGGCACTGGAGTCGCTGTTAAAAAACAGGCCAAATTAGGCGCAGAAACGTTACAAGCGCCGTGCAACTTAACGTGTTTACAAACAAGGGAATGTCCTACTGTGGAATCGCAGTCCTCCCCTGTTAGGAAAGCTTCCTTACCCTCCCTCTGACATCTATAAGTGAAAGGCAGGGACCACATTTCATGTAGAAAAGCACTACCCAGTGGTTCAAAACGGCCAATCGGAAAATGTTGCAAGCATGATTTAAATTGAAATAGCGAAAAAGGGAGAGAGATAACCCCATGAATTAACCAAACAGCGGAGTCTGTTTCCGCTACAGAAAACGGCAAGAGCTCTACTTGTTCAATATGGAATAGTGTGTATGTAGCATCTTTTATGGACATAAACCTTTGCTTATCAGTCAGATTAAATGGCAAGAATAAAGCAGTGGCATTCAAATAATCCCAAGGCACTTTTCCCATTTTAAGAGTTTGCAATATCCAAGCAAATTGCATAACAGATCGTAACTGATTTTGACCATGATATAACACAGATACATCACTTTGAACAATATCAATAACAGATGAAACAATATTATCCAATGTGTAAATGCGTGAGGAAAGTGTGTTTATGCTATTGTCTAGTACGGCAAGGACTTTTTCTAAATTGGCCTGATCAATTTGGCGCAGACGAAAAGCAGCTTCCATCTGGGAAAGTTTCCAAATTTCATTGTAAGCAGCATATATGAATCTTTTTGCTCTTGGAGCCCTGGGTCCCAAGAGAAATGCAGCCAAATTAATGTCATTCGACAGCAGAGAAAGATGTTGCTTCACTGATGTCAGCATAGAATGTTCCAACCATTGTTGGCATAATTTACCCACCGAGTATGTGGTAACCGAATGGGAACTTGGATAACGTGGGGCCGGTCTAGTCTGTGTGAAACCAGGTGTTACATTATAAAAGCGCATTTGACATGCATTTGTATTAGTTTGCCACACCAACCACCCGGAAGAATCAATTTCAGAGACATTGAAGGTGTCATTTCGAAGCAAAGCTTGCAATGCCTCAATGGTATAATCTGTATGTGTGCGCCAATTAGCATATTCCGCTAAAGACGGAATGGATGGCGTATTTAAATTTTTTACAGTTGCTAGGCCAAAACAAGTTGTTTGGTACACTGTATCATTCAAAAACAGAATTTGAGATGGGATCAGGCAGGCACGATGTAAAGCCTCAGTTCCCTGAACCTGCCAAGGCTTTGTGCCCCAGATTGATTTTAAATCAACAGTATCTTTCCAATGATCATAACCCTGCGTAGCCAATTTATTTCGAAACAAGTTGGCATAAATCAATTTTGTGTGTGTCAACATAAATTTGGATTGTGTAGATGAATGAAGTTTAAAGAAATAGGATTCTAGATTAGATATGTCATAATCTGTAAAGTATGTAAACTTATCCCTAAAAGTTTAATTGTCCTACTCCCTCTACGGGAGTATGTTCCCATTGTGTATAATTAAAAACAGGTCTTAACGTGTTTGTTTTGTGTAAAAAATGATGCCCATAATGCTGATAACAAAATAAATCTCCATAATTGGCTGAATTTAAATACAAATCTTCAGCATCAAAAGAAGCATAATACTTTAAATCTGAAAACAGTGCATGCACTGCTTGCACATCCCAATCATCCAAATGTATGTCCCTTGTTACCACATCTCCCAGAGAGACTCAAACACGTATGGTACGCGAAGCACCTCGGTCTTGCCGTGGACTTCGTAGGCAACTTTGTCCCAAACGATGCCATCAGGAATCGGGAATCTTGAAATGTTAACATGAGACCGATCACGTTTCATGATATGGGACGATGTGTGAGGGGCCAGAACTCCATCAACCAAGTTCACTGCAGAGCGTTCTTGCAAATAATGACCATTGATGAGCAAAAAGAACACTGTCACAAAACCAATTGACATGAAGAGAAAAATCAGGACAAGCAGCAACCAAATGTAGGTCCAAGGAGGGACCAGGTAAGTCTTTTTGAACCAAGAGAAAAAAATACCTAATTTAGTCGGTGTGTCAGCCAAACGGGATGTTGAGGAAGAAGAGCCGGAAGAGAGACCGGCATGATCTCCATAGCAGCCATTCGTAGGTTGATTTATCAGAGGTGGAAGTGTCGGGTCCTCTTGATGTTCTCCAGGACTGTTCGGCACTTCACTGACGGACTCATCAGGATGATATATATACTCGACATCCACGGTAGAAGATAGAGGTCGGACAGGTGAAAAATCAATGATAGTGTCCATCACATTCTTAGCCCTACAAGGTGCGGTGGAATATGATGAAGTCAGTGGATCCAATGAAATTGCGTTGCACGAAACTACAGGTGTGACACTATTCAGAATCGGCCACATGGTGTAGCTTGACATTGTCCACTGAAATATATCTGTTGTCTTTGCGACCAGGTAAAGGAGGTAAGATGACTGTACTGAGTACCCTTCAGTGCAAGCACTGGAACCGGTGCACGATAAGAGGGACCAAATAATTTTTGTTCTCCAGCTTTTCTCAGTACCAGATCTCCGACTTTCGGAAGCCAACCGGCAACTGGAATCAGTAGTGCTGCATCAGTGGAAGAGGGTAAATGTTCAGTTGCATAGCTGTCACAGGTCTTTTGTAGATCCTGTAACACAGTAGAATGATTATCTACGTCAAAGGTTGCGGCAGCCGCCATGACGTCTAGACCATCAAGGTCTGGCACAAACATTTTAATGCCAAAGAGCATTTCGTATGGGGTCCGCCCACCCAGAGATCGTCTAGGGAGGTTATTAAGTGCACGTTGAACCCCATGCAAGTGAGCCAGCCAGTTCCTGCCAGTACCTAAGACTCTAGCTGTCAAGGATTGCTTTAAGTCACGGTTCATTCGCTCCACAACTGAATTGCCCTCAGGCCTGCATGGAGACAAAAACTGCACCAGCACCCCCATTGACTTCATCGCTTCCTTGTACGCCTTAGAGGCGAATGCTGGACCTTGGTCAGAACGGAAGGTGCCACAGGCAAACATTCCTACAAAGACACGCAAATCCTTGATGACATTTCGAGCGTCAGCACTGCGTTGTGGCCAAACCCAAAAGAATCTAGTGCACGAATCAACTGCAATAAATATATATTTATACGCAGTATCAGAAGAAAGAGGACCTCAGTGATCAAGATAGATACAGCCAAAAGGTTGATTAGAAATACAAAGCTGTGTTTGTGGTGGGCGGGTGACCGTAGACGGCTTGATTTGCTGACAAAAGTCACAAGAAAGGACATAATTACGGGTCTGTTTATATAAACCACGCCACCAGTAACGTTGCTGTAAAATAGAGACTGTCGCCTACACACAGGCATGCGCAGATGCTATGCCTTCGTGTGCGGCCTTGATCAATGTAGGTCTGCGGTCCATGTTGGGGATCATCCGCTCCCCAACAGAAGGAATCTAAGCATAAGGAACTTGTTCGGGAGTTATATGATAAGAGTATTTCGAAGGGAAACCCTGAGGATAAGCAGTTCCCTCCCTCGTTGCAGCTACAGCTGCCAAAATCTCATTATCTATTTTAGTCTTGGATCTTGTAACTGCTGCTACGGAACACGTGGCTACTGCAGACTTGGCCGCTTCATTAGTCAAAGAATTGCCAAGAGCATGTACTCCTACACGCTGATAGAAAAGAGTATGTATAACATGAATGAGGGGCAGACGTTGTTTAAGATCTGCCACTCGAACACAAAGCGTTTTATGCTTAATTGCGCTGCCTTTGGCTTCCCGATAGTCATTCAGAGACCAAAAGAACAAGTTGTCATTAAAAGACTGGACACAGTAATAAGAATCGCACACAACAAGAGTATTCACATTCGGATCAGCAAACTCGAGAGCAAGTACAAGAGAACGCAGCTCCGCCAATTGTGCTGTACAGTCTCCAAGTGCCTGAGTGTGCACAATGGAAGACTTAAACTCTCCATTAACAATTGAGCCAGCAACAATTGCACAAGCGGCTGAATAAGCATGTTTGGAACCCGTGGCCGGTTGAGCCGAGCCATCGGTGTAAATGATGCATTTGTACTCATGTAAAGGAAGCAGAGACAAGGGTGGAGGATGAACATGTTCATATTGTAAAAACTCCTGTGTCTGTAAGGAAGGATCAAAGATAAACGTGACATCAGCCGATGTCAAAGAAGTAGCCCATTGTATCCAACGGAGATGTAGTGCCTTCGAGTTAGGTACACTCGCCTTAGTCACGGCTTCCAAAGCAGGGAAGGGCGTGACCATAAGAATGCGTTTGCCTTGCGCCAGTGAGCGTTCTTTTAGAATCGCCATCTGTACTGCCGTCAAGATTTTTTCAACAGTCGAAAAGCGCATTTCAGCAGCAGTGAATAAATGTGATTTGTATGCAATTGGAACTGTGTCTCCCTCATTGAACGTCAAGTAAGTGAAACCCACTGTCCCAGAAACTATATGTATTACCAGGTTTGTGGTGTTAACATGCATCAACAAGTAGTTAGTTGCAAGCAAGTCTGTTTGCAAAGAAGTCAGAATAGTAGTGTGTTCCGGAAGCCAGCTGGCAGAAGAAAAGGATGGTTGTATCAATGCATAAAGCGGTTTGATACGCTGGGCATAATCGGGAATGTATGTCCTCCCGAGATTCAAAAATCCCAGCAAAGACTGAAGTTTCTTCAGTGTAGAAGAGGTCCGCAATTGTGCACATTTCTCCAAGAAGTGAGGGGCCAAGCCCTTTCCTTCATTATTGAGCTCATAGCCCAAAAGAGCACCGCCAAATTTGCGATGTGCCATTTTGCAAAATTGAATTTATATCCATAGTCGGCAAAGGACAAAATAATATTGTCGACTCGGACTAGATGCGGCATAAGTTCATCGTCTGTCAGATAAATGTCATCAACGTACGAGAACGCATCTGGATCTATGTCGTGCAATAGTGACACGACACGTGCTGCAAATGCCCCGGGGCTATTCTTATACCCCATAGGCAATCGTGTGAATTTTTTCTGATTGCCGACGGCAGTGAATGCTGTCAAATCACGGGTCTCAGGATCGAGATTGTGACTATAGAAACCATTAGAAATGTCAAATGTAGTTTTGTATTTCTTACGAACAAGACTGTTCACCAGCGCTGAGCTGTGGGTGTTTTGCACCGCAAATGTGCGGCAATGACTGTTCAATTCTCGGTAATCCAATACAATCCGATAAGAACCATCAGATTTTGATACCATAAAGAGAGGATTATTCATCAGTGATGTACATGATTCAATCACTCCTTGATACTCCAACTGTGTTAGAATATCGCAAACGGAAGCTTTTGCTTCACGCCTGATTGGATTTTGCGGTTGTGGCTGAGGCATAGAGCGTAAAGGTATTTCATGAGCCGGTGAATCAACATCCCAACCCACCTGATTACGATACACCGCTGGGGCTAGGGCACAAGCCCACCCTGCAGCCAAAGTCTGGGCATGCTCTTGAGGGACGTAACGCAAAAAACTCGGAAGTATCACGTCTTCTCCCCTAGGAGCTGCCAACACAAAGGGTGGAGGCCAATCTGCCTCCGCCAACAGAATGTCATATGAGGATGTCAAATTCTCCCAGAACACCGCATTGATTGGACGAGGTATATCACCTTCAATTTGGAAAATTATTTCATAGAGCCTATCTGGGGGGGCAACCCGGGTGTCTACAGTCTCTACTGTAACGAAGGTATCAGTTGCTGTCGCCTCCAGACAGGGACGCAGAGCCTCCCGCACTATGGTAACTTCCGCTGCGCTGTCGAGCTGAGTCACTGCCCATGTCCAATCCAGGAGTTGCGTTCTCACCATCTGAGGCATACCTTGCTGTTAGAGGAACAACTTTTTTCTTCTGAAACGGGGGTCGAAAACAAGGTAGATCCTCTTGTTTTCCTTTGCCTTCAAACTGTCGAGGCTGATCTCGTCCCTGTGGCGCAGGTTGACTCTTGCCACGATCTTGGCGTTCCCCTCCTCCGACTTGAGAGCCAGAAGTGTCCTGTGAAGAACGAGGAGAACGTTGATCAGGGACTTGAAATCTATCAGGAGTCTTAATTTTCGCGCGGTCGCGCAAGTCATAAGTACGCTCAGAAGACTCAGGTGTCGGTGAACCAGCACGCGAACCCTGCTTCTGTTGTTGCTGCCCCTGTTTTTTCATTTTCCAGTTCTTTTTAGGAAATAACGGATGCCCATCTTTATCAGTCTGGGCCTTTTGTTGTGTTTGAGTTTGCGTCTGAGTAAAAGGCCTAACTCCCAAACTATTGCGGCCTAAGGTCTTAGGCAATAATTTTTGGTAATTTGCGTGACTTGTCCACATCAGGGACAGCCTCCAACCGGTTTGTCACTTGAAAGCTTACCGCATCGCCCTTGACATTTGAAAGGATCATATCTGCAACCACGTCAAACACTCCCACCAATCTCATCCCTAGCTCCACAGCCGCTTCGGCTCCATGTTCATCTTGAACACGTTTAATCACTGAGAGGAGCACGGTCATGGAAGGAGTGACGAAAAACTTCAAATATACTGCTGCAAACACCTTGCCCCAGGTGTTACAATCAGCCAATTCGGGAAGCAAGTCTTTAGGCAAACTAATAGTCAATATACTGTGTTTTTCCACAGGAGAGCTATTTGGAAAGATAGCCTCTAGTTGTCCAAATTTTTCAGCAAGCCAATAAGGTAATTCATCCTTATTCTGTGGACGCGTGCCCATTACTGAATTAACCATAAGGGGACTGATGGTTACACCACCAGGTCCCGCAGGTTGCACAGCAACGCCAGGTGGTCCCACCTGAAAGTTGCGCGACATGAACTGTATAACAGCTCTATGCACGCGTATCAAAGACGTATGTAACATGTGCAGTTCTGCAACCGTCGCTGTTGTCAAACGACGCGTGCGAGGGGTATACCCAGCCAAAACGGGCCATGTGGCCCCATCTATCGATAAAGGACTAACCCTGGGCGTAGTTCGTGTAATCGCGCTACGCGTAGCTACGCAAAGTGCAGTTCGCACTACGCGAGCTACGCGTAGCACTACGCGAACTGCGTAGTTTGCAGTTCGCACTGTGCAATGCGAGAGAACGGCATCTCGCACAGTGCGAGCAGTCGTTTTCTGCTGCTCGAGGTAGATTTTACTCGAGCAGCAGTTTTCTCAACGCGGACTGGTAGTTTCTCATCGCGGCGGTCGCGAGCATACTGCGACCACTCGCAATGAGAAACCCTGACCTCCCCGCGTTGAGATCCTCGCCGGGAGGTTTATTTTCCTCGCTCGCGATCGGCAACTTGATGTTGCTGATCGCGAATGAAAAAGTCTCGCCGGGATGTCATTTTGCTTGCTCGCGGTCGCCAACTTGACGTTGAGGACCGCGAGCAAGCAAACATGACCGCTGCACTACGCTTCGCTGCGCTACGCGTGTTCGCACTGTGCTACGTGCAAATTGCATAGTGAGAAGTTGCGCAAACTACGCAAACTTCGCGAGCGTAGCGTAGTGCTTTGCCCAGGCCTATAAAGGACCTAAACGGACCGGCGTTATTGGGTGAGGAAGGGCACCATTAAACCAAATTTGGTGTTGCCAAGCTGTAAGCGGAATCTCAAGAGCCCGATAGGGCTGATAAGCATTAGGAAGGGCAATAGGCGTATATTCGTGAAACAAGTTATCTGTTCCATCCACCTCCGGAAAGATGACCCAAGAAAAAAACACCTCGAAGCGGTAAGCCGCATCTGCCTCTACTACAAAAATCAGCGCAACACCAGCATTAGGGACTCCATTCTGAGTCAAATAAGCTGTGAGTGCTGCCCTATTAGTGGCCGGAATCGGGACCGCCATAACTGATAATAAAGAAAAACAACCTAGAGCGCGGCAGCGCAATAACAGGTTATGGACAAAGAGATAAACCTTTTAAAACTTCAAGCTTGAAAGAACCTATAAAAACATCAATATAGGAGGTTACACCGTCACAGCTGTCTCCGGAAACAGAGGTGAGGGTATTGTGGACAAGCACAAGCACTACTCAAGCGTCTCGCAGATAAGAACCAGACCAAACGTTGGCGGCGCCATGTTGCAGGGATTCTGCACATACACAGAACTATGCGCAGGAAAACAGGACCTCAGTGAATAGGGTTGTACCAACCTACCACATCAGTACCCAAAATCCCAAACTGACTAGCTATAGTGTCTCATTCGTTCTCCTCCAGAGATCACGGAGCTACAAAGGATTAGACAACCCAGAACACAACACTCCCGACTCTCTCAGGAATCGCGGGAGCAAGACGTACTCTTTCGCTCACTCACTCGTACTTGTCCACAATGAGAATAAGCAGAGTCACTGAAATAGTTCAAAATGTTTATTTTAACTATCGTGCTCTACAATACAGTATACGTGCCACTACTAGCAGCAAAATGCATAAACTCAGCACAGCTAGCATTGTTACAATTCCATAGAATACAAAGGGAGAAGTCATTTTATAAAGACTGTGGAAATAAGGGCCTATAGTCCTGACCACCCTCCCCTTGACTAGAAGAAGTTTATTTTATAAAAAAGGACGATATCTGGGCTTTGACAGCAGACCCCATACCTTAAAGCCTGGATGTAAGGTTTACATCATAGGAACAGCAGAACTCTTCTCCATGGAACGGCTTTCTCCAAGTGTGTTAAAACAACATGCAACAACGTAATATCAAAGCACGAGTCTTCAGTACTGCAGCTGTGTAGCATGTTATGTCTAGGTGCTAGGGACTGACCAGAACAGAATAACAAGGGGCATTGTTTATCGACCTTGCATATCGTGTTCAGACTAAACTCCAGGAAAGGCAGAGAACGCGAAAGGCAACCCGTTCTCATGTGAAGGGCACAAACAAAGTCTTGCAAAAACAAAGTCATGTAGTAGCGTGCGCAAAAGCAGCATCATGTAGCGAAGCTCATGCTAACTTAGCAATGTTGATAATGTGTCTAAGAACCATATAACAAAACTCAATTTTTCTATCTTATCACTATGGGAAGATATGCTTGTAAAATGTTACAAAGCATTCCCCATTCTGTCCTATGGAACAAGATAGCCTTTCAATAGTGAAAAACGAAATTGACAGTATTTCACTATGAGGACATGGTACACACACCAGTACATGTCCTACATTTAACACACACTGCACCCTGCCCAGGGGGTACCTTGGGCCTACCATAGGGGTTCCCTATATGTAAGAAAAGGGACGGTTAGGGCCTGGCAAGTGGGTGCACTTGCCAAGTCGACATGGCAGTTAACAAACTGCGCACAGGCACTGCAGTGGCAGGCCTGAGACATCTTTTCAGGGCTACTCATGTGGTTGGCACAATCAGTGCTGCAGGCCCACTAGTTGCATTTGATTTACCAGCCCTGGCACACTCAGTGCACTTTACTAGGGACCTACTGTTAAAACAAATATGCCAATCATGGATAACCAATCACAATAACAATTTACACAGAGAGCATATGCACTTTAACACTGATCAGCAGTGGTAAGGTGCTCAGAGTCCTATAGCCAACAACAGCAGGTCAGGAAAAAATAGGAGGAAGAAGCAAAAAGTTTGGAGATAACCCTGCAAAAAGGGCCATTTCCAACAATAGTACAATCAAAACATAAGGGTGAGGCTGCTCACCACGGGCATGTACATGCCCCACAGCAAAATGAGTGCAACAGTTCTTCTGTCCCCCTGGGAAGCAATTTAGAGGTTTGCGAATCTGCCTCCCCCAGGAATGGACAGAAAGCCCAATGGACATCAGTGATAAATAAAAAATAAAAATAAAGCAAAGAGATGGGTTTGGCCAAACATGCACACAGTCATGCCTCCACCCCAAAATAGACATCACAATCAATCTGTCCCCCTCTGAGGTGGCAGATTAAGTGATTTCCCCCATTCTGTCAAGAGCCCAATAAACACCAGTGATAAAAAAAAATAACTATGTAGTGGGGCTGCCCTCTGTGGTAAAAAGATAATTTTTTTATTGTTGCTGAAGGCTTGGAAAAAGGTGATTTTACCACAGCAAATATTTTGTTGATGCCGATATTAGGAAAAAACTTGTTTGCTCAGCACTTTTTCTCCTTTTTCCCCCAAAGGCTCCCACATTTTGATATATTTTGGCTACTTTTTCAAAACCCTCCAGGGGAATCCACAAACCTTTGGTACCTTGAGAATCACCATGATGCTGAGAAAAAAGAATGCAAATTAGGCATGAATTTCTTCAGTGAAAAAAAATGTATGGGGGCCTAAGTGCAAAGTATCCCAAATAGTCAAAAAAGGGCTCAGCATTGGGGTGGAAAAGCCTCAGCAGTCAAGGGGTTAATCCAAGATATGCGCCAATGTCTGCAAAATGTAATAATCCTGTATACACCACTTTAAAAGTATAACTATTCTTTATCTAGTAAACGATACAATCTCATGAGATGTAAAGTGTGTTTTAAATTACATGCAAAAATATTGAGACAGTCTAAAATAGTCGTAGAAAGTGACAAAGCCTTTTATCATATTTACAGCAAAGTCTAAAGTAGTAAACTTACTCCAAATTACAAATTAATCAAAAGTGTAAATTACCTTTGTGAATCAGCCCCTTTGTGTCCGGAATTCCCCTCTTATCACTTCATGGACCCCCTCTGTAGTACAGAAATAATTTTCTTGAAATGTATGGCCCAATTTATAAAAGAATTTAGTGATAGTAAAGCCTGCATTTTGCATAACAAGATGGTTTACAATCACAAAATAGCTTTTTGTTACTTACCAACACAATTTTCCACTTCAGTAACCAAATCACAAAATGGCTTAGAAATCCACAGTGAATCGCTATTTTGAAGGGATGTGTTTTTAAATACCCATTTCCCTAAGGAAACTCCAAATATAACTGGACATTTATGTATTTAAATTGCATCCTTCACTAGTTCATTGTACATAGAAAATATATATTTGGATGTGTTTCTGCATATATATGTTTCTGTTGGATTCTAAGCTAATAAGTAAGTGTCAGAGTAGAGTATGTAAATATGATTAGAGGGACAAGTATAATAGAAATGTATGACAATATATTTTGACATAGAAAAAAAAACCTATGCATACTCACAACATACATGGGTATGTCTGAACATATAACTATGGCTAAAAGCATGTGCATATGATTGAATATATATATATATATATATATATATATATATATATATATATATATATATATATTACCTACTGGCGTTGCCAGTAGGTAGTTATAGTTAGGACCTTGTTTCTATTCAAAAAGCGTTTTTTCTTTTCCCTATATCTTTGGCGCCGTTTGACAAATCTTCGTGAAATTTTCAAAACTAATGGCCCGCTCAGGTCAGCTCCTGTTTTGAAAGTTTTGTGGTGATTCGTCAAGCGGGGGCCGAGAAAAAAGGGGTCCCAAAACGTGTTTTCCCCATGTTAATTTCCATAGGAAACTTTAGACAAGGCTACAGCCCGAACTGCTGAATGGAATTACACCAAATTTGGCAAAAAGGTAGCTCTTGGTTCAGAAAGCGCCCTTTTTTTAAATGGTGTAAATCTATTTAGTAATTTTTTTAATATTAAAGGAAAAAGAAATGTATATATCTGGGTGGATTCTAACCACACATCTCATCGTGAGATCTGATTGGCTGTCAGCACTTCATCCAAGAAGTGTTGGCAGCCATCTTGGGACCAATATACATGATAGCACCCCATTTAAATGCATTTTAGTGAATGGAAGGTTTTGAGGGTAACCAAAAGGAGAACGTATAAAGGGTGATAAGACTTTAGTTACATTATAAATCATGTGTTGATGGTACCATACTAATTTTAGGAATTGTGGTGTGTTCTAAGGTGATTTTACCCTGTGAAAAAGCCTTCTGCTGGGATATCATGAATCATGTTTGAGAGAATACTATTTTCTCATACTTTTCCCATAGAGGTTTGGAAGGTGATCTAGAAGCTAAGATGAGAGCATATTTTCTGTAAATTCACATTATCTTTCTCAGTCATGTGAGAATGAAGTCTGACATTCTCAGTAAAACATGTACATCCAACAAACAAGGGCAGAGACTGTCAGTTGATTCCTTTGTGTTCTACTGCAGCTTCCAAGAGTGTTCTAAAGAACAAATAGAGTGCTAACAGTCTTACTTATGACAAAAGTATGGCACACCTGAAGCCATCTTGATTGGAATAAACTGGTAACACTTAAAACATTTAATTTAAAAAGGAACAAAATGAGGGGGTTCATTTTGCCATAGAAATTATGATTAGTGCTGCAGAAAGAAAAATTAGGGCACATTTTGAGTGACTTCTCAAATCCTCTTCTATTTCATTAAACAATTCTGACATGCAGATTGAAACATGCACTTTCAATACCAGCAGCAGACTTCCCTGGTGAGCAGTAGCTTTACTACAGTGATCTAATAATCAACTAGAGTGCTAACATTCTGAATTTATGGCAAATGTGTGACACATCTGAATGTCTTCTTGATGGAATCAAAGTAAAAAACTGAAAGTATTTCCTACTGAGGAGACTGCAGTAAATGAGGAAATTAGGAAACTTCATAGCAAATAAGTCTCCCAAGATGGCCACCAGAGACAAAGAGCCCAAATGTAGCACAAATATCACCCAGATGTAGCCCACGTATAGCCCAATGACAGAATGTCCCAGAGTGTTCTAAAGAACAACTAGAGCGCTAACAGTCTTACTTATGACAAAAGTATGGCAAACCTGAAGCCATCTTGATTGGAATAAACTGGTAACACTTAAAACATTTAATTTAAAAAGGAACAAAATGAGGGGTTCATTTTGCCATAGAAATTATGATTAGTGCTGAAGAAAGAAAAATTAGGGCACATTTTGAGTGACTTCTCAAATCCTCTTCTATTTCATTAAAAAATTCTGACATGCAGACTGAAACATGCACTTTCAATACCAGCAGCAGACTTCCCTAGTGAGCAGTAGCTCTACTACAGTGATCTAATGAGCAACTAGAGTGCTAACATTCAGAATTTATGGCCAATGTGTGACACATCTGAATGCCTTCTTGATGGAATCAAAGTAAAAAACTGAAAGCATTTCCTACTGAGGAGACTGCAGTAAATGAGGAAATTAGGAAACTTCATAACAAATAAATCACCCAAGATGGCCACAAGAGACAAAAGAGCCCAAATGTAGCACAAATATCACCCAGATGTAGCCCACGTATAGCCCAATGACAGATGGGTGTAAAACACTTTTTATTTTTTGTTTTTTTGCAGTTTTATATAGTGCAGACTGGTCAGGTATTGGAGTGCTTTACATGAGCATTGGTTACATCACACAAGGACAAATTCATTTTGGTTGTAGACATGGGGAGATTAAGTGATTTGACCAGAATCACAGAATGTCGAGCTGAAGCAGAAACTCCAACCTGGTTCCCCAGTTGCAAAGTCTGCAGCTCTGGAAGTAACACCACATCCTATCCGTGCAACATTTAATCAAGTGGTCAACTGGATAAAAAAACATAAAGATAACAAATAATTTAAAAGTGCTTTGTCGCTATTTGAAAACTCAGAAAATATGTCCTCATTTGAGTTATTTAGAGCACTAACCATAATTTCGATGCAAATAAGACCCTCTCATTTCTGTAATTTCTAAAGGAAATGCTCTAGGTATTACAGTTTTGATTACATCAAGATGACGTCAGGCGTGCCACACTTTTGTAATAAATATAGAATGTTAGCAATCTAGTTGTTCATTAGGATACTGTTGAGAGGCAGAGGCCAGGGGCACTGACTCAGAAAATTGAAGGCAGGTAGGAGGGTGCAGAGGCAACAATTTGACAACACTGGGCAGGCAGGAAGGGCAGTGGCAGCACAACAGACTATGGAGGGCAGTGGAAAGGGGTCAGGGGCAACAAACCAACAATGCAGGACAGGCAAGAGAGGCTGTGGCAATATAATAGACCAGTGTGGGCAGAAGGAAGAGGCAGTGGTAGTACAACCATACATGCCAACAGACCCGATTCAGCCAGGAAACGCCCAATGTTTTTAAGCCCAAATGGGCTTTATTTGATCTGTCTCCTGTCTACAATCTCCTCTTTTTCAATGTAAGTCAATGGGGAAAATCAATACCCAGTTTTTGTTTCAAAATCTCCCTCTTACCAAGTTCAAAATGTTAGCAAGTATGGTACATTGGATCATGGAAGGCAGGAGGAATTGGGGTAGGGACATGGACTCGGATAACAGAGGACAGGAGGGACATGTACAGTTGCACCAAACTGACCTTACAGAGCAGGCATCAGGGTTTGCAGCAGCACAATACACCACACAGGGCATGCGGGACGGGAGTGCAGCACAACAATCTATGGAAAGCAATAGGGAGGGGACAGGACCAGGCACATGGACAACAGAGGGGAAAGAGGCAATGGCAGCTAGCTGACCATAATGGACAGACAGGAGAGAAAGCTGCAGCATAACGGACCATAAAGGGCAGGAAGGAGGGATCAGGGGCATTACAATGGAACAGACAAGCCAGGAGGGAGGGAATAGGGGTCTGCACATGTAAAACAGAGGTCAGGGGGCAGGGCAGGAGCAGCAAGCTGACCTTGGAGGTCAGGCAGGATGGGCACTAGAAGGAAGACACACCATGGAGAGCAACAGTGAGACTATAATGGCATACACACAGACCATGGAGGGAAGGTGGGAGGGGGTCAGGGGCAGCTAGCTGACCACACAGAGAAGGTGGGAGGGGCCATGGCAGCACAGAAGACCATGCATGACAAGCAGGAGGGTTAGTGGCAGCACAATGGCCATGATGGGCAAGAATGAGGGGGCAGGGGCATGCACAAAGGACCTGGAGGATAGAAGGGAGGGGTAGGAGCTGGGTACAGACAAGAGAGTTCAGGGGAAAGGACCTCACAACAGACCACGGGGGGCAGGCAGTAGGAGCAGTTGCAGCACAACAGACCAGGGAGGGCAGAAGGGTGTGGCAGTAAAATGGACCATGGAGGACAGGAGGAAGGGGATAGGGGCATGGAACGTGACAGGCAGGGTGGAGGTGGCAGGGACAGGTTACAGTCATCTGACAATGCTAGGCAGGTAAGAGGGGCGTGGCAGCTCAACAGAACACTCAGAGTAGATAGGAGGGTCAGGTCCATGGAACATGGTGGGCAAAAAGGATGGAGCAGGGGCATGCACATAGACATTGGAGGGCAGGGGGAAGGAGAGTAGGAGCAGCAAGCTAAGCACAGAGGCTAAGCAGGAGGTCAATGATGGGGCATATAATTGGGAAATGGAGGGCAGGAGGAGTGGACTGGGATATCATGCTAAATGGAGGGCAGCGGCAGCACATCAGACCATGCATGGCAGGAGGGAGGAGGCTAGTGCATGGATTCAGACAACAGAGGATAGGGAGGAGGTGGATGGGGCAGCAAGCTAACTGTTCAGAGAAGGTGGGAAGGCCAGTGGCAGAACAACAGCCACACAGGGCTGTAATGAGGGAGCAGGGGCATGGACTTGGAGAATGGATGGCAAGGAGATGGGGGGCAGGAGCAGCAAGCTTGGGTGGGGGCAGCACAATGCCAGGCCAGGCCATGCTTCCAACACCCCACCATCCATTGTGATAGGCATCTTACTTAACGTTAAAAAAAACCTAGAAATTCGCTGAACAAAACAATAATTACAGGGACGTTATAGTTAGACTCAGATTTCACTCATACAAAACCAGTGAAATTCAGCAGTTAAAGTTACCTGAGCTAACTATAACTTATGCCCCCGCAATGCACTGCTTATGACCTCAGACATTACATCATTCATGACACAGTCAGTGACATCACTCATGACATCACTCATGACATCTCAAATGAGCTGTGAATGGAATGGAACTATAATCGCTAGAACTTTATTTAGGGATAGTGTGTGTATATTAACACCACTTTTATTTCTTTTCTTTCGTGTAAGAACCACTATAATAAGCAACATGCCCAGATCAATATGGCCGATAGCCTTTCACTTTAAAGTAATGTGTACTACATTGTTTATGTTGATGTTTGCAATCCTAGGTATGTTTATTATGAACAAGTCACGTTGATGAACATACAGGTACAGCGGTCACGGGGCAAGATATGCTGAAATGACATTGTGTGCATATTAACACTTGTTTTCTTTTCTTTATTGTATCAATTCCTGAATTTTCACATCGTGACCAGGCCAATATGGCCGCCAGCTTTTTGGATTAAAGTAATATGTAGTCCTTTGTTAATGTTGGCAACTGGAGGCATTTGTACATTTAAATAAGGAAGCTACAATGACGTCTTGTATCGTTATCAAGGTTCGGACGAGACAAAACGCGTGTATCGCGTCCTTTGCAGATTAAATACTTCCAAACTACAACCTGAGTGCTGATTCCTTCCTGGGATGGGGTCCCCGGGGCCGAAATCAGCCTCGGGAGGGGGGCCGCGCGGCGGACTTACTGGAGGTAATAGGAGGGGTAGTTGGCCTCCAAGGATGTCGTTGGGGCCAACTACCCCTCTTGTTACCTCCAGTAAGTCCCACACAGTGGGATTGCTAAGACGTCTTCGGAGGCCATGCGCCCCCTTTCTCCACAACTCTGCAAATGCGCCTCCTGGCAGACTACGGGATGGGGGATGAAGTCCACTTTACTCCTGAGGGACTTTGGGGGCCAAGAAGCTCTCCTGGTACCTCCTGTAAGTCCTACACAGCAGAATTCCTGAGCGCTGGTCGGAGGCCGAGCACCCTTTCTCTGCCACTCTGCAAATGTGACTACTACTTAAAGAAGCATTTTTCTGCACCTCTGACTTAGAGGTAGTTTTAATCCCCCTGTCCTATTATGTACTAGGGCCTTACAGAGGAGGTCACGCCAATCACAGGGGTATCGCAACGCATAGTGTTACTTAGTGTATGTAGATGTTTTCACTGTATTCTAAGTGTCTTTTAGCATAGCACTGGCTCTAGGCCAGGTTAGTCAGAGTCAGTTACCACCAGTACCCGTCAGCAAAAAGTTGGGTGCACAGGATGACTTTGCAACAAGGCCTCTTTCTGCTCCTCTGTTGTGCACATATCTTGCTTCTTTCTGCACCTTTTTTCGTCTTTCTGGACTTTTGTTGCCTCTTTCTGCATTTCTCTTGCTTCTTTCTGCGCTTTTCTTCCTCTTTCTGCACGTCCTACCTCATTAGGCATAGTTAGAAATTAGCATTTAAAAAACCTTTGAAATTCACTGAAAAAACCATAGGTTTCAGGGACGTTATACTTAGAAATTAGCATTTAAAAAACCTTTGAAATTCACTGAAAAAACCATAGGTTTCAGGGACGTTATAGTTAGTTGGACATTTTCCTCGTACAAAACCAGAGAAATTCCGCCGTTATAGTTAGTTCAGCTAACTATAACTCGCGCCCCCGCAATGCACTGCTGATGACGTCACATATTACATCATTCATGACATGGTCAGTGACATCACTGATGACATCACTGATGACATCTCAAATGACATGGTTTTTTCAGTGAATTTCAAAGGTTTTTTAAATGCTAATTTCTAACTATAACGTCCCTGAAATCTATGGTTTTTTCAGTGAATATATATTATATATATATATATATATATATATATATACACACATACATATTTTACTGGCAGTCACCAGTGGGTAGTTATAGTGAGGACCATGTTTCCACAGGAAGAGTTGTTTGACATATCTATATCTTTGGCTCCGTTTGATGAATCTTCACGAAATTTTCCCCACAAAGTGTGCCTGAAATTCTTGTTGTGCATGGAATGTTTCAGGGCGATCCGTTGAGTGGGAGCTGAGAAAAAGGAGGGGTCATTAAAAGTGATTTTCCAAGGTTTAATTTCCATAGAGATTTTTAGACATGACTACAACCCGAACCGCTGGATGGATTTGCATCAAAATTGGCCGATAGGTAGTTCTTGGTCCTGAAAGAATGTTTTTTGTTAGTTGGTATAAATCCGTTCAGTAGCTTTTGAGATATAAAAAAAATAAATTTGTATATATAGGGACGCCGATCTTCCAAGGATCCAACAGTCTCTGTGCTGTAATCTGATTTGCTGCCAACCCTTCAATCAGGCAGGGTTGGCAGCTATGTTGGGACTCGACTTCAGCCTAGTCCCACAAAAAAACATTTACAAAAAGAAAAGGGACCAGGTTAGGAATACGTTGACCCCCTAACTGTGGTCCTGGGGTCTCCATGTGATCCCGAAAGGGCCAAAAATCACTTTCTTTGAAAAATATTTGCTGAAGCAACATGACGGAGCTGTGAATCCATGGCAAAATAAAAAAAACAACTACTGTTTCCCGAGATTGTTTACATTATAGCTCCTGGGTGGGACAGGTCCCAGGCGCATGTGGGCTTTTTTTTTTAAAAAGGAGGGGGGCTCATGGGGACCCCTCCTTGAGCTTAATTATGTCCCTGGGGACCACCACCTCCCTGGGGATTAATTTTGATAATGAGGGGGCGCTCGGACCCCTCTGAGTCCCAGGGACCACCACCTCCTCTGGGCTATAAATAAATTGTCTAAGGGGGGCTGTGAGGACCCCCTGACTCCCGGGGACCACCACCTCCTCGGCGCTAAGTTTAATATGGAATGGGGGACCGCAGAGACACCCCCATGCCCCGGGGACCACCACTTCCCTGGGGCTTTCTTTTTTTTTTTAAAAGGAGGAGGCCACACGGCCCCCCTCCCGGGCCATTCTCTGCCCCTGGGACCATCACCTCCATGGGGCAACCCACTCAAACAGAAGGAGGGGCTGGAGGGGCCCTGAAGACCGCCAGCCCTAGGGCTGGCTCCTGCCATGTCCCGGGGTGCCCGCCCTTGGGATATAGCTGTTTGCTTTTGCTTGGCAGGACCTTTGACTGCTCCCACCAAGCAAGAGCAAACACTCCAGTTCCCACGGGCAGGAGCTGTCAAAGCTTTCATCTCTTTCCCTGCTGGCACTCATAGGAGGCAGGGAGCCAGCTGGTACCGCGGGGGCCTTGAGGCTCCCCCCGCAGTCCCGGGGGAAAGAGCAGAATGTGGCAAAATAAATGCCAGAAATGAGCCGAAAGAGGCAGAATAAAGGTGAGAAACGAGCAGAAAGAGGCAGAATAAACGTCAGCAATCAGCAAAAAAATGCAACATAAAGGTGAGTAACGAGCAGAAAGAGGCAGAATGAAGGTCTGCAATGAGCAGAAAGAGGCAACATAAAGGTGAGAAATGAGCAGAAAGAGGCAAAATAAAGGTCAGAAACCAGCATCAAGAGGCAAAATAAAGGTGAGAAATGAGCAGTGAGAAGCAAAGTAAAGGTCAGCAATGAAAAGAAAAAAACAGAAAAAAGGTCAGTAGGGAGCATAAAGAGGCAAAAGAAAGGTCAGAAGAGAGCAGAAAGAGGCAGAATAGAGGTCACAAACCAGCAGCAAGAGGCAGAATAAAAGTCAGAAATGAGCAGAAAGGGGCAAAATAAAGGTCAAAATAGATACCAGAAACAAGCAGCGAAAGGCAAAATAGCAGTCGGAAATGAGCAGCAAGGGGCAGAATAAAGGTCAGGAGCAAGCAGAAAGAGGCAAAATAATGGGCAGGAGCGAGGAGAGAAAAGGCAGAAAATCGAGCAGAAAATAAGCGGAGGAGGCAAAAAACTGAAGGCAGCAGAGGGTAGTGGACTGCAGGCAAGTTGGACAGGAGGACTGTCACAGGAGGAGCTGGCACAAGGACCTGCTCCTGTGTGCCCCCCTACTTTTTTTTACCACACGACCATTGACAGACCCACTCACACACTCATGCACCCACTCACAGACACCCTCAGACTCATGCACCCACTCACAGACCCACTCAGAGACTCACACACCCACTGACAGACACACTCAGACACTCATGCACTCACTCACAGATCCATTCACGCACTCATTCACCCATCCACAGACGCATTGAGATATACACACACACTCAAAGACCCACTCAGACACTCACGCATCCAGTCATAGACCCACTCAGAGACTCATGTACTCACTCACAGACCCAATCAGAGATTCATGTACTTGCTCACAGACCTACTCACACACCCACTCACAGACCTACTCAGACATTCACACACCCACTGACAGATCCACTCAGACACTTTAACACCCACTCATAGACATACTCACTCACACACTCACTGTCAAAGGTTAGTGGTTACATTTAGAAAATAAAATTTAAAAAACCTTAGAAATTCACTTAAAAACACAACTGTTATGGAGACGTTATAGTTAGGCAATAGCATTAAAAAAACTTAGAAATTCACTAAAAAAAACAAAGGTTACAGGGACTATATAGTTAGGAAATAGAATTTAAAAAAACCTTAGAAATTCACTGAAAAAAGCAAAGGTTACAGGGACGTTATATTTAGGCTCAGATTTCACTCATACAAAACCAGTGAAATTCAGCACTTATAACTAACTATAACTTACGCCCCGCAATGCAGTGCTTATGACCTCACATATTACATCGCTCATGTCGTGGTCAGTGACATCACTGAAGACATCACTGATGACATCACTGATGTTTACAGAATCCGGCTATTCTGCATCAATGTATCTGGCTATTCCTGGTTCAAGTGAGTTTTCTGTATTTTCTTTTTCCATACGAATATTTTCTGGTATCTATCTCTCTCTTTTCCACTCTCTTTCTTCAAGGCCAAACAGCTCATCTGTGATCCATGTAATATGTAACAAGGGCACCAAGAACACTTTTCACTGCCAACATTCTTTCACTTTTCAGCTGTTGGCCTAGGATACAGCATACACTTGTTGTAGCTACCGTTTTCCATTGGCAGTTAAGCGCTGAGTTCTGGCAAGGTCTACATAAATACTACTATCATTAGCGAACCAATATTCTGTTATGTTCTTGACCAGACTTTTACATAATTCAGTGTTTTTGCATACCCTGCCCTAGTCATGTTAGTTCTAAGTACTCTGTTTGCATTGTGTAGAGGTAATACATATATAGCTCAGAATTTCTGCAGAAAATGCCGATAGCAAAAGGCGAAAACAGTGAGCAGAGATTATATCTCTCTGTTTCCAATGTGTGCTTATTGAAGATCATGCATTAACTTGTAGAATTTTCAAGCTATATGTAGACACTTCAAATGCAAAAAAAGCAGGCACGCTGCTGCGCACAGAGCTTTCGAGGGTCCTCTTGATGCAGCCCCTAAGCAATAAAAACAATCATGGGATAATTTCAAACAGTGTTCCTATTTTTTAAATACAGTTTGTGCATGCCTCACTTAGCAATATCTCAGTGCAGCTTCCTGTATTAGGTTTAACATACCATTCCCCTTTATCTTAGCAGTAGAGGAGTACTCCCAAGAAATATTCACATAGGGGGATATTCACAAGAACGTGTGCTAAACATCACAAAAAAATACTAACGCAACTTTACACATCGCAGCCGATCACGGGAAAATAACCCTGTGTTAACGTGGAATTCACAACACGGTGGTACCATGCGATAGTCCCCCGAAAATGCAGCCAATGTCTACGATACAATCACTGCGACCGTGATAAAAACGCAAACCTCAACGCGAAAAAACATGCGATGGGCCAAAGCGCGATGAAGAAATCAGCGATAAGCAGCGAGAGGCCAGCAAAACCCACGCGTAATGTGGGAAAAAGCACAAGAACAGCATACGGAAAATGCCACCACAAACAAAATCAACTGCGGACTACCACGGACGCACCCTGACTGACTGCGGAGGACAACATGAACCCCACAATCCCCACGGAGGAGCACCCATGAATACAGGGCACGTGGAAGGGCAATGAGAAGAGGAAGAGGAAGACGGGGTACAGTCTACAGGAAAACCACATGATCACCACGGATGAGACAGAACACCACCACCAACTGTACATCACCTCCAACGTGTCATTGGCAACAAAGAGGCAAAGATGGCACACCACCTCGGACCATGTGAATGCCGCCCAATGGCAGAGGAGGACAATGGAAGAGCACAAGAGGCGCTGGACTGATGTGAATGGCAAAACTAAGCAGAAACTCGCTGCCAACACGAAAGCAGGAACGCACCCCGGAGGAGGGGGGCCAGCAGAACACCAGGAGCTGAATGACATGGAGAAGATGGTGGCCACATTCACCAATCTGGAGACGTTGACATGAGTTGGTGATCTGGACACTGCCCAACATGACCCAACATCACATCAACATGGTGCGTAGCGACCTGGGAGTGGGGGGACGGGTGGAGATGGGCACAATGGCACACATGCACAATCAAGCAGGGCACACTGCACACCCACAATGACTCTGGTTCATGTCCCTGATCCCAGGGGAACACTCCAGCACACACACAAACACCAAGTAGTTCCACGAACAGCCTGTGCCCAAAGGGGAAACCACCCAACACATCAACAGTGACACAACCAACACATGCCCACGTGCGAGTATGCGAACATGCACATACGTCAGCCACACTGACAACGCAAGAGACACCACATGACCAGTAGCTTGGCTGCAGTCCTATCATCATGGCAATGTACACGGCACGACACTGAGGTGGCTGAGTGCGGACAACACCCAAAAAGGAGCAGGTCACACTCGGACACAACTACCTGCACAAACAACCCCTGACGTCAACGACACATCTGCGGACAAACCATGCCCAAGAGTCACAACTCGACAAAGAGCACAAGTTACCCAAGTCTGCAACATCTCAGCACCCTGGAAGCACAGACCTGACTGGCACACCGCATGAAAGGGATCAGTGGCAGACAAATCAGAGCCGCAGGAGCGAATCACCCACCGTGCAGCATACGCACATAAGTATAAGTGCACCTCGACATTGACAACATCCCGGTACAAACAGCAACACCTCCACAACAGAACACAGGACACAACTGGTGCCGCAAATGTGCACAACATGGCAAATCACATCTGGCACAGCAGGAAAGTGTGACATGACAATGTACAAGTACAACCTGTAACCTGCAAATATGTTTTATTCACACATGCTGTGCTTGTGGACATTGTGTACTGTCCCATGATTGCCAGGGACGGCCACAATGTGACGTTCTCATGAGAAGAAATTGTTAATGATGGTGTTCCTATGGCCCATTCCTGCCGCAGCTGCAGTGGGATGTGGGCCACCTGCCCCATCGTCTGCATCATCGTCAGGTACTTCTGGAACTGGGATTCATGGGGCATTGGTGCGTACACAGATGTTGTGCAACACACAACATGCAACGATCATCTTGCACACGATGTCTGGGCTGTACAGGAGCTTCCCACCTGTGCCGTCCAGGCACCTGAAATGTGACTTCAACATGCCAAATGTGCATTCAGTGATGCCCCTGGTGGGTATGTGGGCTGCATTGTACTGCCTCTGGGTGGGTGTGTTCGGGTCTCGGAGGGGTGTCATCATCCAAGGGCAGAGTGCATATCCTTGATCACCTGGGACAGTGCAGAGAGAAAAGAGTCAATACTTGGTTCGGCATGATGTGATGGCAGGCCCACTGATCCAGTGATGCCTGTGCTGGCTGTGTGTGGGGTGAGTGTAAGCCAGCCCTCAGGGAGTAGCTGGTGCTGGCAACAACTCCAACAGTCATCAGGCACTCAGAAAGGCAATGTCAGAACAACAAGGGATCATGAGTTGAGTCGCACAGGGTTAGTGGCCCCGGATGCACAGCAGCTGACACGGGCCTACCGCCATGGGACGCTGACCTGTGGGAGACTGGGGTAGGGTCATGAGGGCAGAGCAGGGTCTCGTATGTCTCAGAGGTGCCTTCCGCGGAGTGTCTCGGGGGAGCATGGGAGGTGTACCCACAGGGCATGATGCAGAGGACACATGCCAGCTGTGACCGGCAACATGGCGGATATGAATGCCACAGACTCATGCCAGACATCAAGTCCGTACCTGCCCATTGCTGATGACAACCCCCAGGCCACAGGCTCAGACACCAATGATGTCCCGCCGGAGGCTGACGGTCACTCACGGCGCACAGGGTTAGTGGCACCAGGTAAGTTCTTGCTACTGGTTGACCTCCTCCGTAACCGTGATCCGTGTTACCACCTTGACTGTGACACATCCCCCTCTCAGTCCTCCCCCCGAAAATACACTGGCATGGACCCTGCCATTGATTAATGATGACTCAGTTCAAGATGTGGGACATGCTGGACTGCAGTGTAGCCCGGCTGCAGCGGTGGGGTATGGCAACGAATGGGGACCCCTGGGGGCCTGTGTCACGGAGGACAGCGATGGCCTGAGGAGGCCGTCAAGGTCGCGGGCATGGGTCTTGGAGCTAGCACCGGCACGTGGTGGGCCCTCTTTGACACACGACGGTGTCGGCAGGTGAGCAGTGCGGCCTTGGTGCGCTGGTGCGGGCAGGCCTGGTCTGGGTATCAGCGTCTTGGGGTGCAGCAGGCGCACAGGCTCGCAGGCCCCGCTGCTCACGGCGTCAGCCTTGTGGCGGACTGCGAGGCGCCGCCCTGGCAGTGACATTGGCCTTTCCGGGAGTGAGCCACGGGATTTTGTCCACATCCCTGCGCAGGCCTGGCGTACTCCGGGCCCACCCACTACGCTCACGCACACAGGGGAGGACGCAGCGAGCGACATTTCCGCGATCTGACCCACGGCCTGGGGTGACATGG
The DNA here is from genome assembly GCA_963921515.1 of Calotriton arnoldi. Classification (NCBI taxonomy): domain Eukaryota; kingdom Metazoa; phylum Chordata; class Amphibia; order Caudata; family Salamandridae; genus Calotriton; species Calotriton arnoldi. Next base: position 152,349 of record CAWUFW010002971.1, read on the forward strand.
TTGCGTCCACTGTTCACTACTCTCCAGTCAACAGCAGTTGATGTCTGCATGGACATATCTGTGGTTTGCATACCCATGTCTGTCCAGCACATCCACGCCTCACTTGTCATTGTGTACATTCCCATTCACAGGTCACTTGCATCCTTCGCACATGGCTGCATTCCGCATCTCCACACGTTCAGCTGTTGTGTGGCTGTGGTGCCATGATATAACTGTATTGTGTGCAGGGGAAGCCGGGATCCCCATGGAGTTGTGTTGTCGTGTCTGGTAGGTGGGCATGTTGATTGACATGTTGTATGTGGTTTGGTCACGTGTGCATTCCCACAGTTGTGCGTTGTGTGATGGTGGCTTTGAGGTGTGTGGTGTGTTGATTTGGCACTTACCAACGAACAGTCCAGTTCCATAGATGCCGTCCTGGAAGCGCTGGTTGATGATGGACTGTCGGAAGATGTAGGAATCGTGCACACTGCCTGGGTAGTTTGCGACGACATTGGTGAACATTCCCCGGTGGTCCACTAATGCCTGCACATTGATGGAATGCATGTGCTTTCTGTTGCGGTAGTGGTGTGCAGTATCTGCAGGGGGCACAAGTGGGACATGTGTGCAGTCAATGGCCCCCAACACGTGTGGGAAGCTAGCAAGGTCTCCAGCTGTTCCTGCGCAGTGTGGGGGAAGTGAAGGTACTGGGGTATGAAGCTGATGATGGCATCCAGGACAGGTGTGATGAACTTTGATAGGGCTGGCTGTGAGACTCCTCCGACTCTGGCAGTTGTTGGTTGGAAGGTACCAGAGGCCAACAGGTGCAGCACAGCCAGCAGCTTTGTCTGCGGAGGGATGTTGGTTCTCCGCTGGGTTGGGACCGTCAACCTGTGGGCGATGTGGGTCATGATGCGGATGATGGTTGTCCTTTTGAGCCTGTAGTGGGCGATGACTTCCTCGGGCATTAGGTCTGTGAGACTGGTGCGTTTTCGGTAGGTCTGCTGTCTTACTCTGCGCTGCCTCTGTGGTGGTCCGGAGGGGGGGTGTGGGTCTGGGTCCTGGGGGGGGGTGGCGGTTCTGGGGGTGGTGGCAGTGGGTGTTGTGGCCCTATTGGGGCTCCGAGCTGCATGATGAGTGGCTCCATGGCGTTGTTTGTTCTTCGGGTTTGGCTGTGTGCGGGGCTCCGTTGCCTACTGCAGGTAGTCGTCCGGCTTTACACCAGCAGAAGGCAGGTGTTAAATACCTGCTGCTACCGCGGCTTATCGCGTGGTTTTGACTCGCATCGCAGATCTGGCAGTTCGTTGTGAAAGTGGTGTAGTGGTGTTTTCGTGTGTTTTTGCACTGGAACGCCTACTCTGCATCTCATTAGGGTTAGTTGGTGGTGTCCTCCCTGGGGACAAGTTTTGGGGCAGTTAGCGCGGGAATACTGGCGATGTCTGCAGTTTGCACCCGCTTGTGAATGGGGTGTTAAATCTATCTCCACTTTTGATGCGGCAAGGTGGGGCTAACTCGGAGATAGGTCCTTGTGAATATGCCCCTGAGTGTATTTTGGCTGCAAAATTGAGTTGTTGATAGATTTACATTTTTTTCAAGCACAATCAAGTGCACGACTTTTAACCTGTTAGCCCACAATTGGAACCTGGTATAATTTGGTGAATTGTGCCGTTTAAAATAGAACACACTATGTCCTTTGTTCACCTGTGTGAAATGTTCCAGAAAGCAACTTGCTTGTGTGTTGGGAGGGAGTAAGTAGAGCACCAGAAGATGGAGAACAAGAAGTTCTCTAGAAAAGAAGGCAATGGTCAGTAAGACGGAAGGTGGATAGCATAATCAGGTGATTAGTTTAATGGCATGCCACAGAAATGGTGGGCAGAGGTTGTGACACAGTTGATGTATCTAATGGTGTGTGTGTGTGTGTGGTATCTAGTGGTGTGTGAATTTCTTGTTGCATAGTTTAATAATCTACCAACATCTTAGCACTCATAAGGATGCAATGCTGATCTTGGCTGAATTGAATACAGGAATAATAATAATAATTATAATAATAATAATGATAATAGGATAATTTGTAAAGCACTTGGCTACACCTAGTCGGGGTGTCCCCGCGCTGGACCATAAAAGGTCACGAGAGGAGGAATCGGGGCAAAAGATACCAGGACCAAATTAGAATTTAATATGGTTACTGAACAGCCAGGTTTTCAATTTCTTCCTAAAGTCAGTTTCATAGATGGAATCTCTGAGGGTACGCTGAAGAGAGTTCCATAATTTAGCAGCTACATAAGCAAAAGATCTTGCACCCATTCTTGCTAGGCTGATCTTGGGGATAGTTTCCAGTTTCACATCTAAGGATCTGAGGTTCCGGTTAGCTGTGTAAAATTGGACCAGAGAGGGAAGATAGTTGGGCACCTTGTTTATTTAGTATAAGACGACAAATGCATAGAGCTTTGAAACCGATTCTTTTAGGCACTGGAAGCCAGTGTAGCTGGTCAAGTGGGCCTAATGCTGATGATCTTTTGGGAAGATTTAGAATCAGTCTTGCTGCCACATTTTGGACTTGTTGCAACATTTGGAGATTCCCTTTAGAAGCCCCTAGATAGAGCACATTCCCATCGTCTAGTTGGGAAGTAATGAGTGCATGAACTGTAGTTTTCCGAGACTTAGTTGAAATTAGGTTAAGAATTTTCCTCTGTGTCTTTAGGGTGCCAAAACACTCTCCTGCTGTTTTCCTAATTTGGTCTTCACAGGAGAGTTTGGAGTCAAAAACTACTCCCAAATTCTTAACCTTTTGTTTGGGGGCAGGTGGTTCTCCCAGTGTTGTTGGCCACCAAGCTGATGTCCATATTGAGGGAGTTCTTCCTACCAGCTGAATCTCAGTTTTGTTGGCATTTAATTTCAGACAGTTGTCAGTCATCCAAGAGGCAACGTCCGATAAACAGGCTTTAAACTGCTCGGCCGAGATGGAGGTGGATTCAAACAGATTCACTATTAATTGGGTCTTGTTAGAAATGGGATTTCTGGTTGGCTAGGGCATGCGGCTAAGCCAGGCAGAAACCACCACTCTAGTCAGGGCAAGGGAGTTACACACCGAAGATAACCCCTGCTCACCCCCTTGGTAGCTTGGCAGAGCAGTCAGGCTTATCCCAGAGGCAATGTGTAAAGCGTTTGCGCAACACACTCACACAGCAGCGACACACTAGGCACACCACAAAAGAAGCTCCACACAAGGTTATATCAAAAATAGCCTTTGTATTACTCATAAAACACATTAGAACATAATCACATATATACACTGTGCCACCTGGCACTTAGTATGACTTTACAGGGGATTATGTACACGACAGGGCCAATCGGGTCACCGTCATCACCATTAGATACATCACAGTTAGTGAAAACAACCAGTAACCACTGGTAAGGGTGCACTTAGCACCAAGCATGAGGCATGAACATCATAGCATTACATAGTATAGCATATTACACATATAAATCCTCATCACAAGGCACCACAGTAAACACCTATAGTAGTGCATATCTCATAAACACATCTTGCCCCTCTTAGGCATATGCAGGTCACCCTTACTGAACATCTAGGGTGCAGCCCTGACAATGTAATACGAACTACATGGGCTCCTCACTGGCCACGTGCCCTTACATCGCGGCACAACATATGCACATTCCTAAACGGGGACCCTCTCCTGGGCTCACCCCGCAGTGGCCCGCAGGAGAATGAAAAGAGCTTTCCACAGGGTGCACGATCGGCAGCTGTCGCGGTTTGCGCGGTGCAGCTGCTGGCAATCAGATCTGTAGGAGACCTCTCCCGGTCTTGTGTATCCCCGGTCAGGGTGACCCCCTCAATGCCAGCCACAAGGCAGCGTGATGCCCCAGAGGGCAGGAAGACCTCACTCAGTCCCCTGCGAAGGCCACTCTCACAATGGCCGGACTCACCCTCACTCCGGCTAATCAGACTCACAAGGGCTGTCTTGAGGCCTCCTTGGGGTCGGGAAGCCCGTCCTCCCTTCTCTCCTCGTGAGGAACAGTCTCCGCCGGGCCGTGTAGATGCGGGCCGCCGTCTCTGTGCTCTTCTCCTCCATTGCAGTTAGGAGCACCCACCCACAGGCTCAGGCCCGTGGCCTGCTGCCTCCGCCTGACTTCTGGGTGTCTTGGAGTGGGGCCGCACGGAACCAAGGTTTCTCCTTGCTCAGCTTCTCATTGTAGTGGGCCCCGCCCACAACCAGGCTCAGGAGCACGCCTGGCTTCCGGTTCGCGGCGTGGCTGTGCCTGCTGCGTTTCCCAGTAAGAGTCCACTTCTCGGGCTCAGGGGGGGCAAATTGCGAATCGCCCACCATGCTCTGTCCCCGAAAGTAAAAAGGGAAGAAGGCAGAGCTGCACAAGCGCTCCTAGAGATAGGAGGGTGATGGGCACTGGGCTCACCCTTCACCTTTAGAGCGGAGCACTCAGACGATCATACCCGCTCTTTAGGGGCAAAACACTGGCAGTCCCAGCATCAGGGTGCGGGCAGGTATGCCAGCACAGGGGTTGCTGGAGTCAGAGTAGCAGTCCTTCTTTTAGCCCCACCAGGCTGTAGGCCAGCATTTCAATTATCCAGTCCCATGGCGGTTCCTCCTGGTACACTGCAGCCCATGCAGTGTCTCCTCTTCAGTCCCCAACAGGTCCCAAGTGAGCACAGCAGCACAACTTCATGGGGTCACAGCCCCAATATTTATATTGCATGAAGTCTTTGTTCTGCCCTGGCACAGGGCTTTAGACCCAGTCCAAATCAGTTCTGGGGGGCACTTAACAAGTGCACAACAGTCCCCATTTGTTAGTGTAGGCTCTGGCCCCAGACACACTACAGGGGGCGGAGCCAGTATTATGGAAGGCAGGTACAATCCTATTGAGGATCAGGTGCTACTCCTCCCACTACTCCAAATGTAGATCGGCCTATTCAGCATAGCGCTGACTCACCCAGCCCCGTTGGAGCATCTGCACCTCCCCAGCCCCTGTCATCCAGACCCAGACATGCAATACACAACAGGCAGCCACAAAGACACATAGCACACAGAAATGCCCACTTCTAAAAGTGGCATTTCTAAAATAGTGATAATAAATCTGCGTACACCATTACGCAGCATTTATTGCCACTATTCCAAACATACCAAACTTGATCACGCTACTCCTCTCATGTCAGAAATTACCACTGAAACACATATCAGGGAATCCCCAATGCATTCCTATGAGAGGGCAGCCTCACAGCAGTGAGAAACCCAATAGGCTGTTTTTCACTACCAGGACATGCCACACAGTTAAGGCACATGTCCTACCTTTTACCTACACCGCAACCTGCCCATAGGGCTAGCTAGGGCCTACCTTAGGGGTGACTGATATGTAGTAAAAGGGGAGTCACAGACATGGCACCCACTTTATGTGCCATGTCACAGCAGCAGTAAAACTGGCCTGCAGGCCCTGCAATTGCAGAGGCCTGAGAGAGGTTTGAAAGGCTACTTTGGTGGGTGGCGCAAGCAGCACTGCAAGCCCACCAGTAGCATTTAATTTACTGGCCCTGGATATCTGAGATGCCACTTTACAAGGGACTGATAGGTAAATTAAATATGCCAAACAGGTGTAGACCAATCTTACCATGTTTTACCATAGAGAGCACATGCACTTTACACTGGACAGCAGTGATAAAGTGCCAGAGTCCTAAAATCACAAACACCAGGTCAGAAAAAATACCAGGAGGAAGGCGAAAAGTTCAGGGATGACCCTGCAAAAAGGGCCAAGTCCAACACTTCCCTACCCTGGCTGAGGATCGCCAACGGTTGCTTCGCCCAGGCTTACGGCACCACTTGAACATTATATCTTTTAATGATGTCCGCCAGAGATTTCACATACACCTTGAATAAGGTGGGGCTCAAAATTGAGCCCTGAGGGACTCCTCTAGTGGAGCAGAACAGGTCTGAAACACAAGATTTAAGAGTGACTTGGAATGATCGATCCTGCAGGTAGAATCTAAACCATTTAAGAGCCTTTTCCCTGATTCCGAAATCCTGAAGCCTTTGAATAAGTATGTCGTGCAACACAGTGTCGAAGGCTGCACTCAGGTCGAGTAATATTAGAACAGAAGTTTCACCCATATCTGCTTTCTGTCTAAGTGTTTCCTCTGATAGATGGAGGGCGGATTCGGTGGAGTACATTGCTCTGAAGCCAGATTGTGTAGGGTACAGTAGCTCCTTAGATTCTAGGAAACTGGTTAGACAATTATTTACATGCTTTTCTAGTATTTTTGCCCAAACGATAGGAGGGAAATAGGTCTCAGGTTTTCCAGGATGGATGGGTAAATTGAGAGATTTTTCCTAGTAGGAATTACCATGGTATGTTTCCAGGGTTTAGGCACAGGACCTGATATGATAGATAGCCTCAGAAGTTCTAGTAGGAGGGGTATGATCACGGTTATCCCCAACTGCAGAATTCTGGGTGGGGCTGGATCAAGGGGAGAGCCCGATTTAATGGATGAGAAGATAGAACTAACTTCTGATATAGAAGGGATGCGGAGATCACTCATATTACCTATTAGTTCTCTAATCCTGGAAGTATCTTCCTTCATAAAAGAATCCAGAAAATTTTCATAGATTTTGGCCACTTTGTCGGAGAAGAAGGTTGCAATGTTGTTACACAATTCTCAAGAGGGGGTAATCTTTGCAGAGATTCATTCAGAGTCCGTGAGTGACTTAAGCAAGGAGAATAATTCCTTAGTGGGGGTTTCTGGCTGAATCTATCATCTGGGCATAGTAATCCTTATGTTCTATTCTTATACGTTTGTGATACACTTTCAAGGCCTCTTGAAGGTGGACACGGCCGGAGGTGCTATAATCCTTCCTCCATTCGCGTTCAAGGCATTTACATTGTTTTTTCAATGAGGCAAGTTGTTCATTATACCAGGGAGCTGATGGAGTCGATCTAACATTGTGTCTCAGAGCTAGGGGCGCCATAGTGTCAACAGTGTTCGTCAGCCATGTCTCATACATTAAAGTGGCATCCGCCATCTGGCCTTCTTGTTCAATGTTCGGTTTTGTATTTTCCAAGATGGCCTTAAATTTCTCTGGTGTAACTTTAGCCCAGTTCCTTATTCGGACAGGCGGGGCTGAAGGATTGGCCAGGTTCTGCTGAACAGGAGAGAGAAAAGGACCAGAAAGTGGTCTGCCCACGGTAGTTTAACGGAGTCTTCAATTTGAATAGAGGGGTCATTCGAGAAAATAGGATCGAGTGTGTGTCCCTTCTCGTGCCTGGGACCCACCACTAACTGGGATAGTTGGACAGTTTCTAGGTCTTTAATAAGAGATAGGATTGTCTGACAGTCGTGAGACTCTAGATGGAGATTGAGATCACATCTCTATTAAGAGATAGGACTGTCTGACAGTCCTGAGACTCTAGATGTAGATTGAGATCACCAAGTAAAATCAGTTTTTTATGCCTCAGAACCAGGGCTCTACTGTTAACTTCATCACTTGACCAAAATAATTTTCTCAATCTGTCCAAATCACTTAGGGCCTTATTTAGGATACCCCATCAAGACTCTAAATACAACCCTTAAACTCCCTGAAAATATTTGTAAAGCAGTTATGTAAATACTCGACTGACATACATGACATACATGATCTTTCACTGCCTCATACTCTCCCCCTGCCACATTCAGCATGGAGTCTACTTCTTTCCTCCATCTATGTTTAGCCCACTAACATTCAAATAGATACAGAAACTCAATTGTGAACCCCCTCTGACTTCATCATAAATGTCAGACACGTAGCTGACCAAAAATAAGTAAGCTCTTTTATTTTCCTGACACATACAGAAAAACGCAGCATGTGATTTAGAATACAATTCTCTGCACATTAGGACAATTTGCCTTTCACCTTGTCTCAAAAGCAATAGCTGTCCCTAACAGACATCTCTGTTGTTTCTGTTTCTGTTAATGTTATTCTCGCTAGAGGCAATGTGTAAATTGTACTATAATTGGGATGTACATAACAGACCTCTTGTGGTGTGATGTATTCATTGTAATTCTTACTGCACTATATATTACATGTATTCATTGTATTTCTTATTGTACTGTATATTATATGACAGTGGTTGGAATGTTGAATGGCCATGGTTCTCTCGCCATGTCATTCATCTCCTGGAATGTTTGTGTTTGATCTGTTGGGCAGTTGATGCCTATCCCTTGGGCCCTTTGGACCAGCTTACTTTGTATTCAATAAATTAATGTTACAAGCTCATCATGGCCTCCGTTTTAGACTTTACAAATTGGCGACAAGCTTGGGATGAACTTGTGTTCCTGTTCATACCACGGAAGAAGATTTCCACTCCACCGAACTCAGGTACTGATAAACTTGCGTGCGCCTACCTCGGATTTCACTAAAGGAGGAAGATTCTCACTCCACGGAACTCAGGTACCCCCTGTTTATTTTTGACGGCCCAGGGGTTACTATTTGTGGGAACTGGTCGTTTTCCCTGTTTCCCAGCGCTTTCGTACTTTTCAAGTCCATCACGCCACTTTCAAGTGATGTTCCTCACGCCTACTTGGTCACACTCCTACTGCAGTTGCACTCGCTCGTGCGTTCCCTAGTGCTCGCAGTGCCATTGATTGTGCACGCTTGCTCCGTCTCGCACCAACTTCTCCACGCTTTCTCAGAGCTTTGTTGTCGTTCCACGCGTGCCTTCTCTGTCTCGCTCCCTGCCGGCACCTGATTGTGCTGTCCTGTACTCGGGCCATCATCGACTCCGCACGTCAAGCCAGTTCATGCTCTCTGTGAACTGTTTGCCAGCAAGGTAGTTCTTTCTTTACAAGGATAATTCAAAATATTGTTCATAAACTCATCTGCTTCTTGTTTGAACAGCATACACGTCCACGTCTTCCTGCCTCCTCCGTCTTCGGACACGACCTACTCCGCACATCTTTCTGTCTTCGTTCTTGCTTATTGGTTGCAATCCGCCATCGAGTTCAACTGGATTGTCTACATCCTGTGTTCATCTGGTTGTTCAGCACTCCGTGTGGACATTTTGGTTACTGCTAAAAAAAAAAAAACTTTTGTGTTCATCACTCTATTTACACTACAGTTGTGCACTATTTTTCTTGTACAATTTTTTTTCTCATTTCTCTCTTTTTCTTCGCTTTTGATTTCTTTCTGTTGTTCATTATTAATAACCCTTTTGCTTTCCAGGTTTCGTTTTATGAACACACATTTCTTTTATTGTATTTAAATACCATTGTACCGCTATGCAAACAGTTACTCCTCCCAGTCCTTTTCTACAAGAACCAGGTGAACCACCTTTGAAATGGCATTTATGGTACAGATCCTTTAATGCGTACTTAGATGTGTTGTAGGGATTCTGCACATACACAGAGCTATGCACAGGATAATAGGACCTCGGAGTATAGTGGTGAACCAACCATGCACCTTAGTACCCAAAACCCCAATCCGACTAGCTTTAGCATCTCATTAGCAACGATGCTACCAATGATTAGACAACCCAGAACATGGTATCTCTCTCTCAGGACTCGCAGGAGCAAGAACACCCTTTCATAACTCACGCATACCTGTCCACAACGTGCGTAATAAGAGACACAGTATAGTTTAAAATGTTTATTTCAACTATCGTGCTCTAAGATACAGTACACGTGCCAGTACTATCAGCATAATGCATAAGGATAAAATAATAAGCATAGTTACAATTCCATAGAATACAAACGGGGAAAGCATTTCATAAAGCAGTGGATATAGGGCTAAATGACCATACCACCCTCCCCGTGCTATTAGCTAGTTTATTATAAAAATAGAAGACCTCTGGGCATTGTCAGGCGAACCCCCATACCTCAATATCTAGATGCAAGGTTTACATCATCAGACAAGCACAGCTCTTCTCTCTGGAAAGGTTTTTCTCCAAGTGTCTCTAACAGTGAAATCACAATATTAAAAGCACACAAATTTCTCCAGTGCAGCTGCATTCAGTGTTATGTCTAAGTGCGAGGGGCTGACCAGATCAGCAAGAACAAGGGACATTGTTTTTCGACCTTGTACATGATGTGCAGACGCAACCCAAAGGGAACAGGAGGAAAGGTGAAAAGCAAAAAGGCAGACAGTTCTAAAATAGCCGGGCACAAGCAGAGGCTGGAAAAACAAAGTCACAAAGTAACGTGCGCAAAGAGGCATCATGGCAGCCAGGCCTAAGCTAACTTAGCAATGCAGACCATGAGTCACGAACCACATGACAACCTCCCCTGGTCAGTCCATTGGTGAAGACATAGGGCGAAGACAGAGTTCAAATAGATGGAGCAGAACGGCAGCGTCTGTGATGGAACATTTCCCAATGACGGAGAATGAATGAAAAAAAAAAAGAAAAAACGCAGAATAAAAAATTCCAGGGAGGCAGGACGCCGAAAGCGGAGGCCCCCTAATCCAATAGAGTGTAAGTGCAGAAAAACGCCACACCTTCCAAGAGGACATCGTTGGATTCGTCAGAAAAAAGAGACGCCATCCAGTCCAATAAATCAAAACTGCATTCATGTTCTGCGCATGATGGAGCAGCGAACAGCATTGCGGGACAACTTGCGTGATACTCAATAAAACTTCGTTGTAGGAGAGTCTGAGCAGCCGCCCAGACATCCCATTGTGTCAAAATCCCAAGTGCAGCCGCACGCGTCATGTAGCCAGCACTGGAACAGTCCCGTTCATGGGCCTCTAAGGGACCCATCAACTGGACAAAATCCGGGCGAGACAGGGACGTATTGGAGATGCAATAATCCAAAGACCATGAGAAAGGACAGCGGATGCAAGACATCACAGGTTGCACGCAAGTGAAATACGCAAAGCGAAAAGACAGTCGATATGACACACTCAGTGTCGCCAATGGCAGGACGCCAAAGCCGGCGAGGATGCGCTCACGGAGCATCTGGAGTCGATCTGGGTCGAGAAGGGCCCAGGGAAGTGCAGCCATTGCGTAGTAAACAGACCAAAAGCAATATACCAGCCGCTAAGGCGAGGATCAACGGAAAGCCGCCAAAGACGCTGGAAAAAATGGAATGAATAAATGCCGGTATTACACCAAAAATAGTTTGAAAGGAGGTAACAAGGCCAGAGCCCACAACTTTAAATAAGTGCACCAGACCTTCGGTGCGGGATGCATTAAAAACACGGTGAATCAGTTCACCGAAATGTTGTGGGAGGTTTGTGTTCAAAAGGGCCTGTATTTCACTGTGGGTACTAGCCACCTGGAGTATGAATGTCTCCCGGGCGGATGTGAGCATAACCTCCTGGTTCAATAATAGCACCTTTATTCTGCTCAATTTATTGAAATCCGCCTTCAAAGTAGGAATGGAAGGCCAAATGGAACTATCTATGATGTCGTGTGGGGGAGGAAAAAGCACATTCTTGCAGCAGACAACCCTGTGGGAAACGGTTACAATATAGGGTATGCCGGCCAGCAAGCCACAGCAGTCCTGATTATTCAGAAGCAGATAGCGACCATTAGCAAGCACAGTGAAAGTGGGAGATATAGCAGGAGCAGGAATGCCCTTCAAAACACAAGCAAGATCTGGAGCCGAAACGTTACAAGCTCCGTGCAATTTAATGTTTTTGCAAATAAGGGAATGACCCACAGTAGAATCGCATGACTCCCCTGTGAGAAAAACTTCCTTTCCGTCCCTAAGGCATTTATACATGAAAGGCAGGGACCAAAGTTCATGCAGGAAGGCACTGCCCTGGGGCTGAAAGCGGCCCACAGGATAATGTTTCATGCATGAACTGAATTCAAATAAAGAAAAAGGCAAGGCGATAACCCCATGAACTAGCCACACTGCAGAATCCAATTCCGCCACAGAGGATGGTAAGGGCTCTATTTTTTCAATATGTGACAGAGTGTATGTTGCATCTTTCATGGACATGAATTGCTGTTTGTCAGTCAGATTAAAAGGTAAGAATAAGGCAGAGGTGTTCAAAAAATGCCAAGGAACTTTACCCATTTTAAGTGTTTGCAAAGTCCATGGAAACTGCATCACTGAATGCAATTGATTCTGACCATGATATAACACAGTTGGGCGCCATGTTGTAGGGATTCTGCACATACACAGAGCTATGCACAGGATAATAGGACCTCGGAGTATAGTGGTGAACCAACCATGCACCTTAGTACCCACAATCCCAATCCGACTAGCTTTAGCGTCTCATTAGCAACGATGCTACCAATGATTAGACAACCCAGAACACGGTCTCTCTCTCTCAGGACTCGCGGGAGCAAGGACACCCTTTCATAACTCACTCATACATGTCCACAACGTGCGTAATAAGAGACACCGTATAGTTTAAAATGTTTATTTCAACTACCGTGCTCTGAGATACAGTACACGTGCCAGTACTATCAGCATAATGCATAAGCATAAAATAATAAGCATAGTTACAATTCTATAGAATACAAACGGGGAAAGCATTTCATAAAGCAGTGGATATAGGGCTAAATGACCATACCACCCTCCCCGTGCTAGTAGCTAGTTTATTATAAAAACAGAAGACCTCTGGGCATTGTCAGGCGAACCCCCATACCTCCATATCTAGATGCAAGGTTTACATCATCAGACAAGCACAGCTCTTCTCTCTGGAAAGGTTTTCTCCAAGTGTCTCTAACAGTGTAATCACAATATTAAAAGCACACAAATTTCTCCAGTGCAGCTGCATACAGTGTTATGTCTAAGTGCGAGGGCTGACCAGATCAGCAGAACAAGGGACATTGTTTTTCGACCTTGTACATGATGTGCAGACGCAACCCAAAGGGAACAGGAGGAAAGGTGAAAGGCAGAAAGGCAGACAGTTCTAAAATAGCCGGGCACAAGCAGAGGCTGGAAAAACAAAGTCACAAAGTAACGTGCGCAAAGAGGCATCATGGCAGCCAGGCCTAAGCTAACTTAGCAATGCAGACCATGAGTCCACGAACCACATGACAGATGCAATTGATGGTCTTAAGTTTAAAGCAGATAGAAAATGTAGTCTGTTATATTACTACTTAGGTGTAGAAGGACAAAATGTTTTGGATCATTTACCAGAATACACTGGTCATGATAGCGAAGAAGTTGATGAATTTCAATTAGCTGTGAAACAATTGAGTACATACTTTGAAGGTAAAGTTAATTTAGTGGTATGCAGACACAGGTTTTTTACACTTGTCCAAGGTCCAAATGAATCAATTGACTCCTATGTGACTGCTCTAAAAATGTTGGCTGGGTATTGTGATTTTAAAGGTTTTACGTCACAGCTCATTAGAGACCAGATCGTTTGCAAATATGCCATTCCAAAAAGATTCAACAAAAATTGTTGCATTGCAAAAATCCATCATTAGACAAAGCTATTGATATAGCAAAAAAGCATTGAAAGTTCACAGCTCGATGCTAAGCAATTAGAAGGTACTGTGCCTGTTGCTGGGGTAGCTTTTGTCAATTCGGCCACCAAATCTTCTTTCCTGGGTGGCTCTAGTAGCAACAATTCTAAAGGGGCAGGTTCAGGAGAAAATAATATCAGAGGAGGTAAAAGGCTAGTTACTGCACTTAACTTTCCTAAATTGCAATGTTTTAGATGTGGATCATCTACTCATGTTTCTAATTTTAAAAATTGCCCAGCTGCTTCACAAGAATGTTGGAAATGTAAAAAACAAGGGCATTTTGGCAAAGTTTGCAGGGGTGGCAAACGTTTTCCTATAAGGAGTGTTCAAGACTGTACAGCGTACAATGAACAAGATATAGTTGAAAAAAAGGTAAAAGAACTTTTGTTATTTGTAGAATGTGTGGAAGTTAATAATGTTCAAGCCAGCAAAGACATTACCAATCCTTTAGTACACATTGAAATTGAAGGATGCGGTATTCCACTGCTTATTGATTCTGGGGCAAGGATTACCATCATCTCAATTGACAGATACAAAGAGTAATGGCCTCACAAGATGTTGTTACCTCCTGATGTCATCATGACTGTGTTTGAAGGAAGCAGAATTGAATTGAGTGGGTACTTTTGGGCTGATATCAAATTTGAAAGCAAAACTATTCATGGTAAAGTTTATGTGGCGTTTAAAGGAATCAATGTTTTAGGATGGTGGCACCAAGCTGAGTTTGGCATGATCATCAAACCTGGTCAGAAAAACCCTGTGTCTTTACTCAATTCTGTAGGTATCCAGGTATCTCGGAAAAATAAGTTTGAGTGTTTTTTTCAAGAGAAAATTTGGAGATCAAAAATGTTTCACATTTTATTAAAGTCAAAGAGGATGTTTCCCCGGTTAAACCCAAACTTCGTAATGTACCTCACAGCATCAGAAGTGAGTTATCTACTATGATAACTAAAATGCAAAATGAAGGATCATGGAAAAAGTGGATGCTACTTTGTGGTTGTCTCCCATCATTCTAGCCAAGAAGAAGTCTGGTGAATTACGTCTCTGTGTAGATTTGAGGTCCCTTAACAATGCAATTTGGGTTGAAAGTTTTCCCCTTCCACAAATTGATTATTTAATCACTGCTGTTGGTCAATCCAAATGGTTTTCGAAATTTGATTTGCGGGCAGTGTATCATCAGGTGATCTTAGATGAGCGGTCTCGTCATTTATCAGCTTTTGTTACACCTGATGGTACCTTTCAAATCTGTCGCATGCCATTTGGATTGGCCTCGGTAGCCTCTGTTTTCCAAAAATTGATGACCAACATATTTAAGGATGTACCCAATGTTGTTATTTTTCAAGATGACATATTGGTACATACTGATTCACTGGAAAAACACAATGAGATTATTGAACAGGTTCTCTCTACCTTACAAATGAATGGAGTAACATTGAGAGATGACAAGTGTATCTTTGCAGTTAACGAAATTGAGTATTTAGGTCGCATTCTTTCAGATGAGGGTGTCAAACCAAATCCCAGCATTGTCGAAGGCATTGTCAATACTCCTCATCCTGCCATTTAGGAACAACTTAAGTCATTTATGGGCTTGTGCAAGTTCTATGCAAAGTTTATGAAAAACTATGCTGGTCTTACAGAATGTTTCAGAGGTCTTCTAAAGAAAGGTGCAGATTTTATTTGGACCTCTACATGTCAAGAGCATTTTCAATTAATTAAGGAAAGCATTCTGACTGCTCTGGCTCTTCAAGTGTATGTTGAAGGTCGTGATACCTACATCACTGTTGATGCCAGTTCTTATGGTATGGGGCGGTTTTGTCTCAAATGGTGGGTAACAAAGAAGTGACAGTCGGTTTTGGATCAAGAAGAATGAAGGAGGTTGAACTCAGATATTCTGTCATTGAGAAAGAAATGCTTACTTGTGTATGGGGAATTGAGAAGTTCAAGTCCTATGTATGGGGAAGAAAGTTTCATCTGAGAACAGATCATAAGCCTTTAGTGGACATTTTGTCAAGTAACAAAATCAAGAAAACCTCAGCCAGACTGTCACGTCTGTCCACTAAATTGCTTGAGTTCAATTTTTCTGTACTTCATATTGCAGGTGGTAAGAACATTAAGGCAGACTTTTTATCCAGGCTTCCTGTAGAGGACTGCAATGTACATGCTAAGGTGTTTGAGGATGTTGAAGAGTGCATTATTGAAAGTGTCGAAGACACAGTAATTTGTCCCAATATGAGTGAAAGGCTGGATGCGTTAAAGTCTGATCCTGTTTCGAAACAAGTTATGAACCTGGTTGTTACCAGTTGGCCTAAGGAAAGGTCCGTTGATATTGACTTACAACCTTACTGTAAGGTGGCTGATAAGCTTTCAATTGAGAACAATTTACTTGTCAGGGGTGGGAGTTTAATACCTCCAAAGTGTCTTAGACTTAAAATTCTTGAAACCGCTCATTTAGGCCACTTGGGAATGACTGCCACCAAGCGCAAAGTCCGCAATGATTTTTGGTGGCCTAGTATTGATCGAGAAGTAGAGGCTTTGGTGAGGGAATGTGTACAGTGCTCATATAGTGATAAACATCTTACTACTGTCTCTCCTGTGCCGAGGCTTGTTCCATGTCCAGACAGAGTGTGGCAAAGGGTAGCTGTAGATTTCTTGGGACCATTTCATGTGTTACCCAACAACATGAGATATTTTATTGTATTGTTAGATCACTTGTCCAGATGGGTGGAAGTGAGGGGTGTTTCTGAGCCCAACACCAAGTCTGTCATTCGGTTCTTGCAAGATGTTTTCAGTAGGGAGGGTACTCCTAAAGAGTTACTATCTGACAATGGTGTACAATTTACTTCGGCTAGTATGCAAGAGTTTCTAATTAAAACTGGTGTGAAACATTTACGAACTCCGCTTTCTCATCCTCAAGCCAATGGAAAGGTTGAGAGATTCAACAGAGTGCTAGTTGAATGCATTCAGAGTGCTGTTAAATCTAGGGTTGATTGTGAGACTGCTGTCAGAGCTGTGGTATGGGCGTATAGAACCACGCCTCACTCAATCTCTGGATCTGTGCCCTTTGAATTGATGAGAGGTAGGAAGGTGAGTTCGACATTGAATCCTTTTTGGAAGATCAAGGCATTGGGTGGTGGTTGCAATGTGTTAGAGGAAGCTAGGAAAGCGAAATCCGCTAGTGATAATTTCAATCGTAAAATATGTGAAAAATTGACTGGCCATGGTAAAAATAAATTGTGAATTTTTCTATTGTTGAGTTGGTGTGTGTCAAAGAACCGTTGTTGTTACAAAAAGGGTACTCAAAATTCAGGGATCCAGCTTGTATTGAGGAGATCAATGGTCATGCCGTCAAACTAAGCAATGGTCAGTGGTGGAACATGTCTCACTTAGCCTAAACCAAAAGAAACAATTCTGATAACACTGAAGAATTACATGATGTTAGCACACAAATGGCTCGTAAAAGTTCTAGACTCAAAAAATTACCTAGCAGATTCAATGATTTTGTCATTAATTAGTTTTTTTTCCCCTGTAAAAAAGAGAGATATGTGGTGTGGTGTATTCATTGTAATTCTTACTGCACTATATATTACATGTATTCACTGTATTTCTTAGTGTACTGTATATTATATGACAGTGGTTGGAATGTTGAATGGCCATGGTTCTCTCGCCATGTCATTCAGCTCCTGGAATGTTTGTGTTTGATTTGTTGGGCAGTTGATGCCTATCCCCTGGGCCCTTTGGACTAGCTTACTTTGTATTCAATAAATTGATGTTTGAAGCTCATCATGGTCTTCGAGTAGACTTTACACCTCTCGTCCTTAAAAAGCTAAAACTAGTGAAACCTAAAAACAGGAAACATCTTGTAATTATTCCTACCTGTTTATTTGAAACTGTAATTATCACCCGGCTCACAAGGAAAACCCTGCTATCCCAATAAAAAACTATTGAGAAATAAGAACTAAGAAACCTACTTTCAAACTGCTCATTTGGAATTATCAGTGTCAATAGAAACAGGTCAATATGTATTAAAGTATTAACTTGATCTATGCCATGCACAATGTACGGAGTTACTCTACAGTGAGGATAAAAAGGATGAGGAAGTGCTGATGATACCTCACTGAAGGGATATGATGATGATCATTCCAGTCAGGGTATGCAGATTTAGAATGACACTGAGATAAGATGATGCTTGCATCGTAGTGATATTAGTTGTATCCTGGAGAGGACAATGGTGGGTGCTCAGCGGGTTTCTATTTCACTGGATTTTTACTCTGATGGCGTTCCATACTCTGAACGCGTGGCCATACAAACATAAATTGTAGCAGTATTTGCTTGAAAACACAGCTTTCCAAATCTAGTTATTGCTAAATATTGTGCGAACAGGTAAACTGTGAAGGAGATATTACAAGCCTGACTATTCACTTATTTTTAAAGATGTCTTCAAAAAAAAGGTAATGCCTGCCACAGACATGGAAAATACAATTGTGAACAAAGTAGTTATAGTAGTCAATAAATCAGTCCATGTCTATGTTATTCGAATGTTACCAATGGGTTGAAGAACCCCTCGAAATTCTTTAAGACACATTGGTTGACATTGTGTAAAATGGTATTCACTTCTTTATTGGAAATATCAAAGGGGCTTCAAAATAACATGTCTCAAAATATATATGCTCCTGGCCATTGCGGCTGTTAGCAAACACAAGGAGATGATGGACGGAGCGCTGAAACTTTTCAGACACTCACCCCCAGTCGCAGATCTGGGTTGAATCCATCATTGTTCTTTCGCTCATTTCGCCACCCCAGTTCAGACCCAGCTTTATGCAAATTAGTCTTGACCCTGTGCCTCAAGGAAACAGTCCAGCCCGAACTGCCATGCCAGGTCTTCCCTGAACCGGAAACAAGCATCCTGGGACCGGTTTCGGGGTAACACCCCTCATCATCCAGGCTAGCTTGAATCCAGTGGCAAGGTGAGCAAGGGACCAACGTCTAGGCATACCCTGCCAACTTAGGGCGAACAAAGCAAACACAAGGAGATGATGGACGGAGCGCTGAAACTTTTCAGACACTCACCCCCAGTCGCAGATCTGGGTTGAATCCATCATCGATCTTTAGCTCACTTCGCCACCTCAGTTCAGACCCAGCTTTATGCAAATCAGTCTTGACCCTGTGCCTCATGGGAACAGTCCAGCCCGAACTGCCAACAAGCCTGAACCGGAAACAAGCATCGTGGGACCGGTTTTGGGGTAACACCCCTCATCAGCC
The DNA here is from genome assembly GCA_963921515.1 of Calotriton arnoldi. NCBI lineage: Eukaryota > Metazoa > Chordata > Amphibia > Caudata > Salamandridae > Calotriton > Calotriton arnoldi. The sequence goes on from CAWUFW010002971.1 coordinate 171,003, forward strand.
AGGCTAGCTTGAATCCAGTGGCAAGGTGAGCAAGGGACCCACATCTGGGCATACCCTGCCAACTTAGGGCGAACAAAGCAAACACAAGGAGATGATGTACGGAGTGCTGTTAGACCTTTGCTTGAATCAAGTATATCTTTATTGTTGTGAATTTGGAGCATTCCATGTAATTTGACTTTTGTTCTAATGCCCTCTCCTCTCCTGTGCCTGTCGACATTTTGAAGAGGTGAAAGGAGCACTCCAATGGTGGAAGCACCCCTCATGAAACACTTAAGCAGGTCCCACAGACACACATGCTGACTACTTAGCTGAGATCATATGTGGACAATCTTAACAGGAATTTCTGTACCTCTCCATCATGGGCCCTTCACTCACACATGCCACCTCTGCTATGCTGTTGCTCATTGTCCAACATAGAGCACCCGAAAATGGGTGGTGACTCCACCTGCCCAAACATGGGTAGTCTTAATGCAGTGTGAGTTGGGGTGGGCCAGGTGAGGCCTTGAGTGTTTGGCACAATAGACCAGAAGTCGGACACCCCAACCCACTGCATCATACCAGGAAGCCGCTCTGAAGAAAAAGTGCAAATGTGGAGAACAAAGAGGCCATACATCACCCACAGGAGGCAGCCATCTATGCTACAAAATCAGTTGAAAAAGCTAGCTCACACCCTCAACTTTTCCGTCGGCAGGATCCAGTAAAAATATTGCATGACTGTCATTTTTGTTTTAGCCCCCGTTTGCCAGTTACAAATGGATAATTGAAAGGGGGGACATACTGACAAGGGGAACGTGTTGAAACTGTACTGAAAGTTTTGAAGCTGAACTATTATTCTTATTCAAAGGGAATGCAGGCCATAATGTCAACGTGTAATCTATATAAAAGCCCCTTGTACTAAATATATGTGTAGGAAGGTAGGTTATTAGTAGGTGAAGGTAGGTACTTACAGCTAGTAATAATACCCCAATCATTATTAAGGTCCAGTTAAGTCTCAATAAATATATCCTTGCTCAATGCTTGTTAGTTTGGCAGTTGAGAAGTCAGGCTAAACTTAGGAGACAGGTGTGCATGAATTTGTTTTTATTTGCTTTTTCATAACATACAGAACCGACAACAACACAGCTACCACGACTTCCTATAGACATGAAGAATGCATATGTATCTTGTACAACATAATTTCTCCAATGTTATAAGATAATAATTGAAGGCAGAGATGGAAATACACATTTAGAAAATATAGACTCCTGTTCCTCTGGTGTCACCTCCCTATTGTCCATCCGGGACTGGAAGCAGATAGGTTGTGAGGGAGGCCCAAATGTCCTTTGGCCGTGAAAACCCTGAGAGCTCCTCCGCATAATGTTACAATTGTTCCTTGCAGTATGATAGACCATGCAACCATGTTTATTTGTAGATGAGGTATGAGCGGCCCAATGCATAGCCACTCTCTTCTTTGCCATCAGAAGAGCCACTGCCACAAAGCGTCTATTGGCCGGCTGTAATTTTTTTACCATGTCCAGCAAAGATAGCTCCAGGGTGCAGTCTACCATTTCCAGCACCATTTCCATCAGGGCCTCTGTGGCATGAGTCCAGAAATTCCCGATCAAGGGGCATAGCCAGGCCAGATCTAGGAAATGCGTATCTATCAGACCTCACTGCACACATTTTGCATTTGTCCTCTACCCGCATCCAAACAGTTTTGCTGGTGTATGATACATTTGATGTAAATATTTTAAAAGTATGATGCGTACATTACAGTTAGATGTGAGTATACTCAATTGTGCACAGCAAAAGGCCCAGTCTCCTGCTCTAGTGTGTTTGCAAGGGCCACATTCCACCTCTCCAGCACCAGATTCAATGCCTCTAGCCTATCCGCCTGTGCCTCATTGTAATTTAGTGTTCAAGGGCCTGCACGTGTCACTGGTCAATAATGTCTGCAGTGCATTAAGCGGGGGCGCAACAGATAATTGAGGAGAATACTCAACGCATAGCTGCTCTGAGATGATAATAAATGAAGGTCAGTAATGCGGTTTGTTGCTGTGTTCGTGAAATGTTTACCAGGGTTATAAACATGCCATTTGGGTAGGTGTCTCCCACTGTCTGCAGCTCAACGTTGGTGAGTAGCATCAGCGCCTTATCCTTATGCATGACCGACAAGGTGGGGTGAAATTTCAGCAGTAGTTCTGGAGCATATAGAGTGGTCTTACTCGCTCTTTGCAGGCGCATGTAGTGGAGGGTATCGTGTTAATTTCAGCATGCATCAAACCCTCTTGCCTATGCGGAAGTATGGCTTGCAGTGGGATGGGGTAGGAATCATCATGCTCTACCGCCAAGCGTGGGATATGAGTCATGCGGCGCATACCAACAGTGGACGAAGTGGGCCTGTGCACAAAAATAATATAAGTGTAGATCCGGTGCATTAAATCCTGCTAATGTATACGTATACATGGCTGTTTCACCGTCCATGCCAATGATACCATGAGTGTCCAGAGAGATAAAAAAAAATGATGGGGCAGTACTGTTGGAATGTTGATAAAGAGGTATAAAAATTTGGGCAGCTCTATCATTCTCATAATAGCTATTCTGTCTGCCAGTGAGAATGGCAACAAGGACCACCTTTGAATTTAGTCCTCCAACTGCGAGATGTCTCTACTATAATTTTAGCGTAGTACCACTCCAGGTTCCCTATGAATCCAAATACCCATGCATTTACCAGGATCTCTTCTCCATTGTAAAGGGAAACACGGGAATGCCTCAGTGCATGGTGTCATAAGAAACCCCACCGATTTCGAACAGTTGATGCTCAGTCCAGAGTATTTTTCAAATGAAACATATTTACAAATTACTGGCACCAGATGCGTGACAGGGTCCCTAATATAAAAACACCATGTCATCCGCGTATAAGGCACTGCCCAGCAGCCTCAAGAGGAAGTGAAGAGCAGAATCAGCATGCCTCTGTCAGATCACACAAGCTAGGGGCTCCAGTGCAATGACAAATAATAATAATGGTGCGTGATACTATATACTGGAAACTCCTCAGACATGTTACCATTTAGGTGGACATGAGCCACTGGCTTAGTGAACAGTAATCGTATCTGTTAGGAATGTGGTCTCAAGTTGGCAGTGTTTTGCACCCTTTCCAAGTAGGGACCCTCATTCTAGTCAGGGTAAGGGAGTCACACAGCTAAGATAACCTCTGCTCACCCCCTTGGGAGCTTGGCATGAGCAGTCAGGCTGATCCCAGAGGCAATGTGTAATGCATTTGTACCTACAGACAGTAACACAGTGAAGACAATATAAAAGGAGTACACACCAGTTTAGAAATATAGCCAATATTTATCTGAATAAAACAAGACAGAAATCCAACATGCACAAATCAAAATATCACTTTTAAAATGTTAAGCGAATTTAGTCCATAAAAATCAATGGAGGCATTCGTTTAAGTCCAAAGTACCTTAAATGCATCCAAAATCGAAGACAGTGCATGGCGCGGGGAGGTGAGGTGCAGGAAAAACAAAGGTAATGCGTTGGTTCCTTAGTACACAGGTGAGGTGATGCGTTGGTTCCTTACTGGCAGGGGAGGTTATGCGTCTCTTCCTTACTACTTGGCAGGGTAGGTGAAGCATTGGTTCCTTACTTACAAGGGAGGTGATGCATTGGTTCCTTACTGGCAGGGGAGGTGATGCAACGGTTTCTGGACACGTGGCCTGGGTTCCTTACTGTGGTGAAAGCTGTGGTCGATGCTACAAGCGGGAACCATGCTTCGGTGCAGGCAGTGTTGATGCAATGATCTTTTGAAGCAATGTGTTGAGAAAACAGGTGCTGGGAGTCAAGTTGTGGATTTTCTCCTTAAGATCACCAGCTTGCACTTCCAAGGACGCAGGAACGGGATTTCACACCACTTGGCAATTCAGGGCCCTCAGCATAAGAACCTATTTATTTATTTAAAAGATTTATAAAGCGCGCCGCTGCCCAACACGGTTTCCCGGAGCTGAGAAGCGGGACAAGCGAGGTTAGAGGTAAGTTAGCATTAGGCCTGACTAAAAAGAAAGGTCTTTAGCTTTTCTCGAAAGGCAAGGAGAGATTGACAGGTCCTGAGTTCCAGCGGAAGGTAATTCCACAATTTAGGTCCCAGGAAGGAGAACGAGCGGCCACCCATTCGGGTCCGCCGCACTCTGGGAACTGAGAAGAGAGAGAGGCTGGCCGATCTCAGTTTGCGAGAGTATTGATAAGGCTGACAAGGTCTCGTATGCTGAGCTCGAAACATGTAGCAAAGGGCCTTGAACTCGATACGCTTGCTAACCTTGAGCCAGTGGAGTTGATGAAGCAAAGGGGAAACAGAAGCGTGCCGAGGCAACCGAAAAAGCAAGCGGGCTGCCGCATTCTGAGACGGCGGACGGCGGTCTTGTCTGCACCCAGATACAGTACATTACCATAATCAAGACTGGAGATCACTAAGGCCTGCAAGACAGTTCTCTGAGCAGCCAATGGAATTAGCCAGAGGATTTTCTTTAGCCACTTGAGAACCGCAAAGCAGGCAGAGGTGACTCCCGACAATTGGGCTACGAGAGAAAGCTTACTGTCGATGGTAAAACCCAAGTTCTTAACCTTAGGGGCCGGTAGAGGTCCCAAAGAGGCAGGCCAATGGCTGGCTCCCCAGAGCTCGGGATTGTTCCCCAGGATGAGAACCTCAGTCTTGGAGCCGTTCAGCCTTAAAGCATTTCTGAACATCCACAAGGAGATGTTCCGCAGACCAAGCTTAAGTAGTGAAGGGTCCTTATGCTGAGCAGGTGACAGAGAAAAAAGAATCTGCGTATCATCTGCGTACGAAAAGATGGTCAACCGAGATTTTTCCCGCAATGTCCGCCAAAGGGCGAACATAAAGATTAAAAAGCAGAGGACTCAGGATCGAGCCCTGTGGTACTCCAGATGATAAGGCTACAGAGTTTGATTTAGCGGTGTGAGAGAAAACTTGAAAGGAGCGATCCTTTAGAAAAGAGATCAGCCACTGCAAGGCTACACCTACAATTCCTGAGCTTTCGAGGCGATCCACCAGAATGGAATGAGAGACCGTGTCGAAGGCAGCACTCAAATCCAATAAGTTGAGAGCTGCCGTACCACCACAGCCGAGCTGCTGCCTAAGGTCCTCCGTGACCCCAAGCAGAGCTGATTCAGTACTATGACCAGGACTAAAGCCAGACTGTGATGGATGAAATAGCTTATGCCCTGTCACATGTGCAGAAAGTTGAGAATTAATGTGTTTTTCCAATATTTTGGAAAAGGTGGAGAGAAGAGATATGGGCCTGTAATTTGACCAGCCGAGGGGATCCAAACCAGTCTTTTTCAGCAAAGGAAGCACAAGAGCGTGCTTCCAATTATGGGGCAACTGCCCAATAATTAGAGAGGAGTTAAGGAGATTAAGAATCACCTCAAGGGCAGCCTCATCCAGAGATCTGAGCTTAGATGGAGGGAGAGGGTCAAGTGGGGAGCCAGACTTGATGTTTCCCAGAAGGTTTTTCAGAGAGATTAAATCAAGTGGGAGCCAGGCCTTAACTTGACAGGATTCAACAGATGTGAGGTCAGGGGGAACAGTCTTGACCTGTTCAGAAAGTTGAGTGGTGGGAAAGATGAAGTTGTCATGAGGGGAGGAGTCCAACTCAAGCACACGGTGGATAGACACTACTTTATTGTGGAAAAACAGCGCAAGTTCATTGCAGTGATGTAGTGAAAGGGAAGGGGACGGCAAGAACGTGCTAGGCGCGGAGAGTTCTATCACAACTTTAAATAGGGTTTTCTGGCAGTTTTGGGCAGTCGTAATTTTATCTGTGTAGAAGGAGGCACAAGTTGATCTGCATAGAGCATGGTATTTTTTCAGTGCCTCCAGATAGGCAACTTTGGCCTCTGGCGCATAGTGCTTTCTCCACAGTCTCTCCAAAGCTTTACATTGGTTTTTTTTCAAGTCTAAGAGAGTCGGTAAACCACGGAGCGGGGGAAAGCATTCGAGGTTGAGATTTGGTGGAGAGAGGAAGAATAGAATCAATAGCCTCTGACAACCAGTGATCTAATAAAAGCTGATCCGAGTCCATTTGAGATGTAGTAGAGGGAGTGGTGTTCAGAAGCTGCTCATTAAGAGCCTTCATATCAAGTTGAGACCAATTCTGTTTTTTTTTGGTGAGACAGAAGGACACGGCAAGGGAGCCAAAGAGGAAGCAATAAAAAAAGGAATAGCAAGGTGATCTGACCAGCCAAGTTGAATGGGAGGTGCAGTAGACAGTGTAGGGAGATTCGAAAAAATAGGGTCCAAAAGATGCCCTGCTGCATGAGTGGGTAGGGAGTTGATAAGTGAGAGATTCAGGGTCAACAGATCATCCAAGAGGGTTAGGACGGATTTATTACTAGGATCATCAAAATGAAAATTCAAGTCACCGAACACTGAGAAATTTTCCACCCGAAGAACATGAGTGGTAGGTAATTCAGTCAGCAGAGAACCCCAGTTGTTAGACGGCCCAGGGGGCGGTAAATGAGGGCACCATAAAAGGTGAATTTAGGGGAGAATGGAATAGAGAGAAACAGGGCTTCACAATTAGGGATCGTGAGTGCCTCAATTTTACAATTACAGAGTTTATTAAAGACAATGGCAATTCCTCCGCCAGTTTTCTGTGGTCTGTTTAGACCTAGTTGCGCAAAGTTCTGTGGTAGCGCCGCAACCACATCTGGCATGGACCCCCCGTGAAGCCAAGTCTCAGTTAAAAAAAACACATCCGGATCCATGTCAACCAGGAAGTGAAATAGGTGCAACTGATGTTTGGAAAGAGAGCGACAATTAAGACTGAAACAGCGGAAAACCTTGGGTGGACGTGGAACAGATTTGTCGACTGCGGAAATGTGGAGGGCCTCCCTACCAGAGGGAAGGTGGGGGCCAGGGACCTAGGCACTGGTAGGTGAAGTTCTTGACTGCCCTGAGACTTCTTAACAGGAGACAAGAACACACAAGCCCTTGGAGAACTTTGGAAGCAGGATACAGAAAACAAAGCCCAGTCCTTTCACTCCCAGGATAGAAGCAGCAAGCAGCAGGCAGCACAACAAAGCAACAGGCAGAGTGGCAGTCCCTCCTACATTATCCAGCTCTTCTTCCTGGCAGAATGTCCTCTTTCCAGAATTGTTCTGATTTTGGGGTTTCAGAGGTCCTCTACTGTAGGGACCTGTGTTTGACCTCATAGTCACAGGTTCAAATACTATAGGGTTCACTCAGCCTTTCATCCTTCTGAGGTCAATAAAGTGTGTACAATTGAGTTGAGTAACAATAAACATCTGTTATACAGCGCCAAGATACCCTTCTGGAGGAAAGTCTTTGTAGGGCACAAGACCCTGCCTTTCACTGACCTGGCTCTAGACACACTACAGAGGGGTGGAGACAGCTTTGTGTGAGGACAGGCACAGCCGTATTCAGGTGTCAGTGACAACTCCTCCCACCACTCTTGCTCAGGAAGGCCCATCAGCCTGGTGATGGCCCATAAGGATATGCAAGGCACACCTCAGCTCCCTTGTGTGACTGTCTAGAGCGAATGCTCAAGAGCCCAACAGTCAGCCAACCCAGATGTATATTCTACAGACAGGCAGAGGCACAGAATGGTTAAGCAGGAAAATGCCCATTTTCTAACAGTGGCATTTTCAAACACACAATTTAAAAACCAACTTCACCAAAGATGTATTTATAAATTGTGAGCTCCGAGACCCCAAACTCCAAATCTCTATCTGTTCCCAATGGGGAATTACACTTAAAAGATCTTTCAGGGCAATCCCATGCTCCCCTATGGGAGAGATAGTTCTTGCAATATTGAAAAATGAAACGAGCAGTATTTCACTACTAGGACATGTAAAACACAACTGTACATTCCCTACCTTTTAAGTGGGCCTGGGCTGAGTTTGCGGAGTTTCACTCTGCGGATGTCCACGGAGTTACAGAAAAACTCTGCCAAATTCTGGGGAGTGCTACGAGCAGGCGGAGAATTGGCCAGCCACCCCTAATCACAGGGAGAGTCATTTTTGCATCCACCCAAGAGATAGTCATGTCAGCAGGCTATGTCTCTACATTGTAGACGTGCCACACAACAATTCTCCCAAATAGATCTCTTTGGCCTTAATAGATGATTTTAGACTCTTAAAGATGTTGAGGTGGCCTAAGAATAGAAGCTGGGTTAATCGAAATAAGTTTACAGTGTCCGACCGCTTAGACTCTGGGCTTGGACCACCCATCTGAATAGCGCTGAGTCCCCAGTCTGAGGTTACCGGAAATTGTCCAGCTGGTTGCAGAGGAGTGCTTTCAACAACATATGGGACTCCGCTTCCGCTGCCAGCAACTGTCAGTGACTTAGTAAAACTTGTGTGCCACAGCTGCTTGGTTTTAGGAGCAGAGCCATCCGTTTTCACTATTTCCCGTTAAAGTGGGGCGTAGTTAATGAAAAATAACCTGCCGCTAAGTAAACTGCTGTTGAAATGTGGCTTCCAATTAAAATGGACTCCGGACGGCACCACAAAGTGATTAGCTTCATGGACTATGATTCATTGTTTGTTCTATAATTACTAGCTTACGTTATGAAATGCGGCTCTAAAATGTTGCATCAACACGACGAAAGCATTCGTGTTCGTGCATTTACTGACAGAGCTATGCCGTGTTCTGTACACACTGGGACGTTTTGTCATGTCGTGTTTCTGCGTTTCCGGTCCTGAAGTTCAGCCCTGTGATACCGTAAGACACACCTGGGTACTCCAGCCAATTACCCCTCCATGCACATTTAAGACATCACAAGGCAATGCTTCTTTGAACGTGTAGGTTAATACGAAAAGGGGTCATGCATGGTGAGAGTACAGGGGCAGTGAAAGTGGCAGGAATCGAAAAACAGAAAACACGAGGAGGTGTAGCATATCCTTACCTTCTGCAGCTGCTCCTCAATGTAGGAAGGCTGGACTGCATCACTCAGCTGCAGGTCTTCCTCATCCATGAATTAAACCTGTCCCAGGAGTGTTTCCAAACCTAATTCACCGCCAACAGTGGCAGGGGCTCCATCCTGTCACAGGGCGCATGCAAAGAGTGCTGAAAACTACCATGACAGCCAGACTCCAGAAGGTGATTGGCAAAGAGTCCTGAAGTCTAAAGGGGTGGGCAGATTTTAAGGAGTACTTTGTCAGAGACACCCCCCTTAGGGGGGTGCGCTGTCTAAGGTCTGTGGGAAGCCACAGATGGGTAGCCCTATCTCAGAGGGACAAAGTCAGTGGCCATGCGTGGGCACATCTGCAACACACCGTGTTCCTTCCTAGTTTAAGGGGTGGGCCAGCCTCAGACGGGTAGGTAGTTCATGGCGTGGACCATTCATTGCTCACTTGGCACCAGCCAATATAGTTGTTTTGCCAATATCTCCCAGTGTGCCTCGAACTGCCCATGTGACTTTAGTTCAGTTTCACATGATGGCTGTAGCTTGCATGGCTACTTTCGTAGACGGACAGAGCGGTTGGGACCTCGAAGGCAGCTTCAAGTCGCTAGTGCAAGCAGGAACCATGGATATGGCTGTAAGTACTCCCCTCTAACCTACCCCCATCCAGAGTCCCTGCAGCAATCACCTTCCTCAATTATTCAGCCCCCTCCCCTTGGCACTGGCAGGAAGTGGTGGCTGGGACTGAAATAACTGGAACGGAACTCGTCGGCTCCGGTATTGTCTTCAAAAGCGCAGAGTGTGACCGAGCCTCAGACTGCAGCAGGCAGTTCTCTGGGGGCACTGCACTCTGTTCTTCTGAACTGCACCATGAGCTGCTGCCATCCTTTAACAATGCACAGCACTGTTTATTTATGTAGGGGTGAGTGCGCACCAGTAAACTCCGCTCTGCCGGTGGTTGGCAGAGTTTTTGCTGAACTTCACGCTCAAGCGGGGAGCGGAGTGACAAAAACTCCACAAATCCTGTCGGCGGAGTGGAGTTTACCGCAACTCCTACTTTTAAATACACTGCACCCTGCCCATGGGGCTGCCCTGGGCCTTCCTTAGGGGTTACTTACATGTAGTAAAAGGGAAGGTTTGGGCCTGGCAAGTGGGTGCACTTGCAGGTCGAAGTGGCAGTTTAAAACTGCACACACAGACACTGCACTGGCAGATCTGAGACATGTTTGCAGGGCTACTCATATAGGTGTCACAATCAGATTTGGGCTCGGCATGAGTTGGCATTGAGAGCATGTGTTTCACTGGGGCAAGATCGGATAATGTCTTGGGGAGATGTGAGATGTCTATCGTCCAGGTGCTAACCTTGTGTTTGACCAACCAATAGTTCAAGCAAGACTATGAACCATGCAAATAAAATACCAATGTACCTTCTCGAGGCAGGCATGGTCTCAGAGCCTCCATATGTCCACCGTACCATACTCTGTCATACCATCCCTGTCAATCTTAGCAGATTAGTTTGCCATGCCAGTCCACTACAGCCGACCGGTCCAGAGCTAGGTCTAAGTATGTGTTAAGATCTGCCCCCATGTCACTGTTGTGGGAGGAAGATCATGGATGTGATAGCAAATTGTCATGTAATATCTAGGATCATCTATATTAGGGCCATACATGTTGAATAGTGTAAGTGGAGAGCCACAAAGAGTGCCCTGTACTATTGCATGTCTGCCCTGTTCATCAACTACAAAATGTGTTTTTTATCAGGATCATGACTCCCTGGTGTATGAGGAATAGGATGATGCCAATTTATAAGTCACCCAGCGGGACCCAGCAACTGGCTCCATGTACCATGTGAGGTGCGTTTCTTGTAAAATGGCAAGCTGTATATGATGTCCATGTAGATAAGAAAGGACCTGACGTGTTTTGTGAGGATTAGTAAGCTCCCGGAAATTCCAGGTCATGAAGGCTACCTGGTCCCAGATTAGATCCATTGGGTAAATTCTTGGGCCAATTGTATGTTGCTAATTGGGGTGTACATTCTCAGTACAATAACAATTAGTTACGAAAGTAACGAACAATGCCCCCCACCCGCTTCAGAATCCAAACCATGCCAGAGACAGTCCCACATTCACAGAAATGAAATATCATACACATAAACAAAACTATAAAAACAGTTAATTTAGGAAAGTCAAACAAACAGTGGTGGCTAGGGAATCACAGTGTCGCACAATCACATCTAGCTTATAGTATTCAGGGACTTCAAGGAAGTTCACAATTGCCCACCTCAAATTATGGTTCACCACCAACTAGAACCACAAATAATTAAACATCAAGCAAAAAGATCTGAGAGGCAAAAAGAACAACAAATAAAGTAGTCAAGGCACTATTGCCAAGCATGCACAAATGAGATGGGAGGTTGTCTTTGTGGATTAGATCCTTATTTGATATGGTTTGTAGAATTTCTCAAAACAGTCAACGCGTTTCGCCCGTATCTTGGCTTCTTCAGGGCTGCAATATATACAAACATAACTTACATTATATATAAAAGTGCAAATGCATAGAATTTTAAGCGAAATTGAAAAAATAAATAAAAGCACGGGCAGACATCTAAAGATCATCTGCGTAGGATTCTGTTGGATAACGTCAATTAGAACCGTAAAAAGGAGTACAATTTTTTTTTTTTTAAACGCCGTAAAAATGATGCATTTTCTATGTTGCTTTGTCTATTGTGTCTTTTACTCCTTTTCGATATTGCTTAATACTTATGTAGAGTTGGTCTTAAAATACTGGCTTACTGATAAGGTTTTGAACATTCAAAATGACCGTAAACTATTGGAGTTGGAAGACGGAAGTGAAATTATCTCTCCATCATGGCTTTTTTTTTTCGCTAGGGACGGTCTAGTTGTTTTTTATGCCTCCAGTATTTAAAGAAGTATGGGAGGTGTGTTCTAATTGACGTTATTCAACAGAATCCTACGTAGATGTGATGCCGGAACCAGATACGGGTAAGGCGCATGCGCAGGAATACGGAAATCCTTGGTGCCTTACGAGATACTTGTCTTTGGTTTTGTTTGTTTAGTATCTTATACACGTGTCGTTTTTAAATGTGGGGTTATATTAACTCTTCCCTTGTTCATATAATAATTGTTCGCACTTACAGTGCTGTTTTGCTGTCACACTCGGATTATCGTGTGTGCTGCGGATATACAAGTGTAGTTTTTAAAATGTGGGGATATTTTAATTCTTCCCTTGTTTCCATGACAATTGCTTGCACTTACAGTGCTGTTTTAATGTCACACTCGTATTATCGAGTGTGCTGCGGTGATACAGAAGTTCCCATTCTCTTGACTTGGAATTTGGGTTTCAACACTATGTATCTTTTGGGTTTTTTCTGTTGGTTCCCCGTGTTCTTTCTATTACCTTTATTGGGTATCTGCTAGGCACTTGACCCTATATTGTGCATAATGGTGCTTAACTCATTGACGGTCAGAGGTCTGTAAAAGACACAATGTGAAAGTTTTTTATTTCTATTATTGCCTTCTCAATTGTTATTGTTTATAAAATGAAAGCGTGCTGATTTTATTGCATATTACGCTGTGCATTAGTCAGTGGGCAACCCGCGCTGCTACTTCTAGTTTGGAATCTATTACTGCTTTATATTGTACTTTTTCCATATGCCTGCATTTGGATTTATGGCCTGTAATGGGCATCACTGTGCTATCGGTTTTGTGTGGCCGGTTTTATCTACTCTTCTTACTGAGTTTCCTTTCTAACACATCAATTAAGTGTCTTTATCATAGGAGTGTTTGTTCTTATTTTGGCTCGCACTTATATTTTTTGTAGGTTCGGCCTAAGATGTGGTTTATGGCGCTACATCATTAGTCTGTTTGCGAATTAACCTCGCAAAAACAGGTACATTTAAATTCCCTTTTCCTGCCCCACCTTTTTCCCTCATTATGGGCAATACTTTTGGGTGGGTTGTTTGGCTTGCTTTTAGTGAAGTTCTCTTTTGGTGACTATTATCTTCTCTTTTTGGTTTTTTCTCTCTTTGTGTGTGTCATATTGTTTGTAGCTCTTCACCGAAGTTCCTCAATATCCATTTCTCTCTGCAATACTGGTATACTGACTCTAATCTTCTTATACAGGTATGCCGGGTATCTTGGGTTATGGTTCTTTACTGACCATGATTGCGTACGAGGGAGTTTGCCTTCGAACAAATGTCGGATTGGTAGCCAACGGGCGTTTTTTTTTTTGTGCATTCTGATTGCTGTTTACTCTCTAAAGCACTGATAATATAGTGATAAACTTCCTTTCTTGTCTTCTTTTCTTTCCCTTACAGCTTTTGGGTCTTTTTAATGATTATATAACGTTTCTGAAATTGAACACTCATACCGAGGAGTTTTTACTTCTTGGATGGATGGCACATTACTTGCCATATGAGATAGGATGGAACGGGGTAGAAAAGGATTTGGGAACTGTTGTTCAAAAAATAATTGATGCAGAATAGTAACATTCCAGTTTCTTTAATTGCCCTGACAATAATGTTGGACTTTGTAAATTCGCTATGTATACATTGCATCTTTGGATCGGTCTTCTTTTGAGGAGCTACTTGTTTTGAAATATTTCCTGTATGTCTATTAACTGATGGACGTTTTTCTATTTAGCAGAATGCTTTATGATGATTATCCAGAAATTATATGTGATTGTTTTGTGGTGTTCTCTTTTGTTTGTTTCTTCTTTGGATGTCTGCCTGTGCTTTTATTTATTTTTTCAATTTCGCTTAGAATTCTATGCATTTGCACTTTTTGTATATAATGTAAGTTATGTTTGTATATATTGCAGCCCTGAAGAAGCCCAGATACGGGCGAAATGCGTTGGCTGTTTTGGGAAATTCTAAAAACCATATGAAATAAAGGATCTAATCCACAAAGACAACCTCCCGTCTCATTTGTGCATGCTTGGCAATAGTGCCTTGACTACTTTATTTGTTGTTCTTTTTGCCTCTCAGATCTTTTTGCTTGAACAGTTCATTTAACATGTTACCACACATCAGCAGTCTATGGGGTGGTCCCTCAGGAAGGTCGCCATTTCCAAGCACTCCTCCAGATGACCGGAGGTGGCCAGGACGAAAGAATAATGTTAAACATGCCATCCGTGTGATATCAAAGGTGAAAGCCAGGGTGGGACACAGGGATGCAAGGGCCCTCACAGACTCAGCATCTCCACCACACCGCGACAGCTCCAATGTGTGCTAGATCAGAGTGCCATATCATATTTGCAAAGTCAGTTGCTGTCTTCTGTAGAGTCTTCTGTAGACTGATGTCGCTGTTTCTGGGTGATGGTCTTTAGATATTCTTTGGCTTCACATAGAGTTGCACAGATTTTTTGTGTGCCCTGGAAATCAATGCGTAAGCATGCTGGGTATAGCATAGCGTATGAAATTTCTGTCTTCTGCAACTGCTTCTTGATAGGCAAAAACTCTCATCGGGTGGCCGGCACCACTACTGCAGAATCAGGGAAGAAGGTGAGATGGTTACCTTGGCAGGTGACGTTTCCCATCTCCTGCACCAATTTGAGTATTGTGTCTTGGTCACAGCAATTTAACAGTTTTGTAATTTTTGGCCTTGAGGGGTCCCCGGTGAGGGTTGCGCCATCAGTGACCAGAGTGCTCTCATTCTCAGTAGTGTTTTTCATAAGTCTCCATTTTCCCAGTGTTGGTAGATTCTGGTACACCCGTGATGCGCAAGTTGTTCTTGCATGAGCGCACCTCTTAATGTTTGTTCCTAGCTTGTATGACTGCAAGAACCTTCTCCATATTCAGGCATTTCGTAGGTCATCCTCCATCACAGAGATGCGCTGCTCTGCTGCCGTAATGCGGGCCATTTGCTTGTCAAGCTTTGTAGACATGTAGGGAAAGGCACAAGTTCAGCAAGTCTATCTTGCCAAAAATTGACTGAAGGCTTTGTTGCATGACCACCAATATGGCCTCCCAGCCTGACGTGCCCTGCAAGGCAGTTGATTGTTCCTGGTCTGACATGGGCTTCTGCAGGGGCCTGGTAGAGCTCTTAGATGCAAATGTGAGGCGCGAATGTGAACGGTCTACCTTTACAATCACGC
The DNA here is from genome assembly GCA_963921515.1 of Calotriton arnoldi. Lineage (NCBI taxonomy): Eukaryota > Metazoa > Chordata > Amphibia > Caudata > Salamandridae > Calotriton > Calotriton arnoldi. Next base: position 186,044 of record CAWUFW010002971.1, read on the forward strand.
AGCCACCTACCCTGCAGGTGTCCAGTCAAGAACTGTCTCCAATTAAAGACTTCCACACCAGGATTAACTTTAAGAGGACTGCCTTGTTGTGCTGTCGTGACTACCTTATCAATAGAAGGGCTGATCATTAGCACTTCAATATATGGTGGATAATTTCTATTGTAAACTTAAGCAAGAGGTTGACACAGGTGTTCATTCACCACCTTGCTCACTTACTTCGACAGCGCAACATCTCAGTAGCATTGGGCCACACTCACCGCGAAGGTCTGAAATGTCAGCGACAGCTTTTAGTAACACATCAGGATCAGTCCCGCAAGCAAGTTCACATCGCTGGCAGGCACTGTACTGCTACCAGCAAACCTCTCTGTGTTTCCTCCTCAGACCATGGCCCAGCACCCACCAACAGGAGGGATGTAGAAAACGCATTGAGTTTAGAAAATTATCTTGCTGAGCTGGTGGTTCTGAAGAAGTAGCTGCAGTAAACGCTGCAAGAACCATGCCCAAAGTCCTCTTCAAGTCTCACCACATCCGTGCTATGGGCACAGCAGGGGAAACTTCAAGTGCTTTGCGGCCTATCTGTGAGCAATGTTCATGTGGTCCCTGTCCATCGGTTTGAGCCCCAATGGAACTCACTGACTGCACACAGATCGGGGCAGTGTCTGCTGCGTGCAAAGTTACCAACTCCCCAGTTCCTTACTAGTACAGTCCAGGCTGCACTGCAGCACCATTACCTTTGTGCTTGTTGCTGGTGTGTCTCAGGCATGGGGCTCCAGTGCCCGAGTTGCATCTCTCTGTCTCCACGACCTAAGCTTCACGACCGCCCGCTCAGAAGGCTGATGGTCCGGGTGTCACAAATTGTCTTTACACCCTCAAGACCATTTTCATTTTATACTGATGATGTGATTCAGGCTGATGCAATTAGCACTGCTCCCAAATTAGTGCCGCTGTCACCCAGAACACTCACGGCATATGTGACAGTTCTGCTGCATATGCAGGAGGCCGCTGACAGGGCCATAGTGTCAGCGCCTCACCCAGCCCAACTTGCGGTCTGGCGTGACCACCGCCTCATCTGTCAGCAATAGCTCATAGGCCCTGGCTCCCAACTCACGGCCTACTGCCCACGGAGGTATGCCACTCGCAGCACTCCAGCAGCACTCTTTGCCGGTGCCTCCCAGGTGGGCCCTGTCAGGAAGCAGTCAACCTTCACCACGATCTTACAGTCTCACAGCCCACTGCTGACTCGCTCACAACACAGGTGCCGCTTCTCCCTCAAAGTCCTCACCATGCGGTCCGCAGTCTCATTAATTTTGGGAGCCCTACTGTTTTCTCACCCAGCCCAGCACTTTTTGGGGTGCACAATGGCCTGATGACAGGATTTTGGTTGGATTGTTCATCGCTGCTGGCACAGCTGCACTAAAGTAGGGCCATCTTGTCATGAGCACTCTGGTGCTCCCCAGGAGACAGATGTATAAAGCATTTAATATCACCAAAGCAGTAAACAAGTAAAAGATACAACACAATAAAAACTCAACACTAATCTATTTTTATCGTTCAAATGACAACAAATTACAACAATCCAATGTAGGGAACTGGAGATATGAATTTTTAAAGATTAAATAGAAACTCGTGCTTTCTAGCACCAAAAGGGGTTAAAGCGCCACTCGCGGCTATCTGGTTGTGCTGGACCGGGACAAAGTCAAAGTTTCAGACCAATCGCAATGGAGCGCGGGTCGGATACAATGAGTGCTAAGTCCCGGTCAAGATTTTACCTTCACACTTAGTTGGATCTTTTCTCTCATCGACGAGCTCCTCGGCGGGTCCTCAGGTCTTTCGGATTCAATACTCGATTCAATGACAGCGGCCTGCTCCTGTGCGATGCCTCAGTGGGTCTCTGGAGTTCTTTGAGCCTTGACATCGATAACGGGGAGCTCCGGAGCTTTCAACAGGACAAACCAGTGCTGTAAGGCTGATTCTCGAGTCGACTGCTAGGACCACTTCCTGGGAAGTGTGGCATATTTTTATCCAAGAATGCACTATACTCAAAAAATCAAAATGGAGAAATTCTCTCCTTGAATTGCAGAGAAAAATTAAGAATTTTTCTTGTATTCTCCATGCAGTAGAAATATATTTTTATTTGGCAAACTGAACTGAGAATAATGCTATTATGAATGTGAGACTATATTACTGATTATGCAACTACAGTAAATAAGAGTGCCTCTCCCACAACAAGCTTAATCCTTGTGTATTGGACAGGAATATAATATACATGAGAGACAGTTGGTAGCAGGTCTCTGAGGAGAGTACACCAGAGTGAAGAGTGCTGTCAATATTCATTGCTACCATTGTAAATTGATCAATAAAAGATATACCTTAGCAGCAATGCTCTACACTTTCACTTTCAGTAAGTATTAGATAGCAAACACAGGCCTTCCCTCAGAACCACAAAAATGAAAAAAGGAAATTCACAAAACGGAAAATGTACTTGCTCCACTCGAAAAATAAACGATTGCCCCAGAATACACAGAAATTGAAAGTCCCCCCAGTTTAAAACAAAGCAATCAGAAATGTACTACATCTCACAAAATGCCATGCAACTGGATGAGTGCTTCCCCTTTAAGAAGCGACAGAATGTACATATAATAAGTAGTAATAGTCAAATTAATATGACAACATCTCCTTTTTCTCACAGCACTACACAGCCCTTGCTCACCATCAGTCATTCATTTCAATATTTGCATAGGAAACGATGGTTGATGTTTTGCATAATAAGAGACGTCCACTAGCAAAATGTAAATAATGTCACAAGGAAATATACTGTTCATTTTAACTTACTAATTAAACAACTGTAGTAATAACTGTTGCATGCACGAGCTTGACATGTTATGTTATGCTTGTGCGTTGTTGTTTATGTTTGTGACACGCCTGTTTTACGCCTGTGCCTATTTCAGAAAATGCCTTCCGTTGTGGAATGCATGTTGCTTATGGAAGGTGTGTGTAAGTTCAAGTTGGGGGTGAAAAGATATATGTACGTGAGGGCAGACGGTAGGGATTATCACTCATCTGGTCTTGCCTGACTTGCCATACCACCCCTGGAATAAATTTGGATGTTCATGATGGAACCTATTTCCTGGTCTGGAGTCTTTATTTAGGCGAGTGCCTTTCCGCGCTTCCTATAGTAAGATCAAACAAGCGTTTACAATGCTATTGGCATTGTAAATGGCAATGACTTTAATAAAAATTTAAAGGCATTGTCATTTACAATACCAACAGTTGAAATTTTTGCATAAGCAATACGTATTGTATTGCAGAGCGCGGTGTCCATAAAGCAGGCACCGCGCTCATTATTAAAGTTAAAAAAAAATGAGCGCGGTGTCCCTGAAGCGGGCGCCGCGCTCATTACTAAAGTTTTTTTTTTTAATTATGAAACCGAGCGCGGTGTCCCTGAAGCGGGCGCCGCGCTTAGTATTAAAGTTAAAAAAATAAATGAATAAACAGAGCGCGGTGTCCCTGAAGTGGGCGCCGCGCTCAATATCAAAGTTTCAAAAATCAAATTTAAACTGAGCGCGGTGTCTCTAAAGCGGGCACTGCGCTCAGCATGCAAATACAAAAAAAGCAGCCGCCATTGTCCCCATCAGTGTCAATAAACAAAAAAATAGTGCTCACCCATTTATAATGCAGATCGTGTAACAAGCCAAGTAAAAGGACCAGTCGTTATGAGCGGTAACAAATGCAGACAAGGCGGTACCAAGGAGGGACTAACAAGCCTATTTACGAATCAGAAGCCAGCATTTAAGAAGGACAATGACACAAGCCAATGTCAAATATGGGCGGAGAGTGGGCGGGGCTTCCACTGCATACTCTATTACAGCATGCCTCGCAGAGCGAGCAGCGCATGCGCGCTGCAGCTAGGCTCGACCTAAAAATCAGAGTGGTCACGATTGACTGAAGAGTACACTACTACATCAATATGCTTGTTTTATGAAAGAAGGATACTGACTTGACACATGCCCACTCCAGTGCTCTCCTCGCCCGTCATGGCACTCCCATTCTCTTGCCACCCTGACAACATACCTTTAATCCATTAATTCACTCACGCATTCATCTAGCCATTAATGCACTGTTTCTTCAATCCATGCATTTGAACACTCGTCCATTCACTGTTCCTACCATGTACGAGTTTCCTTTTCTCACACTTTCTCACACTTCGACCCTCACTCACCATGCTTCACCATCCTACTTTTGCCCCCACACTGGCCATGATTTCATGCATTTACTCCTATCCCCATCCACCCTCGTAGTACCCATTCAGCCTTTCATCAATGGGTTCACTCATCTTTCCATTCATCCAACTGCTGTATGGTTCTCAAATGTAACCACTCAACAATTCTGTGCACATTTAATAATTAACATTCAAAGAACTGATGGACACAACTTTGACATTTAAAACCGGATCTATTAGCTTTGCGATTTTATCCACAAAAGGTCATTGACTGAAGACGTGCTAATAGCTTTGCCAAAAGGCTAATATTTAGGGAAATTACAGGAAATGAAAACAACCACAATTGTATTACATGTAAAACCGAATCCTCTATAGCACGTTTTGGAAAAATAATTCATTAATATGCCCTTCTCACGATTAATCAGAATTAGAAAGGTGACATTTTTCAAAAATCTATAAAATACAACCTTTTTCTCTTGGAAATGTTATTTAACACGTTTATTTTTATGATAAAAGTCAGGATTTATTTTTCCTGAAATTAAATACGGAAAACAACAGAATGTGAATTAGCATCTTTTTATTCTGTTTCCTGGAATATATACCAATTACGCCTTTATGTTTTCCTCCTATTCAGATACAGAAAAGGACCATTCTTATTAATATGCTTGGGCTTGTGTATTTCACTATGGTAGATAAATACTCAGGGGATATTCACAAAGAAGTGGTGGTGAGAGGCGTTAGTCTCCTTGGCTTAACGCCTCTCACCGCCACTGAAACGCCAGGCTGCACCCTATTCACAAGAATGTGGGGCAACCTGGCGTTTCCCCCTGCGAGGGCGCTAAGTCTCACGACTTAACGCCAAAACAGGCACCCTTGCACCAGAGCGCAAGGGTGTCTGCGAGCAGGGAGGTTTGTTAATGCACAGGAAGGTGTCCCTTCCTGTACATTAACAAACCGAAAATGCCAGTTTGCTTTTCCATGTGTGCTGCTACATGCAGCACACATAGAAAAAGCAGAAACGAGGAGAAAAAAGCTTTTCTCCTCGTTTAGCCACCTTAAGACCTGATTTTTCTAGGTCTTAAGTTTGGCGCTGCCACCTATTATCGCCCCCATTGATAATACGCGGTAGTGTCAAACTCAATGGGTGTTGCGGTGGTACGCCGACCGCAACATCCACTGCACGCCCCCTTTCACGCTAACCTTAGCGTTAAGGGAGCCCTATTCTCAAGGCAGCGTTAAGCCCACTTAACGTGGCTTTAAGCCAACGTTAAGTGGGTTAACGCTGCCTTGAGAATAGGGCTCTGGCCCTATCGCCACAGGAACGTCAAAAAAAGTGACGTTCCCGTGGCGATAGGGGCTTGTGAATATGCCCCTCCGTTTTTTGAGGTTAGCGAAAGTTATTTCAGGTGTAGTTATTTGAGATGTTGAATATTGTAAATAGGCAAGTGGGTTGTTCCCAGATAAAGTAGGTGCAAACTCTGCATGTCTACTTAAGAATTTCCCAATTTTGCTGAGATAAAATACTGTGTGGGAAAGAACAATTCCTCAGACGGACAATGTGGCAGACGTTGTTGGCAAAAATGTAATAATAAATATTTGAAGCTTATCACAATCCATGGATCTAAAGATTAATGAAATTCGGAATTTGATTGATTAAGGCGGCAATATACATTGGTTCTTTTTCAGCAGGTTATGGGGTTGATACCACATCAGTTTTCCGGCCATTGCGGACTTTTGAACGAGTAATGCCACAGGTAATGTGACCTTTTGCAATGTGTTACCAGGATATGGCCCAGATCTAGATTAAAATAGTGGAGCCCAGAACATTGGATACTCTCACAGTGTTATGTTTTATAAATTGACAAATTGATGTTGTAACACGTCCTTAGTGTACGTATGTAGAAATTAAAATGTTTAAATGACAAATAAATACAGTGTGCCTGATTAACAAAGTAAACTTTCATATTTGAGCAAGTTTACACTTTTGAGAAAGTTTAATACTTTTTAGTATTCATAAACTCAGAGCCTGATTTACAAACTGCACTTTGTAGTATGTTTTGTAGTACCACAGGAGTGCTACAAAACGTATTACAAAGTGCTATTCACAAACTGCACTTTTGTAGTGATTTACACTTTTGTAGTAAATACCTACCTCCCTCATTTTCTATGGGAGGGTGTTGCAGTATCAGTGGTTAGACATGTAATGTTCTGGACTTACTGAAATAATGTAAATTGCTACTAAAGTGCAAGTTACTACAAAAATTGTAATCATAAAATATATTAATAACCTATTTTGAATTAAAAAAGAATGTAAACATAAATTTTATTAAAAATCATCAAATTCATTTCCATTCATTTTATACATCACTTTTAATAAATATGAATCCACATTAATATTTTTATTTCTGTAGGTGGCAATATATTCTTTAATTTAAACTTCGGAAAAATATTTTTATTTAATTGAATATATTTCCAATAATTCAAGATTATTTTAATAGTGTTGTATCATGTTTTTACTTTGTCCCACATTTAAAGGAAATCTATCAAATTAATTTACATTCATATTTAACATGAACGTGTTTTCAATATTTCAAGTTAAATGCATTTTTAAAATTTTCCCTATACTTTATCATAGAGAGACTGCAGTTGGGGTGGAGATATCCGCATGGTAAAGTATCGAGAAAAGTACAGAAGTTTCTTTAACTGCATCATTCCACATGAGACCCTTCAAATTGGGAATTTAGCAAGCAAATCAGTTTCACTGCACCGGTACCCATGGTAGTTAACCCTTATCAAAAGCTTTCCTATCTGAGAATTTCTCAAATTCTTAGTTCCTGAAACGTTTTGGTGGGAAACACTATTTGTTCGGTATTTATGCATTACCTGTATTTTCCGATATGAAAATGAAAAACTTTATGTTTTACTGGCATCCAGCTGCAAGTCACCCATAATCATGTGATGTTGCATGCACATGAGGTAAGTGGCCTTATGGCATAAAGGAGGAGTACATCAGCAAGCATGGATACTACATGCATCCTGTCCTCCAGGGGTATCCAGGAGAGACTCCCTAAGTGATGGCGGAAGTTTTCCTGAAGCCAAAGATGCCTCATACATGCTGACTAATCTGGGTGCAAGTTGGCATTGTAGAATTCAAGCGGTAGACCAACGAAGCCAGGAGGTTTGTTTCAGGAAAGATCTCTAAGGGCTTGCAATACATCCTCTGTGGGGAGTTTGGCATCTAATGTGTGTTTGTGCATAGCAGGGATGCGAGGGAGTGTAATGCCTTCAGGAAAGGTAGTGCAATTTTTCCCTGCAGGGGCAAGAGTGGCTCAATACAAGGTAGAGTAATAAGTATAGAACTGTTCTAGGATAGCTTCCTGAGAACAAACTCGGGCGCCTATGGGTGAGATGAGTTCGGTGATTGGAACTGGGTTAGTGTCTTGGCATGTGAGCTAGGTTAAGAGGCAACCTGATTTGTCCCCTTCTCAATGGACCTTAGCTGCATGAGCTGTAAAGTTGAAGCGTCGTAGCCGTTCTAAGAGTTCTGCGAAGGCTGTTTTAGCCTCAGTGAGTTGTGAAAGCCTCTCTGGGTCCTGATATGCTTCCTTGCTGAGTTGAACAAGAAACTTCTCAGCGGACTGTATTTCAATATCTAGAGTTCTGCGGACCCCCACCACCTGTTGTATGCAATGACCTTGTGTCACCAAGGAGGTGGTGCCATGGTTTTCAGCAAAGTAATGTTGAATATGATCATCCTGCTCTCCCCTGAAAACTGGATCATCAAGATAGTCGCTCTACAGGCGCCAGGTCGGAACTGGTGATCTGGTAGATGACCAATGAAGGTTCATATAAAGGGCATCACAGTCCAAGATCACGCGTCCTTGATAGTAAGAGCTACGTATGAGGGGAGTCAATTACGCTGTACACAAAAAGCGGTCCAGTCATATGTGGAGCTCTTGTGGTGGAGATTAGAATGAGTATAGTCTAATGACAGGTTTATGTGTACACCAGGCATCCAAGAGCGCTGCTGTGTTCAGCTACACAATTGTTCAGTGTGACCATGCGGCGGGGCGCTCGGGAGAAGAGGGTAGGACCTATTGAGGTGCAAATCTAATACGCAATTGAAGTCCCCACCGAGAAGCCAAGGGAACTCGTTTTTGTGGGCAACAGAGGAGGAAAGAGTGTTCCAGAAGTCCGATTGCCCAGTATTGGGAGCATAAATGCTGCTATTAATTAATGGCCGCCCACCTAGGCATCCTTCTAGGAACATGTAGCGGATGTCAGTGTCAACTGTGGCATCTAAGACCTGATACGGGACTCCGGGCTTAATCCAAATCAGAACACCATGTGCATACGCATGTCATACAATGTTGTAAGTGGTTCCAGGGGAGGCCCCGGAAACATGTCTCTGCATCAAGATCAAGGGGAATGGGGTATAAAAGTGTAGAGGAAGATATCAGGCCCTCGTTGAGAGACGCATGGGAGATCACAGGTAGGATAGGAAAGTAGGAAGGATAGTATGGAGCGACAACAGCATGGAAGAAAATGTTTTAGGAGGTATTATCAATTACTTAGCAATAAACAATGGCTGGGATTGTCCATCGGCGCTGGCTGGTCTTTGAATGGCTCAGGGAGCCTCACAGAGAATCATCAGAAAGAAGGATATCATAGTCTGTGGTGAAAAGGTGAGGGCCTTTGTCGTCGTCAGTGGTAGTGGTATCTGGGGCTATGTCAGCAGCAGGCTGCAGGGCATGGCGTCGGTCCTCAATGATCTGTTCAAGGTTCGGAGGTGATGTCAAGGAGGGATGAGGAGTGTTCCGAGTGCGGGATTTCTGCCATTTCCTCCTCCTCAACTTAGGCTGGGTCTGGAGCGGGCTGGTCCTGTCAGCTGCTGTAGAGCCATACTGTTGTTCTGCCCTGTCCGATGCCTCTTTTGGGTTAGTAAAAAAAATGAGTAGTGTTGTTTGCTATGATCTTCAGGCGAGCTGGAATGTCATGCTGGAGCAGCTGGCGCTTTACTCCTAGAAAGGAAGATCTTTATTGCTGAACTGCCCTTGTGTAGTCAAGAAATAGCATGAACACTTTGTCCTCTACTTTAAGTGGCCCTGCATGACTTGCAGCATCTAAGATAGTGTCTTGGTCTTTAAAGTGAAGACGTTTCGCTAGCATTGGCCTCGGGGGAGTGCCTGTAAGGGGATGGCAGAGACAGGGTTCCCGGTGGCAGTGTGCTCAGGCTGGGTCAGGCTATCCCTGGGGTCTATCGTGCGGGGTCCTCGGTCAGGATGGTGTCATATGCATGGGCAAGGCGATGGAGCTTCACAGACTCATGTCCGCCATCTTGGCTGGCTCGGCCACGCCCCAGCACCATACTGTGGTTAAGCTGAGAAAACAATAATAACCTGTTTGTATATAAAACTCCATATCACACTTCTGACAAATCGAGGCACTGTAAAAAATTAGGTGTTACTATTTGCCAACAATTAAACAGTCTTAGGCCGTTATTTTGAGTGAGCCAGCATTTTCCATCCCCGGCGCAAACACATGAAACTAAATCAAAGGAGTTAAATGTTGTCATCATGAAAGTCATAGTTATTTAAGCTGTTTGGAATCCGGGTCGTGTCAGTTGTTCTTAATCTACAAGGAATAGGGAAATAATTATTTATTCATCTAATTATTCATTTATAAAATGGTAGCAAGAGCTTTTGATTTTGTTAGCGCGCCCTTTGGAAGAGCAGTGTGGAAAGCCACACCGTTGTGAGGGTTCAGCTTAAATTGCAGTTTGAACACTCTGGACTTAAATATTACTGTTTGAGTGTCAAGGATACTGTTCAGCTGGATGACTGTCGGCACTGGTGAATACCTTTTGGTACTGTACCGCCGCAGACACTGTTAAGCATCTGTTGGCTGTGTAACTGTCTTCATCTGTACACTGGTCCTTTAACCTATTCATTTTCAATAACACTAATTTTTAGCGAGGCTGCATAGGAAGCAGATCATTAGAGGGATATGGCCCATCAGCTCCCCTTTAGCTACTTGCTTTTTCAGATCCTCTGAACAGTATGTTTTTCAAAAATATTGCACATTTTAAAAAACTCGTGTCCAGCAGAAAAGTATTGCATGTCACAGTCTGTGGGAAGCTCCCACACACTACTGAGTCACAATGTCCAAATCACTTCTTCTTTTGCTCATTTCTAGTACCTGCACAATGCATGTGAAATCTCATCATTAAACCCAAACTGTGAACAAATCTCTATTCAAAAGGCACAGGCATTATCCCGCTTTTGGCTAAAGTCAAATTTAAAAAAAACGGAAGTAAAAGAGCATTTCTTGCTAGGCTTAAAAAAACGTGTGGAACAATTGTTTTCGTGTCGAGCCCCTGATGTTTAGCATGGTAAGAGCAAGAGCACAGAAAAAGTGAAGTAAAATTGTAAATAAAAAAGTCATGCATATAATGATACAAATTTCCGATTTGGTGTGCAAAATGTTCGTCCTCTATCATCTCATTGAAGTGCACTTTCTAGACTTCGACTGGAATCAAGGTTAGGGTACGTTCACTTTGCAGTTGCAAATTCTTCAAATATTTCAGACCAGGAATGAACAAAACAAAGCAAAAATCTCAATTTACGTCAAGGTTAGTGAATGCATTTTTCATAAAAGTGTAAAGATTTACAAAACACGCTCAAAATGAAAAGCAGTGGATGGTAATAATCCCTGAAAAGTCATTCCGAGCCATTGCTGGCATGAAAGGCCACATATTTGAAACAGAATATATCAGAATCCCTGCATGCTAATTTAACTGGGCCCCAATCATCCAGCTCACAGTACAGAAGTTTCTTAAACGAACCTATGATTGCTGGCTTTGATGTAGAAATAAATGAAATGCAGGAACCATACTTTGGTCGGCAAATGAAATAACAGCATGGTAATTGGTGAGTTTTTTTTATAGAGTACAACATTGAAATAATTTTGCATAGACCAAAGAATGAAATGATCAGGTGTCATAAGTTAATACAAGTGTGCTTGGGACCAAAACGTTTACACTTCTATACTTTATAAGTTATCATAATGTTTTCTATTATTTTTAAAATATTCTTCTATATATGTAAATATTGATTCATAACATTTATGACATTTTACACATAATGTGGACATTTGCTGCTTCTCATCATTCAACATTTTGAGGGACATCTTGAAAAGCCATTAATTAAATGAAAAGGAATTCAGACTGAAGGCCACAACCTAGACTGATATGCAAAAAAAGAAAAATTCTGTTTTGCTGTAACTTTGCCTTATATTAATAGGAACGGTGTGCAGTTGAAAAAATAAAGGGGCATATTATCAACAAACCGCGATAATCATCGCGAAGCGAGATTAGCGTCATTTTTTTTATCGCCGTCGCTAACCGGGGTTCATCGCCGTGGTATCGACGTATTAACAACGCGCCGCAACCCAGCGATAGCAACCAATCCCGGCGCTAATGGATGGCGATACATCCTGCGCGCCGGCGATAAAAAAAAGCACGCTAATGATAGAAAAGTGGCGATAGGCCAAATAGCGCCGAAATCGGCCGCTAAATTGGCAGCAGGCCTGCAGGTCACATCAATCAAGCGCCAAAATTCCCCATAAAAGGCCAACAAGCAGGGGAAACAAAAAAAAACACAAAATGGAGAATACACCAGAAGCCAGGATAGACATGGAGGAAGCCGGGACTAGTGCTGAGCCCACCAACAACCCCCCAGCTAGCCAGGAGGAGCAGACAGAGACCCAGGAGAAGGCCAAGAGGAAGAGGAACCCCAGATTCAGTCACCAGGAAAATCAGGTCCTGTGTGGCCTGGTGGCTGAACATCAGCAGGAGCTATTCATCAAACGCTCAGTGCCATTGTCCAGAAAAAAAGAAATATGGGAAGACATTACGGACAAGGTGAATGCTGTTGGAGAGAGGAAGAGGAGGACAGTGGATGAGGTCAGGAAGCGCTGGAATGACAGTAAGAAGAATACAAAGGAAAAAATAGCAGCCAATCGGAAGGCAGCAAGTGCAACCGGAGGTGGGAGTCCAGCGCCCCAGCTGGAGCTGGATGAGACGGAGGAAATGGTGGCCCAAGTCATCACCGATGAAACGGTGGTCGGAGTGCCGGGTCAGGACACTGCTGAATGTGAGCAGACACAACCACAGGGTGAGTACCAACCATGGAGTGGGTGGATGGGGGTTGATGGGCACAATGGCACCCATGCACAATGAATTGCATTGCAGACCCACAATCACTGTGGAGCAGGTCCCAGATAGCCCTGTGCATGGTGGCATGGACACAGATCACATGACTCAAGCCAAAACCTTGCAAGACACATATTCACATGTACCCAGACTTTGAAATGTGCACCGTAAAGTCGGACAAACACAGTCCAGGTACAACATCAGATTACTAAATAAGGGCAACATCAAATAGCAAAATGCAACATCACCTAGAGATGTGGAGGGCTTGCAAAATGCACACTTTGCATCATCAGAACCCATATCCAATTCAGCAGCACAAGGCTGCATCTCCCAGACACCCAAATGAGCATGCTGTGTGAATGTGACAGATCACGTGCACCAGTGAGCATGCCGACAACAAGCTCTATACACCTGCAACTTGGCGCATGTGTTTGGCTTGTGTGCAAGGTTGTGTATGGCCATCAAAGTCACCCTGGATGGCCATGCACAACCTTGCACACAAGTCAGACACATGCGCAATGTTACAGGTGTGCTGAGCTTGTTGTCGGCATGCTCACTGGTGCACGTGATCTGTCACATTCACACAGCATGCTCATTTTGGCGTCTGGGAGATGCAGCCTTGTGCTGATTAATAGGATATGCGTGGTGTTTGTCTACTCCGTCAAGCACTTGGGTCCAGTAAGGAGTCAAGCGGTCACATTCCCAAAGCAGATGGACAAGTGTACCCACCTTCCCACACCCTCTCCAACAGTCCGGGTTGTGTGCCCTATCTATTTGGTGCAGGCGTTTGGGGGTGTAGTACCAGTAGTACGCTAGCTTGGTGTATGTTTCAGTGAGGCCTGTGTGAGTTGCGGTATGTCGCACCCTGTGACAGACCCCTTCCCATTAGGTGTTGGTGAGATCACGGCCCAAGTCCCCCTCCCACCGAGCACTACCAGCATGGAAAAAGTGGGTGTAGCGTGACAGGAGCATACTGTACAAGTCCGTGATCAACTACTTATCCGAGGAGCGAGTGATCAACCACCGCTCGTACTGCGTGAGGAGTCTGTGGGGCTGCGCCCGGTTGTTGGGATGGGAGGCCCAATGGCGGAGCTGCAGGTAATGCAATTGTTCAGTTTCAGGGGGTCATAATCCGCACGCAGTTGCTCAAAAGGGATAACCCCTTCCGTGTCGTAAAGTGTGCCCAATGCGCGGCAGCCTGTGCATCTCCAGATAGGGAATGATGTGTCTGCGAGCCCAGGTCAGAAATCGGGATTGCCAAAGAGGGAGTGAGTGGGGAGGGGAATGTCGTGAGCTTGTGTCGACTGTGCGTTAGATCCCAGGCCACCACAGTGGTGTGCGCAATTTGGGATGCATAGAGGTTGGGAGGGCGTTGTGACTTCCAAAGAAAGTGGATCTTCATTAAGTAGGTACCAGCGAACGCGCGGTCCTGGAAGAGCCAGTGTGTTCATGACTCCGCCCGGCTCCATTCCACCAAATACTGCAATTGAACGGCTTTGAAGTAAAGCACCAAACCTGGGATCCCAAGGCCCCCTTCGCTGGGGGGAGGAAGCTAACAGACTGCTTCATTCTCGGTTATTTGCCTTGCCAAATGAACTGGGATAGTTCTGATTGCACCCGTTGGATCCAACCTGTAGGAGGCCGTAGGGGGAGTGTTTGGAATAGATAGAGAAGTATTGGGAGTATGAACATTATCACGGCTGCAATACGCCCCAGCCATGAAATGGGATAGCATTTCCAGTGTCTCAGAGTCCGTGCGGATGTGGGAGTGCAGGATCCTGTAATTAGCTGCCATTGTGGCCTGTAGTGTAGGGGCCAGCTGAAGACCCAAGTACGGAACCGTGGTAGCCGACCACTGTATGGTGTGACGGGCTTGAAGTACCACCAGAAGCGGGGGTGGCAGAGAGAGGCTCAGAGCGATGGACTTTGCACCGTTGACTTTAAACCCGGACGCTCCTCCGAAGAAGACTAACTCCTCCAGAAAAGTGGGCAACGACGTGGCAGGGTCCGCTAAGGTAACCAGGACATCGTCCGCATATAGGCAGATGGTGTGTGTGTCACTGCCCAAGCGTATGCCCATGATCTTTGGATGTTCACGAACTCTCTGAGCAAGGGGCTCCATATATAGAGCAAAGAGCAAGGGTGACACCGGGCACCCCTGCCTAGTGCCTCTGTGAATACGGAAGGGGCTCGATGCGTGTCCATTGACCCTAACTGTCGCAGAGGGGTCTTGATAGCAGTTGAGGATCCAAGTCCTCATTCGTTCCCCCTAGGCCAAAACGGGACATCACAGAGTCCAAGTAGGGCCAATGGACCCTGCCAAACGCCTCTTCCGTATCAACGGTAAGGAGCATGTACTCACCTGGGATGCGGGAGGCTCTCTCGATAAGATGAAGGACTCTCTTCGTGTTGTCGGCAGTTTGTCTCTGCGGTATGAACCCGGCTTGATCAGGGGCGATAATGCCGGGCTTGTAAGGGGCCAGGTGTGCTGCCAGTATACTGGTGTAGAGTTTCAGGTCTAGATTCAAAAGTAAGATGGGCCTGTACGCCTCACATTGCGACCTGTCTTTGCGCGGTTTGTGAATAACCACCAGAGCCGCCACTAGCATCGAGGGAGGGATCGCCCCGCCCTTGCCAAAATAATTAAAGAGGCGGGTGAGGAGCGGGGTGATCGTGGGGCAAAATTGCCTATAAAAGGCCATGGTGTACCCGTCCAGAGCCGGGGATCTGGGCAGTTTCAAGCGAGAGATAGGTGAGATCACCTCCTCTGGGCGGATCTCTGTTCCTATATGTTCAGCATGAGCCTGGGAGACGCATGGAAGGGTTATCTGGTCCAGGTATGCCTCCGTTGCATCCCTCCCCAAGGACTGTGCATCGTAAAGTTGTGCGTAATAGTCCCGGAAGACCTCTGCGATGTCGGAGTCTTCTGTACGTGTGCGGCCTGCTTGATCTCGAAATTCACTGACCCCTTCTCGCAACCTGGTTTCCCTCAGCTTGTGCGCCAAGAGCTGGACGCATTTATTGGCCCCCACGTAGAAGGAGTGGCGCAACTGCAGAGCCGCATATTCTGCCTTATCGCGGTCTATAGCTGCCAGTTGTGGCCGGACTGCCTTTAATTGGCGCCATATCCTCGGGGCTCCTTTTCGGCGATGCATCACTTCTAGCTCCCCAATCCTCTGGGAGAGATCCTCCTGTTAGCGTTAGTGTTCTGCGTTATCCGCCGAGGATATAGCAATGACGGACCCCAGCACCACTGCCATCAGGGCCTCCCATCTAGTGGAAAGGGACATATCGGAGTAGTCGTTATGTGATAGGTAGTTGACTAAAGTGTGTTGTAGCTGTGCCACGATGTCAGCACGGCGAAGAAGAGTGTCCCGAAAGCGCCACTGTCGGGCATGTCTCCGGACTGGAGGGAAGGTCAATGTGAGTACCACCGGAGCGTGATCCAATAGGGCAGTAACTAGAATGTCTGTGGAGGATGTGGTGTCTCTGAGGAGCTGGGTGCCCAAGAAATAATCTAACCTGCCATAAGTCTCATGGGCGCTGGAATAGTAGGAGTATTCCCTAGACAGTGGATGGTAATATCTCCATATGTCTGTCAGGCCGAGGTCAGTCAGTCTGTTGAGTCCTGCGTGGGAGAGGGCGCCTACCTGGCCATAACGCTGCTCTGAGCCATCCAGTTTGTTATCAAAGACTAAATGTAGGTCCCCCCTATAAGGATACTGCGTTCTGAGGTAGCCGTGGCTCCGTACTAAGCTTAATGGAGAAATCTCTCCTGCCCTTCATTTGGAGCATAGACAGACCAAATAATGAGTGTGTTCCCCAATCTGGAGTTGGTAAGTCACTAATCAGTCTTTCAATTCCACTTCTTTCTGCTCAACCCTCCCCTTGAAAGCCATGGAGAGCAAGATAGCCACCCCCGCAGTTTTAGTAGGCCCGGAAGAGAAGAACTGAGTGGGGAAGGCGCGTGAGCGAAGTCTGTGGCAATCCTTGGGCAGAAGGTGCGTTTCTTGCAATAAGCACACCTCAGCTCCCGAATTCACTAAGTAGGCCAAGATCGTGCGTCGTTTGATAGGATTATTCAGGCCACTCACATTAAGAGTGATGACTCAAAGACTATAGGGTGGCATCTACGGCTCAGTGTAGTATGCAGAGGTGAGCTAGCGCCGCTGGAGTGAGGCTACCATTCCCGGATATGAAAGCACCAGTGAGGCAGCAGATGTGCGCAGCCAGGACTGGGATGGAGGGCAGGAGGAAGACAGAAAAGAGAAGAAGGTGGAAAAATAGCCCCAGTAAGAAACAAAAACTAACCAAATCCAAAAATTATCAAAACACGACCAAAGGTCTGGAGGCACTCCATCTTCCACAGAAGATTGGTCAAACGTCATTATAGGGTTTACATGGCCCTGAACTTACCCCGTCTCCACCCTCAGAACCACCCGAGGTAGAGAGCATAGAAGGTAGGAAAGAATAACAGGGCTAAAGGGCCCAGGACCATTCAGGAAGCTTGAGACCTGGTGAGGGCTTCTGGCAGTGTTTCTAGGGCCTCTCGCTGACCCTTTGTATCTCATCAGGGTCTGGACGTCGGTGCCGGCCGAGGCGGCGCCTGCGACTCTGCAGCCTCCAGCGCGGTTGTATCTCGTCAAAGCCCGGGTCCCTGGGGTCTCCTCCGTCGTCCTCCTCCGGAACGTCAATGCCCAAGAGCCGAATGGCCTCCGCCAGGGAACGTAACTGATACAGCTTGACATCGTAGCGAAGGATGAGGCGGAATGGGTGACCCCAGGAGTATGTGATATTGCGCTGGCGGAGGACCACAGTGATGGGTCTGAAAGTCCTGTGCTTTTGAAGTGTGAGTGCGGCAAGGTCCTGATAGAGAACCGGTGTCTGGTAGCGGAATGAAATGGGGTGCATGGTTCTGCCTTTACGGAGTATTCCCTCTTTGGTGCAAAAGTCTTGGACACAGACTAGTATGTCTGCTGGGGGGGCGGTGTCCGAGTGGGGCAGTCCCACCCGGTGGGCACGGTCAATCTTTAGTTCTGCGTCCAAAGGGTTACCCAAAATATGAATAAAGAGCCCACCCACATATGTGATTATATCGCCAGCCTCCACGTTAGTTCTCACCCCCCGGATCCGGACATTGTGTCGCCGGGAGGGGTTCTCTAGATCCTCCAAATGGGATTGAAGGTCTACTTGTTGGTCATGTATGCGGATGAGGGCCTGCTGCATGACTGAGACCTCAGATTCTCGGGCGTCACTTCCGTTCTCCAACGCTGCCACACGTTCCCCGATGCCATCCATTTCTTTGTGGACCTCCTTGAGTTCCGCCGTAAATTCCCTCTGTACCATGTGAATATTGTCCCGAAGGGCTGTAAACAGGGACTCCAGGAAGGCCCTTGTGACTGGCTCTTCTACGGGGCCACTCATGGTGGCCGGGGAGGGGCCGGGTTTCTTTGCGGGATCTGATGGAGTCACCCCCCCCTGTGAATGCGCAAAAACCTCCTGCTGGGATTAGCTTTTCTTCCCTCCGGTGGAGGCCATGTTGCGGGCCAGGTTCATGGAGCGCCGGGCGATAGAACAAGCCCGTTGGCGCGTTAGCCCTCCACTCCGGTCAGCTGCTGGTGGTCCCGGTCGTCGCACTAGAGCCCTGTGGAAGGGAGGCCCCTGGGTGCGTGGGGCGCTGGATCCGGTGGGCCCTCCGATATGTTCAGGCTGACCCTCAACGCTTGGGATGGCTGTGGCACAATACGCTGCGCTCCTGCACCACCAGTGGGCGAAAGGGCTGAGTGAAACCCCGCCCGCCACGCTGTGTGGCGCCCTGAGCGCTCGGCGTGGTGCACAGTCCTCAGTGTTCGTGGAGATCCGGAGCACTCTGCTCGCACCAGGCCGGAGCCCCAGGCCCGTCAATGCCCCGCCTCATGCAGACTCAGCCCCCGGTGCCGGGAGCCGACCTCCTCTGGGACACCCGTGGGCAGCACGGGAGAGTGGATGCCAGATCTGGGTGCTGAGTCCCACGGGTGAAATATGAAGAGCGGGTCCGGTGGGGGCCAGGGCCCAGTTCACGTACCCCCGCTAAACATCACCTTGCGTGGGATGTCTTGCGCCGCCGCTGCTCAGTGCCAATCTAGGCCACCTGGCCCCAGGCTTGAGCTCTCCGATATGCGGTGCAGGCCCCTCGAGAAAGAGCCGCATCCAGGCGACGCGCGCTCACCTCCCGGCCGGGCACGGCCTACGCCAGGCCTCTTCATGCGGCTACGGCCCCTGCTGTGCCTCCCCTGGGCCCGGCAATCCTCAGCGGTGATCCCTGTCCTGCGGGCTCGGAAGCAGGCCCCCTGCCAGTTCCCCCGCCGGTGTGGGTGTGGTTACTCCTGAATGGTCCTCGGTCTCCGCCCCGCCGGGCCGGCCGCCGCTAGCCACTCGGGCCGGAGCTCCTCCGGGCGCAGCACCCCCACTCCCCGCGGTGCAGAGCCGGTGCGGTAGAGGGCAAGTCCTCATCGTTGCTGGGAGGGCAGGGCGGCCGGCTCGGCGCTCGTCGCGCTACACACTCTCAGTAGCCCCTGAGGTCGCAGTCCGCACTCAGCCCCAGGTCGAGGCGGCGTAGTTAGAAATAGGCCGCAGCTCCGTCCCTTGCCGGGCTCCACCGCTTCGCTGCCTTCTTGGCGCTGCCCACTAGTCAAGCGGGAGACACATCCTTCTGTACACATAGCCCCCGATGTGACCCAGAAATCTCATGACCACCATGCACAAGTGTCACAACTCTGGCCAACACACATAGTCACCACAGCTTACAACATCTCTGCATTGTACATTCACAGAAGTCAAAGGCTCATTGTCTGAAAGGGACGAGGGGCAGTAAAACTAAAGCAGCAGGTGCCACTATCACACAATGCACTGCACACACATACAAATCTGAGTACATCAACATTGACTACTAGGTGTCACAAACTGCATCACTCACACAACTGAACAGAGGACAGAACAGGTAGCGCCTGTGTGTAGACACTGTCATAAAACAACTCACATATTGCTAAAATGTAAGATGGCAATGTACAAGGACAAGCTCACATCCGTGATGCCCTTGAAATATGCAACATCCTGCTAATAATAAGCAGCTCATCCAAAACTGTCAGATGGTACAGTCTCCCGCAGTCAGTTTGCCAAGTTAACTAATGCATGCACCCACATGTAACACACTGTTAAACTGTATCTCCTGTTCCAATTGCAGAGGGAGAGACAACACCTCCTGGACAGCAGAATGACCCACCACTCACGTCAGACGTGGATGATTACACCACCATCAACCAGGAGGAATTCCTCCAGATGCTGGACTCCCTTGACACACAATCTACAGGAGCGGGGCAACCCAGCAGCATTGCGCAAACCCCACCCCATGCACAAACCATCCGGCAGCAGGCACCTCCCACCACAGCTGCCTCCCCGGACCTTGAGGACACATATCAGGCCTTTCACCGCCATGTGCTTGAGGTCCAGCGGGAGACGCGTGACCAGGTGCGGTTGGGGTTTGAGAGCCTGGCAGCCAAAATGGACGACATACGTGGGTGTCTGAGTCCCATCAGGGACCACATGCAGAGGATGACAGACATCCACAGCCCGCTCAATGCTCTCCAACGCTCCCTGGATGACATTGCTGTAGTCCTGACACAGAGACTGGACCAACTGTCTCAGCAGGGTGGCTACAGTAGTGTCAGCGCTGATTTGTCCCGGATAGCCCGGATAATGGAGAGCAGGGAGCGGCGTGAAGAACAACAGATGGCTGCCACGGCTGAACACCAGCGCAATGTAGCTGGGATCTACCAGGCCCTGCATCTGCTCGTCACCTCACTGCTGCCCCAAGCTCTGGCGCCAATAGTTGCTGCTGCTGGCGGCTCCACATCCTCAGCTCCGCCCCCTGATGTGTCTGTGCCTCACAGTGCTGCACCAACCATACCACCACCCACATGTGAGCCACATGACACATCAGAGGACGAAGATGATGATGATTCTGCCATCATGGTAAGGAGAACACAGAGCAAACATTGACGTCAGAAGGCCGGGCTTACCTTGGTATTCTTCTTACTGTCATGCCACCGAACGACCCCTTCCATTGTCTTCCAATGTCACCCAACACTCACCTTGGACCCAGACATGGACTTCCACACCAGCTTATTTCTGTGACAATGACACTGCTAACTCCGCCTCTTCCCTCTGATCCGTCACTCCCTAAGGACTCTGTCTGCCCCTCTAACGGGCATAGATGCAATGTTGGGTTGAATGTCCAAGTACTGTCCCTGTCTTCCCCCTTTGTACTGTAAATAAATATATTCTATTCACACAGATGCGTGTTTACATGATCAATTAGGCATTGAACTTCGTCAATAATACATGTCCTGTGAATCCACAAGAAGGTCCAGCAAGGGAAATACAAGCTAGGTACATGTGTCACCTGACATGGATCGGCAGTGAGATGAGCCTGAATGTGTAAAATCTCTGTGGCCACCTTGATCAGATACCACAATCTAGCAATAGACCAACTTTCACCCACGTTCATTCATGAGACAGGCATGTGTGAACAAATGTAGCAGTCTGTTTCAGGACACAAGTAGTGTCACCCTGAACAATAGCAAACCCTAATCTCCTGGCATATCTACTTACACACAACATGGTGTACTAATCTTGTTGTGATGTTGCCCATTGCATCTCACAACCCTAGATGTTGCACACCAGAATCACATTGCTGAGGAGACCTAAGGGCACATGTCTAACATACATATATATGGAACAACAAAGTCTGCCACACTGAAGTGTAGTTCACAATGGTGACTATGGCCAAAGTGCTAAGCGTCACTCAGCCCCTATCTGTGCACAAACAATGCCTGACAATCTTTGAGCCCTCTCATGCTGTGCCCACTGTGAGCATATTGGTCAATGTGTCTACGGATGTCTGTTGAACTGCACTTGGCATATAGTCTGTTTCTGTGGCTACATTCCAAGGGTGTCATCACTATGAGTCAATGACAAAAGTGACAGCTGTGACAAGTGCCCATTACACTGTCGGTACAGGGAGCTATGCAACATGTCAGCACATGTGTGCATCAGACCTGTGTGCATGCAACCAAACGTCAACTGTGAGCAAAGCATAACTCTAATAATTATGGCAGTCCGAAAAGGAAGATAGTAGAAGTTAAGTCAGTATACCTTACAGTGCAACTCCTAAATAACATCTGTGAATAACCTCAATAGTAAGGTCAGAACTCATTGTCACGTAACTCATGTGATTCACAAACACTGTTGTGCCATGTGACTTTACCAATTGACACACAAATGACCTACATCTTGCATGTCATGGGGATTGAGCTGCCATGCACAGGGACAGGTAAGGCAAAGCAAGCTGATAGCCTGGTACCACGCATCAAGTGTGCCAAGGTCTGTGCAATGTATATGGACTCAGAGGCCGGAGCATCTTATATGCATGTGTCATACGCTATATGTGTTACTCGGTGCATACATCCATATCCATGATGGCTAACTCTAGCAACTTCTATGTACTCACATATCTATGTTCCGACATTGTGTAGTAATTTAGCAACCATGTGCAGTAAAACCCTGTGCGTCACACTTAAGATGTCGAACGTCACAATTAAAAGTCCCTAGACTAAGCTGTAAACCATACTTAACAATCTGTCAGCCATGCAAGTTCACTGTGCTCACATATATGGTATCCTGACACTATCCATCCTGCTAAGTAACAGGTCATGACCATAGTCACACATTCAATGATTTGCCCATTGACGGCATGAGTTGCATACAATGGAATAAGCCCCACTCCCCCACATCATCCCTGATGTAAGTGCAAACAGACCAAATATAAATAACATTATTTATTTAACAAATATGAAAAGTCTAAATTCCCTACACTACCACTAAGAACTAATCCTAACACTAAATCTAAACTAACTATTAAATTGAACTTCACTTAACCCCATACCCTAACTATTCCTAAACACGCAAAAACTGTAACGACATCAACCCCCCACCCAAAGGAAAATGAAACTTATCCCCAAATACCATAAAATTTGTAGAAAAATATATACATTTATGAACTTGCACTAACTAGGCCTACACTAAAACTACTCTGCCTAAAACAAACATAACATCACTAACACTAGCCAACACTGAAACATAAACATCGGGGCAAGGGAGAAGAGGGGGTGGGGGCCAAAATGGGGAGGAATCACTGCAGCCCAAGGTGTGTCCGGATATCATGTAAGTTCCTGTTGAGGTACAACAATTCCCTCCGTATGTCAATGAGCATTGAATTGTTCGCAGCAAGCATCCTCCTGTCCGTGGCGTTAAAAGGCTCCACGGGAGCTGCAGCTGCAGGTGCAGGTGGTATTGGCACCTGTGCGGGTGTGGTCAGAGGGGGAATGACAGTCTGAGGAGCCACACTGGGACCAGAGGGTACGGGGAGGGCCTGGCTGTTGGTTTGGCCAACGTCCTGCAATGCATTCCATTTCCCGGCCTTCCTGTCTTTCCGATACCTCCTCGCCATCTGTCGGAAACCTCTTGCAACCTTCTTCACATGAAGGTACCGGTCCTTGCCTACCTGGTAGGCATGTTGCTCCGCAGGTGTCATGTTGTCTGTAACATATAATAAATGTCAATTCCAGTACATCTGAACATGTTAATGTTCACCATAAAACCGTTAATCAAAGATTGATTCAACATGTGAGCCAACACACCAGTGTAACTAAGTGAAGTCCGAGACGGACGTGGTCAACCAAATATATAAGCCTGAATGTTTCACTACATGCTGTGGAGACTGACATGACAGTGCATGTCATGGAACATGTACTGTCACTACAAAATGAGACAGACACAGTCAAAACATGGCACCATTGGACACCCTGACTGCGGTTGACTTGTACAAATGCCTGGAGGAGGGAGGCATTTGCCCTCCAAGTACAGAACCACCCTCATCCTGTCCTGTGACACACTGCAGCATTTAATGCACAATGCACATGTGCACCCCTGTGTGTACACCAGCAACTGTGTGCAGGTCATCAAGTCCGCACAAAAACAGCCAGTCTTGCACAAGATTGCAATGGGTGTCTGTGTGCAGGTGTGCTTGTCAATCTATAGTAATGTCACACTACATGCACAGGAACAAGACTGGGACAGCCCTACTCACACTTCCAGTCGTGCTGCACACATGGGAACATGTTTGGTGTATGACCGCTTACATTGACGGGATGCGCTGTCCCTCACTCCACCATTACTATACAATTCCTGATGTTCTGCCACTGAGAGGGCGAGGCATCATTCCACCCTAATTGTCACACATGCATGTCTTGTGACCGCTGACCTCACTCCGTAGTGAATAAGAGCACGCATGCCTTTACAACGACAACTGTTCCAATGCATTCAACATTAAACTGCACCCTGGGGTCATGTGCGTCGTGTCATTGTCATGGCTAATGTTTACACACAGATAGTGTCGTTGAGCCCTGCATTGCGTAATATATGGTACTTTGTAAAATGCATACCTCAAGCGTGTGTTGGAAATGTGTGTGGAGTAATGTCACCAATTGTGTCCGAGGAGTATGTACACATGATCCATAGTCAAGCATGGAATGTCCCCACGGACACAGGCTGCCAACACCAATGCAGTGCACAAAGATGCAATTGCAGTTAACATGCACATCTTTGAAATGTGTTTGGGTAATGTGCCATTGATATGTCTGACTCTCAGCTACACCCTGCCACTTCAGTGAAGCTGCTATGCAGCATACATAAGTAAGCACTGTTCAAACATGTCTCTGAGCTTGCACCCCCTGAAAAGCACTGCATCCTTGTGCACAACTTGACACCCACTGCACGCACTGTTTACAATAAACACAGCATGTAAGTGTGCCTTCTTGACAAGGCAGCGTAACTCTACATTGGCAAAAAGGCTACGACCCAATTGACAACACCACTTCAGTGGAAGTGACGCAGTGGCGACGTTTGGGTATTACAAGGATGCCCCTCAATTGGAATGGGTATCACTGACAGCTGATGGGCAAACTCACAACTGTGAAACAGATCCATTGGCCCACCTTTACCTACCAATTTGTAAACGAATCTGACTTACACAATGCATCTTCACATTGTGGGTAAGGGACATGCGATACACACCCATACTGCTTATCAACAAAGTGTAGCATATGTAACAGTCATCCATGGCACTGCTACATGACACTAGAATATGTCCATACTCACCAGTGGCGTGCGGGTCCCTGTATCTGTCTATGTCCCCCTGGGTTATAGGCTGACGACCATCTGCGAGACAACAAATGTTAACGTGTTGTTACCAGACGTAAGCAAACATCACATATTCATGATGAAATACATTACAGTAACTGATGATGCAACATAACTGTGGTGTTGCCTTTCATGTTGGCCACATTACTTTGACAACTTAGACTGCCATTCACGCAGGAGCTGTGAATGCAGAGCCGGACCACACAATACATTACTGCTGGCAGACATGCACATATGAGTCGTGTGACACAATGTCAAGGCCCCATCACTACACGGACATGGGATTAAAATAGCTCTGTGTACAATTGCATCTCGGCCGATTACAACGGGCAGTTACCCAGAGATATTTGGGCTATGACACCCTGGAGATGTCCCATTTGCGGTGTGTCTTTTTGACCTCTCCAAATCATACTCACACATAAACCATGTACAGGGGCAGCGTAGCAATGGTTCCACAAGTGATGTGTGACTGCCATTATTTACACTACACTCTGCCAAGCACACAGCACACGCGCACAATGGCTTGGCTAGTACATGTACAGTCACCCTTACTGTACACATACATACATTAATGAGCATGCCGGTTTGGCACAAGTGTGCCAGCTTTGGCACAACATTGTTAGGTGTTGATCCAGCGCAGTGGGTCACCCAATATAGCCCCCTATGATTGTCGGCATGGTACTGCGTTGTGCCTCTGATGTGACCACATCATGTGTAAACACATTGCACCTCACACATCACTCATCAAATGTACATGAATTGGACCCCTCATACATGACGTCCGCTGCGGGGACAGACTAGCAAGGCCACTGACTAACTGTCAGTGAAATTGCTCTGGCAGCCTCGCTGCTCCACCATTGAATGAGGCCTCCCCAAACACATGCACTCTCTGGAGTGTGCTTATGAAGGCCTCCTCCACACGCAGGTTCACCTGTGCACCAACCCTGGTGGTCAATTTGAGCTCTGAATCAGGCATTCGGCTCCATCATTCACTCTTATCAAGTTGTTACTTCACTTTTTTCCACACTCATACATAATCTATTGTTTGTCAGTATCCGGCTTCCTGATGCGTACTCTGTATTCCCTCTCTACAGACTTTTCATCCTTCCACGCCCCTTTCCCTGCTACCGCTGCTGCCCCCGTAGACCTATAGCAAACTCCCTCACCCACATCATCTCCACGCATGCCTTTGCATCCCCCAACTACAACACACTGTGAGTCCTCAACTTCCACCTCGACAGACCACATTGCTCCCCATCTTCAGAAATAGACTAATGTAAATGGATTGACCACATACACACACCTTGATGGACTTGAACATGCACACACCCCCATCGTGCCTTGCGACCCTTACAAATGAGTAGACGGTCACAATAAGCATGTGCTTGATGGAATGTGTCCTACAGGTGACCTAGATTACAATGTGGGCTTTACAGCGCAACATGTTTACTACCCGGTCATTACAACAGAAATTGATAATACAACTGGCGCTGGATTGCGCTCTACAATAAGGGATATTACGATAGTGTATTCCGACACCTTCCCTTCTGTTGCAAACACTGTAGTGGGGAGACTAAATCATGCAATTCAAGAGTCCAGTGCATCATGCGCATGTCTTTTTGAAGACTTTAATTGTATTAACGAAATTGCAACAGGATCACGGTGTCAACACAGCATTATGACATCATGCCTTCATGTCCCACACGTCAATAGTCAATGTACGTAACAGTATTCAGGGTTAAAATAGTGTTTGTACTTACCACCCTGGATGCCAGTCATTACTCCTGTGAAGTCCAGGATGTCGGCCTCACGTGCCAGCATGTCCTGCCAGCGGTGCTTCCACTGGCGCACGTTCCGGTCCACTCCAAAGCACCGGAGCATCTGCACCCGCACACGCTCCCAACGCACCTTCCGCACTGCCACACTGTACCCTTGCAGGATACGTCCACCCCTCTCCAACATCAATGGCAGGTTAAATTTAACCAGCCAAAGGAAGCCCCCCAATGCCCCCTCAGACATCCTTCCGGACCTGCCCACAGCCGGCATCTCCCTGCACCCCAGTAACCCCTCAAACAAAAAAATGATAACCCCCTAAAACAACTTACGTGAAATACACAAACACAAACACACAACTAGACTCAGGACAGGAGACAGTCAAACAATTTAAAACAATTTAAAACAATTGAAAACAATTGAAAACAATGTAAAACAATTTAACACAAGCTAACAGACACTTTTCACAGGACACAGGACACAGCAACACTCTCAGAATCTCACACCAACAGCACAAACCACCAGACACCTCCTTCAATCTCAGCAATAACCAGCAATGTGCTCAGAACAGAAAGTGAAAGTGAAGGACACTCCCTTGGTAAACAGGAAGTATGCATACATCACTTCCTGTGTGTTTGCGGCCCGTTTTTAAGTATGCGATGAATTTTTGAACGCAACTAGCTCGCAAATGTGCTCATGTTGTTAGTGGATTGTGTATGCGGCCCGTTTTTAAGTATGCGATGCAGTTTTGCATGCAAATAGCTCGCTAATGTGCTCATGTTATTGTATTGTGTATGCGGCCCGTTTTTAGGTCTGCCATGGATTTTTGCACGCAAATGGCTCGCAAAGGTGCTCATGTTATTGCATTGTGTATGCGGCCCGTTTTTAGGTCTGCGATTGATTTCTGCACGCAAATAGCTCGCAAAGGTGCTTATGTTGTTGGTGAATTGTGTATGCGGGCAGTTTTTGGGAATGTAATGTTCATCTGCACGCATTTAGGACGCAAATAGGCTTAGGTTGGTACTGTGTTGTCCATTGGGTGTGTCTAGCGATGTTTTTTACTTGGCACATGTAAAGTTAGACATTGCGTTTGCGTGTAGATTTTACGGCAAGACCAACTTCTTTTTTTATTTATTTAAATTATTAGTTTAGTTTTCAAAAACCTTTATTGGAAGATGGAAAGGCCACATACACAGCGTACTGCCTACATCCCAGATGGGCCGGCAGCGCAATTGTCAGTGCCAGCCAAAAGCTAATCTCGGGGGGAGGGAGCACACAGCAAGCCGCCTACAACCCCATTTGGGGCCGGCCGCGTCGGGGGAGCTGACAGCAGTATGACAGGAGCGTATCCGTACCCCACCCATTACATACATTTCTTCCACTATGCATATAAGTGAGCGACATTGTAATATCTTTGTTCGAACCTGGCCTTCACACAGGAGCCCCCTGAAACGCTCCGTCCCCACAGGTGTATTTGGACGTGGCGGCCTTGTATCACGAGTCTCCCCCGGCAGGAGGCTCCCATGTATGGAAGGTTTAATTCCTACGGCGAATGTGGGGGTGGGTATTATGCAAATAAGCAGCACTGCGGCCAGCTGTGACACTGGCCAGTCCTGCGCCCACCCCTCCCCCGACACCCCCTTCGGGAGGTACCACCTGCATCTAACCTGGATTTGCACTGGGAACAGGTTGTGATGGCCATCCCGAGGGATCCGAAGTAAAATGTGACCCAGAAGAGAAAGAGTGGAAGGAAGGAGAAAAGAAGAGGCAGAGAAAGGACTCAACTCTCCGGCTGGCTAGCGATGCGGGAAGGACGGGGGGAGAGGCCGGGACGGAGCGAGCAACTCCCCGGAGGAGGCGCTACCCATATAGGAACGGGTAGTGAGCTTAGCGCAGGGCTGGGGCAGGGCATATCACTCTTGACTGTCATCGGGAGGGACTCCCCTGGGCAGGAGAGGATCTTCAAGGAGTTGCAGGGCACACAAGCGCGGAGGTACATACGGAGCGTGTTCCAACCGAGTTAAATAGTGGATAAGGGGCTGCCAAGTACGCTGGAATTTAGCGTCTGTATGCGCCAGCCGATGCATCAGGAGTTCCATGGCCATTAGGTGCCAAAGCCGTGTAATCCACACTGAGGCCGGAGGAGTGCATGGTTTTTTCCAATGTACGGCAATGACCTGCTTGGCAGCAGTAAGCATTTGAAAGATCCGGCGGCAATCCGCCGGTTTCATCGCTTTTAGCGAGGTAGAGTGGTGACCCAGGATTATCACTCCCGGATCGCTAGGTAGGGGGTATCCCACCACTGTTTTGCCTCGGCCGAGGATGTCCTCCCAGTAAGGTAGGATCAATGGACATTCTCACCAAATATGGAGGAAGGAGCCCCGAGATTTCAGACATCTCCAACAGGCCGGGGTACAGCTCGGGAACATGCGTTGGAGCCGAAGAGGAGTGTAGTACCAGCGCGTCATCATTTTGTACGCAGACTCCTGTTGAGCTATCGATTTAAGAATACACCGTATGTCTCGCCAGAGCTGCGCCCATCGCTCCGGGGTGACATCCTCCTCAAGATCCCTTTGCCACTGGTTTCGATACGTGAGAGGGAGTATCGCCTGAGAATATAGAAGTACTTTGTAGGTCCGGGAGATCAATCCCTTAGACCCATCAAACGATCGCACCAGACGTTCAAAGGCGTAAGCTGGCGCGTGGCGCCCTCAGTATACGATGGGTCCCGCAGCCAGTGGCAAATTTGAACATATTCCAGCAGCACCGTTTTGGGGAGATTACAATCCGCTCTACATCGGTCAAGAGTTTTGAAGATTCCTCCTTCGAAAAGCTGTTCTATGATGCGACATTCACCTGCCGCACAGTGTAAAACTCAGATGGGCGAGAAGCTTGCCGAAAATCTGTATTAAGTTAGACCGGCGTATGAGGAGAGGGGAAGGTAGTAAGGTGTTGGTGAATCGCAATCCTGTCCAAGATCTCCAGCACTGTGCGCGTAGGAGTGGCGACATAAGCACTGGGGTGTCTAGTAGACCTATGCAACCATGCCAGGTCCCAAAGCGGACGGCACGCCACAGCGCGGTCTATGTGGAAGCAGTGCTTCTCACTAGCTCTTACTGACCATTCCAAGATATACCGCAGGTGGGAGGCCCAATAATAGGACAACAGATCAGGGCAGGCCAGCCCCCCTCGATCTCTTGGTAGCATCAGGACTTTAGTCGATAGGCGGGCCCGCTTCCCTCCCCAAATTAAGCCGACCAATTCCCTCTGGAGTGTCAGGATATCGTTGTGTGTGATTGGCGTGGGGAGTGTCTGACAGAGGTATAGGGCCTTTGGTAATAGGGACATTTGAATCGCGTTAAGGCGTCCTAACCAGGACTGGGGCAACGACCTCCAACGGCGTAGGTCCGCCCGTATGGAAGTCCTACTTACCGGCCAGTTAGCCTGTGTCCAGGTGTTAAGATCAGCTGTAATATTAATGCCAAAATACCGGATAGAGGTAGGAGCCCAGCGTAAGGGACTGATGTTTTGCACTTCTTCATGCAACCGGGAGGGAAGAGTTAGGTTAAGCGCACACAACTTGGAAAGGTTAACTTGAAGGCCCGATGCTCGCTCAAAGAGAGACAGGAGATCCAGGAGTGTCGGGAGGTAGGTCAACGGCTCAGTGAGCGTTAACAGAAGGTCGTCCGCAAATGAAGCTATCTTATGGTCCATTGCCCCCATGCGAATGCCCCGAACTTCCGCCGACCGCCTGATGGCAATCGCCAAGGGTTCCACTGACAGAACAAAGAGCAGCGGCGAGAGTGGACAGCCCTGGCGGGTGCCTCTGCAAATGAGGAAGGACGGGGTTAAAGTGCCATTGATGCGTACCCGCGCCTTAGTGGCGGAGTAGGGGGCCATAATGCGGGCGATCATGAGAGGACTGAGACCTATGCGGTGCAGGACCGCACGGAGAAAAGCCCAGTCAACCCGGGCGAGAGCTTTCTCCGCGTCCAGGGATAGGAGAAAAACGGGGGTTCCCCGGTGGCGGACCTTTTGAACCAGATGAGCTACCCTACGCACGTTGCAAGACCAATTTTGAACCTAGATGGACAGTCAGAGGAAATGTCTTCTCTAAGCCATTGAATACAGGCTGATGTTTCTTGCGCACAATGAGGGCAGCCTACATTTGAGATCTCAAGACAGGTGACAGACTAAGGGCCATATCCTCAAGGGCCGGCGATCAATATCGCAAAGCGCACTTAGCGCTTGCATATTTATTGCCGGCTAACTCTGGAATTAATCGCACGGTTAGCGCGTTGTCAAGAACGCGCATCGCCGAGCCGATACTAGTCACTGAGTTAGCTGCCAAATGTGCGATTGGCGCAGCTAATCCAGTGCTAATCGCACAAGGATTGGCGATACGTTGTTGATAGGGCAGGGCTGACTTTGCCATTATATCAACCTTCCATTGGATATAATGGCAAAGTCAGCCTGAAAGCAGGCGTGAGGAAGGTAGCGATAACCAAGGTTGGCGCTACTTTTCTTATCGCTCTGCAGGTTAGCGTTCACATTGTTGATAGGAGAAATGTCGGTTTGCAACATTACTCACATTGTTTTTGCAAGGAACGGCCAACTTGCATCTCATTTGAGATGCAAAGCTGGGCGTTAAGGTAAGGGCCGCTACGTCAAGGATTCACGCGATAGTGTGACCTTGTTAATGGTGCGATTACATTGTCGCAGCTTTTGGCCTGTATACGGACGCTAGAGCGGCGATAATGTTATCTTGGGTCCTTGATGTTATGCCCCTTGATGTCACTTAACATGACTCATCCCCAGATCACTAGCAATTTGCAACTACAATCATTGAATTGATGATGTGAATTGTAAGTGCACAACTCACCCGTGAATCTCACAAGGCGCTTGGGGGAGTAAGTGTGCAGCTCCGTCTCTGGCAAATTGCCATGTCTTGTTGTCCCTCCTGAGAGCCTGCAGGATGGTAGAGCATTAGATGTTGACTGTCATCTTGTTCCCGGATTTGCCAGCGACGTAGGAGAATGCTCTTCCTCCCACTCTTGATTTGTGGTTCCGGGGTGAGTCTGCGTGGCCAAGGTTTGCTGTGCGTCATTTCCTCTTGGGGAGGTTGAAGGTGACTCTCTTGTTGATGTATTTCTGTCCGATGATGAGGTGGAGTGATTTGTATGTGTGTGAGTGATATTTAGTTGACTCTTATCTCGAGGTTGATCCAGTGGAGGTTTAGTATGTTCTGTCTTTTGTGTTTGTGACGTGGGGTTGTGATGACAGGTATGTCTGCGCACTTCAGGATGTTTTGGTGCTTGTGTAGTAGTGTTTTGTTGATTCCTGATTTGAGGGCATTGCCGTAGTCCAGTCTGCTGGTGTGAATGCGTGGTTTTGCTTTTTGATGCATTTGGGGGATATACATTTGGATGTATTGCGTAGGATCCGTAGGCAGTTAGGGCTGTTGAAGGCTATGGAGTAGATCTGGAAGGTCATGGTGACAGAAGAGTAGTGGATGATGCCGTGGTTGCGTGTGTGGTCTGTCGGTGATGGCAGGCTTACCTGGGCGGAGAGCCACCAGGTGTTGTCCCATGCGGATGTGGATGGCATGAGGATGTGGATGTCAGTCTTCTCTGAGTTGAGCTTTCGGCTGATGTATTTCATTCGATCTGCACTTTCCAACATTCATAGCTGGGAGCAGATTTGGTAGTATTTTCAGATCTTCGTGAGGGAGTGGATGAGCTGTGTGTTGTCTGCGTATGAGACTATGCTGAGCCCATGCTGTCTGACGATGAAGGTGGGTGTGTCCATGTAGTTGTGGAATACTTGTGGGGCTTAGGGACGATCCGTGTGGTACTCCGCAGTTGATCTCTGTCGGTTGGTGGATGAAGGGGGAGTCAGATCCTGTGGTTTATTACGGAGAGGGAGGAGTGGATCCAGGAGAGGGCGGTTCATCGTATCCCGGTGTCGTGGTTTCTGGCGGATGTGCTGCGTTGTGTGACAGGGTTGAAGGCTGCAGAGAAGTGTTATGGGATGTGTTCCACTAGTTGGGCCTGGTCAAGTGGCATGCGTATGTCGTAGTTGGTGGTGAGGTGTGCGATCTTGGTGCTGTGCTTGCTGCCGTACCCCGACTGAGAGGGGGCCCTGATGGGATTTTCTTCAGTGAAGGCACTAATCTGCGGCTTTATGTGTCTCTAGGTGACTTTGTCTGCAAAGTGTGGGAAGGAGATGGCCCAATAGTTCTTCAGGTCTGTTGGGTGAATCCGCCGATACGCAGATTAGTTCGACAATGAGATAGGTCTTGATGTGCTTCATGAAGGTGTTCAGGGATGGTGCGCATGTGGGGTCTGCTGATGGCTCATTCATGGTCTTGTGGTCAAGGTGAGTTTATTTTATCTTATTTGACCCCCATTTCACACCCAATTTTCATGTTTGACCCCCATTTCATGCCCAATTTTCATGTTTGACCCCCATTTCACGCCCAATATTCATATTTGACCCCCATTTCACGGGCAATATTCATATTTGAGCCCCATTTCACACCCAATTTCCATATTTGTGCCCCATTTCATTACATTGTAATGATATTTTCACACAGACTGAACATTCATGATCATTGTTTTCCCCATACGCCCACATACATTTCAAGATTTAGGACCGAGTACACCCTGTAAATCATGATTTACGTACAGTATGTCACACTAATTGAGTAATTGTGTGCCACAATTTACACCTTCTTAAGTCAAGTAGTGAACAATTGACACACTATGGCATCTCTGTAATGAGGTGACATGCACGCCATTGTTTGACTTTAGTGGTCATTATAGTTAATTTTGAACAATGTGAAAGTTTCATTTGGGATATACTTATGCAGGAGAGTGATTTGCAGACAGGGTATATGTGTTAAGTTTGTTTATTGTCACAAACAGTTGTTGTGGTAATGTTCACAAAACATGTCTCTGTTGTAGTCAGTCACAACGTGATGTGCTCAAGTGAAGTAATTCTTTATTATCCTGTGCCTTCGGGCAATTCCGGCTGCAGTGGCTGTGGGGTGTGGTCCACCTCGGTGATCTTCCTCATCATCCTGGTCATCGTCCGGAGCTGCAGGGACTTGGATCCAGGGTGCCTTGGTGCGCACACATATGTTGTGCAATACACAACATGCTAGTATGATTTTGTTTACCATTTCAGGGCTGTACAGAAGTTTGCCACCTGTGATGTCCAGGCAACGGAAACGTGACTTCAGCACGCCAAATGTGCGCTCAACGATGCCACGTGTACGTCTATGTGCTGAATTGTACTGCCTCTGTGGCTGGGTGGTGGGATTTCGTATGGGTGTCATCATCCACGGGCAGAGAGCATATCCTTGGTCACCTGTCACAAGTAAGAGGGAGATGTGTCCATTATTCATTGTGCATACTGTGTTGGCAGTGTTGAGAGAGGCATTGTACATTTCTGATTTTTGCAAATTTTAGATTTAGGTAGGCCATGTGTTGCTTCTGGCTATTTGGCAGCATCAATGCTAAGTACATTGCCTCAGTGTTGATCCTTCAAACAGCCATTTTGCTGGTGTGTGCTGCAAGGTGGCATCCACACATCTAGCGATGGCACTAATCATCACTCCTCGCAGTCAACGCCATGTGAATGTTATCATGACATGGGCCACGCCTGGCACAAATCACATTCCGATCTGCGTCTGGTGCTGACAACAGACCTGTGACACCACACAACATATGCAATTGAATGTCCGGAGCTTACACAAAGCAACTGATAGCAGACCCCTCGCTTGCAGGCTCCACTGAGGGCATTGACGGTTTGCACACGCCATCTACAGCCTCACATGTCATGACATGAACTTCATGGACTACACCCTCTGTCGCAAGCAGAGCCTCAAACTCACATACCATACATACTCAAGGTCAATTGCACTCTGTGAATTGTTTAACAACATCTGATTGTCCATGCACTTCACCACACTGATACGCAGGGCACACCTTTGCACACTTCTTGTAATTTGATATGTTTTAGCGTTTGCCAATACATAGTCTACACACATGTTGTGTGCACGGACACATCCACTTACTCATTGTGCAACAACATGACACACCATATTACAGATGGGACAATGAGACTTTTGTGTAGCTGAGTTAGAGATGAGATGCTACACACCACCATCAACAGCAGCACCATCAACACTGCATTCAACAGCAATGGCCCAAGATGGTTTTTCTGGACAGATTTCTCCACCTGCGCATACACATTTGCAACATTTGGCAAATCCAACATTCCACATGCATTGATACAAGCCTGGTCACTCCACAGCTCTGAGTTGACACACTGATGAGACATGGGGGAGTACTTGTGCGATATTTAGTCAACCATCATGTGTCACCAGCAACATGGACAACAACATTATGTTCCTCCTCACCAATACACCAACACACCAGACTGGGATGCCAGTGAGGTTAACTTTGATTTGCGACATGGATGTTCAGTAGATGGTGGGTACTGTACGCAGAGGAGCCTGGAGATCTCATGCTCGTACACAATACATCAGCATGTGACACCAGGTGGTGTGCCACTGCCTTTTGCAGCCCCCCCCCACTATCGGTACCTAGGCAACGTATTTGAATACTCATTCTTGATGGGACAACATTCTTGTGGATTTAGTGCATGTGGTGTGTCCAGTTGGTACTTACCGACAAGCAATGAATTTCCATATATGTGATTCTGGAAGCGCTGGTTTATGACGCAGTGTCGGTAGATGAATGCATCGTGCACACTCCCTGGAAATTTGGCAATGACATTTGTGAACAGTCCCCGGTGATCCACTATTGCCTGCACGTTCATTGAATACGTGTGCTTTCTGTTGCGGTATATGTGTGCGCTGTCCGCAGGCGGCACAAATGATACATGTGTGCAGTCAATTGCACCCAACACCTGCGGGAATCCAGCGATGGCATAGAATCCTTGCTTGATAGCAATCTGCTCCTGCATGGTGTTGGGGAAGTGAAGGTGTTGGGGTATCAGGCTGAGTATACCATCCAAGACAGTGGGGAGGAAGCCTGAGAAGGCTGACTGTGATACTCCACCAACTCTGGCTGTTGTTGGTTGGAATGTCCCAGAGGCCAAGAAGTGCAGCACAGCAAGCAGTTTGGTCTGCGGAGGGATGTTTGTTCTCCGCTGTGTTGGTGGCGTCAGCCTGTGGGCAATGAGGGTCAGGATATGCTGGATAGATGTCCTTTTGAGCCTGTAGTGGGCTATGACATCCTCAGGCTTTAAATCAGCAAGGCAGACACGTCTGCGCAGTGCCCGCTGTCTTCTTTGTCGCTGCCTCAGTAGGGGTGGTCCGGGGGGGGTTGCATTGGCGGTGGTTGTATTGTATTGTATTGTATATAAAATTTATAGAGCGCACTGCAACCCCACGGGTATCCTGGCGCTTGAGCACATAGGTCAGTTATCTTAGAATATAGGGACAGTTAAAAACACTATATTATACCCTGGGAAAGAGCCAGGTCTTCAATTTCTTTCTGAAAGACAATAGATCATCTATCTGTCTAAGTTCGGTTGGTAATTTGTTCCACGCCGAAGCTGCTGCAACGCAGAAAGCTCTTCCACCAGATCTGACTTTTCTGAACCTAGGCACTCTCACCAGTTTTGCTGAGGAGGAGCGAAGATTGCGTAGAGGAACATACCATTCAAATCTACTTTGTAAGGGCTTGGGCCCAATGCCATGTAGAGCTTTAAAAACTATACACATGGATTTAAATTGCACCCTCTGTACAACTGGGAGCCAGTGGAGCTCAGCCACTGGCTCCCAGTGGCTGAGCTCCACTGGCTCCCAGTTCACAAACATAAGCCCATTTTCACTACCCAACTAATCCCTTCACGATGGGGTTCAGTGTGATGCAAGTTTATTCCTAACTCACTAAATACACTGTAGAACCTGCATTTCTCCTAACAAAAATAAATGTGGCGACAGACATTTTTTGTTGTTGAGAAGTTGATGACAATAATATGTACTTATCTATGCTACTAAATAATAACAGACTCAGGGGCATATTCACAAGGACCTACCGCCGATTTATGTCCACCTTAACGCCAGGGCCTGAGAAAGAGACGACTGGCGAGGTCTCATAAGTGCCAGCTTGGCTGCCATTGACTGAATTCTCTGGAGTTTCTCCATCAAATATTTGGGAGACTCCAGCAGTAGGGCGTTGCAATAATCCAGTTGGCTAAGAATGATACTTCTCACTATCAGTGGCCTGGTATACTTAGGCAACAGTGGGAGAATTCTACGTAACACCCTCAGCAGGGCAAAGCATTTCCCAACTGTCTGATTCACTTGAGACTCAAGGCTTAATTTACCATCAAAACTGATACCTAAATTACGAACCACATTTGTCGGGGTCAAAGGGGCTGTCACTGGTAGTGGCCAGAACCCCGTGGGTAGTGAATAAGGAACCTTCCCCACTGAACAGCACAGAATCTCAGTTTTCTCCCCATTGAATTGCAAATAATTATTTTGAAGCCAAAGAGCCGTATCTTGCATACAATTGTGAAATTTTTCGAGTGAAGTTGCCTGACAACCTTCCAGAGATAAAATCAACTGGGTGTCATCAGCATAGTTCACTAAGCTAATGTTATGTGACTTAATAACAGTCACCAGTGGCTTCATATAAATATTAAACAGGATGGGGCTGATTGCAGATCCCTGTGGTACCCCATGTAAAACTTTCCTATACATGGATTGATACGGGGGAGAGCAACCGCCTGTTCTCTGTCTGAGAGGTAGGATTGAAACCACTTCAGTGCCAATCCACTCACACCTATTCTGGCCAGCCTATCCAAGAGTACCGCATGGTTAACCGTATCAAATGCGGCGGACAGGTCCAACAAAATCAAGACGGAGGCTTGTCCCTGTCCGTCCCGCATTCGAAGATCATCTAATACGGTCACCAAGGCAGTCTCTGTCCCATGTCCAGGACGAAAACCAAACTGCACATCCTCCAGTTTATCATTGGCTTCTAGGAACTGAGAAAGTTCCCTACTAACCAATTTGTCGATGATTTTCACTGGGTAAGGCAGCAATGAAATAGGCCTGTAATTCTTCGGGCATGCTGGATCTAAATAATCTTTTTTTAAGAGTGGTGTGATCAGTGCTTTTTTCCAACTTACTGGTACCACTCCACTCTCCAAAGACTGCATACAGATCAGCCTAAGTACCGGGAGAAGTTTAACTCCTAAGGTTTTCCATAATTTATGAGGTAATGGGTCCAAAGGAGAGCCTGAAGACACACTTACAGCTAGTTTAATAAAATCATCCACTTGTAATGTTGGAAATTGATCAAAAGCGACTGTAGTCTCAGTAATTTCCCATTCATATTCCTGCCTTCGTGGGACTCCAATCTGCATGATGACTACCTCCATGGCTTCTGTGGCTGTTCTGAGGGAGCTCTGGCCTAGTCTCCCTTATATATGTCCACTTATCTGCAATTTAAGTCAGGTTTGTATCAGGTGTTAACAACTGGAGCTAACGTGGGTTAGCGCGCATTTTTTTGTAGCTACGCGGTTCGGCGATAGCATTGTTGATATTGCGATGCTGTGTTAGCGACATTTTTCTGTGGATTTTAGTCAGGAACGCCTACTTTGCAT
This sequence comes from Calotriton arnoldi, assembly GCA_963921515.1. Taxonomy (NCBI): domain Eukaryota; kingdom Metazoa; phylum Chordata; class Amphibia; order Caudata; family Salamandridae; genus Calotriton; species Calotriton arnoldi. The sequence goes on from CAWUFW010002971.1 coordinate 224,197, forward strand.
CTCATTAGCGGTGAATATCGCTGGCATCAAGGGCGATAAAAATTCCGGGTACTATCGCGGGAAACTAGCGCTAATAGGGGTTAGCGACGCATTGTTGATAGGGCGTTAGGATTATCGCCGCTTTATCGCCTAAAAGTGACGCTAACGCGGCGATAAAGCCCTTGATAATATCGCCCCCAAAGATTTTTTCAGGATAGGTGACACAAGAAAGTGAACGGACAGGGCAGCCTTTGACAAAGAGAGGGAGGGTGAATGGAAGAAGCAGACCGTGCAACAGCCTAAACCTAGACTGCAGTATGTGAAAAATTATTGATACCATCACCTTTCTAAACGATGCACGAGCAGTGTGAAGGGACTGATAAGAGGAAACTCGTGAAAATGGGAGATTATTTTTGTATACTACAATATGCAGTAGCTAACGAAAATCATGGAGTGGAAAAGTAATATGGAGGTTATGCCAGAACATTTCAAGAATTATTTATCAAAACAGTTTAGAATAATCCAGCTGCAAACAAAGCAACATATAGAATATCAGAAGATACACAATATATAATGAATCGTCTTCAGTTATATATAAGACTGCCATCATTTTATTTTTAGTTTATCAAGCAAATGCTACACTTTAGGCAGAAAAACATAAGAAAGCAGGAATTTCTTTGGAAGATGACTGGGTGTGTTGGGCCAGCGCTTCAGGTGAGCTGCTGATTGAGGAGGCATGTTGTCTTTGTGGCTGGCTCGGGCTTGCCCAGTTCCCCCAATTGCCACAATACATTTGTCTCTCTCTTATGAATAATAGTAACAAAGTCGCCCTTTAAATACAATCATGTAATGGCGAATGATTTAGCAGGCTTCGAACTGATGGTGCAGAAGATTGGTTATGTAAGAACTGTGATCCAGCGCTCAGGAATCGATAATTTTTCACAAACATAAGCCCATTTTCACTACCCAACTAATCCCTTCACGATGGGGTTCAGTGTGATGCAAGTTTATTCCTAACTCACTAAATACACTGTAGAACCTGCATTTCTCCTAACAAAAATAAATGTGGCGACAGACATTTTTTGTTGTTGAGAAGTTGATGACAATAATATGTACTTATCTATGCTACTAAATAATAACAGACTCAGGGGCATATTCACAAGGACCTACCGCCGATTTATGTCCACCTTAACGCATCAAAAGTGGAGATAGATTTAACACCCCATTCACAAGCGGGTGCAAACTGCAGACATCGCCAGTATTCCCGCGATAACTGCCCCAAAATTTATCTCCACGGTGGACACCACCAACTAACCCTAATGAGATGCAGAGTAGGCGTTCCCGTGCAAAAACACACGAAAAAACCACAACACCACTTTCACAACGAACTGCCAGATCTGCGATGCGAACCTAAAACAGGTGATAAGCCGCGGTAGCACCAGGGAATTAACACCTGCCTTTTGCTGGTGTAAAGCAGGACGACTACCTACAGCATGAAAGGGAGCCCATCCAAGAGACACACCTGAAGACCCACAGACGCCATGGAGACAATGATCATGCAGCTCCGATACCCATGAGGGCCACAACACCCACCGCCACCACCCCCAGCCCCCCTCCTGGCCCCCCCCCCGGACATACACATACTGTGCACGACACAAGAGCCACAAAAAGCGCATGATGACGCACATTGTCAAAAAATAACACACATGTGTGGTCAGAAGAACGAGAAGCAGTCACACAGCACTGAAGTGACAACCAAAAACGTTATTGAAATACAACACAAAACACCAATGCGGAGACTCCTATCGGGTCCGTCCGGGACAATCTCGATGTCACAGCCTGGAAAATAAAGCACAAAATCAGAACGTGTGTCATGCGCACATCAAAGGAGCGAGACACAGAGAAACAGAGAAGGAAAGAAAGGCAGAGAGAGAAAGAGAGAGAAGGAAAGGAAGGGAGAGAGAGAGAGAGTGATAGAGGGAAGGAAAGGAGAGAGAGTGAGAGAGAGAGAAGGAAAGGAAGGGAGAGAGAGTGAGAGAGAGAAGGAAGGAAAGGAGAGAGAGTGAGAGAGAGAGAGAAGGGAAGGAAGGGAGAGAGAGAGAGTCACCGCCGCCCCTGCGCACCCAGGCCCCACTGTTCACCTGCTGCCACCGGTGTGTCTCCAACCACGTGCCGGGATACACTGCAAGCCACCAGGTCTGCAATCTGTAATCGAGGCCAGAGTCAATCATGGCAGAGTCCATCGCACAGCACACGCCAACAACACCTGTCCGTCCCTGCGCACGCATGCAGCCGCACCCCACCCCCTCCCGCCGGCCAGCACTGGCTGTCCGCACTTGCGCACCCCGGGCCCACTGCTCACCTGTTGCCAACGGTGTGGCCACCAGTGGGCACACCACGTGCCCGTGCAAGCTCCAGGCCGCGGTCCTGCCACCATGGCATGGTCCACATCATGCGGACCCGCCCCGCAGCCCAGCAGGTCCCACACATGACGCTGAGTCCTGAGGCAACAATGGCAGAGACCACATCAGTGCACACGTCATCATCGCAGGCTGCACACCCGCTCAGCTATTTCGGTGCCACTAACCCTGTGCAACCCCAGTCAGCGCCACGTGGTGGTAGGCCCGTGACGGGTGCAAGGCTTTGGGTGCCAATAACCCTGTGCAACCCCAGTCAGCGCCACGTGGTGGTAGGCCCGTGACGGGTGCAAGGCTTCGGGTGCCACTAACCCTGTGCAACCCCAGTCAGCGCCACGTGGTGGTAGGCCCGTGACGGGTGCAAGGCTTCGGGTGCCACTAACCCTGTGCAACCCCAGTCAGCGCCACGTGGTGGTAGGCCCGTGACGGGTGCAAGGCTTCGGGTGCCACTAACCCTGTGCAACCCCAGTCAGCGCCACGTGGTGGTAGGCCTGTCACGGGCGCAAGGCTTCGGGTGCCACTAACCCTGTGCAACCCCAGTCAGCACCACATGATGGTAGGCCCGTGACGGGTGCAAGGCTTCAGGTGCCACTAACCCTGTGCAACCCCAGTCAGCGCCACGTGGTGGAAGGCCCGTGATGGGCGCAAGGCTTCGGGTGCGACCAACCCTGTGCGCAACAACTCATGGACCCTTTATAATTGAGAACCGTGGAGCGTCTGTCATCCAGTCACCACCGGCAGTGGGGAATGTGATGTTGTCGGCCCCTTATATTGGCGGGGTCACATGGCCTGTGACGCCTGTGCCGGATGGGTGTGGCGTGTGTGCAAACCTGCCCTCAGGGAGTGGCCGTGACATGCTGACAACTAGACCAGTGACCTGCAGACCACCAGCGTGTATGCCTGCGACATGTAGCTATGTGGGTCCCTCCTCGGAGCGTAAGCGGAGTGGTCTGGCCTGGCGTACGCCAGACCAGCGCAGGGCTTGCAACAATGACTCGGGGGCTCTGGGTGTGGTTCAGTCCATGTCCAGACAAGGAAGTGACTAATGCGTGTGTCCCTGTTGTAGTGTCCACGGCACCCGGAACATAATAGGCAATGTAGCACACTGTGACTGGCATCCCACTAGATGAGCATCATTGACGTAAGGGAAATCACTGTCCCTACATTCATCCACACATTCATACATGAATGATGAAAGAAATGACACAGCAGTGCGTTTCTGGATGTTTATTGCACATCCAGTGGAGTTTTGCAGCTCGAGCAGTACAGGGCCATTCCGAGCACACTACACAAAATGGGCCCGTGGTGGGCCAGCCAGAGTCCATCCGGGGATGACAAGTACTGCGGAAGAGGAAGGGTACAGTCCGCAGTCTGGTCGCCATGTCATTGGTCATCAAACAGGATATGGCAGTCCATGTCGCGGTCCAAGGTGAGTGCAGCGGAGTGTATCAGGGGTCAGTGGAAGGTCATGGGGCCATGTGCGGCACCAAGCAGAAACAGGCCACGTGGTGGAAATGAATGCTAGTGCCTCCTTCTCACCTCAATCCCATCCACGTCCTCGTCCTCGGATGTGTGCTCTGCCCCACCTGTGGGTGTTGCAGTTCCGGCTGCGGCACTGTGTGCCACTGACACATCAGGAGCCGGAGGTGGATTGTGGGCCGCACTGTGTGGCAGTGACACATCAGGTGCCGGAGTGGAGACGCCTGCTGCACTGGGAGGCACTGACACACCAGGGGGTGGAGATGTGGATGGTGTGGGGGCAGCAGCATTCTTCTGCGCCACGCCTTGTGGCAGCAATGCCATGATGAGGATCTGAAGGGCATGGTAGATCCCAGCTACATTTTGCTGATGTGCAGCGGTGGCTGCCATCCTTTCCGCCTCCATCCGCACCATGTCCTCCATGAGCCTCCGCATGTGTGCCAGCTCACGGCTGGGATCGCTGGAGCCACTCTGAGCAGACAGGTGTTCTTGTCTCCGAGTCATGACTCCAGCGATGTCAGTCAGGGCTCATTGGAGACCATGGAGCGGGCCGTGGGTGTCCGTTAGGGACTGGAGCTGGTACCTGATGGAACCTAGACACCCATGGATGGCGTCCAGTTTGGTAGCCATGAGGTCGAACCCCACCCGCACCTGCTCAGTCATCTCCCTCTGGCCCTCCAGCACACGGCATTGGAAGGCCATGTATTGTTCCTGGGGGTCTTGGGAGACTGCCGGGGCTGTGGGTGCCTCTTGCTGGGTGGTTTGGGTAGTGGGTGGTGTCTCCTCGATGCAGCTGGGCTGCCCTGATCCTGGAGGTGAGTTGCGGATGATGTCAATGATGTCCTGGAGGGCTTGGGTGTCGATGCTGGGGGTGTCCTCCTCATCATCAGTGAAGAGTGGCTGGGACTGCTCTGCAGGAGGTGTTGACGGTGCCCCTGCAATGTGAAGGGGAGATGGTGTATTACAATGTGTCCGCATGTATGTAGCCGCATGGTACAGGTTCACATTCAGACAGCATGGCATTGTACATTGTGACAGTCTGTGGATCAGGGCCATGATCCAGAGTCATTGTGGGTGTGCACTGTGCTCTGCTTCATTGTGCATGTGTGCCATTGTGGCCATCTCCACCCATCCCCCCAGTACCTGGTGGTCACTCACCCTGTTGCGGTTGTGTTGTGTCCTGTCGGGCGGTGTCCGGTCCCCCGACTCCGGCCACAGTCTCCACACTGATGACTGTCGACACCAGCTCCTCCGTGTCATCCAGCTCCAGCTGTGGCGCTGGGCTCCCACCTCTAGTCTTCATTGCTGCCTTCTGGTTGGCTGCGAGTTTCTCCTTGGTCTTGCGCTTGATGTCAATCCATCGCCTCTTGACCGCGTCCATTGACCTCTTGTGCTCTCCGACGGCATTCACCTTATCCACGCTGTCCCGCCATATTTCATTTTTGGTGCCCAATGACACGTTGGAGGTGACAAACAGTTGTTGATGGTGTTCCATCACCTCCGTGACCAGGATTTGGTTTTCCTGCGGACTGAACTTCGTCTTCCTCTTCATCTTCTCCTTGCCCTTCCCTGTCCCCGAGGTCCCAGGCTGGTCGTCCGGGGTGCTTGTGGGGTTGCGCTCGTCCTCTGCGCCTGCTCCGGCTGCCTCCATGGTGCTTGGGTGTTGGTCATTTTGTGTTTGTGTGTTTTTTCTAATTTTATAGTGATTTTTCCCGCCTGCCATGTGTGTATAGCAGGCCTGGCGCTCCTTATCGCTGATTTCCTCATCGCGCTTTGGCCCATCGCATGTTTTTTCGCGTTGAGGTTTGTGTTTTTATTACTGTCGCGGTTGTTGTATTGCGGACATTGTCCGCGGTTTCGGCAGACTATCGCATGGTACCGCCTTGTTGTGAATTCCACGTTGACACGGGGTTATTTTCCCGCAATAGGCTGCGATGTGTAAAGTTGCGTTAACATTTTTTTGTGTTGTTTAGCACACGTTCTTGTGAATATCCCCCTCAGTGTGTAGTTTATGTTATTTATCGCAAAAATAATATGAGAATAAAATGCTCATCAAGTACAGTTACACAAATTCAAATCATAGATTATCACAGAGAGAGAACATTGGCAATGTAATAAACAAACTCATTTCAATAAACAATGCATTAAAAGGATTGAATAGGCGAAGAGAGAAAAGTTTCAGAGACAAAATACATTTGCAAATGAATATGCAAATTTAGGAGATTATCTATACTAACCCAAGTAAGAATCAGGGAATTCTACCCCACTAGCCAGTCAGGGCAGCAAGGCCACTCTAGTAGAGTCGAGTGGCAAAGATTAGGACAGGAGTCAGGGAAACAAGTAGGCCGCTATCTGGAAACAGCAAACCGACGACAGTGACGATCTCCCGCTAACTAGCATCAGCAGAAACACCTACAAATCACACCCACCGAGGACTTTCAATTATACCATAAAACCTAAATGTCCAACCCACATTTGTTTCATTATTAGAACGAACTCCATCTCCCATTGGCTAAGATTGGGGGTGAACTGTCACACCACTCTTCATCATGTCCATTTTATTAAACATTTCTTTGTTCTAAACATTTAGCATTACAACAGATTCATCCCAGGAAACAACTTTGAGCACAATCGTAGTAAATATTTCCTGCAGTATTTTACATGTTGCAAATCTCTACGCCTCTATTGTTTGCCTCTGCCGTCTTGTGAAGGAAACTGTTCATTTCCATTTGTAATCTCATTTCGTTTTTCCACAGCTTGGCAATCATCCTGTACTCCATGAAGGTCATATACAACTTTCGCGCTCTCCCTCTTCTCATTCGAATCTTTCTTTTGGTCATTTTAATTTTCAGTTAAATATTTTAACCCCAAACGGACATGCAGAAATGTAGGCCCATGCTTGCTTTTTCTACAGAAAACAAATATAGACATTTATTATTTTCATGAAATATAGGGGCATATTAGCAAGACCCACGTTAAAATTATCGCCGTTTTAGCGGCAGGAAACTGCCGCTAAAACGGCGATAATGGGCTTGCTAATATGCGTTATAGAATTCCAATAGAAGCCCAGGTTAGATGGGCAGGACATCTAACCTGGGCTTCTATTGGAATTCCATAACGCATATTAGCAAGCCCATTATCGCCGTTTTAGCGGCAGTTTCCTGCCGCTAAAACGGCGATAATTTTAACGTGGGTCTTGCTAATATGCCCCATAATTTCATTTTGCACACCATCCCAGCATTGCACTAACCATGCACAACCCGTGTTATTCCTTGCAAAATATTATTAACATGCACAAAAGCAGCATTAGTCTTTTTATCAAAGCAATTTTGCGGCCTAGTTCCATGCATTAGTACACGCATTAATTTACGCATGCGCATAAGCATTTCCCCTTATTTTAGCGTTCTTTATTAGTAATTTTCACGGCACACTGTTAATAAATGTTACTGAGGGTTCAATCCGAGCAGGTTTTACTTTCTCAAAACCCTGCTCCATCAATCCCCCCTTTGATGGCATTTTTGAGCCATCATCAAAATACCCATCACATACAAGTTACCACTTATTTAAAATCCTGTACTTCTTTCTCGTTTTATCATTCTTCTATGTAAGTCTTTCATGATCTCATAGTAATTTCCTCTCATGCCCTCTAATTCTATCTCTTCTCTCTTTCTCTTTCTAGCTCTACGTTTAAGATCTGATGTCTCTTTCTTTCTACACTTGCATTTGCAACATTTGTAAATCATAATAATCATTAATATTACTATAACCAGACCCCCCAGGATATTGCGGCATGGATTAGCAAATTTAGCGGCACAAATATGGAAATTTAGCGGCACAAATATGGAAATTTAGCTGCATTTTTGCGGCACTTTATTTTACTCATAATCATTCATTTTCAGCCTGAAATCAATGGAAACTGTTTTAGCAGAGTATCCCACTTTGCAATAGGCATGTTTAAAGTATCTGCAGCCCTACAAAAGCACAGCTCCAGTCCTAACCTCGTGGGAGGAAGCTGTATTTCTCCCTGGGATGTTCTAGTGCCCAAGTATGCACCCCTGCCGGGGCACCGCTGCCTCCCGGATCTGTGAGGCAGTACACCTCTTCCTCAGGCACCCTAGGGCGCAGGATCGTAGTGGCTGATCCAAATCACTGAGACAGACTGCATAGGAAAGTCACCTCCTGCTTACCTGGTCCAGTCCTCATAGGTCGACTTCAGCATACACCTAACACCCTGGTACTATTCCTTGTGCATAATACACAGAGGCATCTTAAAACCAAAGAGGATGCTGTCAGTGTGAAGCAGAATACCAAATTGCAATCAATTATAGTGTCTTTACTGTGTAGAAAGAATTGAAATCTACCCATTTACTGCATGAGAGGCAGTGCAAGAAATTGGGACACGGGTGATATGGTCGGAGGTCCACAGGCAGTTGTTTGAGCTGTTTCTGATTTATTTTGTTTCAGCAGTTTACATATTACACAGGAAACATGTACCCCTCTTTAGGATCCCAAGACTGAAGGTAAGATGAGTCCAGGTTTTCAAATTCCGAGCTGTGTCACCTCATGATCAGTCAAATGATGTCAGTAGATTCACAACCCAAGTAAAAAAATCGATGGTTATGTTTGGGCCATCAAGAACTGGATAGCAATGGGTATCAATTATTTTTAGCTCTTATGTTTTATTGCAAAAGAGAAACAGCAATATGCAAATCTGTCTTGGCCATGTCCCAAACAAGAATCTTGTCACAAACATAAGTAATGTCCCCACTGCACGGGAACACAAGCAACCTTATAAATTCCTGCTGGATAAGAAGTGTATGCTGAAGCATTTCCATTTAATAATATTTCGATTTAATGCAGAGACAGAATCACTATTCCTGTCCGAATAGTGGGTTACTATAGGTAATCTGTTCTTTCCACAACTACTCCCATTACAGTGTATATTATGTGGGTTTAATTAGTAAATGTAGCTTACTGAAATCTCGTTCCTAGTAACCATGTTTACACAAGTTCTATAGATTTAGAACCTCTTCCTCCATGTAAATTACTATAATAATATAGCGGTTTCTTTTTGCCCATAGCACTAAGACACCATCAAAGAGTCTGGCTGCGGCCTAGAATGGCCTGGCCCACCAGTCTGCTCGTTTACTGTCTACACGTTGCAGACTGGACTTTTATGCTTTCCAGCGTCACCCATGTTAACCTGCTCATTGCAAGCACCAGTGACATCCACATGGGTCGAATAACAGTGTGAAGCAGCCTATGCCACTCAGCGGAGCATCTTCTGGCGGGAGGGAGCTCTGCTCAATGTGTTTGTACCATGCAATTGGCAGTGCACATGTAGCATACAGCATTACACATGTTTATCTCTAGCGAGTCAGCTTTGTGAAATAATGGCTCACACATAAAATGGGCTTTATTATACCAGGCATTATTTAAATTTCATTAGTGAAATGTACGTGTGGATGGTTATTTTTTGATTTGGTACGGATTGTATTCCAGCAGCAAATTGGGGGATTGCGCCTCACAGATGGGAAACCCCTTCAGAGAAAAGCATCACAGGGAAAATACTGACCGCAAAACAACATACTTTGTTTGCCATTGATTTTGGGTGCAAAGCTCTCGTAAATTCATCAAGGAGATGGAAATCAGCGTTTGCTCTGCTGAAATAGCGAGCAGGGAAAACAAAAAAAACGGCAAGTACTGGGGGAAATCTCCCTCAAAATGGTTAATTAAAGCACTAAATAGGCAATTTCCGTTTCGATGGAATAACATGCAAAGAGCATCAACGTTTTTGCATGTGAAATTATCACACAGAACCAGTGAAAAATGTGGAACAGTCCCACAGAACTTCACTACGACATGAATGCGCGCTTTGGCAATGATAGTAAAGAAGCAGAACTGATCTTCAGTAGCTCCGAGACAGGCTGACTGCCCCTGCGTCTGGTGTGCTTGCCATACACGCCTTGCCGAGTGCATGCTGCTCTCGATGCCTTACCTCCTTTCGCCTTCGAGTCTACCTTAAGCAGTTTTCTCTTTGCTCCTGGGACCTGTCCTCTTTCAGCCTAGTGAAGGTTCCTGTTGTGGTTCTCTCCTCTGTGGTTAGCAGGAAAAAAACCATCGCATTTTCCGAATTTCGCGGACAGGGGCAGTTTTGTAAAAATTGCGGCCTTTTTACAAAACTGCTGATTTCGTGATTTTTTTGCAAATCGCAAAATCGCGAAATCCTGGAGGGTCTGTATAACTACTGAAGTAACAGGTATTAATATTTTCCCTAACAAACTATTCCCTAAAGTAGAAAACCAATTTCCCACTGAGGAAAAGCTCTTACCAAGTTTCTCCCATGCACCGTCAACCTTTAGTTCAGTCAAATCTTCATGAAGTTCTGTAATATTTTTAATATACCCCTCAAGATTTTTACTTTTGTCAGGGATATAAGTACAGTATTGTTGTATTTTCAACATGCTACAGACTCCACCCTCTTTTGCCAATAATATATCAAGGGCAATTCGATTTTGCAAAACCATTGATCTAATTGCAACCATTTCAGTATCAAACATCAAGAACCCACCAGCAGTATCTGTTGATAAACGATCAACCACTGTGGACAATTTTCTAAATAATTCAAAAATATCCCCAATTATTTCAGAATAACTTGCTCTTCTCTTATTACGTGTTAGTCCTTGTTTTATTTCATTAACTCTATTATTCTTATCTATGTGGTATACCTTTGGGAATACTATGCCTAAATAACAACATCCATACCAACCTGTAGGTAACCAATAATAAGCATTCTTACCACACACATAATTAATTCCCTGGAAAACAGAATCAGTTCCTCCTTTCAGTCCCCAATTTCCTTTTATCAAGAAAGTATGCTCACATTCACTAGAACCAATGAAGTAACTATTATGTTCAGTCTTTTCTCTAAACACACAAAGCTTTCCTCTATGTTGAAAATCTAGAGTCATGGCAGCGTAAATCTCACCCTTTTTGTAATCACCCTCTCTGAAAGCCCATGGAGGTACATGAGACTTTTGCTCAGCAGCTTTCTTTTTGAAATCTCGTCTTCTATCTTCTACCATATTTATAAATTCTATTTCTTCATGTCGTAATTTACAGGTTAAGTTATTTCTACGTGCATCTATTGTATCTATTGGTTTATTACTAATGAAAAAACCTCCCATGTAAGCTGCATAAACAGAACCATAAACAATTTTTAAATCTCTTCTAATAGGAATTTCGGAAAATATTAAATCAAAATTAGAGTAATAATACTCTAATCCTTCCCTCTCATAAAACAAACTGGTAAAGACACTACAAGACACACCATAGGTTAAGGGTAGGTGATGATAAGTCACCCCCTCTGAGACAGACGACGGTAATTGCATGCACACATAACAATCTCTTGCATTCATTGTGTTAACGTATTCATATAACAATTTAGTAAAAACATTTAACGAAAAATCATTAATTGATTTATCATGATGATAAACACTATCATCTTCTATCTTTTCTATATTAGTATTTATACTTTCCTTAGTAACAGTATCCATTCTCTCACTTCCCACATTATTAGTATTATTTTTGTGATTAGTCACCATTAGAACAGGGCCAATAACAATCAGTGTTAACCATACCAATGTTAGTAGTAAGACACTACATAAGCAAGCATTAATACATCTACGTTTAAAACTATGACTTTGATATCCAGTCTCTGTTACATTTGCCATTTTAGACACTATATGAAAAAATTAAAAATCTAAAAAAAAAACTAAAAATCTTTAAAACTTTTGAAAAAACTTATCTAAAAACCATCTAGAGTAGTGTATCCTTACACTTTATGCCTCTCTTCTTTACCCCCTCTTTTCTTTTTTTATATCTTCTTTTTCTTCAAATCTTTTGGAACTCTCAGAATATTCTTCATTGAAATTGTTGCACCTTTATTTTTCACAGTTCTCTTTTAAGGTGGTTTCTGTTTGCTTTGATCACTTTGATCAGTACCAGCTTCTTCTTCTTTCTGATTTGTGTTCTCAATTTCTTCCAACACCACAGATGTCAATTCTGGAGCTGTGTATTTCTTACTCGGAATTCTTATTCTTTTTGTTTTTCGTACCAATTCTTCTTCTGAATCACTTTGTTCAGCTTGACTTGATATTTCATTTATTTGATCTGGCCTTTTCTTTTCTAGATTGTATTTCAGTCTTTTCACTCCTTTTGGCCACTCATCACCTTTTCTTGCTTTCTTAACTTGAACTGCTTCTTCACCTTCGTTGTCAAGTTCACAAGTTCTTTTATTCAATTCTTTTCTTTGTTGTACTTGCTCTTGATTTTCATCAGTCACTTTCTCTTTTTCATTCTCAACAGCAGTCTCTTTAGACCCAGTAGCTGGTGCCCACTTTATTCGACTTGTACTTGGTTCTTCTTCTTGCTGAGCCTTTTCAGAATCTGTAACACTAGATTCTATAGCTTCATGTTCTTCAGCTTCTGGTTCTTTTCTTCTCTTTACCAGTTGCTGCTCTTCTTCTTGTCTTTTAAGTGCACTTGGGACTCTTCTTGTATGACTTGCATGAATCCAGTTTGGCAAGCCACCACACTTAACCGCTGTCATTGTTACCAATATAATCTGGTATGGTCCATTCCACCTGGGTTCTAAACACGACTTCCTCACGTGTTTCTTGACCAGAACCCACTCTCCTGGACTCAAATCATGTGCTTGATCCGGCTGTGTTGTGGTTGCAATTTCTCCAACCTGATGAGACACAGAGCGCACCAGATCAGCCAATCCTTTACAATAATCAAGTACTAGATCATCAGTTATATTCATCAGTTTGTTTGCTGGTACAATTGCTTGTCTCATGGCTCTCCCCATCAAAATTTCGTGAGGACTCAATCCAGTCTTTTCATCAGGAATGCTTCTAAGATTCATTAATACCAAGGGTAAAGCGTCTGGCCATTTCAGTGTTGTAGACGCACACACTTTTGATAGTCTAGATTTAATAGTGCCGTTAATTTGTTCGACCACACCTGATGCTTCTGGTCGATAGGCACAATGCAGCTTTTGCTCAATTTGTAATGCTGCACAAATCATCTGAATTATTTCATTATTAGGATGAGTTCCTCTATCTGTTTCTAAAGAGACTGGAAATCCAAATCTTGGAATTATCTCTCTTAAAAGCAATTTAGCAACAGTCAGGCTGTCATTTCTTCTTGTTGGATAAGCTTCTACCCAGCGAGAAAACAAACAAACAACCACCAACACATATTTCAGTCCATTACAAGGGGGAAGTTCAATAAAATCCAACTGTAGCCTGGTAAATGGTCCTGCTGCTTTTCCAATTTCGACCCCAACTAACAACTGTCTTTCTACCTGGATTTTGCTGCTGGCAGACTATACACCTCTGGCATAGACTCTCTGCAATGACCCTAAACTTTGGGTTGTACCAGGACTGCTTAAAGAGCCTGATCATAGCATCTCTTCCAACATGTGCAATTCCATGGTACATTCTTGCCATCTGAGAAAGTAAACTATCCGGCATTATTGGTCTTCCATCAACATACACCCACACTTCATCTTCTGCTCTCTATTTACAACCTGATTTTATCCAAATTTCTTTTTCTTCCTCATTTGCTTCTTCCTGAAGCTGCCTAATTTCTTCCCATGTTTCCAAAGAAGAAAACATCAAGTGGCAATTTGTATGTTTTTTCTCCATCCCTCTAGTGATTGAAATAAAATGTTGTGCACAGAAACGAGCCACTTGGTCTGCGTATCTGTTTCTATTTGTCACATAGTCATTTCCTGACTTATGTGCTGAACATTTTACCACCGCAATCGATTTGGGCATTTGTAATACATTCAATAGATCCTTCACACTTTTACTGTTCCGGATCGGAGATCCTGAAGAAGTCAGAAATCCTCTTTGCAATGACAACTGACCAAAATCATGCCCCACCCCAAAACCATGTTGACTATCAGTGAATATGGTTACTCTCAGATTTTTGCCAATTATACATGCTCTAGTTAAGGCAATCAGTTGAGAAATTTGAGCAGAATTTATCCCTTTTAGACAAGATGCTTCAAGAACCATAGACACTGTACATACTGCATAGGCAGCACTCAATGCACCTTTTTCATCTCTCAGACAAGATCCATCCACGAACATCACACTATCTGACTCTTCTAGAGGAGTATCTTTTATGTCAGGCCTTGGTTTCGTGCACAATTCTGTCACATCCAAACAATCATGGTCTGCTTCATCTTTCACTTCTTCACAATTTGAACTTGGCAACACAGTTTCGGGGTTCAATGTTGTACATCTCGTCACTGTCACATTTTCAGCACCCAAAATCACTCTTTCATACATAGTCAGCTGACTATATGTCATATGCTGAGTCCGAGTCCTTGTTAACAGGATCTCAACAGAATGTGGCACATATACTTTCACTGGATGTCCCATAACAATTGTTTCACTCTGCTCAAGACTCACACAAGTTGCAGCCACTGCTTTTAAACAGCCTGGTAACGCTGCAGCCACTGAATCCAAAGTAGCAGAAAACTATACCACTGGACGCCGTGCCATTCCATGTTTTTGTGTTAAGATTGAAAGTGCACACCCATCTCTCTCACAACAAAATAATGCAAATTCTTTTGCATAATCCGGCATTCCCAATGCAGGTGCTCGACAAAGACTATCTCGCAATTCAATAAAAGCTTTCATACTCTCTTCATCCAATTCAATCGGATCAACCACATCTTTATGTGTCAACCTCTGTAGAGGTTTTGCAATCAGTGAAAACTCACTGATCCACTGTCTACAATATACAACCATTCCCAAAAACATTCAAACTTCTTTTTGAGTCTTAGGAGGACCCATCTGCAAAATCACATTGATTCGGTCTTGGGTTACTTTTCTAACTCCTTTCTCAATGTTGTGTCCCAAATATTGAACCTCTTTTTGACAAAACTGTAATTTTGCTGGTGACACTTTATGCCCACCTTCTACCAAATGATTCAGTAAGGCAATGGTCTCTGTCACACAGGCCTCTCGTGTTTTTGATGCCACCAGTAAGTCATCAATATACTGCACTAACACTGAATTTTCTGGCATGATCAATGACTCCAAACATTTTTTCAAAATCTTATTAAAAATCGAAGGACTCTCTATATACCCTTGAGGAACTCAGCACCATGCCAAAACACGGTTTCCGAACCGGAAAGCAAAAAGATATTGGCTATCCGGATGCAAAGGTATCAAGAAAAATGCTTGACACAGATCAATTACTGTGTACCATTCTGCATCACAAGGAATTTGATAAAGAATCACTGCTGGATTTGGCACTATTGGACAGCAAGGTACTACAATCTTATTAATTTTTCTCAAATCCTGAACTATTCTAAATGTTCCACTTGGTTTCTTGATCCCCATAATAGGTGAGTTCCAAGGACTACTTAGTATTTCTTTTAGAATGCCTTGCTCAATCATTTGATCAATTACAGGAATTACTCCTGCTGTTATTTCAGGACTCATCTTGTACTGAGGAGTGTTTGGATATATTGCACCTGGTTTAACTGTAACCTGAATAGGATCCACACCCTTCATCAAACCAATGTCTTTTCCTGTAAAATCCCATACATCAGGTCTCACTGCTTTTCTCAATTCTGCAGGTAAATCTTCTTCTGTAAGCAATTAATATAAATCATTCACTTCTTTCCCTTGCTTTGCTAACATCATATTAAAAGCAACAGCCTCATCTGGTGTTTGGAAAGCAATACCATCTGGCGTACAATAGATGGTGCAATTCATCTTACAAAGAAAGTCCCTACCTAAAGGTTCACCGGACTTGTATCACATACCACAAACCGATGCATGTCTCTGAATCTTCCAATGTGACCTTCTATTTGGTCTTGTTATTGGAGTCTGTATTTATTTATTTGAGACTCCCACAACTTGGATAGTTTCTCCCGAGAGGGATAGGTTTGGGATTTCTGCTGCTCTCACAGTAGAACGGGTAGCACCAGTGTCCACTAGGAATGTAATATCATTACCTTCCACTTTTCCATCAACAAAAGGACCTGATTGATCTACCTCTAGAGATGCGCCAAGCACGTACTCGTCCTCCCCCTTCAGGCACCGTCATTTAGATGAGTCTGAGTCACTCTCTGAACATTGCAACAAATACTGTGAAACAACTTGTACATTTTGATTCTTACCAACTTGTTCACCTGCGTGAAATCCAGAATTCGCACAGTATCTCTGTACTTGAGCATTCACATTATTTGGCATAGGAGCTTGAGGCACCTGTACTTGTTGTGTCTGTGCTGTAACTAACTGCTGCTGTTGTTGCTGTTGTCGATTCACAACCACCTCATTCTGCATCTGCGGATTGAAATTTTGATTCATTCCATTATTTTTCAGTAAAGATCTACACTCATTCCTCCAATGTCCACATTTTCCGCACTCATGACAAGGAAATCTCTTTTTCAATTCTTCCCTACGCATCTTACCTCTACCTCTACCTCCATTTGGTACTTGACCATTTTGATTTTGTCCTTTCATCTGAAAATCTGTTTGAGAACCATTGTTTCCATCTTTCTGCTCTGCCACTTTCACCTGTGCCCACATAATTTTCTCTTTCAGCTTTTTATGCCTTGACTCAATATCATCACTACAATATTTAGCATATCTCAGAATCTCATCAACTGTTTTACTCTGCCAACAAATCAAATGTTGCTGAATCATGTCACTAATTTTGGGTTTTAATCCAAAAACAAACCTATAAACAAAATGTCCCATATCTTTGTCACTTATACTTTCAAAACCACTGTACTATTTGAACACCTGTAACAACCTTTCATAATAGGTATGTACCGATTATTTTGGTTCCTCGGTTGTCTTGTCAATTTTAACCCAATCTGTTTCTTTTGGAGAAATTTTACTTTTCCGGAAAGTAATTACTTGATTATATTTTTTCATCACTTCTTCTGAAGGTGCTCCTGTTTTCACATCTCTAGGATATTCTTCTTTTTGCCAATCAACAGTAATTTTACACTCAGTCCATTAGTCAGCTGGAACTACAAACCTTTCTACCTGTTTGTACCACTCGACAGGTTTCTCCCTCAACCTGGGGAAATCATTCGTTAAGGATAATATATCCTGTCTTGACCAAGGAACGTGAACATATCCACCACCTGAAACTTCTCTCATTGAACATACCATTTCAGCCTGTCCTATTTCTCTTAATGGAAATAAAGATGCATTTTTACTTGCTAACATTTCTTCCTTCTTTTTCGCCCATCTACCTTTCCACCATTCTAAATCTCCCCATTTCTTCAAGGTATTCATTAATTCTTTTATTTGCAATCGTTTACCAGACGTATTCAAACACTCCAAATCCTTATCAGTAAAATCCAATCTGTACGTTTTTTGCAAAACTTTAGACTTTTCTATGTCTACTCCATATTCTTGTGCAGTTTCTGCTAACCTCTCATGTAGATTCCTTGCTTTCCATGTAATATTCTTACACAAAAATAACAACTCTTCATCTTGGTACTTACTTAATCACTCTGGACTTATTGTACCAATAATCATTTCTTCCAGATCCACTCTCAATCTAGCTACATCTATACTCGATTTTGACTTATTCTTTTCCATTCCTCTTATCCAGTCATCTAACTCCTCTGATGAAGGACCCACTGAACTCCCTGACACTGAAGTTGTTCCACTGATATTCTGCACTATTTTTCTAGGATCCATCTGTACACTTCTCTTCGGTGTTTCAGTTACATTTTCACTCACTGGAAGATCAATCAATGAAGTACTCATCTCAACTTGTTCTGATCCACTAACATTCCTGCCATTATTCACGGGAATTGTCAATGCATGTACTCTCGATATATTCGGACTCTCACCATACAATGGAACTATAGGACCAATTGTTACTGGTACCGATAATGCTTCTGCATTTAGACTCATCTGACTAATTCTCTGAGTTAACTCTTCTCTCGTCTTATTTAACATGTCAATCTCATTCTCTTGCAACACTCGAGTGTGTGAAGCTACCGGAACTTGTGTAACCTGTGAAACTTGTGGAGTTTGTAGAGCTTGTGGAACCTGAGGAACTTGTATTTCAATTAATGGTGCATTTGGAATTGTTTCCCCTGAACTTTCCTGATATGGTGGAGGTCTCTTTAATAGTATTTCATCCAACAACTCATCATCAATCCCATCCGAATCATTATCTAGCTCCGAATTCTCTAGATTATTCTTTTTCTCTTTACTTTTGCCTCCAGTCTGCTCCTCAGCAACTATTACTGGATATAATCCATCTGCAATTACATCTCTCCTCCATCTTTTCTTTTGCTCATCCCATCTAGCCTCAGAATACCTTGTTATTAAATTCCTGTATTTAATTCCATTCCTGTCTCTCTCCTTTTTATAAGCCTCATGTTCCCATTCCTCAAGCGCTTCATACTGTGTAGGTCTAGGACTTGGCTTTAATGAATTCATTCGTCCTCTCAAGTTCTCCAAAATCCTTACATTAAATGTACCATTCTCTGGAAATGCTAAAACTCCATCATCTTCCGTATAACTCATCCAGTTCTCTAACCATGTACACGTATGATACCCACATTCCAACATCATAAAAGAAGCAGGCGTTCTCGGAGGAGGTATAGGAAGTTCCTCTCTAGTAACTATCGGCTTGTCTTTTTTAAATAAATCTTTTATTCTTTTTGCCATCTTCATTTTTCAACTCTTTTTCTTGCTAAATAAACCAAAACAAACAAAGGAAAACTTCCGTAAATCCTCTCAACTTGTTCGTTAAATTCAACCAATACTAGCGCGACTCACACCAACCAACCAATCATGGCTCGCTACGTATCCACTATCTCAGCCAATGCTAGCACAGCTCACAGCGACCAACCAATCACGGCTCACTACACGCCCGCTGCCTGATCAATGCCAGCGCTGCTTTTTGTGACGTCAGTATTACTCCTGCTACTGACTCTCCCTTTACAAAATAATACGGCAATGTATTTTTCTAAGTTTTTCTTAACTATTTCTTGTTAAAAACAACATAAAACAATGCTACTTTGTCTGCTCCACTAATAAAAGAGATAGTTCGATCATTCGAAGAGTTTTTCTTTCACTTCTAGTAAAATAACGACCAGTGCTACTCTACTCTCAATCAAGTTAAAGGAGGTCTTGGTACTCCTCTGGGGATACTAGCCAAAATTTCAGAAGAGGACTTTCCTTTCAGAAAGAGGTCTTGGTACTCCTTTGGGGATGTAAGGCCAGAGTTTTGGAAGCGGACCTTTCACTATTTCATGCAACCTTCCTTCAATCGAATAAGTCCCTAAAATAACATTGAAAACCTTTCGCTGTTCGATATTACGACAACAGACAAAGTACTTCTGCAGTGTGATACCTTTTCCACACTATTCCTCTGCCACTTAGGCTAAAATAACATCATCCTAGGATCTTAGGTAACGCCGAACCCGTACTTCCAAACAACATAGAACAAAGACACTAACCTTTCATGTTAATAATCAATAAATCAATAATCAATCATTATTGCCAAACTAATCAATAATTAACCATCCTCTGCTACCAAAACTAATCCAGCGATCAGGGCGATAATTTTTCACAAACATAGGCCCATTTCACTACCCAACTAATCTCTTCACGCTGGGGTTCAGTGTGATGCAAGTTTATTCCTAACTCACTAAATACACTGTTGAACCTGCATTTTTCCTAACAAAAAAAAATGTGGCGACAGACCTTTTTTGTTGTTGAGAAGTTGATGACAATAATATGTACTTATCTATGCTACTAAATAATAACAGACTCAGTGTGTAGTTTATGTTATTTATTAGAAAAAATAATATGAGAATAAAATGCTCATCAAGTACAGTTACACAAATGCATATCACAGATCATCACAGAAAGAGAACATTGGCAATGTAATAAACAAACTCATTTCAATAAACAATGCATTAAAAGGAGTGGTTAGGCAAAGAGAGAAAAGTTTCAGAGACAAAATACATTTGCAAATGAATATGCAAATTTAGGAGATTATCTATACTAACCCAAGTAAGAATCAGGGAAATCTACCCCACTGGCCAGTCAGAACAGCAAGGCCACTCTAGTAGAGTCGAGTGGCAAAGATTAGGACAGGAGTCAGGGAAACAAGTAGGCCTCTTTCTGGAAACAGCAAACCGACGACAGCGACGATCTCCCGCTAACTAGCATCAGCAGAAACACCTACAAACCACACCCACCGAGGACGTTAAATTATACCCGAAAACCTAAATGTCCAACCCACATTTGTTTCATTATTAGAACGAACTCCATCTCCCATTGGCTAAGAATGGGGGTGTACTGTCACACCACTCTTCATCATGTCCATTTTATTAAACATTTCTTTGTTCTAAACGTTTAGCATTACGACAGATTCATCCCAGGAAACAACTTTGAGCACAATCGTAGTAAATATTTCCTGCAGTATTTTACATGTTGCAAATATCTACGCCTCTATTGTTCGCCTCTGCCTTCTAGTGAAGGAAACTGTTCATTTCAATTCGTAATCTCATTTTGTTTTTCCGCAGCTTGGCAATCATCCTGTACTCCATGAAGGTCATATACAACTTTCACGCTCTCCCTCTTCTCATTCGAATCTTTCTTTTGGTCATTTTAATTTTCAGTTAAATATTTTAACCCCAAACGGACATGCAGAAATGTAGGCCCATGCTTGCTTTTTCTACAGAAAACAAATATAGACATTTATTTATTATTATTTTTGTGTGTCCTCATACCTTCTCCAATCTCAAAATAAGCACCTTACGCGTTGTGACCCTGGTGCCTAGTGGATTGGACTAATTTCTTCAAGCAACAAAAAAACAACAAGCGTTGTTTATTGGGCCCCCTCTTGTGCGGCTTGCTTCCTAAGCCCGATGCTATGAGAAGATGTAATTATTGGACCAGTGATTTACCCAGTGCAAAATAGGTCCCAAACCATGCCCCCAGCGGTTCTCGTAGATTCTCTCCTATCCACCTGCTCAATGAAGGTCACTGAGCTGCTCCACTCCTGCCACGAGGGGACGGAGCTTTCAGTCCACAATTTACAAATTTCCCTTCTTGCTATGAGGATTAGGTAGAACATCAGATGCCTTTGTTTTACATTAAGACATGAACCCTTTAGATCTTGCGGCCTTATCCCAAACATGAGTAAATCCGTGCTTAACTCCACTCAGGGCAGGATAATAACATTCTATTATTTTTTAGTTGAAAGGCCCACAATATAATTGTAAATCGGGAAGCCCTAGCCCCCCTACGCCAGCCTTCCTCCTCAACTTCTTCCAAGAAAGACGCACACCCTTATTGGCCCAAATAAAAGACGTTATTTTCCCTTGTAGAGCCAATATGCCTTTTTTCTCAAAATTTAAGGGGATGTTATCAAACAGGAAGGTAATTTTAGGTAGAAGGGACATTTTAACCAGATTTATACGCCCGTAAATAGACAGTGGAAGATTCTGCCATCTTTTGAACAATTTCCCTGCTTCCTGGCTTAGCTTCTCAAAGTTTACGGTAGTCAGTTTCCCTAGGTCCCTAGTTATATAGATTCCCAAGTACCTCATGACTGTAGCACTTTTTATTTCCCCTTCATTTTGGTTCCATCCCACTACTTCCGTCTTTTCCTCATTGATTTTATATCCTGAAACGGTACCAAATTCTCTTGCCTCAGCCATAAGTTGGGGTAGCGCTGAATGCACATCGGAGGTAAAAAGCATTAAATCGTCCGCGTATAACGCGATTTTCCTTGAAAGAGTTTCACACTTAAATGATTTTATGCCCTCATTCAACCTCAAGCTTTGAGCAAACGGCTCAACATAAAGATCAAAAAGTATGGGTGAAAGAGGGCAACCTTGCCTTGTCCCTCTTTCTATCATCACAGGGGGTGATAGGCCATCATTCAATAGAATGCGAGCAGTTAGACTATTATAAATCTTCTCTAGCGTGCCTATCATTGCTTTACCCAAACCAAAATGATCCATTACTTCCTTAAGATAACTCCAGTTGACCCGGTTAAATGCCTTTGCGGCATCTACCGTCACAACCGCCAGGGGGAGACCTTTTGTTGTAGCTAGGTCTATGGTACCAATCAGGGCATGATTCAACTCCCTCAAATTCCTCCCGGGTATAAACCCCTTTTGATCTTCATGTATTATGCACCCGACTACCTTATTGATATGTGCTGCCCATATACTGGTAAAGATTTTATAATCAGTATTGAGTAGGGAAATGGAGCGGAATGATTGGCATTGGAGGATGCTTTTACCTGGCTTCGGGATAAGCATTATAACTGCTTCATTTCATGACTCCGGTATAGGCATGCCTTCGACCAGGATAGAGTTAAACAGTTTAATCCAAACTGGAACAATCCCGTCAATAATTCCAGAATAAACTTCACCAGGGATTGTATCGGGGCCCGCCGCCTTGCCTTTCTTTATTTTCTTAACAGCGGTAAGTATCTCACTACCTGTTATCTCCCGAGATAGATAACCCTGTTGTTCTAAAGTTAATTTAGGGAGCTGCTTCTCCTGGAGCCAGGCATCTATCTCTGCTCTATTTATTACGAGATCTTCTGCATATAGATCCTGAAAAAACTCCATGGGCCTCCCTTATTCTGCTGCAATCTTCGGTAGTGTGCCAGGAATCATCCACTTCAATCCTTCTAACGTAGTTTCGATTTGTCTCTAACCTTGCCTTCCATGCCAACAGTTTCCCACAGCATTCCCCCTGCACTATATCCCTGGTTCTACTTACTTCCCATTGTTGTCGCACCTTATCTCCCATCTTAACCCTAAATTTCACCTGTATTTCCTCCAGTGACCCA
The DNA here is from genome assembly GCA_963921515.1 of Calotriton arnoldi. Lineage (NCBI taxonomy): Eukaryota > Metazoa > Chordata > Amphibia > Caudata > Salamandridae > Calotriton > Calotriton arnoldi. The sequence goes on from CAWUFW010002971.1 coordinate 246,966, forward strand.
GCTGTCACCTTCCTATCTTCATCACTTAAACCCTCTCTCTTCAGTATATTTTCTAATTCTCTTATCCTTTCCTCCAGGCTGGAAAATTCCTTTCTCTCCTCCCTTGCCCAGTTCACTGATATACTTTTTAGTTCCCCTCTTAACCAAGCTTTATATGCATCCCACACTACATTCAGGGGAGCCGATAACAAGTTGATAGAGAAAAACTCCTCTGAACCTTGTATCAATTTTGAGATCACCCCCGCCTATAGTAGAATCTTTCTATTAATTGTCCATCTCCTGTGAGCCCGTGAATCTTGCAGTTCTAATTTGAGAAGAACTGCCGCATGATCTGAAAGGTGAATAGGGAGGTGCTCTATTTCTACCACTTTCTCCACTTCATTCCTGTCCATGAAGTAGTAATCCAGCCTAGAATAATGACTATTTTTTTTACTGTGGAAAGTATAATCCCTACAATTCCCTTTAATTCTGCGAAAAACATCGCAAAGATTATAATTTTCCAAAATGTCCACCAGATATGCCCTCATATTCGGGAAATTAATTTGTAAACGTGCAGAGGATCTATCCAGAGTGTTATCCAAAAGGATGTTAAAATCCCCTCCTAAAATTATAGGTGCCTTAAAATCTACCAAAGTTGAAAACATATTTGCCAGATGCGAATTATCGTCGATATTCGGACCATAGTAGCTCGCCACCATGAATAACTTCTGGCTTATTTTAACTTCTGCCACGATCCATCGCCCCCCCATATCTGCCTTGTGGTGAACCAACTCAACTCCTGATTTCGCTCTGACTAATAGTACTACCCCCTTAGTGCAATGTGCCTGGTCCGTGACTACGAAACTTTCCACCCACTTTTGTTTAGAAAAGAGATCTTCACACTCCTGCCTCCTAAGATGTGTCTCTTGCAATAGGATTAACTGAGCTTTTTGTTGCTTTAGGTAGTGCATAATAACCTGTCGCCTCTTCCTAACCCTTAATCCATTCACATTCCAACACAAAATTTCAAAGAACGCTAACCCCTCACCCTTTGTGCTCATTCTTAATTCTTAAAAAAAAATATATATTTTTTACTTTGCTTCATTTTATTATATTTTCTTTCTTTTTCATTTTCATTTAAGAGGCGTTTACGTCTAAATGGCGCTATTCTGTTGTACAAACATGAGGACCAAAAATATTTTTTTTATTTTTTTCCCCTCTGCTCCCCACCCTCAGTGCTCCTCCCCCCCCCAGGAACCCTCCCCCTCCTGCAACTAGGCCTACTCGTGGCCTATTTGAGCTGACCACCGAGGCAATAACCAACACTATTTTTCCTGGGTATCCCCTTTTTCATCTGAATTAAGAAATTGTCCACGTCCGCCAGATCTAAAAAGTTGTGCATTTTATTCTGCCACACCACTCTCAACGTTGCGGAAAATTTAAGTTGAACATTCGCACCAAGCGCTTTCAATTCCCCCATTCTGTTTCCCAACTCCCATTGCCTGTCTGCCGTTTCTTTCGAGATATCTGATCGGATCTTGAAAGTAACCCCCATTGCTTGTAATGCTTTCTCCCTCAGGGCCAGATTTAAAAGGCTCTCCTTTACAGTGTATGATAGAAAATTCACCCAAATTTTCAGAGGGCTCTTCCGTCCTGGGCGCAAGTTAAAGGGGTCCCTATGTACACGCTGTATATCCACCTGTAAGTTAGCAAGCTGCTCTTCTTGCGCAAATGCACTCCTCAACAGATCTATCACAAAGCGTTTGATGTCTGTACCTTATGCACCCTCCGCAACTCCCAAAATTCTAATGTTATTTCTCTGTGCGTTATTCTCTAACCTTTCCATCCTGTCGGCAAACATCTTCTCTCTCAATTTCAGGCACACTACTTCTTGAGTGTTTTCTTGCATTGCTGTCTGCAAACTTAAAACATTGCTTTCTAGTTCTTGAGTATGCTGTGCTAAACTTTCGAGTTTTACTTCTAGATTTAAACAGATAGCTTGAATCTCTTTTTGATTAGATTCGGAAATCAAGAAGCGCTCTTTGATCTTTCTTGCTAACTGGCCTAACATGCCCTGCAGGGTGTCTGTCCCCTCCGGTCCCTTCTCAGCTAAAACTTCAGTCTCAGTGGGTACTGTGGTTCCTTCTTTGGTCCTTACATCTTCCCCGTCCCTGCTCCAAATCTGCCACCTCTAGGACCGAAAATTTATTTTTCATGGGAACTGCAAAATACTTTGATGTCTTGTCCTTTTCTACCGCCCCTGCCTCCATATTAGCTATCTCACCCCCACTCAGCAAGCTCAGTTGGTTCCTAGTAATGGAGTTGCTGCTACACTTTGCACTACTCCTTACCTCCCCTTTCCCCTCTTTCCTCAACTCCAGCCTGGCTTTAAAGTATGCTTTTAATGAGGGGGTAATTTTTTGTGACTTGCAATTTGACTGACTCTGCTTCTCCAGTCTAGCTGAGATCCCAGTAACGGTTTTAGCTGGAGCTGACCTGTCTGCTGCCTTTCTATTTAGGTTGGATTTTTGGGGCTTATGGGTTTTTTTATGCTTAATGGGTAGACTCACTGTGGGACTAGAGGCTTTCTCAAGCTCTGGGGTTATTGAATTGGCTGCCCATAAAGTTCTTTGCGACCTCAGAGAGTATCTATTTCTCTCCCCCCCCTGAGGATTACCTGCTTGAACCTGTCTCCCTGCACCCCAAATTCACTCTGCCGCCCTGCCTGCCTCTCCCCGCTGTAAGCAGTATGAGGGCAAGTTAATAGAGTGCACTTACCCTCAGAATCCGCGGGAGCAACATCCATTAAGGCATTTCTCTCAGCCTCTACCCCAGTACACCGTATCTCCCTCGACAAGTCCTTCCTTCTCTTCCTGCACTTGTGCTGACTCTGCCCGCAACGTAACCGAGCACGTCTCCGCGTCTTGGAAGAGCACTCCAGGCAACTCAGAACTTCCTAAGCCGAGCTGCCGCAATGCAGCACCGTGGAGCCTCCAGCTGAATCATCCGGTGTTCACCAGCGGGTTTTCCAGGCCGGATTTTAAAAAAAACATAAGAATAATCTCGCCGAAGGTAGGAGACCCGATCCAGTCTGCGTGTTCTCCTACATAGCCTCAGTGATCGCTCCCGACCGCCCTCAGCCGACCGCCATGTTCCCTAGCCCTGAGACATTTATTATTTTCATGAAATATAATTTCATTTTGCACACCATCCCAGCATTGCACTAACCCATGCACAACCCGTGTTATTGCTTGCAAAATATTATTAACGTGCACAAAAGCAGCATTAGTCTTTTTTATCGAAGTAATTTTGCGGCCTAGTTCCATGCATTAGTACACGCATTAATTTACGCATGCGCATAAGCATTTCCCCTTATTTTAGCGTTCTTTATTAATAATTTTCACAGCACACTGTTAATAAATGTTACTGAGGGTTCAATCCGAGCAGGTTTTATTTTCTCAAAACCCTGCTCCATCAACTGCATTATTGGAGGACACAGGCTGAGACAGTCTTCCATGTGCAAATACCCATAGCTCACACGCAATCTCCACACTCTTCACCCCATTAAATGGAGATAATGTTCCAGCCCACTTTGGCCTTTTAATTGGGAAATACAAATGACAGAGAAACCTGCCATTATTTGAGGTTTGGCGGCAGTGTACACACTCTGTCATTGGCAGTGATTTAGCAAAACTGATCCCAAGAAGTTCTTGGGGATCTTTGTTTCTGGCATGCTGCTCCGTAGCTGGGTGGGTTAATGTTAGAAATGGGGGTCTCTAGTTGGCAGAGGTAGGTACCTTTGTCCATGTAGGGACCCTTCTTCCTAGTCAAGGGGGATACACTTCTAAAATAACCCCTGCTCACCCCCTTGGTAGCTTGGCACGAGCAGACAGGCTTATCTCGGAGGCAGTGTGTAAAGCATTTGTGAACACATACAGTAATACAGTGAAAACACTACAAATGGACACCACACCAGTTTAGAAAAATAAGTAATCTTTATCTAAACCAAACAAGACTAAAACTACAAAAATCCACAATACAGTAATAAAAATATGACTTTCAAATGGTGGAAATAGTTCAGTTCAAAGCAAATTGCAGATGCAACACTGTTCACACAAAGTACCTTGGATGCGTCGCGAACACAAACAAAAAGGGTTGCAGGGAAGGTGATGCGTCGGTTCCTTACACTCAGGGAAGATGATGCGTCGGTTCCTTGCTCTGGGGAGGTGATGCATTGGTTCATTACTGCTGCGCAGGGGAGGTGATGCGTCGGTTCCTTACCGGAGAGGAGGTGATGTGTCGGTTTCTTACTGCGTGGGGAGGTAATGCGTCGGTTTTTTACTGTGTCCCCCAACGATGCGACAGACCTGGCACCTTGATGCGATGCGATGATCCAAGATGATGTGTGGATTCTTGCAGCCGCACAGCAGGGCTTGCTTTGGAATCGGTGCGGTGATCTCGGACATCGAAGACCGGTTCACTCGATGCTGCGTGCAGCGATTTCTTGAGCCGTGGGCCGGCGCTGAATCGAGTTCTTCAGCGATGCATCGGAAACAAGTATGGATGCGTCACGCTTCTCGTCGTTGCACTGCTTTTCCAGCTCCCAACAGCCAGAACAACATCCAGAGGCCCAGAACAGCTACAGGCACCTCTTGGCAGGTCAGAACTCCCAGCAAGGAAGTTCAGGGGAGCTGGGGGTGACGTCTTTGTGTCCCGGAGACTTCAGAACAGGAGGCAAGCTCTTCTTTAAGCCCTTGGAGATCTTCCTCAAGCAGGGGACACAGCAAACAGCAAATTCATTTTCCCGTTCCTTGGCAGAAAGTAGCCACTGCAGGCCGACCCCAGACAGCAAACAGCAGAGGGGCAATATTCCTCCTCAGTTTCTCAAGCTCTTCTCCTTGGCAAAGGTTCCTCTTGATTCCTAGAAGTGATCTAAGAGTCTGGGGTCTGGAACCCTCTTTTATTATACAAAATCCTTTGTTCTCTGTGGCAGAGAAGCTCTTTGCCGAGCCAAAACCAGTTCTGTCCTCTCTGGTGCAGCTTCCCAGCAGGAGGTGGAGACAGCATTGTCCTTGGCAGACCAGGCCCATTATGGTGTGAAAGAAATCTCCTCCCCCCTACTCTGAATGCAGCCCAGGTCTATTCAGCCCAGCCCTGACTCACACTGGAAAGGCAGGACACACCTCAACCCCCCAAGTGGCTGTCTGAACAGAATGCACATCCCCAGCCCCTGCCACTCCAAAGCCAGACAGTCAATACACAACCCTAGCAGAGGCACACTGGATGGTTAGGCAAGAAAATACTTACTTTCTAGAAGTGGTATTTTCAAACCCAGAAAGTAAAGAGCACCATCACTAAAAGATGCATCTTAACATTCTGAGTTCAGGCATATCAAACTTTATTTTCCTATCTTGTTCCCATGGGCAGTAATGCTCATCCGATGTTATGGGCAAACTCCCCATTCTATCCTATGGGACAGATAGCCTTACAATAGTGAAAAACGAAATTGGCAGTATTTTACTATCAGGACATGCCACACACATCAGGTCATGTCCTACCTTTCACATACACTGCACCCTGCCCACAGGGGTACCTTGGGCCTACCTTAGGGGTGACTAACATGTAAGAAAAGGGAAGGTTAGGGCCTGGCAAGTGGGTGCACTTGCCAGGTCGACATGGCAGTACCAAACTGCGCACAGACACTGCAGTGGCAGATCTGAGTTACCTTTGAAAGGATGCTTGTGTGGGTGGCACAATCAGTGCTGCAAGCCCACTAGCAGGATTTGATTTACAGGCCCTGGGCACACGCAGTACACTGTACTAGGGACTTAGTAGTGAATCAAATAACCAATCATGGAAACACCAATCCATCACAACAATTTACAGGGAGAGCATATGCACTTTAGCACTGATCAGCAGTGGTAAAGTGCCCAGAGTCATAAAACCAACAAAAACAGGTCAGAAACAGAAGGCCAAAAAGCAAAAAGTCTAGAGATAAACCCGCTGGACAAGCCAGGTCTAACAGTTAAGTAGAAGAACTCAACTGGGCTGGTGGTCTGGTGAACTACACCCTGAAGCCTAAATAGCCCCCAAGATTTCTGTTATGACTTCAAACTTAGAATATTTTCTTGATAATTCTGTTGATTGTGGTGTTAGGATTCCAAACCATTCGGTTGCTAGCTGGCTGGAGAGGGAGCACACCACATGGGTGATTCTTGTAAATAAATCAAGTTTACTTTCATGTCAATGCGCGTCTCTTTACAAACATTTCACCTTGAACACCACTTAATAACTTTGTTAATTCAACTCTGTTGACCCCCAAATACAGTTACCATTATTAATAACACATATATTAAAAATTCAAGTTTTAGATTAATGCAAGTTCAAAGGGCTGATTCACAAATAAATGTGCACTTTTATGTAGATTTACAGTTGCTTGCTATTCACAAAGGTATTTTGCTAGTAGTATCTTCGTGACTGCTGAGTCTGCACACATAAAAAGATAGGATTTTCCTATCTTTTCATGGGTGGAGACTAAACAGACGTGGAATTACTACTAATAAAATACCTTTGTGAATAGCAACCAATCATAAATTTACACAAAAGTGTAGGTTTACTTTGTGAATCAGGCCCAATGTGTTTACTAAACACTTGGGACTTCAAGAAACGGATAACAATATATTGTGTACATTTTCTCCATTATTTTAGTTGACAAAAACAATTCAATTAGCAGCAACCAAAATGTCCCTCACATCTCATGCTTTCTGCGATGGTGTGGTTCATAGTTGGAATATTGTCTGCATGGTTCTCCTCTTGCAAAAAAGGTTTATCTCCTAAAACTTTTCTTTATGTGTTATGCGCTTGAGTATAATTTTGTTTTGTGTCTTTCATCCACAGACATTCTGGTCTCAGCGGACAGTCCCTTCAGCCTCATTAGTAATCCTATCTTGGTTGCCTGACAAACACCTTTCTTCTGAATTTGTACTGTATTAGTGTGTTCTTTTTTTAAAGTTTTCAGCAATGTTTATTATTTAAAATACTCAGCGTCAAATTACTTCTATTTTATGTTAATGAGACAAGTGTTAATAATTTATTTTCAAATTAATAAAAATACATATGCCCTGCTTTTTTGTGTGCAGTAAAAATACACTACCCTGTTTTGCACAATAAATTCTTAAAATGATACTGTCTATATTTCAAGCAGGAGAAACTTTTAAAGGAATAGCTCCAAAGACAGGACATAATGCTGGTTATACTGAAAGAATACTGAGAATTACCCTTTTCAAACTTTGCCAAAGATATTACAAAATAAGAGAAAAGACAGGGAGACTCCTAGCTGTACAACGTTAACAGAAATGGCCAGAGAGAAGCCAGCCATACGTAATAAGAAGTTGGAATTAGTGACCAACCAAATAGACATGGTGGCCGAATTTCATAAATAATATAAAACATTATACAAGCCAGATAATCAAGATATACTTCCCCAAATTCACAAAAGAAGAGATAGAAAAGCTAGACACAGATATTGAAGAAGAGGAAGTGGCAAGGGCCATAGATGGCAAGAATACCAGTAAGTCTCCAGGAGAAGATCTATTTCTAGTGGAGTTCTATAAAATTATTAAACAATAATAGTTCCATTACTAGTAGTAGCAGTTTGCGGGGAAACCATAAAGAAAGCCCATTTCAGCAGACATCAAAAGACCTAAGATATTGCTTATATCCAAACGAGGGTGAAACCCTTATAGACCCATATCACTGACCAACATAGATATTAATATACTAGCAAAAGTATTAGAGAACTATTTAAAGAAACATATTCCCCTTTTGATGCACCCCAATCAGGTAGTATTTGTCCCTGGAAGATCCTCACCCAATCACCTCTGAATGTTACTACACATAATACCACATGTTGCCGCAAGTGAAGGACGATGTAGAAGTAAAGGTCTTATAATGTTAGGCGCTAAAAAGTAATTTGACGAAGTAGAATGATAACACCTGTTTAGAACCATGGGGAGCATGGGTATTGGTCATACTTTTATGTTGTGGGCCAAAGGAAAGTATTACAACCCTGCTGTAACAGTCACATATGGGGGGTTTTAAATCCAAACCATTTCCAATATACCAAGGCACTAGGCAGGGATGCCCTTTGTTCCCTTTGTTATTTCCCCTCACATTGGAACCACTGGCAATTCATTGCAATATGAAATGCAGACTAGAACAAATGGGTAACGACAACAGAAAGGGAATTAAAAGCACTCTAATATGTCAATGATACACTATGTCTTCTGACAAATGAATCTTCTTTGATCATCTTTTCTTCATCTGAACACATCTACATTACCAAATGTGCCTTGCCCCTTTTCACTGCCATCAGATTCCCCTTTATGCTCCCTGCATCCTTTTCACCCCTAGCCTTATGCCATTCCCCACTCCTTTTATACCATATCTGCTTTTTTCTCCCTACACTCTTCTGCTATTCTCACATACCTCCGTCTCATATAAGACAGAAAAGATTTGCAATGTGCAATTGCCAAAGGTGTTGGCTTTGTTCATTATTGTTCATCACGTCCCACTGTCCCTCAGGATACTTTTTCGTGGGACCAGAAGTATAAACATTGATGTTAATTTTCCAATCATAGCATAAAAAGCTACAACTCACAAAGTTCTCTGATCGAAACAGATTAAAATCGACCCATGTCAAGACCACAGCTGCTGTTTCATCATATAGGAAAGATACATTTTTGGGAATGACGTTTTTGTATTTTTTATATTTATCAACAAAAATGTATCGCATTCTAGACCTACAGACACTGAAAGGCTTGCCAAATAACATTCTATGCGTGTGTTTTTCCCTTGAATTTGGGATCCACTTTGGGCAAGTCAATTTGCAAGTCTAATGAAAAGTGTGCAAAAACATCATGCATTACAGCAGCCAAATGCTCTTGCAAGGTATACACAAGCATCATCTGTGACTAAAACTGAGCAAATTGGGAGAAATGAAGCTATACAATTCCCTGGCTTAAGCCTCCAGGGTGAAATGATTTCGACATTGAATTTGCAAATCACACACGAAGTAAGTCAGCTGTGAGCTATAAGTAAAGTAGAAAGGCTCAGCGATATATTGGTCAGTTTGAAACAGGAAGACCCAGATTTAGAAAGATGTTGCATTAAGCCAAAGTCATGCAAAGTCATGCAAAGAGACATAGGGGGATATGTACCAGGAAGTGGCGGAGTGCCGCATTAGCCTCTTTGGCTTAACGCGGCGCTCCGCCACTTCTCAAATGCAAGGCTGCACCATATTTACAAGAATGTGATGCAGCCTTGCGATTCCTCCCTGCGATGGCGCTAAGTTTAGCAACTTAGCGCCAATGCAGGCACCCTTGCACCATGGTGAAAGGGTGTCTGCATGCAGGGGAGGATTGTTTATGTGTAGGAAGGTGTCCCTTCCTGCATATAAACAATCCTAAAATGCAATTCTGTCACTTTCATGTGTGCTGCTTCATGCAGCAAACATGAAAATGACAAAATGGCATTTTTCCCAAAGTTTGTTTATGTACAGGAAGGGACACCTTCCTACACATAAAATGGCATTTTTCTTTCTCCATGTGTGCTGCCTTGTGCAGCACACATGGGAAAAGGAGAAACAAGGAGACCATCTTAAGACCAGTTTTTACCTGGTCTTAATTTTGGCACTGCCTCCTATGTACGCCACCCTTGTACATAGGGGCAGCGTCAAAATAAATGGGTGTTGCGGTGGAATGCCCACTGCAACACCCACTGCCCACCCCTTTCACGCTAACCATAGCGTGAAAGGGTGCCTTATGTACAAGGCAGCGTTAAGCCACGTTAAGTGACTTAACGCTGCCTTGTACATAAGGCGCAGCCCCTATCGCCACCACAACGTCACGATAGGTGACGTTGTGGTGGCGATAGGGGCTTGTACATATGCCCCATACAGTCTTGCAAGGGTATTTACTTTCCATCTCAAAAGGTTGTTTGCACTGGAAAGGTGCCATTTTCCCAGTGGAAAGAGCACTTTGTGCCTCTTTGAATCAAAGGGGCAATGATTGGGTGTTAATTGGGTGACTGCACAAGCATCCATCATTTTAATGCAAAGATTGAACATAGAGAGGGCTTTGCATCAAAAACTAACACAATTTTGAAGCAGGTGCTAACAAAGAAAATATTTTCATTTCTCCAAACATCCAGATATTGCATGATTGTTGTAGTGCACAGCACACATACAGCGTATTGAATGTTTCAAAACTTGTCTAGGCATACGATTTTGTACTTCAAGGGTATACTTTCAGTACAAATCCTATGCTACAATGCACACACAGCTCTTCACCATGGGACAAAGGTTGTGCTTAGTGTTAGGCAGTCTTTATAGTGCACCGTTAAGACCTGGCATCTTTTGGCGTGGTCACCCCTGTCTTTTTGCCCCTGACCTCCTGTTTTTGATTGTGTGCTGCATTTCAATTTTGCTGGTTTTAGGACTCTGGGCATTTTGCCATTGATGACCAGTGCTAAAGTACAAGTGCTCTCTGTCTAAATTGTATTGGTGATTGGTTTATCCATGGTTGACATATCTGATTTACTACTAAGTCCCTAGTACAGTGCACCAGGGGTGCCCAGGTCCTGTAAATCAAAAGCTGCTCGTGGGCCTGGAGCACTGATTGTGCCACCCACATCAATAACCCATATAACATGTCTCAGACCTGCCACTGCTTGTCTGTGTGTGTAGTTTTAACCTGCCATTTCGACCTGGCAAGTGCAACCACTGACCAGGCCAAACCTTCCCTTTTATTACATGTAAGGCACCCATAAGCTAGGCCCAAGGTAGCTTCGTAGGCAGGGTACAGTGTATTTAAAAGGTAGGACATGTACTGTTATGTTTTACATGTTCTGGTACAGAAATGCTGCTAATTTCATTTTTCACTACAGTAAGGCCTATCTCTCTCATAAGTTAGCCTTAGAGCTACCTTGTAACATCTTACAAGTATATCTGCCAATTGGGAGCTGATAGAAAATTGGAGTTTGGTGTCTCTGGACTCACAAATTAAGAAAATACATCCTTTAGTCAAGTTGTTTTTTAAATTTCAGGTCTGAAAATGCCACTTTTAGAAAGTTGATATTTTCTTACTTTAACCATTCTGTGCCTCTGCCTGTCTATGGAATATACGTCTGGGCTAGGATGGCAGTTGGTCTCTTTGTGCATTCACTCTAGACAGTCACACAAAGGGAACTGAGGTGTGCCCTGCATATCCTAATGACCCATCACAAGGCTGATAGGTCTTCCTGAGCTCGAGTGGTTGCAGGAGTTGATAATGTCACGAGAATAGGGCTGTGCCTGTCCTCCCACAAAGCCATCTCCACCCCCATGTAGTGTGTCTGGGGCCAGGGCAAGGAAGGGCAGCGTCTTGTGCACTACAAAGACTTTTCTTTGAAGTTGGCCTACTTCAAAGTCTGAAATAGGTAGAAGTACTGGACTTGTGACACCATATACTCAGAACACTTTTGGGTTTCGGACATTCTGCCAGGAGGAAGAGCTGGATAGTTGTCAGGAGTGACTGACCCTTTGCTGTTTGCTTTGCTGTGTTGGCCTGCTGCTTTAGTGCTTCTGTCCTGGGAGTGAAAGGACTTGACTTTTCTTTCTGCATCCTGCTTCCAAGCTTCTCCAAGGGCTTGAGGTGAGCTTGCCTCGTGGAAAGAAGTCTCAGGCCGTCAGGGACCTCACCTGGTCTTGCACTTGGACTCTTCTGCTGAGTGTCCTGTCTTGCCAAGTGGTGCCAAATCCAGTTCCTGGCCTTTGGAGTCAAGTGGTGTACTGCAACCCAAGAAAAGCAACCCCGACACCATCATTAGCTCCACTGCCTGCACCAAAGCTGTGTGCACCGCTCGCAAAGACCACGATGCATAGCCCTGACTTGCACCGCAGCCCCGGTTGCTGACGACAGCAATTTATCGACTCCAATGTCATTATAGAGGCAGCTGCCTGTCCGAAACAGAGGGTAGCGCTCATGAAGAGCACAATGCACCACCCCGACTTACACCACAGCCCTGACTTCAACTATGACAGCATTTCAACATCGGCGTCATGCCGCTGTCTGCACCGGAGCCGAGGGCACCGCTTGTGAAGAGCACAACGCACTGCTCCGACTTGAACTGCAGCCCCAGCCCAGCTGACTCTTCTGTATCAGCACCACAGAGCCAAAGCCTCATGGCCTGATCTTCGGCGCCACATCGATGCCGCTCCAAAGTAAGGAATTGAGGTAACGCACCTGCCACTGCAGCCTCATTGCCCTGCAGCATTAAGGAACGGTTACATCACCTCCCCTGCCCGGCAGTAAGGAACCGATGCCTCACCTCCCTTGCAACAGTAAGGAACGAACATTGCACCGGCCTCGGCGATGCCTCACCTAACCTGTGTTTTGCACCATCTTTGTTTTTCCCAACACCTCCATAGTAGTGTACTGGGGTCTGGCCGACTCCGTTACCGGCCCTCGCTCCATCTAGGTTGGACTGCGACCAAATAGCCCTGGTTGGCGCTATTTTTGATTTCTAAAAGCTATGCTTGATTCAATCTTTGAAAAATGATAGCTTGATTTGTGTATGCTGGGTTTTTGTCGATTCAGTCTTGTCACTCTGTGTGTGTGTGTGTGTGTGTGTGCGTGCGCGTGTGTGTGTGTGTGTGTGTGTGAGAAAATGCTTTACACTTTGCCTATGGGATAAGCCTGACTGCTCTGTGGCAAGCAACCAAGGGGGTGAGCAGGGATTATCTTGGGTGTGTAACTTACTTACCCTAAATAGATTGGTAGGCTCTACCTGGCTTAGGTGCATACCCTAGCAAACTAGTACTGGCATTTCTAAGATGCACCAATCAATAATTTTTATTGTTTCAGCTAATTAAAACCATAACAATATTACTGATATTACAAATTCAGTCTATACAATAAAAATACGTTAAACGTGAAAGTGTTACTGGTGCTCTGTAATCATACGGACGCTATCTTCCTTCATGGGTGACACTGAAAACGAAACAATAGTAAAAACAAAAAGACATTGGATTGGGAGAATACCACCCAGGCAGATCGTCCAAACTGCTGACATCACTCCCTTCACCTGCCAGGGCTAATTTTCTTGTGGTAGAATTTCATCTTAAGCTTTTGTCAGATGGGAGCCATTGTGAAGGATTTCACTAATTTAAAGTTTAACTGTGGGTCGTCTGGATTGAGACTCGCTGTTATATCTTCTCTGCATGATCGAAAGCCTCACTCATTAAAAATAATTTGTTATCATAATAATCAAAGATTATGCAGGCCAGGACAGATACATACTGGATGGATGAAGTCCTCCTTTTTTGCATTACAAAGTCTACATTCTGTGGGTGCGCTGTAGATCCAAGTTAGTCAACTAGCCAGGGCTGGTAATTTGGCAAAGCACAGGGGGGCATATTAGCAAGAACATGCGATAAATATCGCAAACCTTGCTTAGCGCGCCTTTTTTTATCGCCGGCTATCGCTGGATATTACCGCGGAAATAACATGCTATTAGCAAGGTTTATCTCCATTGCGATAAAATATCCAGCGATAGCGGCGAAACCCAGCTTTAACGCGAGAAATCCAGCGATAAAATCCTATCGCTAATTCTGGGGACTTAACATTACAATCCACCTCCCATTGACTTTCATTGCTAAGTCATGTTTTTATCAGTTCTAAAAAACAAGCGCTAATCGGGGTTAGCGCGCGTTTTATGTCGCTTCGCGGGTATTGCTAATAGGCGATAGGTATGTAAGCGACTGTTTTCTGTCGCTTTTAGTTGGGAACGCCTACCTTGCATGTCATTAGCGATAATTATCGCTGACATGCAAGGCGATGTAAACCCGGCCGCTATCGCCTGAAAGCTGTCGCTAGCGCCTGTTAGCGACAGCTTGCTAATAGGGCGTTAAAAATATCGCCGCTTTGGCGGCAAAAGTGCCGCTAAAGCGGCGATAATGCCCTTGATAATATGCCCCAGGGCCTTTAGTCTGCACTTTATGTACACTGGGAATAGGGTGCAGGGGTTGACAGTGGCAGCAGGCCATTTTTAATTGATATGACTCTGTGCATCTTTTTTCCTCTTGCCCATCCTAGTGCAGCAACTGCTACAAAGGGCTAAGCCCAATTAAATCTGACCTGTAATGTACCTGCGTGCCCATTTATAGATGTTAATATGGGTATAGGAACCCATTTACAAGAGAGGTTGAAGCAAGCTACATCTTGATACACTTGCACAGTAACTAAAAACATACTTTTATAACTTTGAATTGAAATCACCTACAAATAATTCTGTTGTAGAATTTTACTGTATAGTGAACAAAGGTTTTTATTATGTATGTTACAGGAATGAAATATTGCTAACTTACTGTTTTTAAAAAAAAAATCTGCTTTAAGCCATTTTGTCCACTATTACTGATTGCTGGGCTGCCAACAGTGCATTTAGTTAGACTTTTTCAGATTTGCCTCCAGATGAGGAAGTTAGTAGTAGTTGGAGTAAATGTTCCACATAGTCATGGATTTCTCAAGAGCTAATAGAATGCACTTACCTTGTACTATAGATCGAATGGGGCAGATGCACTCTTTTGTCTCTTACCACCTCCATCAATCACCACATACAAAATAAGAACAGGTAGTAAAAACAGGGAAATGGAAATGGGATAAGGGAGAGAATAAAGACATCACCACTATGACTGTTCATTTTAGCAGCAGAGGACAGTAAGTTAGCAGTATTTGTAGAAAACATATTTATATTCTCAAATTTATTTTAGATAACCAGTTCTACCCTGAAGACCCCCAGGTATTTTGTGGTGGTGATGGACAGGAAAAAAAGGCATAACACCATCACTCCACCATCACTCCTAATAGAGCGAATGGTGTGATGTCCTTCCTCTAATGGCCCCAACGTCATCAGCCCGTCAGAGCAAATTGGTGCTCCAATTAAATACTTAATGTTTGCCTGTTACTAAATGTGGAGGAATCACTGCGATTCCTTTCAATGTACTAAACATTTTGTGTATGGCTGCCATTGGTTTCTACATCTTTACAATAAACTATTGACTTTTTTTGTTTCCGAAAACAAACTTGCCAAGTAGGAGTTTACTAATGACCCCCATATCCTGGAAATCTTCTCTCATGCTGTAACGTCAGTGTTATTTTCTTACTGTCCCTCACTGCCTGGTTTTTCCTAGTATCAATGCACAGAAAAAAAGGCATTACATCATCAACCCTAAATAGGGCAGACAATGTAACAACCTTCCTCCGATAGACTCTACTCTGTGGGACCATCAGAAAAAGTCTTCCATTGAATGAGTGAACTGGCGCTGTTGATGGAATATTTATGGTCCATCCATATCTACATTAGGTGCATGGACAAAGGGTTAGGTGTGAAGGGAACTCTGTCACATTTATGACAGAGTACCCTGTCCATCAAATTTTAAATCTGGCCCTTATTCTTTTTAATGGAAGTTAAATTTCTCCAGCAGAGCAAGCTGCAGGCTGTATCTACCATGGCCTACCCAAAGTCAGATACACATTGGCTGAGGCTCTGCTAACTCTGTTTTTGGCAGGAAAAGCTCTGAGCAGAAAAATTCTAATTTCATGTCCACCAAATATTCTCTCACTTGACTCCAGTGCCCCAGGGATCAGGAGAACCCATTTCTGAGCATACCAAGCTGCATCTGACTGATGAGCACCAATCAAGGCAAAACATGTCTTTGGTTGTTGTGCTCCAGTTTGGAGAGGGCCAGGCTTAGCAGTTTGATCTGGATTGTTCCCATTGAAGCAGGACCAAGATTGATTTGCATATAACTGGGCCTAATCAGAAGTGGCATAGTGAGTAAAACAATGATGGGGTGCCATGCAACCCTGAGTAATTACCAGTGACTGTGATTAATTTAAGCATTCCACCCATCTCCATTTTATTTACTTCAGTGCAATGCCCTGTGTGTGATGGGTATGGCTTGATGTGGGTCTTGTGTTAACTGTACCAGTGGAATCAATCTGTACCCGGTTGATGAGCCTCAACCAGGGTGAAAATGGTCTTGGGTTGCTTGCATTCTTGTGTGGATGGGTCCTGGCTTGCCAGTTCTGTCTGGACTGTTTATATTGAAGCAGAACCAAGGCTGATTTGCATATAACTGGGCCTAATCTATAGTTGCATGGTGAGCAACATAATAGTGGCATTGGATGGATGCCACTATTAATTCAAGCATTCAACCCATTGCTGTTTTGTTTACTTCAGTGCAACACCTTAAGTGCAATGGGTATGCCCAGATGTGGTCCCATGCTCACAGTGCAATTGGAACCAATCTGCACCCATCTGATGAGCCACAATCAAGACAAAACCGGTCCTCTGTTGCAGGTATTCCAATTTTGAGGGGGCCTGGCTTGTAAGTTCAGACTGGACTGTTCCTATTGGAACAGGACCAAGGCTGATTTTCATCCAACTGGGCCTAATCTGAGGTGACATAGTGAGCAAAGTAATGATGGAGTGTGGTGAGGCCCCGGTAATTACCACTGACTGAGATTATTTCATGCATCCCACCCATCACTGTTTTGTTTACTTCAGAAGTCTTATTTTTGGCAGCAAAAAGCTCCAAGTGGGACCAACCTGATTTTCTTGTCCACTAAGGCTGCTCCTTAGGACCTCAGGGGAAGCACATATAGTCTAGGACCCACTGCATTAGAGTGACTAGCACAGTCCAGGGCCACTTGCCACTGGCCAACTGGTGGCATCTTTAGATGTCCCTGTTGACACCCAGGAGCTCAGACAACTAACCCTTTGAACCCACGTTTCAACAATTCGCTATCCAGTGGGTGTATGTGACTCACGGATACTCATTAACCAATAGGCAAAATGTTCCCAAGGTCACCCTTCTGCTTTTGAAGCACATCTGGTTTACCTTACTGCAAACTATCCCAGAGAACAATACTCTCAGAGATAATCAGGGTGTTTGAACCTTTTTAGTCCCTAGAGGAAGGTGGTTATCCACAAAGTAGCAAGTCCCCTCTCAACCACCCCAAACTGGTTCTAAACTGGCTCCCCCTCCCACTGGGATGGAACCAGGGTGGATACCCAGTTCTCACTTTAAACTTTGATCCATTTCAAGTAAATGAAGTTCCTGAAACCTTACCAACTGTCTTTCTAAGAAAATATGAGCCATACACCTCACATCAAGGCCTCCTGTCTTCTTCTGAGAGCAGTTTTCATATTTCACTAAGTGGAAAGCACTGACTGGGAAGTCAGCTGTAGGAAGGAAAAGTATATTTTATAAAAGTTACTTTTCCTGTATCTGTATCAAAAACTGAACTTCACCATGGAATTTGCCTAGAATTAGAAGGAGTGTAACAGATATTAAAAACAATGATTAAATGGACTCTGTAGCTTATTCCAAACCAAAGATAGCAATGTTGTCAAAGTTACCAAAGATAGCATTTTAATTTTACCTTAGTCTTTCTTATAGAAATAACTACAACATCTATCCAGTGAAAACAGCCACCAGAGACTTGTGACTGTACAAGCATGCCACCCTTAAATTCTTACATGTTCCACTTTCAAAAAGTAGGGACCCTACCTTCTGGACTACAAGACCTACTTAAGGATGGCTTAATTCATGTTTAATAATAGGGCTCTTTCCTGTAAAGATTTTTAGTTTGACAACTTCCTCTAAAGGTTTAAAACCTGCAGCATTCAGGATGCACGTGTAGGCCTGAAGCATGTTTTTCTTGTCAGCCTAGTGGATGGCACAATATGTGTTTTAGTCCATACATGACATTTACTGTCTATGCGGTTGGTGAATTTCCTGTACCAAATACTATGGCCTTGCTGCAAACTTTAATATTCCAGTTGGGGATTAGACATGTATGCCATATTTTAGGGGTCATAGCACATACACTGGGGACTGGTCGGCTGTTCCAGTGTGCAGAGTTCAAAACCTAGCAGTCCTAGTCAACAAAAAAGGGGGGAGACCTTCTAAAAAAGAGGGACTGTCTCAAATATGTGCATGATCATATATACATGTATGAATGAAAATACAAATTGCACGACTGGTAGGTAAAGTTGAAAGTTTTCTTCCTTTGTTTACAGATTACTATCTTACTTGTTTATGGCTTATTGTCCTTCTGGTTCATTTCACCACAATCTTTGCTTCTGTACTTTTTCCACTTTTCTCATACTTGCCCTGGTTTGCATATGTTGCCGTATAAACTGCTGTACAATCAGAATATACTCAACAGTTTTGTACTGAAATCTGAAATAGCCAAATGTCAATGTCTTATCATATAGGATTCAGTTTCAATCAAAGTTTCAGTAACTTACACTGAGTTCTGAATTACCTGAAGTCCTTATGCCTGGCACACATTTCTGCATCATTCAAAGTTTAAATCTCTTGCACAGAATTATGCATAGCAGAGTCTCAATGTTTTGCATCATCAACAATCTCAACAGAAACACAAAAGTGGCACATAGCAATTCACAGGATCACTGATCATAGACATGGTTAAAAGGATATGTTTTCACCAAAGCCAAGCCTGCCACTCCAAGGGTGACCAAGAACTACATTGATGTCTCACTATGGCCTGCTCTCAGGGCACACTACCTCCCAGCCTCAACCTGCTGCTTCCAAACTCTTGATGGGAAGCTCAGCAGATTAAGGGAGAATGTGATTTATAACATTATCTGATAAAATACCCACCATGTGAACCAGTTCCCACGCAGGCACTGCAATTATTGAAGGAAGACACATTGCATAAGGAAGTGCTTTTCTTGTCATCCCTCTCCTTAGTACTTTCTTTGTAGTCCTACTCACAGTTTATGTAGGAAGTTCCAGATAGTTTATATTGCACATAAAAACTATATTCTTTTGGATGAGCAGGATCAGCCCTATGGCTAAGCTTAGTTCCTCTTGACATCTGTGGTGAGGTGAGAGCCACTGTAAATATAGAATGGAGATCATTTTTGGCCACCACCACCACCACAGACAGTGGATGAGTTGTCTTCTTTAACTAGTGTGTCTGGATAAATCCGGGATAAGGATGACAACACTGGCATTGATACTTGCCATGTCCCTCTGTTCTTCTCAGTATGTGTACAATGCCAGATTGTATCAACTGCTGAAACATTGAAGAATAGAAGACGACCTGCGTGGAAGTGAACTTAAAACCCCTGGAAGGGACTAGAGCACTTGAAACCACCTTACTCTGGAATCCATGCTTCTTATGGCTAGCCTCAGATCTACAAGAGATAGCCCCTTGGAAATTCCACAAGGGAGTTCAGGACTTATCCAGTTATACCTATTCCTCTGGACTAGCATTTTGCAGATCTGTGAAGTAGTGAAAGTACTTAAAAGCAGACTCAGCTGTAAATCACAGACAACTATAAGGTCCTCTTTGAACTGGACGTTTGACAATGTTCCTGAGGAGGAATGGATAAACCGTGATCCTACTCAAACCAATGACTTGGTACCCAATTCCGGGTTTTCAAAATGACTGCAAAATAAGACACCTAACCTGATGGAGCCTTGCTTGGCCTTGTCCTACTGAAAGATTTTGACTACCAAAAAGCAAAATAGTTATCTGGCATGAACCACAAATCCTTGCTCAACCCAACCCTTATTCTATTCATGGTTGGTAGCAAAGGGAGTCTAAGAGTTGGTCTTCCTTATAACTTGATTGGGGTGAAATACTTCTGTCAATTCAGCCACAGATCATTGCATGTCATTAATGCAGGATATGTAGACCCCATAGCATAATTCTAGTTCATATTTCATGTTTTCCATTATTTTCTATTGCTGATGTTTGTTATTTCATTAAAAAGTCATAACAGTTAATATAACTGTACTGGAGCTCAACCATGGCTCATTTCATAACTTAGGCTTCTCACCCCTACAGTTTCTCAGTATTGCTTCCAAGATACCCCACTGCAACTTTGACCACCTTGTATGCCACTTATCTATTCTCAGAAACCTTACTGAAAACAATAGGATGTATCTTTGAAAGTGAGGGTTTGTTGTTTGTTGTGTAAATAAAACATGTTTTTTTCTTTCTAAAAATACGAAAACACGGGTCTTACATTCACCAAGGAGACTTTAGTTTACCAGAAAATAGACTTTCAATCTTGGTTATGGAAAGAGAGCTTAACTTGGAGTTTCACACTTGATTGCTTGTAAAAGATGTTGTTTAGTTCTTTCTGCTAGTGAGCGCCTCATTTCTGTGTTTCTTGGTAGGTGAGTGAACAAGTCACTGGTGGTTGAGACTTAAATCTTGATATGCTGTTAGATATTTGGAGAGCAATGGGAGGCCCTCTGCATCCTCATGGGGCCATCTGTGGACTCTGGGCAGGTTCATCCTCGGTTTTCCTACGACAGGGAGATTTCTCAAATAATTTGTAGGTATCCGGAGAGTAATGCCATTTTTCATGCCTATGTAGGGTTTGGGTGTAGGTATGGGTGAGAGGGAGACATTGTGACTCATGGCCGGCCTTAGCGCTGGTGGCGCCCGGTGCGGTATTTATTTTTGGTGCCCCCACATCCCATGACTGCCTCCTCGATTCCCTCACTACCACCGTGCAAAAGTTCCCCAAATATTTCCACTCACAAGTTATTGCTAAACACAGTGCCCCCCCTATGAGGCCAGCGCCCCCTCCATAGGTCAGCGCCCAGTGCGACCGCACCAGTCACACTGCCCTAAAGCCGGCCCTGTTGTGACTTATCGATGTATGGGGAACACAAAGGTTTATGAAGATTTACATAACATATGTATAAAACTGAGGTTTGTGGCAGGATTTTAGAAATATGAATAAAGCTGACCTTCTGCAGGAAAATGTAGAATTGAGTCTCTGCGCGAAAACACCTGCAAAATGAATCACTTTGCCCGACTCAGAAAGTAAAAAGGTGAGCACAAACAGCAGTATAATAAATGATGGTGTAGAAAAACACATAGCAAAGATGTCATCAAGAGTTGCACTAGAAATTGCAATCATGTCAATGTGATGAGTGATTGCGCTTGGGGAGTATACTTGCGGGTTCATCACTTCATAAGAGAGGAGTACAAACTCTTGGAATTAGACTGTGATTGCATAAATTGGCTTCTGTTGCAAAAAAGGAAGCAGAGGAATTCTGATAGTAAGCCACATTTACATCCTAATATATAAATGCATTTCTTTATGAACACAATTTTTAGACACGTCTTTAATATGTTGAAGGTGGGTGCTTCTTATTGAGGGTGGTCTGTATATCCGATACATTTGGGCTTTCCTGAGAAAGATCAGCATGCTTTTTGTCCTGTAATGGCAGGTGTTGTGCAGGAGTTTGATTTTTGCTTCTAAATATCCTAGAGCCTCCTGTAATTTTCAGTTGCTGTACAATTTATTTGGGATAATGTTGATGCAGTGGTAAATATCAGGCTTTGATGGGCAATCTGGGATTTGCTACAGAGTGACAATATCATATATTAGCACAAATTAGCATGGCAGTAAATGGGCCGGAAATTATCAGACAAATCAGAGAATAATACATTGTCTTTCCAAATGCTGTTAATAAAGTGACCCTAGGTTTAGTGTTACCTTGCGTTCAGTGTTTTGGTTCCAGGACAGGGATCTAGAAACTGCTGTTTTAGAAATAAAGGCATTGCTATAATGCCCAGTCAAATGTTCTAAGCGCCACTAGACATTTCTTGCCACAGCCCATGTGCAAACAAAATAATGTAATCGAATTTGACCCATGGGGCTCTATCTTGAACAGGAGAACTGGCTCAAAGCAGAGCTGAGAGCTTGCTTCATGCATTTTCAGCGTTAAAGCGCATACATTTCACTTTGCATTGCCAGACATCAGTGCATGACCTGCAGAGAGCACAGCTCGGACTCAGGGAGCAGTGACAGCCTCTCTGTTTCAGGGCTTAGCGACCACCAGCTCTTACATTTTGCAATCTTGCAAACGCTGAACCATTTCATTCCACTGGTGAGGACACAGCTTTCTATTCTTCAAACTGAAATTGCAATGAGGTTATTAAAATATGTGTTTCTCAAGAGGAATGTTATTTATTAATGCGTTTTACATGAACAGGAAACATGCTGCGACATATACACTAGTACAGAAGGCGTGGAATATATTGACTGCTGTTGCACCAGGGCCCTGGCAGATACTTTAGTATACTCACTCCACTACTTTCAGTCAATTCTATGCTCCCTTTTGCTTACTGACATAAACGCCATGAGGCCCTTGCTTTATTGTTTCCTTCAAAAAGCAAACACAATTACAAATGTCAAATAATACGTGCTATTTTATATAATTTATAGAAATATTATTTGCTTTGTTTATATTTTATAGTTTATGCCATATACAATCATTTTTGATTTACAACTGAACTACTGGCCTTAACCTCCCCTTTTCTAAAATGTTTTAGATGTACTGATTTTGCTTTTCAGTGGGATAGACACATTTAATTCCCGTGATGTAACAGTTACATTCTGGAAGTTTTAGCCTAGATTTCTTTTATTTCACAAGTGTCCTTGAGAAAAGAGTAAAAGTTAATTTTCGGTCACAATCCAGAACAACATTCTCAGTGGGCCAAAACACTGAGGGGCAGATTTACAAGCCCCCTGCGCCACCAGTACGTCACTTTTTGTGACGTACTGGTGACGCAGGGGGCTGCTCCATATTTACAAGGAGAGGAAAAGCCACCCTGCGTGACTTTTCCTCTCCTTGTAAATACGGCCCCTTCACACGCAGCACTTTGCGGTGAAGGGGCGTTCCATGGGTGTTGCTGTGGGTGTTCCCACGCAACACCCATGGAACAAGACACATCTCCAGAATTACGAGAAATCGTAACTCTGGAGAAGCGTCTGAAAGCTACGCCACTCTAGAGGTGGCGTAGCGAGGTGCAACGAGGAGAAATGTTTTCATTTCTCCTCGTTTTTCCTCTTTCAATGCGTGCTGCATTCTGCAGCACACATTGAAAGAGGAAAATGGTTGTAGTGATTGTTTTTGTGCAGGAAGGTTCCCCTTCCTGCACAAAGACAATCTCCCCACGACGCATGAGCATCCTTGCACCATGGTGCAAGGGTGCCTGCGCCGGCACATGGCTGCAGTTTGTGCGCCAGCGCAGGGGGAAGCACAAGGATGCGACATATTCTTGTAAATATGTCGCATCCCTGTGCTTTCCAAACTAACGCAGCATGGCGCAGCAAAATGACTTGCTGCGCCGTGCTGCGTTAGTTAATTGTAAATCTGCCCCTGAGTATGGTACATATTGTAAAACATAGGTCCTATGCATATTTTTTGAAAGTGCTGATGATTAACATTTGCAAAGCATTGTGGGATTTGGAAGGACCCACTTCCAATTAAAAATGTACTGGAAAATGAAGCATCCAGCGCTCTTGAAAATGTAGCAGTTCAGAATGTCTGAATGTTGTCTGAGTCATCACTAGTCTTATTCTGCAGGCATCAAAACAACTCTGCTAATATATACTGTTTGGAGAGATACAAATCACTGCTACATGAAATTAATTTTAATGAAAGGTGAAACAGGAAGAAATTTCAATTTTCAATCAAGCGACCATAATACAGGGACGTAGCTATTAATAGTGCAGCAGGTGCTCTGGGACCGGGCACCAGAGTTCTTAGGGACCCTCTGAACCTTCAGTTTATCTGTATTTCAGTCCTTTACCTGGGTACGGGCCGTTTGACCTGGCTGCAATAGGCCTCCTGGCGTCCTTGCTGAGCTACTGCCTTAATATATTAGGAAAGCAGAGACATGCGTTACATTTAGAAGTTTTCAGTAAGATTTGTCACAGTAACACCTGGACGGAGTTCGTGGAGTTCCGCAAGTAGCAGAGTACAGCGCAAACGGCCGTTCGCGCTGATCTTCCTGCCACTTGAGTAGAAATTCTACCCGAGCGGCAGCTCGCGCTCGCCAGCTTACCGTTGACGAGCGAGAGCAGGGAAAAAACTACACTGCACTATGCGGAGCTGAGTTTTCTGCAATCTGCAAGCTGCGCGGAGTGCAGAAAACTCCCCAAACTCCTCGATCAGAGCAGAGTTCACCGCCCACACCAATCACGTTAATGACATTATTTCAGTTGTTTCTTTGTATATATGGTATTGAATGATGCCTTTTGCTAAATAGTGTTACTTAATGATATAACTTTTGTGAGGTTCTGATCAGTCCTCTTGGGGGATGATTTAAAGTGTTTATGGGGTTGCTCGAGCTGCATAATTGGAAAATGACGGCGGGGGAGGTTTTTGATTCATACCCATAACGTTAACTTTGTGCTTCTAACTGAATATATAAGTAAATGTGTATATGAATCTATGTATAGGATAGATGATTTGAGCTGTTTTCTTTGAAAGAGCTCCAAAGCTCCAATCATGATAACAAGCACAACTTGCTTTTTGCTCTGCCGTTTACTGACAAGAATAATCTAAGTCAATTGAGTTCATTGACTTCCACTGAGGGCTATATTGATTTTGCAGCCATTTTCACAGTACATTAAGTTCAAGAAGAGGTCAGAGACAATGGGTACTTAATGTGTAACCGCTGCAGGATGAACACTGCTCTTTCACAGACATGAAAAAATGTGAATTATATATTTTCATATTTTTATGAACGTTTCTATGTAATGTATATGAAGGGAAATTTGATTGTATTGTTTTCTCGGGCATAAGAGAAAATTTCACAGAACGTTTTAGGGTGTTACCCTACCAAGACACATTATTTAATAGACATTTGAAGGTTGTTAATAAATACTATTAAGTGTTCTTAATTTCAATAGGTGCCAATATTAAAATTCTCATAGATTGCGTTCTTGGAATATAATATGTACATGCTTTTTAAAATCTGGTGATCAAATTAAAAGGCTAAAAATCAAGAAAAATACTAAGGGACATATTTATTACGAAACTGTCGGAGCGCGGTGTTAAGCCAAGAAGGCAAACGCTGCACTCCAACAGTTTCCAAACGCAGGGATGCACCATATTCACAAGAATACGGTTCTCCCCTGCCTTTCCCTTAGCACTGGTGCTAAATGGAGCTGCTTAGCGCCAACGCAGGCACTCTTGAATCACTGTGCAAGGGAGGCTGCGTTGCAGGGAAAAATTGTTTATGTGCAGGAAGATGTCCCTTCCTGCACATAAACAATTATTCATGGTGTTTTGCTCTTTCTATGTGTTCTGCAGAATGCAGCACACATAGAAACAGCAAAAACGAGGAGAAATACAGCATTTCTCCTCGTTTCGCCATGTTAAGACCAGGTTTTCCCTCGTCTTAATTTTGGCGCTGCCCCATACTTACACCACCCTTGTAAATATGGGGCAGCATCAAAATCAATGGGTGTTGCGGCGGAACCCCCAACGCAACACCCATTGCCCACCCCTTTCACACTAAGTAAAGCGTGAAAGGGTGCCTTATTTACAAGGCTACGTTAAGCCACGTTAAGTGGCTTAACGCTGCCTTGTGAATAAGGTGAAGGCCCTTTCACCACAGGAATGTCGAAACAAGCATTGGCATAGCCAATAGGTCTCGCTTTTGGGACCTTATAAGTATTTAGTTATGCAGCACAATATCCTTGGTGCAACAACACCAACTGTTGCATGGCTAAACACTTATAAGGTCCCAAAGGCAAGACCAATTTCATTGCAAATGCTTGTTTCCATCTACTGTAAAGCAGAGTAGAGTGCATATAACAACAGTCCAGACAGCTGACTCAGCAGTAGACGTGATTTAATGCTTCCTTGCTTGTAGTTGGTAGACAGCGTTTACCCTCGACTCGAGCCCTGGCCTTAGTAATTCCTCCGAACTGCCAGCCTAACAACTGATCGACTCACTGCACACGAGATCGATTAGAATGCATGAAACTAAGACAAAAGACGGACTATGGAAGGGGCGGGGCATCATCCAGTTGTAGAGTCAGAAACTCGATGGAAATGGCGCAGCCATCTTGGAATCTTTTTGCAAACGTTTGAGACGTATTAAAGACAATAAGTGAAAAGGAAATCATAGAAAACAAGTCAGCTATTTTTTTCCTACTAAAGAATCAAGAATCCTGTATTTCCACGTTATCCCTCTTAATTTGGAAAATAAAATATACATTCTTACCTTGGAAAACACAGGGAGATTGAGCGAGAGCGGGAGAGATGCACAGGCAGAAAGGCATCCCGGGTGGCGGTGGCAACGGAAGCCGGGCAGATGCTGACATCCCGGTAGTCGTAGAGTCAGACCATCAGGGACTTGGGCTGAGATCCTAAAGGGGATCAGAGGACGTGACCACCAAGACTGAGGTCCCCAGGGACAGAGGCACCAACAACCGTCAGTCCTGGAACCATGGCTTCACTGACTACGGTGAAGAGAAGCCGCAGCCTGGGGTACAGCCCTGTGGGCACCGCTGAGAACACCAGGGGGGTCGTAAGTGAAGGCTCGGGTGAGTCACGGGGAGCAATAGGAGGTCGTGGTGGGGATAAACAAGTATTATGGGTTGGGGGAATAGTGCTAGGTTACAGAGGAAATATATTGGGGAGTAAGAGGCAAATGGGTGAGAAGAATTAAAATGCCGAGGAGAACAAGGGAATTGGTGGGAAGAAATAAAATAAATATCCAGTTGAATGGAGGGGAGCAAGAGTCGAAAATCGTGGGAAACTGAGAGGAATAGGAGTCGCACATAGAGGCGTGAAATAACAGTAAATAGTCGAGAGAAATTAGAGAAACAGGAAGAAATAGAGGGAGATAGCAGGAAAAATAAAGGGAGCATTTGGGGAGAAATAGGAGATGAGTGGAAATAGCGGAGGACAACAGTTGAGAATGTTGTGGAGCAGTAGAGGGAAAACAGTGGAGAGAAATAATTCTGTAAACTGACAAAAACGCTTAATTATGCTTAATTATCATGACAGATGGCGCCTCGGACGGTGAGAGGCTGCAGCAGCACTCCGAGCGCATGAAGCTGACGAGGAGGGAGTGGGAGAAGGGAGGGGGTAGGGGAGGGGATTCACGCGCTGTAGAAAGCCAGATGGCAGCTGTGCACGTCGCACGCGCTTGTGCGCGTAACAGCAAGCTGGTGGCCGGCTTGGTAGCACTTTGAAAACCCCCTTACCAAAAGTCGAGCAAACAGCGCATGCGCTGCTCTAGGCTCGACCTAAAAAGTGGCGTTCCTGTGGTGATAGGAGCTTGTAAATATGCCCCTCAATATCTTGAAGTTTTGCACATTTTAGTAAACATATGGGCAAGCATGTTTTTGGGTTTTCCATTTTGTTAACTCTGGGATAAATAAACCATTCTTTATAGAACTTGATATGTGTGTAGCAACAGTGTAATATGATTAAAACCACTCCTTCTGAACAATTGATGTAATATTTACACTAGTTTATTAAAGATGTTAATAATAGGTAGTTATCTGTTGTGTATTTTTTCCCATACATTTTATCCACAATTAATTGAGGTTTTTTTTTTAAATGGCCTTTTATTTGTTTAATAAAGGCCGCATACATCCAAATGGTACATTCTGGAAAGATTGTTGCGTTGTCAGTAATTTGTAATCAGAAGGTACTCGCTCATAAACATGCCTCAATTATCTGTTTGACTCTGGATGGTCAATTAAAAAGTTCTCCTGGACATTCTGAAGACAAGTAACAACTTCACGGAAATTCTCATTAGTTGCCAATTTGTGTTCCTTCTGTTTCTTGTCCAATGCTTTACAAAAGTTCAGTAACACAGGGACTGCTTATTATTTCTCTAACGTGTAACATTCATGACAGTTCTATGTATATAGCACATTCAGCAACAGATGTTGTTGACATGTGAAACGATACAATGTATAAATATACAATTGAGAGAACTGTAGCTAGAGGCATCTAAAAACAAGTCCTGCTATGTACTTCTTTGAAGAAAACAAAGCACAACAAAAGCAAAATAAAGGACTGCCAGTGGGTCATCTGGTTCTTTCTGGAACATTTGCCGTGACTGTCTGACTTTAGGATGTCGTCCCGATCTCTTTGTTGAGCACTAGTGTATGGGTCAAGTTACCAATGTCATACCTGGCTACAAAACCAAGGCCTCTTGGAGAATGCTCAGCTATTTACATGTTCATAATCATGTTCAGGTGTCTTGTTCGCCTCGCATCCTACTTTGCTTCCCAGGCATCATTACAAAGTCAGCTTTATTTCTCTGCTTTTTGTACTTACGCTGAATTTAAATGAAAGATACTTTCAAGACGTTCCTCCAATTCTCTGGGTTAATGAAGTGTAATGTTTATCAACTCTTTTTCTTTAAACTCCTGGGGCTGTATCATGAACAGCTAGACTCTCTCACTTCAGCGCTGAATGCCTATACTTGGTCATACCTTTAACTCGGAATCTTTCCTAGTTAGTGCATGAAGTGCAGAAAGCACCGCTTGGAAACAGTGAGCAACGATTTTCTGGCTCTGACTCCGATCTTTGCTCTCTGTAGCTCATATACTAACTGCTGAGAAATGTTGAATAAGCATGTATGCATTTTTTGTCACTGCAAACGCATAAATAAAGATGGGCCCAATTCTTTGCTGGGAAAGTAAGTAATTCATATCTATTTGTAGAGCGCGAACATATCACCCCCTTAAGGGCTTCAAGCCAGGAGTTGTGGGTCGCCGGGGAGATTAACAGAAGCTATTTATTGCCCCGAGTCACACGATGCCGGGCATAGAACCTTTCGGCCCAGCGATCGGGGAGCAGCCGCCCTGGCTGCTGCGCCACACCTCTCCCGGCTGTTCAGCGGCGTCAGCGCAGCTCTTCATGATAGTGTGCTTTCTCTGTGAAGTCACAACTTCAGAGTAAATTGACAGTATTTGGTATAATTGGCTTTGCAAGTGTTCTGACTTTTTAGTGACTTTAGGCACCTCTTTCCAAGAGATAATCATCACAATTTGCTTTAATATTATTGACACTTTCAGTGTGAAAGCAGGAATCATATTTCACCTTCAAATTATTTGCAGTTTTGCTTAGACGCTTTCGGGAGGACCCTGCTGAAATCTATGCAGTCTTTCTCTCCTCCTTTTCAAGTCGCAGTGTCATTATGTTCCTCTCCACATCCTATTCTGCCACCCATTCTTCAGCACAATGTTAGCAACATTCAAACGATATTTTTACTTACATGGAATAATTCTAGTAATTGTTTTTCTCTTTCTAGTGTTTGTGCATTCCTTCCTATTTAGAATACTTTGCAGACGTCTCCCTATTACTGTTCCATGCATGTTCTAAATTTCTCTAAAAACTCCTTCCTTCCAGCCTATTGATGGTAATGTCAGCAGCTGAGCTTCGGGTTCCCTCTCTCTGTGATAAAGTAAACATTAATAAAAGACTTGAGGAAAGTCACAGGTTCAAGGTGACCACGATGGAGCGCAGGCCAGATAAAGGGACCAGGCTAGTCCCGTCCTGCTGAAAAGTGACCCTCTATGTCCGGCGCAAAGACGAGTCAGCCAGTCGCCAGGAGGACGGTGTAGTGCGAAGAGCAGTTTGGGTGTCACAGACAGTTGTTGCTGTAGCTTTGCTTTAGCAGAAAGAGCAGGTCTCGTGTTGCTGTGTGCCATGGACAGTCATTGGCGCAAAGAGCAGGTTTCACAGGAGCTTCGCGTTGCCAGTTGTTGCGGGTGGCAGAGTATTGGCACAAACAGGCATATTCAGGGTCACAATAATCCCACACTTCAGGATTTTCACCTTTTCTTGAAGGAGGAGCTACTACGCATGCCAGCCAATGGTCCAAATCCCAGGCGGCACCTCTTGGGGATCAAGAGTCACTCCAGAAGACCCCAGCGGCAGAGCTCAGCCAGTTCCAGTTGCAGGTCCAGGCAAGTCCAGGTGCTGCAGGTCAGCTGGGCAGTTCACTGGAGGTCTCTGAAGCTTGTTGGGTCCCTGTAGCTCACACAGGAGGCTACCTCAATAGCCCTTGGAGTCACTCTGATGGTCCTGGGTTCAAAGGAGCAGGTCCTGTTCTCCCTCATCAGACATAAGGTTAGCAAGGCGGTCCTTCAAGCAGGGCTGTTCTTCTGGTAGTATGGCAGCAGGACTGTCATTGGGAATCTTCCACAGGTTCAGGAGTGTACTGAGGAGTGACTCTGGATGTCCAATATTTACACCTGGTGAAACCCTTTGTGTAAGGTGGAAGCCCTGTCCTACCCGATGACTGGGTATTGAAAGTTCTTTCCCTTAACCTGGTCAAGGCTATGAACAGTCTGGGGTGGCAAAAGGCAGGGCAAGCCTGGTGTCAGGTACCCTTGAATGTGCTGTAGGCACCACTATTTGAAGTGGAAGTGAGGCTGAGTACAGCTCCTTCCCAGCCATCCTGTCAGGATGACCAATTATGCCCACACCTAGGTCCCCTTTGTGCCACTGTTGGAAATAGCCCTTTCTGCAGGGTCACCCCCCAAACAATTTGCATTCCTCCTCCCCTTTTTGCTGAATTCAAATCTGTTGGCTTTAGGATTCTGGGCACGTCACCACAGCTAACCAGTGCTAAAGTGCACATGGTTTCTCCCTAAAATGTGGTAACATTGGCTTATCCACAATTGGCATATTTAATTTACTTATAAGTCCCTAGTAAGATGAACTACATGTACCCAGGCACTGATTGTGCCATCCACTTAAGTAGCCCATTAAACATGCCTCAGGCCTGTCATTGCAGAGCCTTTGTTTGTAGTTTAAACTGCCATGTCAACCTTTCAAGTTGAACCTTTTGGCAGGCCCAAACCTTCCTTTTTAATACATATAACTCAACCCTAAGATAGGCCCTAAGTAGCCCATAGGGCAAAGTGCTACGTAACTAAAAGGTAGGACATGTGGTTTTAAGTTTTACATGTCCTGGTAGTGAAAAACTCCCAAATTTGTTTTTAACTACAGTGAGGCATACCCCTCCCATAGTATAACATTGGGGATTCCTTAATACACTTTAATTAAGAGTCATGTTTAGTACCTATGGAATTCCAATGATAAATCCTCTCTAGTGGCGAAGTCATATTTATTGTTACAAATTTGAAAATGCCACTTTTAGAAAGTATTTTTACAAAAGGATGGGGACAATGGGCTTTTGGAAAGGTCCAACGTACATGCCCTAGATAATCAATAAATAAGAAGTACGTGGTTCCTCGGTGAATACAGAGTATTTATTGCAGGTCGTGAAAGGAAGGGGATTCTTCCTTTCGGAACTGGTGCCTTCACACACCCAGCAAGCTAGGTGTCATGCTTCATCATCTGGGCCTGCTCCTCGTCGGGTCGGCGCTGCAATACCCGACGGGCACCCAAAGGGGCTCTTTATCGGAGATCTTTTGTTCCTTGCCGGTGGGTGCCGTGGGTGTAAGGGCCCTTTTGATTGTGTGGATGTAGTAGTATGTGAAGTGAGTTAAAACAAGTCAGGGTGCCTTATGGAACATATTTTATTCTTGGTAGGCCCCTGCCTGATTTAAAATAGAAAAAGGAGAGGCGTCTATCTGACTATAATGGGTCAAGATCAGGGCGCTCTATTCCTAGTGGATCAACATGTTTCTCGCCATTGTTGTCTTAAGGATCAAAGGCGATTCTTCAGGACCGTAAAGTGAGTCTATCTACACCCAGTGGTGTGGTGAACTACCTACCACTCTTGGATAAGCGGGTTGTGCGCCCGTTGTTTCTATGGACGACCCAATCACTAATTGAATCGTGCCTCGTCAGTATGTTGACCTACCCCTCTCCGCTGGATCCCGGTAGGTCAACCACACGGCTTTCATTGAAAGCAGACACATAACTTATATGTGTCCACGGCCCGCTGGATACTGACGAGGCACGATTCAATTAGTGATTGCGTCGTCCATAGAAACAACGGGCGCAACCCGCTTATCCAAGAGTGGTAGGTAGTTCACCACACCACTGGGTGTAGATAGACTCACTTACGGTCCTGAAGAATCGCCTTTGATCCTTAAGACAATGGCTGAGAAACATGTTGACCCACTAGGAATAGAGCGCCCTGATCTTGACCCATTATAGTCAGATGGACGCCTCTCCACTTTCTATTTTAAATCAGGCAGAGGCCTACCAAGAATAAAATATGTTCCATAAGGCACCCTGACTGTTTTAACTCACTTCACATACTACTACATCCACACAATCAAAGGGCCCTTACACCCACAGCACCCACCGGCAAGGAACAAAGATCTCCGATAAAAGCCCTTTTGGGTGCCGGTCGAGTATTGCAGCGCCGACCCGACGAGGAGCAGGCCCAGATGATGAAGCATGACACCTAGCTTGCTGGGTGTGTGAGGGCACCAGTTCCGAAAGGAAGAATCCCCTTCCTTTCACGACCTGCAATAAATACTCTGTATTCACCAAGGAACCACGTACTTCTTCTTTATTGACTTTTAGAAAGTAGACATTTTCCTGCTCTTAGCCCTGTGTGCCTGCAGCCTGTCTCTGATTGCATGCCTGGGTTGGGTAACAGCTGGGCTTTGTGTATTCTCCCTAGACAGCTACACACAATGGGAGCTTAGGTGTGACTTGATGGTCTTGATAGGCCATACTGGCAGGATGGGAAGGAGGAGCCGGGCACAGCCTCACACTTACACCGGAATAGGCTGTGTCCTGTCCACACACAAAGGGCTGTGTACCCCCTGTAGTGAGTCTGGAGCCCGGGCAGGAATGGAGGACCACTGTGCACTTTAAAGACCCTTCTTTGAAGTCTCCTCCACTTCAAAGGCACCTCTGGGTATAAAAACTGGACCTCAGATCCTACCACTTCAGCACACTTTTGAAGACTCTGCCAGGAAGAAGGACTGCTGTGCTGCGTAAGGACTGCCACTCCTCTGGACTGCTGCTTTGAAAGAATTGCTTTTTTGATGTACTGACCTGCTGCCTGCTGCCCTTCTAGTCTGCTTGAGAAGGACTTGAACCAAGAGCGACTCCAACAGATTGCTTGCTTGCCTCCTGATCTGAAGTCTCAGAGACATAAAAGACTTCCAACTATCCTGCTGCTGCACCTGGACTCTACCATCTGTGAGTCTGCTCTGCCAAGTGGTGCCACCCCAGCCCTGGACCCTTGGAAGTGAGCCTAAGGTGCTTGTTTAACATATCACCACAGCGGAGATGGAACCGGTGCATCGTCGCTTTTGCCTGGTCAGCACCTATGCATCTTCACCATTTTGCGGATCGTAACTGGTACATCACCCCTGTTTGTGTGGACCAGAACTGACACATCCTTGCATCTGCATGGCTTGGAGCCTCCGTTCCACCTTCGGATCCCCCACTGCACAACGCTCATCAAGCAAAGTTGTCACATCACCCTCAATGACAACATCGACGTCGAAACTGAAACTCCGCATTGCATCGGAGTTGACGCATCGTCGCTGTTGCACCGCCAGGCCCAGTGCATCACCGCTGAATGTGTGGATCAACCTAGATGCATCACCTTCTGCACTCCACCGCTCCTTCTTTGACAGGATCTTTGATTTCGATGCAGACTAAACCAAGGAACTTTTGATCAACTGGCCCTACTCGGTCCCAGTGGCCGGCCTGCGCTACATTGCATCGGCCTGAACCTTTGACTTTGTCCCAGTCTAGTTCGACCAGATATCCCTTGTTGGCGCTTAGTACTTTTTTGGCACTATTTTCACTTATTCTTTTAAAAAATCAATTTCTTTGGTTCTACTTATTGGCATATTGGCATTTGTTCTTGTTTTATTTATTAAATTAAGAGCTATTTTTTTTTAACTTGGTGAGGAATCTTTTTGAGTGGTATTTTCACTGCTGTACTGTTTGAAGTGCTGCACAAATACTTTACATATTGCCTCTTAAGTTAAGCCTGACTGCTCTGTGCCAAGCTACCAGGGGGTGAGCACAGGTTAATTTAGGGTATGTTTGTGACTTACTCTGACTAGGATAGCAGTTCCTGCTTGGACAGAGTACACACCTCTGCCAACCAGAAACTCAATTTCTAACAGTCACTGCCTGGAAGCAATACATAAACCCCAGCAGCAGAGCCATTCATAGTCATGTGGCCCAGAACTCTGGCAGAAAGACACAGTTGGTCCAGACAAGAAAATGGCAACTGTCTAAAAGAGGCATTTTCAAAACTGGTACTTAAAATCCGACTTCACTATTAAAGTGGATTTTAAATTATGATTCATTTGAGTGTAAACAGCACACCTCTATCTTCTCCCAATCTAAAGTTAGTACTTATTAAACGTAATAGAGTATCCCAGTGTTAATCAATGGGAAAGATAGGCCTTAAAGCAGTAAAAAATGAGTTTTGCACTGGCAGGACATGTAAAACGTATGTAGAAATGTCCTACGTTTTAAATACAAAGAACTCTGCCCTATGAGCCTTTCGGGCCTGTACTAGGAGTAACTTATAAGTACTAAAAAGGAAGGTTTAGGCCTGACAAAAGGTTTATTTTGGCAGGTCAAAATGGCAGTTTAAAACTGCACTATATACTGCAGTGGCAGGCCTGAGACATGTTTTGAAAGTGCTACTTTAAGTGAGTGCTGCAGACCATCTAGTAGCATTTAATTTACGAGCCATGGGTATATGTATTACCATTTATTAGAGACTAAAAAGTAAATTCCATAATCCAATTAGGTGTAGGGCAATTATCACCATGTTTGGTGGGAAGTGCACAATCAATTTAGTGCTGGTTAAAAAGATAAAGTGCACAGAGTCCTAAAGCTAACAAAAATGAGTTCAGCAAGCAGGAGGGGTGAAGGCAAAGTATTTGGGGTTATACCACACCAACGCTGTCAGATTTAACAGCCATTGAACTGCTATGGACTTTAAGACTGAGATTTCTAAAGCTTAGCACTGATGCCAGTGTAGTGCAACATGAAATGGCAGATGCGATTTCCTCTCCTGCAAAAAAGTTTTTTTTGCACTTTTAACAGAACAAAAACTGGTCTGCGTCACTTTGCACCACGCTGCCTTAACGGGGATGCTACTGGGAATGATCAGCGCTAACACCCATAGATTTTTCCTCAGAGCCCACATCTTCAAAGATAGCAAAACAGAACTTCGCATAAAATATGAATTCCCATTGAAGCAGGCACAAACAAGGTTAAATATGTTGGTCTCACCAAAAAAATGACACATTGCATATGTGCTGCAGGAATCCCCAATGTTAACGTATGAGAGGAGCAGGCCTCACAGTAGTGAAAAACAAATTTGTGTGTTTGTCACTACTAGGAGATGTACAACAACCAGGTACATGTCCTACCTTTTACTTCAAAGCACCCTGCTCTTAGGGTGACTTATATGTAATATAAGGGGATTTTAAGGTTTGGCAAGTAGTTTTAAATGCCAGGTTAGAGTGGCAGTTAAACTGCACACATGCATTGCAGTGGCAGATCTTAGATAGGTATGAAAAGCTACTTCTGTGGGTGGCACAATCAGTGTTGCAGCCCATTAGTAGCATTTAGCTTACAGGCCCTGGGTCAGTGGTATACCATTTTACAAGGGGCTTACAAGTAAATTAAATATGCCAATCATGTATACAGAAATTACACACATGTTTAGGTAAAAAACACATGCACTTTATCAGTGACTAGCAGTGGTAAAGTGCTCAGAGTCCTAAGGCCAACAAAATGATTCTGCAAAACGTGGAGGTAAAAAGCAAAAAGATTTGGGGAAGACCACTCTAAGCATGCCAGGTCTAATACGGTTTACTTAGGAATGCCGTAAGTGATCTACCCAAATGACTCATCGCAAAATTCCAAATTGAGTTCAGTTTTCATGGATTTAGAGCTTCCTGGGTTCTCCAGTTGGTTTTATGTACACGCTTACAGAGCAAGGCCTACAGTTGTCATGATTGTACAGAAAAACACTTTGTAATCCTCAATCAATCAATTAATCAGGGAATTGTAAGCGCACTACTCACCAATGAGGGTCTTAAGGCGCTGGGGGGGGGAGGGGGGATCCGCAGATCTGTTTAGCCGAAGAGCCAGGTCTTGAGGGTCTTCCTGAAGGTGTTCAGGGAGGGGGCGTGTCTGATGTATGCCAGTAGCTCATTCCAGGTCTTGGCTGCAATGTGAGAGAAGGATCTTCCGCCTGCTCTGGCTCTGTGGATGCAAGGGGTTTCGGCCAGTGCGAGGTTGGAAGATCGGAGGTTTCTTTTGGGTACGTGGAAGTTGATTCTGTCGTTGAGGTATTTGGGTCCGTTGTTGTGTAGGCATTTGTAGGCGTGAGTGAGGATTTTGAAAGTGACTCTTTTCTCCACGGGGAGCCAGTGGAGACTTCGTAGGTGTTCGTGTCGGGGGATGCCGAGGACGAGTCTGGCGGCGGTGTTCTGTATTGTTTGGAGTTTGCGGAGTAGGGACTTGTTGATGCCGGCGTAGAGTGCGTTTCCATAGTCCAGTCTGCTGGTGATGAGTGAGTGGGTGACTGTCTTCCTTGACTCAGGGGGGATCCACTTGAAGGTCTTGCGGAGGATGCGGAGGGTGTTGAAGCAGCTGGAGGTGACGGCGTTGACCTGTCGGTGATGAGTGATGAGTCGAGTACGATGCCGAGGTTCTTGGCGTGGTCTGAGGGGGTAGGTGGGCTTCCAAGGGCGGTCGGCCACCAGGTGCTGTCCCATGCAGAAGGGGTGATACTGAGGACTTCTGTCTTCTCGGCATTGAGCTTCAGGCAGCTGTTGGTCATCCAGACTGCGACGTCTTGCATTCCTTTCTGGAAGTTGAATTTGGCAGTGGTGGGGTCTTTGGTGAGGGAGAGGATGAGCTGGGTGTCGTCGGCGAAGGATACGATGTTGAGGCCGTGTTGTCGGACGATGGCTGCAAGGGGGGCCATGTAGATGTTGAAGAGGGTGGGGCTCAGTGATGAACCCTGTGGGACTCCGCAGGTGATTTGCGTGGGGTCATAGAGGAGGGGTGGGAGTCTGATCCTTTGGCATCTTCCAGTTAAGATTGATCGGATCCAGTCCAGGGCTGTTACTTGTATGCCTGCGTCGTGTAGTCTGGCAACTAGTGTGCGGTGGGAGACGGTGTCGAAGGCCGCTGATAGGTCAAGTAGGATGGGGGCTGCGGAGTGGCCTTGGTCCAGGAGGGTGCGGATGTCGTCTGTGGCGGAGAGTAGGGCGGTCTCTGTGCTGTGGTTGCTTCGGAATCCGGATTGGGACGGGTCGAGGACGGCGTTCTCTTCAATGAATCGTGTCAGTTTCCTGTTGACTGTTTTCTCTGCAACTTTGGCTGCGAAGGGGAGGAGCGAGATGGGCCAATAGTTCTTGAGGTCGGTGGGGTCAGCTGTGGGCTTCTTGAGCAGGGGTCTGACTTCTGCGCGCTTCCAGTCATCTGGGAAGGTGCCTGTTTTGAAGGTGGTGTTGATGGTGCGTTGTAGTTCGGGTGCGATGGCGGCCGCAGCTCTGTGGTAGATGTGAGGGGGGCAGGGGTCGGTGGGTGTCGGTGGGAGACCCCGAGTGGATGCTTCTCATGGTCGAGGCGGTGTCTTCGGCCGTGATTGGTGTCCAGTTGGAGATGGTGGGCTGGCTGGTGTTTCTGGGGGGCGGGGGGCCGTCTGTGGCACCTGGTGGATGGTCGATGAAGTTGTCATAAAGGTTTTTGATCTTGAGGTGGAAATAGGTTCCAAGCTTGTCGCAGAGGTCTTGGGATGGTGTGATGTCTGTGCCTTCGCTGCGTGGGTTGGTGAATTCCTGAATGACACTGAAAAGTTCCTTGGAGTTGGTGGAGTTGGCCAGGATTTTGTTGTGGATGAAGTTCCTTTTGGTGGCTCTGATCTGGTATGGTAGTCCGTCAAGGCGTCCTTGTAGGTGGTGTGGTTTTCAGTTGTCTTGGTGTTTCTCCAGTTCTTCTCCAGTCGTCTGCAGGTGCGTCTGGCTTTTTGGAGAGCGGTGGTGAACCAGGCGGCTTTCCTGGGGCGTTGTCTGTCGGGGTTGCCTAGCGGGGCGAGCTCGTCTGAGCAGTTGAAGATCCAGGTGTAGAGTTTTCTGGCTGCGTTGTTTGCGTCGTTTGCGTCGGGTGCACAGGTGTGGTTGTCTCGGGTGAGGTGGAGTTAAGTTGCTCGTCGGTAACCTTGCTCCAGTTCCTTCGAGGTGGGCGTGGGGCTGGTTTGGGTGCCTTAGGTTTGTTGATGGCGAAGTGTACTCAGTGGTAGTCGGTCCATGGCGGCTGCGTTGTGTGGGTGAATTGGACGGTCTTTCCTGCCGCGAAGATGGGGTTGATGGTGTGTCCTGCTCTGTGGGTCGGTGTGTTGACGAGTTGTTTAAGTCCGATGCTGGCGAGGTTGTCACGAAGGATAGTGGAGTTGGGGTTGCTGGGGTTGTCCAGGTGGAAGTTCAGGTCTACAATGAGCATGTAGTTTGCTGAGGCGATTGCGTGGGGTGCGATGAAGTCGGTGATGGTGGTGGCGAAGGGTGTTCGGGGGCTGGGGGGTCTGTAGATGAGGTTTCCTCGGAGTGTGGCTTTGAGGGTGGTCTGTATCTGGAAGTGAAGGTGTTCGGCGGAGGGGAAGGTTTCGCTGGAGGTGGTGAGGCAGAGGGTGCTCTTGTGGGCGGAGGCGAGGCCCCTCCTGGGTGGTTGGGACGGTCTTTCCTCTGGATCTTGTATCCGTCTGGGATGGTGGTGCTGATGTCAGGAGCAGAGGATGCGTTGGTCCAGGTCTCTGTGAAGAAGGCGATGTCGGGCGAGAGAGAGTCGAGTAGGTTCCAGATTTCCATGGCATGTTTGTGTATGGAGCGTACGTTGAGGAGGATGCATTTTAGGGTGTCCCCGGTGCTGGCGTCGGCGGTGTTGGAGGCCGGGGTGGCGGTGAGGGTCTGGCGGCAGTGGAGGCAGGAGAACTGGCCGTGGGTCATGTTCCGCGAGGCCTGTTGGCATTCTCTAAGTCTTCCAGGGTTGTGTGCGAGGATGGTGGTGGTGTCGTAGCGATGGGTAGTGGGAGGTCCAGGGTTCCTGGCGCTGGCCACGGTCAGGTCGCGGACGGGCGCAGACGGGCTTGCCTTTGGCGCCGCGGAGGAGAGACCGCTGCGCGCGTCCGCACAGCATCCGCCATTAAGTAGGGGAGGTGGGAGGGAGGAGAGGCTGGGAGGCGGGAGTGGGGGAATTTCGGAGGGGAATTCCAGGGGGGAGGGGCTGCAGGGGCAGCAGTGGCAAAAGGCGAAAGGAACAGGCAGGCACGAGAAAATAAAAACAGTGGTGGAATTAGAGCAAGACACAGATGGGCACGATAACAGTGGCACAACAGGGAAAAATTAAGAAAAAAATGGCTGAGAAAGGTTACGGTGGTTGCAGGCAGTCTGGTCCCAGTTGGAGCGGGCAGCAGGGGCAGGAGCGGGCAGCAGCCTCGAACCTCCCAAGGAGGAGGTTGGGTTTTGGAGGCAAGAGACGGCACAGCGGAGCTGTGGGGAGAGAGTGGACCTAGACTGATAACTTAGGTCATATGGTTATAAAGGGTTCTAGGATTGATTCCTTTGAAGTGGATAAAGTTACACTCCTACAGCTGTGCTTTACAGATTTCATAATTACATGGAGATTTCATATTGGCTTGGGCCTGTCATTGGGGCGAGGATGTATATGGCATACATCTATAGCACCACTCACCATTGGATGATTGCAAGAAATGTAGTGACAAGGTTTACAAGGTGAATACAAAAAAAGTATACTTACATTATTCAGGTGCATGCTGATTCTTGTTGGATGCAACAATGTTCAGCCTGTTATGTGTATTGTAGGAAGGTGTTCATTGTAGATAATGCATTAAATGAACAACTGATGTGACTTGTGTTTCTGCTCAGAAGGGATGTATTCTAGCAGCAGGAAGTGGTGTGCTGTGTTTTGGGTGAGTTAAAGACTTAGGGGCATATTCTCAAGGACTTATCGCCGATTTATCGGCACTTTAGCGCCACAAAAGTGGCTATAGATTTATCGCCCTATTCTCAAGCTGGTGCAAACTGCCGATATCGCCAGTTTACCAGCGATAGCTGCCGCAAAAAACATCGCCACAGATGAGTGCGACAACTAACGCTAATGATATGCAGAGTAGGCGTTCCCTTGCAAAAACACACGAAAACACCACTTCGCGATATACTCAACGACCAGCCAGATCTGCGATGCGAACCAAGAACAGGCGATAAGGCGTGTTAGCAGCAGGGATTTAACACCTGCCTTTTTCTGGTGTTAAGCAGGATGACTACCTGTAGTATGAAAGGGAGCCCAGTCCAGAGCCACATCTGAAGACCAACAGATGCCATGGAGCCAATGATCATGCAGCTCGGAGAACAAAGAGGGCCACAACACCCACCGCCACCACTCCCAGGACCCCCCCCTGACCCCTCCTCCGGATTACCACCTAGGCAGAGCAGGACAGCGGACGACCCTAAAATGCACCAGACCCAGAGACTCAACGCCAGAGGAAGCTATTGGCCAACACAGGCTCAAAAGGACAACCATCCACCGCATCCTGACCCACATTGCCCACAGGCTGACGGTACCAACACAGCAGACAACCTACATCCCCCCGCAGACAAAGCTGCTGGCTGTGCTGCACCTGTTGGCCCCTGGTACCTTCCAACCAACAACTGCCGGAGTCAGAGGAGTCTCACAGCCAGCCCCATCAAACTCCCTCACATATGTCATGGATGCATGTCCACAAAAGCAACGGTGGGCCCCTGTATCCGCACCACACGATAGTTCCAATTCGTAGTGTACCTGCGCAACCAACCCCAACGCCAGCCGTGCTAGACGCCTCGGTGCCCCAGACCCAAGATCGTAGTAACCGAAATGTGGGTGCGCCAGGTCATGAAGTCCAGTAGTCAACAGTAGTGTAAAAACAGAACTTTATTACAAATACACAAACAAACAAAACGAAAAGCTCAGCCAACGCGTTCCATTCCCAACGGGGAACTTCAACAGGGCAACGTGTCTTCAGAAACCTGTGGGAGAAATGGTGACAATGGTCAAACTTCCGTATAGTCACATGCCTAATCTGGTACAGTGTACTGCACTTGGACAAACCGGAATACTCACAGGCATGATAAACCATGCATGAGAAGACCGTAACAGAACTTCATGTGGCCGTAACCGTCGTAGGAATGAAGAGGAAGGTAACGACCACACGAACTGCTGTTACGGTCACATCATGCAGGACTCATCATACCTGATAGCATCACGGTGTGTGTCAGCTCGATACCCCTGCCCCTCACTCCCCCCACACTGCGCAGGAACATCTTGAGACCACGCAAGGGAACTACGCCATAGCTGGCGTCACGCACGTGTTGGGGGCAATTCACAGCACACGTGTATGACTTGTGACCCCTGTCTACACTGCACACAATCACTGCAACAGCAACCACACACATGCCATCACTGTGCATACAAAAAGTGGACCACTGTGGCCTGTCCACCAATGTCGTCGCAAACTCCCCAGGCAGTGTGCATGATTCCCACATGTCCGCAAGTCTGCCACCAACCAGCGCTTTGAAGATGGCCCCCATGGAAATGCACTGCACATCAGCAAGTACCAACTGAACACACCACCCACCTCAACTCCACAGTCCCCCAACTCTGGGAATGCACACGTCACAAATCCAACACCAAAGTGACTACTGCGTGTGTCTCAGTCTCCACCACAACCTGTCCATAGGCCTACACACACGTGGCAGACCACCTTCAACGGGCACATTCACACTGGAGACGAGGTGGCTACCTCCCAAACCAACCCGCGCACATCACGATCATCGCATGCAGGGTCGTGTCAGCAAGGGCGGCACCCCCCACTCAGCCAAGAGTCCGCCGCCGTGACCGGTGGTGCCTGCGCGATCCTGTGCGCCTGCTGCACCCCAGCCCTGGTCCCCAGACCGGTCCTCCGCCCAGCGATGACTGGCTGCCCCTGCGCACCCAGGCCTCAATGCTCACCTGCCGCCACCGGTGTGTCTCCAAGAGGGCCCACCACTTGCCGGTGCATCCTCCTCAGCCAATCACTGGATTCCGCGCCACAGGCCCCCAGCGCACCCTGCGGCACCGCAGCGCAGAGTCATGTGTGCGCTGACTGCTGCCTTCGGCGTGCACTACGGTCCAGCAGGACTCACAATTCAAATCGAACCACGATTAGCAGGACGGCTCATCGAGGCCTACGCATCATCGCAGGCTGCACACCCGCTCAGCTCTTCAGGTGCCACTAACCCTGTGCAACGCAAGTCATCGTCACGTGGTGGTAGGCCCCTGCCAGCCACAGTGCAACGGGTGCCACCAACTCAGAGCACCGCAAGTCATCGTCCCGTGGCGGTAGGCCCGTGCCGGCTGCAGTGCATCGGGTGCCACTAACCCAGTGCGCCACAAGTCATGGACCCTTTATGAGTGGGTCTCGTGGTGCGGACGCCATCATGTCATCTCCGGCAGTGGGGAATGTGATGTGCTAGGCCCCTTTTATTGGCAGGGTCACATGTCCTGTGACGCCTGTGCTGGATGGGTGTGGTGTGGGTGTTAACCAGCCCTCAGGGAGTGGCTGTGGCATGATGACAACTAGACCAGTGATCAGCAGATCACTACAGGGAAGACCTGGGACATGTAGCTTTGTCGTCCCCCCCTCTGTGCGTAAGCGGAGTGGACTGGCCTGGCGTATGGCAGGCCAGCGTAGGGGTGGGAACAATGAGCCCGGGGCTCTGGGCGTGCTTCAGTTCTGGGCTGGACAAGGAAGTAACGGATGCTTGTGTCTCTGTTGTAGTGTCTACGCCACCCGGACCGCAATCGGCAATGTTGCACCCTGTGACTCGAGTCCCACCACATGAGCAACATGGATGTAAGGGGGAATCACTGACCCTACATTCATCCATACTCTCATACTTGAATGATCATAGACATGAAACATCTGTGCGATTCTGAATGTTTAATTCACATCCAGTGGAGTGTTGCAGCTGGAGCAGTACAGGGCCATGCAAACCCCACTTCACATTATTGGCCCGTGGAGGGCCAGCCAGAATCCTTCAGGGAACGACAAGTACATCGGAAGAGGAAGAGTTCAGTCCGCAGTCTGATCGCTGTGTCATTGGTAACCTAACAGAAAATGGCAGTCCATGTCGAGGTCCAAGGTGAGTGTCGTAGAGTGTATCGGGGGACAGTGGAAGGTGTTGATGCAAAGGGCAGAACAAAGCAGAAACAGGCCATATGGCGGAGATGAATGCTACTGCCTCCTCCTTACCAGTAAGGTTGATTCACCCGCATCTTCATCCTCTGATGTCACATGTGCCTCACACGTGGGTGGTGGTGGATTGCCTGCCGCACTGTGTGCCACTGACACATCGGGGGCCGGAGGTGGATTGCCTGCCACACTGTGTGCCGCTGACACATCGGGGGCCGGAGGTGGATTGCCTGCCGCACTGTGAGGCACTGACACATCAGGGGGTGGAGATGTGGATGTAGAAGCAGCAGCAGCATTCATCTGCGCAAGAGCTTGAGGCAGCAATGCCATGACGATGTGCTGCAGGGCATGGAACGTCCCAGCCACATCTCGCTGGTGTGCAGCCGTGGCAGCCATTCTTTCCGCCGTCATCCACTCCATGTTCTCCATGAGCCACCGCATGTGTCCCAACTCCCGGCTGACATCGCTGGAGCCACTCTGACTGGACAGTTGTTCTTGTCTCAGTATCATGACTCCAGCAATGTCAGCCATGGATCGTTGGAGAGCATGGAGCGGACTGTGGGTGTCCGTTTAGGACTGTAAGTGGTCCCTGATGGGAATCAGACACCCATGTATGGCATCAAGTTTGGCTGCCATGAGGTTGAACCCCACCCTCACCTGATCAGCAATCTTCTCCTGGACCTCTAACACACGGCGTTGGAAGGCCATGTGTTGTTTGTGGGGGTCCTGGGAGACAGCCGGGGTGGTACGTGCTTCCTGCTGTGTGGTCTGTGCAAGGGGTGGGGTCTCCTCGATGCAGCTGGGCTGCCCTGCTCCTGGAGGTGGGGTGCCGAAGCTGTCAATGAGGATTTGGAGGGCTTCGGTGTCGATGTTGGGGATGTCCTCATCGTCATCAGTGAACAGTTGTTGGGGCTGCTCTGCAGGAGGTGTTGATGCTCCCTCTGCAATGTGAAGGGGAGATGCAGTGTTACGTTGTGTTCACATGTATGTTGACGCATTGTACAAGTTCACATGCAGACTGCATGACAATGTACATTGTGACTGTTTAGGAGGAGCTGCCTATTTGATGCGGGACAGTGGACATTTCGTCAACATCACGGA
The DNA here is from genome assembly GCA_963921515.1 of Calotriton arnoldi. NCBI lineage: Eukaryota > Metazoa > Chordata > Amphibia > Caudata > Salamandridae > Calotriton > Calotriton arnoldi. The sequence continues at coordinate 291,131 of CAWUFW010002971.1, forward strand.
TATGTGTTTGTACTTGTACATTGACATCTCACATTTCCCTGCTATGCCAAATGTGCTTGGCCAGTTTCTACACACAAGCGGCACCTGTTGTGTCCTCTGTCCTGTTGTAAACGTGTTGCAGTTTGTACCACATTGTTATCAATGCTGATGTGCTCTGAATGTCATGTGTGTGTGCTGCATTTTGGGAGAGTCGCCCCTGCAGCTCTGATTTTGCTGCCCCTTGTCCCTTTCAGGCAGTGTGCCTTTGACTTCTGTGCCCATACAGTACTGAGATGTTGCAGACTTGGGTGAATTTGGGTCTTGGTGGGAGTTGGGACTCTGGGGCATGGTTTGTCCACAGATGTGTTGTTGACGTCAGGGGTCGTTTGTGCAGGTGGATGTGTCAGAGTGTGATCTGCTCCTTTACGGATGTGGTCCACACTCAGCCACCTCAGTGTGGTGGCGTGCACCATGTCATGATGATCAGACTGCAGCCATGCTAATCGTCATGCAGTGTCACTTGCATTGCCAGTGTGGCTCACAGACACGCCGCTTTGCTGGGTTTGGCACATGTGCATGGGTTGGTTGTGAGATTGGTGATGTGTGGGAAGGGCCCCCTCTGGGCACATAGTCGACGCTGTTTCTAGGTGTGCTGCAGTGTGCCAAGGGGATCAGGGACATGATCCAGAGTCATTGTGGGTGTGCACTGTGCTGTACTTAATTGTGCATGTGTGCCATTGTGCCCATCTCCCCCCGCCCCCAGTCCCTGGTCGTTACTCACCCTGTTGCTGTTGTGTCAGGTCATGTTGAGCAGTGTCCGGTCCCCAACTCCTGCCACCGTCTCCACACTGATGACTGTGGACACCATTTCCTCCATCTCATACAGCTCCTCCTGTGGCGCAGGACTCCCACCTCCAGTCTGCATTGCTGCCTTCTGGTTGTTGGCGAGTTTCTGCTTGGTCTTGCTCTTCACATCATTCCAGCGCCTCTTGAGCTCTTCCATTGTCCTCCTCAGCACTCCGACTGCATTCACCTTGTCCAGGATGGACTGCCATGTTGCATTTTTTGTGCCAATGACACAGTGGAGGTGACGAACAGTTGTTGATGGTGTTCTATCACCTCCGTGATCAGGATCCTGTTTTCCTGCGGACTGAACCGCCTCTTCCTCTTCTTCTTGTCCTTGCCCTTCCCTGTCCCCGAGGTCCCAGGCTGCTCCTCCGGGGGGCTTGTGGGGTTCTGGTCGTCCTCTGTACCTGCTCCAGCTGCCTCCATTGTGCTTCCCTGTAGTTTGGTTTTTGTTTGTATTTTTTTTTTCTGCTTTTGTAGTGATTTTTCCCGCCTGACGTGTGTGATTTGCAGGCCTGGCGCTGCTTTTCGCTGATTGTCTTATCGCGGTTGGGCCCATCGCAACTTTTTTCGCGTTCGGGTTTGGATTTTCATCGCCGTCCCGGTAATGTTATCGCGGATATTTGACGCGTTATCGGGAGGCTATCGCATGTTACCGCCGTGTTGAAAATACGACGTTAACACGGAGTTATTTTCCCGCGTTAGACGGCGATATGAAAACTTGGTGAACCTATTTTGGCGATGTTTATCGCACGTTCTTGAGAATATCCCCCTTATTTGCTTAAGAGTGGTCTCAAATCTTAGTGGCTAAAATTATTTCAAAAATGTCTATTCTTGTCTTTTGTTCTGTCACATCGAGCTGAGCAGATGTTGTTTGCGACATACAATTTCATGGGATATGCACCTGCTTAAAAGAAGCACACATATATGAGATTAAATGAACAACTGCAGCAATACTCTTGTGCAGATTCCCCTACAAAAATCTTCCTCCCAGTGATCATCTTCCATTGGAGAATCCCACTTAGGGACACATTTTTCTGGGAAAACAATGCAGCCCCATGATACATTGCATTATATGCTGGTTATCTTCTATTTCTTGGTTCACAAGCTTTTCCACCATGCTACAGAAATGTCATTAATTCATTGACCCTCAGCATTAAATGTGACAAACGCCATATTTAGTATACTGTTGCTGTCACCACTTATTTATCCATTCTAAATCATTCTGGGCCAGATGTACGACCGTGGAAATAGCGCCTCGCAAATTGCGAGTTTTTTGCGACTCGCAATTTGCGAGGTGATATTTCCAATGTACAACTGTCTATTTCACACTGTTAGCGATTCCCAATGGGGCCGCAAATTGAGAGGCTCATGAATATTAATGAGCCTCTCGCAATTTGCGACCCCATTGGGAATGGCAGGCCCTCCCAGGTATGGTGGCCTGTTGGGCTCAGCAGACCACCATGTCTGGGACTGCTTTTAAATAAAGCAGTTTTTTTTAAAATGCAGCCCGGAAACAGGGATGCATTAAAAAAAAAAAATTGGAAAAGTTTTTGTTTCATTTTTTTAAGGGCAGGCAGTGGTCCCTGGGACCGCTGCCAGCCCCTAAAAAATATTTTCCCCTGCATTTGCAAAGGGGAAGGGGTCCCCAGGGGACTCCTTCCCTTTTGCGAGTGCATTACCACCCTCTTGAAGAGGGTGGTAATTTGCGAGTGTTTTGCGCCCGCAATTGCGGACGCAAAACATTCTTACATAGGGTTGCGCTCGCTATTAGGATATATAGCGAGTCGCAAAATAGGGTTTGTACATTCCCCGTGCTGTTTTTGCATGCGCAAACGGGTTCGCAAACCCGTTTGCGCATGCAAAAATGGTCGTACATCTGGCCCTCTGTTCGGATAGTTTTACCTACGTTTTGCCATGTAGTCAAACATTTGCATTTTGATTTTCTACCCGTCATCAACACTTGCCAGCAGTCTGGCGATTTTACAGCATGAACAGTGCTATGTTTTTTTTTAGGGGGGCTGTTGCCATGTGCACAGAATTTTTATCAAGTGCAATATGATGCTTTTTCTGCAGGGCTTGCATTTTGTTTTCACAGTAGTACCAGGGCATCACACAGGACTGAAATTCATTAAACAGAAGGACCATTTCATCTATCTTTGGGTTTGCCATTTGAGTCTCTCACAGATGTCGCTTGGGTCATTGCTATGTTGCCATGGGAAATTATTGGTCACTGCTGATAGTGCCAATATCAGTGGCAAATTCCTTTCTGGTGATGCAAACAGGTTTTAAGGTCAACTGTGTCATGTCTGTGACTGTGTGCCTATAAGCAGGTTCTTCCTGCACCTTTTCTGGCCCTTATTCCAAATAGGCCAGACAAGGATGCAGTATTTACAACACCCAGTAAAAACGACACCGCGTTGTGCAGTACTTATGAGTGTGGTAAATCCCTCCTTTTCCATGTTTGTGTCTGGAAAAAATGAGGAATTACTTGCTAAATTAGAGGTTATGGGCCAGATGTATCAAGCCTTTTTGCGTTTGCAAACGGGCAGATTCGCAGAATTTGCCCATTTGCGAATGCAAAAATTGCTTTTCCAATGTAGCAAACCTAATTTTGCGATTTGGTAACCTGTTACCGAATCGCAAAATGGGTTTGGGATTCGGTATTAGGAAGGGGCCTGTTTAGGGCGTCTCTTCCTAATACCGAATCGCATCGGTATGTATGAATGTTTTGTCATCACAATTGCGGTCGCAAAACATTCACATTTTACCACCTACTTCAAGTAGGTGGTAACCTATTCGCAAATGGGAAGGGGTCCCCTAGGGACCCCTTCCCCTTTGTGAATGTTTGTAAAACCATTTTTAAGAGAAGGCAGTGGTCCCACGGATCAATGCCTGCTCTTAAAAAATGAAAAGAAAACTTTTAATTTTTCTTTTTGTAAAGCATCTCCTTTTCCTTTCAAGGAAAACGGGCTGCTTTACAAAAAAAAAAGATTGCTTTATTTAAAAGCAATCACCGACATGTTGGTCTGCTGATCTCAGCAGGCCACCAACCCCGTAATTTTTGTGACTCCTAGGGGGTCTCAAATTGCGACCTACCTCATTAATATTCATGAGGTAGGTCATTTGCAACCCCCTAGGAACCGCAAATGGTGTACTATACACCTTCATACATTGCATTTTGCGATTCCCTAATTATGAATCCTTGTGATTCACAATTAGGGAATCGCAAAATGCTATATTGATACATCTGGCCCTATATGTACTAAAGGTTATTCATTCGTTAACTAGATTCAAACTGGTTAAAAAATTGTAAAAGAAAAGGGCTTTTAATATGTACTGAAGTCCATTCAAGGTGTAGAAATGCAGATTTGGTAATTTACCAGTTCTGAACAATAACGTTTCTAAATAGCAACTTCTTATTTACGAATCTGAAATAAGAAATCCCTATTGTATGAACGATTTGCAAATACCAAATTGAATCCGAATTGCCTTTAGGAACATACAATTTAACACCAAGAGGAAGCCATTAGTAACCAGGAGCAAACTATAAATAAAGACCCAGAATGAAACTTTTTGGAGTCCAACAAAGGAGAAAGAGGAGAAAGGTGAAGATATTTATACCGCATGTAATCCTTTTTTATCAATCAGAGGAGGAAATCTATGTGAAGTATAGGTTCAGATGGCCGGTTTTACAGAACTGCCACCATTTGCATGATCGCTGCCTTATTTTTAGACTCATGCTGCTGGATTTTTTACTCTGTGCACTGAGACTCTACTAACCGGGTCCCAGTGGTTGTGCTTTGACCTCTAAAGCATGTAAAAATTGGCTATAGTCTCAATTGGCATGCTTACTTCCCTATAAGTTCCTAGTTTATGGTACAAAGTGCACCCATTGTGCCACACGATACAGTGACAGCGTAAACATGACTGCAGACATACCACAGTAGCCTCTCTGTGAAGTTTAAAAAGGACAAACTAGACCTATCATAAAACCCTTTTGGCAGGCCTAAACCCTCCTTGTATTAATAAGCCACCCATAAGTAGGCCTTAGTGCCCATAAGACATGGCGCAAGGCATTGAAAAGTAATACATGCAAAAGTTTAATATAAACATCCTTACAGTGACTACGCCCAAAGAGCTATTTACACTGTAGTAGGATTAGCTGTTTCCTAGAAAAGCACTGGTATAAAATATTACATTTAATAATGTTATCTCCACCTACAAAACATCTACAAACTTTGTAATTATACATTACAGGCCCAATTCACTGGTAAAGTTGGATTTGTAATAAATATTTTAGAAAAGGGACTTTTAGAAAGTCACCTTTTCCTTGCGGAAGAATCTAGAAGCCCGTTTCCATGAGTTTTAAATTGTCACCCAGCAGCTGTATAGGCCAGTTGATGAGGTGTGAACTTGCTCTTAGAGCTGGCTCAACAGCACTAAATGTGGGGAGGTTGTTCTGCTCCTCTGGCATGAGGACCAACTGGGCTGTGCCCAGCTCCTTAGTTAACTTCAAAGAAGCCAACCCTGTCATAGGGAAATGCAGCCAACACCTGGGCCTGCACCATCTTTTTGCCCTTTTGTCAGCCAGGCACCCAATCCTGTGGTAGAAGAGCTGCCCCTGAACAGGTTTTGAGTGACTACAGACGAGGGGATGCTCATTTCCCTGGCTTAACCACTGGGATGGGTACAGAGCAGTTGACTGACCTCCTGTCAAGTTACAGAGTTACAAAAATGCTGCTATTATCACAAAAACCCTGTGAGTTAGAAACTGTTTGGCTCCAAAGACCTTTGGAGGCTCGGGACAAACCTGCCAAGTCAATCTGATGAAAGTGCGTTGCCCTTGGGCCAATGATTCAGGTCTCTCCTGCTCAGAGCAGCAGCAGATCCGTTTCAGCAGGACGTCGTAGAGAGGGTATTCAGCCTAATGGAGCCCTGTTTGGCTACGGCTTGCAGCCTTGCCCCACTGGAGGAATTGGAGCTCAAACAAATTGGCTAAGTTTAAACATAGAAATGTTCAGGGATCAAAAGTATCTGTCTGGCAAAGGACCTTCATTGGGTGTGAATTTTGAATTTCTTCTATAGCTTTCCTACCAAAAGTGAAAGACTTCTCTGGGACCTTGCCCAACGCCTGCTGCCTTGCCCCACTGTGGATTTTTGATTTTAATTTCAGTGGTGAAAATTGACGGGAATGAACCTGATTTCTGTATCCGACCTGTGTTTCATCGTAGTCTGCCTTAAATCATGACTAGGTCCCAAGCATGTGCAATCAGATGACTGTGGTTGGTGCTTAATGCATTTTGGTGCTACTTTTAAATTTAAAACTTTGTATCTCTGGTTCCCCTGTAGACACCTCACCATTGCTGCTACCATCCACTCCAGACCCCAAGAGTTCTAAGCTGGCCTTCACCTCCTCCAAGGCTAGTCTTTTTTCTATAGCTCAAGTTTCTTCTCTTTCAGGTCTATAGCTGCCTGTTTGACCTGCAGTTCCCTTGCTGTCACTGAGTTCCAGCTAGCAGATGGTCAGTTCATAAGGGCATGTGCTGGCAGAGCCTACTTCTCTCCTAGCCCTGAATGGTACACCAGATAATCCATTTGGGGACAGGTGATCCACTGCTCCTTCATCCTTTGGGACTGCATCCACTGAGGGGAATCTGTGTTTGGTGGCATTCTTCCCAGGCTATAAGAGCCCTTTCATAATTTGTCTTCCTGGCATTCTGACCCAACTTCAATTTCTTTTCTCTGCATCGGGCCCTCATCTCCACCACTGTGAGAGTTGTCAGGGTAGCCAGGTCCAACTCCATGTCCCCTTACACTTTTAAAAGGTACAAACCTTGGAATCAAAAATAATTTAGAAAAAAGATCCAATTAAAAACCTGTTGGAAATTAAAAATCAAAAAATCATAAAACATTTTTTGCTTTCGATTTAATTTAGGGAATTTTAATTTCCAACCTAGTTGAGTGTTACTGCTAAACACACATTCTGGATCTACTGGTGAACAACAAAATGAGAAAGTGGATTATTAGTTATGTTAATCCGGGAAACAGCCATTACATCGCATGCGTAACAACGCATGTGATTACAACGCGGTTGTTACAACGACCGCATTGTTACATCGCAGTTCCATTACAATGCAAGTCGTTACAACGACTTGCTGTAGGGGGCGCTCTAAGCTAAGGAATAGTATAATTTACTATTCCAACACCTTCCCTACTGTTGCACACACTGGAGTTGGAATAGTAAATTATACTACTCCAACATCTAGGGCCCCCTACAGCATGTCATTGTAACGACTTGCGTTGTAATGGTACTGCGATGTAACAACGCGGTCATTGTAACAACCGCGTTGTAGTCGCATGCTTTGTAAACGCATGCGATGCACAGGTATATATTCGTTAATACTGAAAAGGCTGATATCAATATGAATAATTATACATTTGTGTATAAAAACGAAATTGCATCTTTATTGACAAATGTGCCCGTTATGAACTCCACATCGACCCTGATTCAGAAATACATAGTTAGGCAGGCTCTGAGACCCAGGCCTAAGGTCACTGATTGACAAACTATGGATGGGGTGGTAGGTAGCCAGCAGACAAATGTGTGAACAGGAAAGCCCAGATCGATCCCACAGTTAGGCACAGCGAGATCACAATGGTCCAGGAAAATTGGCCTCTATAAAGCACACATGGCTGGAGGGGTGTGCGCATTTCCAGCACACTATAAAGTCAGATACCACATGAAGTTAGGAACACTTAGCCAATCAAGACACAGCACACACAGTAAACACAGTGATTACATGCTCCCCAAGCCGGATATCTAGCTCATTACCTACTGGCCGCATTGTGTCCACGCAAGGTCGAAGCGCCCACTGGATTCCTCATCCATTACCTTAATATATGCTTCCAAAGACAGAGGTACACATTCCTTACCAAAAAAGGATCACCTGAAAAACTTTATTGCATTCATTGAACTGTATAAAAGTCTATGTTAGACTGATTGTAATTTAAGACAGTCCTCTGACCCAATGCCTGTGACTGTGCTCCAGGCCACTTTGTTTAATTAAAGGAACTGTTCCCGTTTTGCCAAATGCCTCTTGTCTCTGGCTTTTTCAAGGTATTTCATGTCCAGGCAACCGTTGGGGGTGGATGGTAGTTCACACCTAGTAAAAATGGCACCATATTTGTTAGGTCCAGTAAATGTTTCAGTAATTTAAAACTGAGTTCAACCCCTGGTAGTTACGGCACAAAGTTAAAAGGCTTAACTTAGGAAAATGGGTAAAGCATTTAGAAGTACCAAAACAGATAAAAAGTCTCAGATACATCACATTTAAAATCCCACTTCAATATCTAAAAATAGAGGCTATTTTAATAACAACATGACACCAAAATGAAAAAATCCAGTAATTGAACCAGAGATAGGTATTTTTAAAAATTGAACTAAAAATAGCGCCAAGAAATACAATGCGCCAACTACGGGTTTCTGATCCCACTGGACCAGGCCAAAGTATAAAATTAAGGCTGACTGCAATAGATCACTGGTCCGATACAAGGACGAGGTTCGTCCTGAAGGATAGTTAACCTTCTGACTTAGAAACTTTTATGTAGAGAAAGTAGTCATTGATGAGCTGTCAACGAGTTGTCAATGGGGCAAGCTGCACACTGGATACGAAGCGAAGTTCGATAGAGGCTGGTTTCTGAAGAGCAGGTCCTGGTGTAGTCATCAATGAAGGTGGAAATGATCCGAGCAGTTGAAGTTCAAAGTCCATGCCCAAGAAGCCCTCAACATAGATTGGTTGCTGCTGGTGTTAGTCTGGTGAAGCTCTCTACGTTCAGACATAGAAACATTTCTGGTAGTCAGATCTCTTTTAGCGGGGCAAGCCACAAAGTTGAGGCCAACTGAAAATTCAACATCAAAGGCTGTGTCTTCGACAGCCACCCTGGTCTCAATTGGTTCTCCAGCCAGAAAGTTGGCAAAAACTTTCTAAGTTCCTCTTCTTGCACCAGCCAAGGGTCCAGGAGTTGTGGGGGGGCACCACTTTGGGGTTAGTACTCTTTCAAGCAGAAGCCACCAGTAGGTACAAGGGCAGGTCCAGTTGAAACTTTTCAGCTGGGCTCCTTTAGCAAAATGGGTTTCTTGCAACTTTTTGTGCTCCTATCACTTATCAGGAGGCCAGCCAAATAACACTTGGGGGGAGATTTACAAAAAAGTCACGCAATGCAGCGCCACCCCCGCAAGGCTGTGCTACGTTTCGCGACAGGGACGGAGCAGGAGAGTGCCATATCTTCAGAGATATGGCTCTCCCCTCCCCTTTCCCTTGCACCAGCGCTGATTTTAGCGGCCATGCGCCTTGCACACACCTTAGCACCAAAGCGCTAGGGTGTGTACAAGAGTCTAGCATAGGTTTTGTACCGGAAGGGTACCCTTCTTGTACAAAATACTCTGCCTAGACACAATGGATAGCTTTTCCCACTTTGTATGGGTGCTGCACAGTGCAGCACGCATGCAAAGTCGAAAAAAGCATGGAGAAATGGAAGCATTTCTCCTGCTAGCTCCTCCTTTGAAGGGGCGTTAACTTTTTGAGCAAAACCATGTCTAGAAATCTTTGTAAATATGGTTTTGCGTCAAAAGGCATGGGTGGGTGCATTGGAATGCCCATGTTCCACCCATGTAACGCCCCCTCAGCACTAAGTAACGCAAAGCAGTGCTTCCCTCTGTTTTGCGCTACTTTGAGGGTGCTTTCCAGCGCAAAACAAGTTTTGCCCTGGAAAGTAATTAGCAAAAAAAAAACACTGGTTAGCTCACTTTCGAGATGCTAACCCAGTGCAAAATGTTTGTAAATCCTCCCCTTGGATTCCACTTTTTTCTGCTGGGTACAAGAGGGAGCGGGTCAGCCCTTAGGGTTCTCCTCTCCTGGTCTCAACACCAGGGGCAGTCCTTAGTCTGTCTTCCTCAGGTCCAGTAGAGCTCTGAGGAGGGTCCCATAGGATACCATATGTATGCCTGGTACTAGCCTGTGGGTGAGGGTGACTCCCTAACCAACAGGGACAAAGTCCCCAGGAGAAAACTGATCCACTTTTGCAGAAGGTCCTATGTGCACTACTGCAAACAATCAAGAAGTGGGCCTCTCTACCTGAAGCCATGCAGAACCTTTTTTCATTTGTGCAGAACTCCTGTGCTCAACCTAGAGGTCTGGACAGGGAAATGAGCAACCCCTCCTCTGTGGTCACTCAAAACAGATACTGGGGCAGCTCCTTTACCATTGTGATTGGTGCCTGGCTGGCTTAAGGACAAAAGAACGGACAGATCCAGGTGTTAGCTACATTTTCCTGTGACCAGGTATGCCTTTCTGAAGATAATTAGGTACCGTGGCACTGCCCAGGTGTTCATCCTGCCAGAGGAACAGCACACCTCCCCACACAAAGGCCCTTTGTCTAAGCTCTGAGAGCAAGTTTACACCTCATCAAGCAGCTATTCAGCTTCTTTGTGACAGCTGGAAGCTCATGCAAATGAGAGTCTAGAAGCTTTAGGCAGACAAAAGGTGAATTTTAAAGGTACAGTATGTCAGTCATTTGTAAAAATTTGACTTTACCATTGAAATGGATTTGTAATAAATATTTTAAAATAGTTCAAGAATTAATTCGCTAGCTGGTTCCTAGGCGAAGATAAAATTATTTCATTTTAATATTGAATCTCATTGCTTTCCTATGGAAAGGCTGCCGCCCCTGATATAGTGCAAATAGCTTTGGGGACTTGTCACTTTAAAAACATGTTTTATAGTAAACATTTGCATACCCTACTTTTAAATACCATACAACCTTCCTTATTGGGAATTATGGCTTACTTAGGGGTGACTTAATAATATTTAAAAGGAGGGTTTAGGCCTGTCACAAGGGGTTATTTTGAGAGGTTGAATGACAGTTTAAACCTGCATAGCCAGATTACTCTGGCAGGCCTGAAGAGATGTTTTGCATTGCCACTTTAGAGGTGGAACAATATGTGCTGCAGTCCACAAGTGACATTTAACTAACAAGCCTTGGGTATATACATTTTTCCATATACTAGGGAGTTATAGGTAAGTTAAAGGTGCCAGTTAGGAGTATAGCCGATTTCAACATATTTGAGAGGTCAGAGTACATGCACTGGTGCCTGGTTAGTAGAGTACCAGTGCACATAGTCATATAAACTGCAGCATCAGTCCAAAAGAATGACGGTAATCATGCCAAAAAGTGGCATTTTCTTGCAATGTGGTACTTCATTACCTTGGATATAGCTACCGAAGAACGTTAACGGCCTCAAAGGAGCCATTGCCACCAGCAGAAGCCTAACCCATACCTCAATGTTAACAATGGATTCAGAGGCAAGGTGAGCGTTTACCCTGATGTTAAGCACAGAGTACAGTGTTACAAGGATGTATGAGGAGAAAGAGACTCATTGATCATCATCTACTAATAGTAAAATAACTCCCACTGTTAAAAATTGAGCTTCCGGTTGGCTAGAGTATGCACCTGAGCCAGGCAGAACCCACCACTCTAGTCAGGGCAAGTAAGTTAAACACCAAAGATAACCTGTGCTCACCCTCTGGTAGCTTGGCGCAGAGCAGGCAGGCTTATCAGCAGAGGCAATGTGTAAAGCTTTTATGCAACACACTCACACAGACACACAATGAAGACACCACAAAAGAGACTCCACACAGGATTAGAGTATGTTGTACATAAAACATAGACCAAAACGATATGAATCAATAATTTCCTTGCAGATTATTCAATTATTATCACTGTAAATGCATATGGGTCACAATGATATATAAATAATGAATACTGTGCATTCTATGCAAATTCTGAATCCGTACTCATTATCCTGACAATGCAAGAATCAAAATGACATAGACAATAACATCAGTGCATGAAATGCACCAGTAGGTTGGGAGAGGACACAGAAATCACCAAATAGCACCAGCAGCACATAAATCACAAGATATTACCATCAGCGTACCAGCACTCTTATTACACATTATACAGACCCCCCAGGATATCGCGATTTCGCAATTTGCAAAAATCGTTAAATCGGCACTTTTGTAAAAATGCCGTGAGTTTTCAAAAGTGCCCACAAAATATGTAAAAAAAAAAAACTGCCGTTCACCCTCTCTTTACTGGCTCTGTGCTGCCACTGATCCATTAAAGCACGGGTACTCATAGTACGGCCCGCGGCCCGGCAAGCCTTCCTTGGCGGCCCGCGGACCTTGCAGACATCGTACCTCTGCTCTATGGGGGCCGGGCGATTCTTTAAAAGACCATTCACTTGTTAATGAGGCTTTGTTGTATTTCACCTCTTCTTAGCGCCCCTGCATCTCCACTCTGACTGAGTGGAGATGCAGGGGCGCTAAAAGAGGTGAAATACAACAAACCCTCATTAACAAGTGAATGGTCTTTTAAAGACCTGTGAAGTACTCGGGTGCGGATGTGTGTGTTCCCGGGAAGCTGTCTCAGCCCGGGCTGACACACACGCGGGGTGAGATGACAGAGGGTGACAGAGGACAGCAGGGTGTGAGAGCCGGGTGAGGTGACGGAGGGCAGTAGGGAGTGAGAGCAGCGGGTGAGGTGACAGAGGGTAGCAGGGAGCGAGAGCCGGGTGAGGTGACGGAGGGCAGCAGGGAGTGAGAGCCGGGTGAGGTGACGGAGGGTAGCAGGGAGTGAGAGCCGGGTGAGGTGACGGAGGGCAGCAGGGAGTGAGAGCCGGGAGAGGTGACAGAGGGCAGCAGGGAGTGAGAGCCGGGTGAGGTGACGGAGGGCAGCAGGGAGTGAGAGCAGCGGGTGAGGTGGCAGAGGGTAGCAGGGAGTGAAAGCCGGGTGAGGTGACGGAGGGCAGCAGGGAGTGAGAGCCGGGTGAGGTGACAGAGGACAGCAGGGTGTGAGAGCCGGGTGAGGTGACGGAGGGCAGCAGGGAGTGAGAGCAGCGGGTGAGGTGACAGAGGGTAGCAGGGAGTGAGAGCCGGGTGAGGTGACGGAGGGCAGCAGGGAGTGAGAGCTGGGTGAGGTGACAGAGGACAGCAGGGTGTGAGAGCAGGGTGAGGTGACGGAGGGCAGCAGGGACTGAGAGCAGCAGGTGAGGTGACAGAGGGTAGCAGGGAGTGAGAGCCTGGTGAGGTGACGGAGGGCAGCAGGGAGTGAGAGCCGGGTGAGGTGACAGAGGACAGCAGGGTGTGAGAGCAGGGTGAGGTGACGGAGGGCAGCAGGGAGTGAGAGCAGCGGGTGAGGTGACAGAGGGTAGCAGGGAGTGAGAGCCGGGTGAGGTGACGGAGGGCAGCAGGGAGTGAGAGCCGGGTGAGGTGACAGAGGGCAGCAGGGAGTGAGAGCCAGGTGAGGTGACAGAGGGCAGCAGGGAGTGAGAGCCGGGTGAGGTGACGGAGGGCAGCAGGGAGTGAGAGCAGCGGGTGAGGTGACAGAGGGTAGCAGGGAGTGAGAGCCGGGTGAGATGACGGAGGGCAGCAGGGAGTGAGAGCCGGGTGAGGTGTGCGTTAAGAGCCTGTGATGTGATGTTTCCCGCCAGCCTGTAGTCAGAGGGTTGAGCCAAGGCCAGGGAGCTCAGGCCTGGTCTCCGCTCTCGCAGCACAGCGCACAAATGCTCGCCGCCAGGTTGACGCTATATATAATTGATGCATGCATACCTACACGGACGGGTGACTGGCGCCAAAGGGGGGCTTTGATCTGACAGCTCGTGGGTGAGAGTCAGAATTAAAGCCAGCGACAGATGTGACCCCAGGACCAGTGGTGGGACACAAACCCCGCGAAGCAGCAAATTCAGAGAGAAAACGAGCTGGCTTTTACATTACACAGGGAGAGGGGGGTAGGGGGGCTGTCTCTGGGCTGGTGACGGGGACGTGTAGACACAGTACATGTGCACTGCCCGAGGCACAGAGACAGATAGAGACAGAAACAGACAGAGACAGATAGAGACAGAGACAGACAGAGGCAGGGACAGGGACAGACTGACAGATAGAGACAGAGCCAGATAGAGGCAGAGATAGATAGAGGTAGATAGAGGCAGAGACAGGGACAGACTGACAGAGGCAGAGACAGATAGAGGCAGAGACAGATAGAGGCAGAGACAGATAGAGGTAGAGACAGACAGCGATAGAGACAGAGAGAGAGAGACAGAGAGAGAGACAGAGATAGAGGCAGGGACAGATAGAGGCAGAGACAGATAGAGGCAGAGACAGATAGAGGCAGAGGCAGGCAGAGATAGAGACAGAGACAGACAGAGATAGAGACAGACAGAGACAGTGACAGACAGAGACAGAGAGGCAGAGAGACAGAGAGATGGAGAGGGAGACAGAGAGGGAGACGGAGGGAGGGAGAGGGAGGGAGAAGGAGGGTGGGAGACAGGGAGGGAGACAGAGGGTGACAGAGGGAGGGAGAGGGAGGGAGACAGAAAGAGAGGGAGACAGAGGGAGACAGAGAGAGGGAGACAGAGAGAGAGGGAGACAGAGGGAGGGAGACAGAGGGAGGCAGAGGGAGACAGAGGGAGGGAGTCAGGGGGAGACAGAGGGAGGGAGAGGGAGACAGACAGAGGGAGACAGAGGGAGACAGACAAAGGGAGATAGAGGGAGGGAGACAGAGGGAGGGAGACAGAGGGAGGGAGACAGAGGGAGACAGAGAGAGGGAGACAGAGAGAGAGGGAGGGAGACAGAGGGAGACAGAGAGAGGGAGACAGAGGGAGGGAGACAGACAGAGGGAGGGAGACAGAGAGGGAGACAGAGAGGGAGACAGAGAGAGAGGGAGACAGAGAGAGGGAGACAGAGAGAGGGAGACAGACAGAGGGAGACAGACAGAGGGAGACAGAGAGAGAGAGAGAGAGAGAGAGAGGGGGAGACAGAGGGAGGGAGACAGAGAGAGGGAAACAGAGGGAGACAGAGAGAGGGAGACAGAGGGCAACAGACAGAGGGAGACAGACAGAGGGAGGGAGACAGACAGAGGGAGACAGTCAGAGGGAGGAGGGCGACAGACAGAGGGAGACAGACAGAGGGAGGAGGGTGACAGACAGAGGGAGGGAGACAGATAGAGGGAGACAGAGGGAGGGAAACAGACAGAGGGAGACAGACAGAGACAGAGGGAGGGAGAGAGAGGGGGGAGACAGAGAGAGGGAGACAGAGAGAGGGAGGGAGACAGAGAGAGTGAGGGATGGAGACAGAGAGAGAGGGAGGGAGACAGAGAGAGAGAGGGAGACAGACAGAGGGAGACAGACAGAGGGAGGAGTGCGACAGACAGAGGGAGGGAGGGAGACAGAGGGAGGGAGACAGACAGAGGGAGACAGACAGAGACAGACAGAGGGAGACAGAGGGAGGGAGACAGAGGGAGAGAGAGGGAGGGAGACAGAGAGAAGGAGACAGAGCGAGAGAGGGAGGGAGACAGAGAGAGAGAGGGAGGGAGGGAGGGAGGGAGACAGAGAGAAAGAGAGAGAGAGAGGGAGACAAACAGAGTGAGTGAGACAGAAGGAGACAGAGGGAGACAGAGAGAGAGAGGGAGAGAGGGAGGAGAGAGAGGGAGAGAGAGAGAGAGATAGAGAGAGGGAGGGAGACAGAGCGAGAGAGAGAGAGAGAGAGATAGATAGAGAGAGAGAGAGAGAGAGAGAGATGTGTGTATACTGGGTCTGGTGGCTCAGTGGACGAAGGCATCCGCTGCAGGGGTCTGTGTTCAACCTCATGGTCATCGTTTTTTTCCTCTCTAGCCCGCCCCCTACCCCACTGACTCCACCCCCACCCCCCAATGACCCCGCCCCCACCGGTGTGGCCCTCGGCCACAAACCACACTGTAAATTTGGCCCCCGAGAGAAAGTTTGTGAGTACCCATGCATTAAAGGGAGGGTGAGCAACAGGCAGGCAGCAGAGGTGTTAAATTCCTCTGTCGCCTGCCTTTGAAATGCACCTCGCCCCTCCTGAGCAATTAGCCTGCAGGCCACCTCACACCTGTGTGTGCTGGCTGCGGACCCTGCAGGCCATTTGAAAGCACAAGTCTGCAGTATTTTTGTGGCGGGCACATATTTTGCCCACCCCAAAAATACCGCCCATTTTTAGGTTTTGGGCCACAAATTTTGCTTTTTTGGCAGCAAAATTTGACACCCAAAGCCGCAAAATCCTGGGGGCCTCATTATATGGTAATTGTGGATCCCATGTAGAGCACAGGAGCACCTGCCTGCCTTCTAGTTGTATTACGGTAATTATGGGTTTTCCTAAAATGCAGCAAGTTTCTTAGTAATACCGGAAGCCTCTGTCGATGTTTTCCCCACCCAACCAAAGAACTAGTGCCCCTAGTTACGTCCACCACTGAGGAGGGAGGAATACACACCTCAGAGTGCAGCGGGGAGACCTCGTGTGGTCCCCTGAGTGAAAAATGACCAAGTAGCAGCTGCCAGCAACCACACTGTGTCACTGTAGGAAATCGCCCAGCGGAGCCCACGGGGCCCATGTTATGCAGGAAATACCCACTATATCCAGGGGAAGTGGCAGAGACCTTTTGGGCCTATCTAGCAGCCCCTTCACACCTGAAAGGTCGACATGTTTCAGCCATTTTTATGCCCAGGCGGGTCAGGGGGCTTTCTTTAGGACCTGTTAGGAAATGAGGTAGCTAATTTAGCTCCTAATACGGGTAGGAAAAGTGGCTTGCCCTTCTTCTTAAAAGTTACTGGTCAATTGTACCTATAACTTGCATTTCCCTGTGTGGGCTTCCTCGGGGGACCGGCGGGCTCGGAGACCTGCTGTATTTGGCAGATTGCTCGACTTGTGCTTGCTCTGTTTCCGGTGCCACGGCCTGGGCGTAAAAAGGGCTGAAACATGTCGACCTTTCACATGGACACCAAGGTGTATAGAACATAACTATTTCTATAAGAGCACCGCATTGCTTTTAACCTTGCCTCATCTCCAACTGAATAAAGTCTTTTTGGAAAGGAGTTGGAGGCAATTTTAATTCACCTCACCCTACATTACCTTATCACTGATCACTACTGTAATCACCAGTTGGTCAACCTCCAGGTGGAGGAAAGCATATTGTCTAAAAAAGACTCAATGATGATGCTTTCACGTTATGTAAGAAGCGGATAATCAAGATATACCGCTCCACCATACCTGAACGTGAATGAGGGTTTTTTAAGTCGGTTAACATACATGACCCTGGTTGGAACACAGGTACAAGTGATCCATTCCCTTTTAATTATCTGTCTGGAGAGTATGCAAAAGTGTAGCTGTCACCCAGGTCTAGATGTGGATTGGAGTCAGGCTGCAAAGCACAAAGAGTCATAAACACAGAGAAATACCCACTTTCTAAAAGTGGCTTTCTAAAATAGTAATGTAAAATCCAACTACACTAGTAAGTAGGATTTATAACTACCATGCAAAATATACCAAACATGTCAGTGCTACTCCTTTCAGATCAGGAATTATCACTTAAACATATATAAGGGAATTCCCAATACTAGCCTATGTAAAAAGTAGGCCTCACAGTAGTGAAAAACAAATAGGCTGTTAGTCACTACCAGGACATGCCACATAATAAAGGTACATGTCCTACCTTTTACTAACACAGCACCCTGCCCATAGGGCTACTTAGGGCCTACCTTAGGGGTCACTAATATGTAGTAAAAGGGGAGATTAAGGCTTGGCAGTAGTTTTAAATGTCAAATCAAAGTGGCAGTAAACCGTGCATGCATCTCGATATTATGAGCAGAGTACATTTGTCAGTGTTAACCCTAAATGTCTTGGCTCATGAGGTTGTATCATAGAGATCCCTTTATCTTTAAGAACAAAGTGAGTTATGTGGACCCTTCGATAGGTTTGTCCTAGCAGATGATCACCATTCCTTTCAAAACTGCCCAGGCTGTTATCCCTGATCCTGTGCCAGATCTTACATCTGTACCCAGATCAACTAGAGTGATAGTGGCTCAGGTAATCTTCTTTGCTTCTTTCCTAAGGCACTTCGATGGGGAACATGGAGAATACCTCACTATTAATAAAGAGTGCGTGCCCCTCCTCAGGGAGGTATATTATACGTGTGTGTCCAAGGTGAACAGGAATTGGCTATTATCATTTACAAAAGGGCCAAAAATATAATCGATCCTCATATATGAACGAGACTTTTGAAAAACTGGACGAAAGATTCAGGAAATAAAAACGACACCGTGAGTTCACTATTGTAACACCAAACCGTGCTGCAAGCACGCACTCTTTTGGCGGCATCCATTTTGGCACTTTGCTTCACTCGGGGGCTCGGGCATTATTCGCGCAATTCAAACTAAAATATGTATTACATTCAAGCTTCATTTAGAGTTGGCGGTGGGAGGTTGTTTAATTAACAGCGTTATAGCAAGTGTGTAAACCCCCCCCCCCCTCGCCCCCCGAACCAGAGCATTTACCTTTACTTTTACTTAGGTGAATGAAATTTAGAAACCTGCGCATTCTTCCGACACATCTTTCCTTCATTGCGTCTCAGCCCCGAATCCCACAAGCATTGCCACGGTTTGAAGAGAGACGAACCCCGTGAAACGACTTCAAGCAGAATGTAGACCTTGCAAATGATGGTAATTAGCCTATGGAGTTGTCTGCTCTGTTTTGCGCCCGTGATTTGGACATAATTATGCTGACTACTGCTGCTTTCTTTCCCAAAACTGACATCGATTATGCTGCCATGCTCCGTTAGGACGACTTATTGAGCAGCATCCCATGGTGTGTCCTGAGGTTTTACAAATGTAAGGAATAAATGCAAAGAAGTCAGCTACAATGGAAACAAACATCATTAAAAATCCTAGCATGAGTTAACACTGCCACGAGGATGTTCACCGGGTGGAGCCGCGGAACCTACCATATTTAGTAAAACGAAAAAAACTGTACAGTCGAATTCTCCTAGGGTTATTTTTTTTTTTTTAATTTGACAATATGGTGAGTGCTAGCCACAGACACGGGATCCCAAAGCCAATGAAAGCTGTCCCTATTGTGTCGTGTCTTAGTCATAAACATGTTTTTTTTTATTTTCATGTCATGCACTCTTGGGTTTTGCTAAGGTAAGAAAATACTTAATATGCTGAGGGTAATCTTCTGGAACCTCAGGCCGTGCCGGCTCCTGTTGCTTGCTACATTATTGCAATCTAATACAGCCCCATTAGCATTTGTTCCTGATTGCAGGCCATTATATTAAATGACCCACAATTTCATAATTTGGTGTTGGCACCATGTTAACGTCTGTCGAATAATTACACTCTAAAATGGCTCAGCGAACTGTGGCAACGCAACCTGATGCATGGGCTCGTCAGCCTGCACATTGCGTGTTCATAACCTCAGAGCCTGATCATCTGTCAGTCTTCATTTGCATAGTTGACAAGGCATTAAATAATGGCAGAAGCACTTTCAGCAGTGCATGTTTACTTCGGAAGGGAAGTGAGCAGGAGACAGATGCGGCCATTCAAAAAGGGACAGCTGAGCACACCCCTTATTGTGTGCTAGGTAAAACTTTATCAACGTGCCTTATTTGTGTAAGAAAATCATGCCTTCACTGTTCATCAAAGGCGCGCTCCTTTACACTTGGATTGTAAATGGTGGATTGTAAATGGTTTACCTCAAAGCGAGAATGGGCGGGAAAATGTAAAACGAAAACAATACATTGGAAAACAAGAAGCAAATGCTAAAGAAAGTACATGTTTGGTGATACAACAAATGCTTTAAATGTGCACCACGCTGTTGGGGTGGGAGATGAGAGGAAGGTGTGGGTTTTACCTGCTGACTCATGCAGTCTGCCACATCCCTGGCCTAGTCTGGATTTTTACTCTGCTCTGCCAATGCACGACGAATGCACTGTGTCTTGTGCCTCTCTTGGAGCGGATGGTTAGACACTCTGAGGGAGATATACTAATTTATAGGCCACAGCGCATCCTTCGTCATTTCTCTGGGAGGAGAGAGCAGAGCAGCACAACGTACACACCTTTGCAACATAATTCAATCGTACGCCTCGTGTCTAGCATAGATTATGTACCAGAAAGGTACACTTCCAGTACAAAATACTATGCCTAGACATACTTTCAAACTTTTCCATCATTGTATATGGAGCTATACAGTGCAGCAGTCATGCAATGTGTGAACATTTAGGAAATGTAAAAAAAACATGTATCTTTGATCGCACCTGCTTCATGGAGACATTACATTTTGGTTCAAAGCCCTCTCTACCATTTAGTAGATAGAACTTTACATACACACCATGGCTGGTTGTGTGGGAACATGCTTGTGCCACCCATGGGACACCCATTTCACGCAAATTTGCTCAAAGCACTATTCTTGTTACTTTTAGGTCTACTTTCCAATGCAAAAAAGGTTTTACACTGGAGATTTAATACTTTCTCAAGTTTTTGCACAGGTTTGCATCCTGCAAAACTGAGCAGGAAACATTTACCGCCATTAAGTTTCTATAATGTCCTTGCGGCTGGTGATTTCTGCTTGGGGTTTGAGACCGCTTGTGGCTTATTCAATATACAGCCCTTTAGCTCAAGAAGGGCAATACCTCTCAGTTAATACAGGCACCAGTATTGATTTCTGTCAGTGGGAATTTAATCCACTTGAAAAATATTTCAGCAGCTTGAAGGTTGTCATAAGCAACTATTTTAAATCTTTCAAGACATCTTCAATGTTGGTTCTCTCAGTGCAGTTTTTCCTTAGCAGATTGTTCACTAGAATTATAGACATCTGAGCACTTGAATGGGGTCACGCTTGTTTCGTTAATACAACTTTTTATATTCCTTTGAAAGTATATCGTAATGTACAACTTGTTCTACAAACATCTAAACTCATTAATCATCTTAAATTACTAAATTCTATCTAATGACATCAGTGAGTTGTAATGTGAGCTCTTTTGTCCCTTCTTTGTATATGCAGGAGTTAAAAAGTGTCTGTGTTATTCTCTGGATGTTTAATTGAAACATCAATGAACAAGTGTTTCCTAGATACAGATGTGTTGTATGACACAAGGGCTCAGCGGTATGAGGGGACAACTAAACCCCAATGACAATTGTTTAACAATCCTCGTTTTTTGCTTGCATTAGGGCCCAGGGCACAATTAATGTGCCAGTGTTGCTTTGGGCCTCATAGCAGAGGCACGAGGGAGGTAAAAGCTGACACAGTGGAGAGACCATAGTTTGGGCCATAGAGAGCGATGGCAAAGATGGGGGTGTGACTAGATGGGAGCCCATTTTTTTTTTAATGAAGGGCAGACTAAACAGCCCTCTTTGCAAGGCAGGTGCAGTGACACTATGGCCAGGGGAGATGAAGGGGTCACTTTATCACAATTATGACTGCCTTACTTTAAAATGGTTTATGGGGGCTTATTTTTAGGTCTCGCCTAGCGACGCAGCGCATGCGCTGCTCGCTTGCGAGTTCTATTGTCGTCGATTTCGCTTCCGAAGCGGGGACAGGAGATGTGCACGCGCCCGGACAGGCGATGTCCATGCGTAGGGCTCGCGGCATTTCAGCACAGCGTGCGCATGGCGCGCTTTCACTTTCACTCCCTCGGCGTTTCAGCACAGCGCGCGCATGGCGCGCTTTAACTTTCCCTCCCCCCGTCGGCTCCAGATCATCTCGGAAGCTCCTGGGGACCCTGCACGGCGTCAGCAGTCTCGGAGTCGGCTCACCGTTCTTTGATTGTGGGCAAGTCACTAATCCCCGTCTCATCGAGACTGGGCACTGCTGCTGTATATTCATTTATCATAACATGAAACGAATCTGTGTGCTGTCAGGATTTAAATGTCTCAAGCTGCATTCATTTCTACTGGAATCACAACCTTAGTCTATTCATACACCCCAGGAGCTGTCTTGATGGTTTGGTGTGTTTCGAGGGACTTTTACCAAATTCTAATACTTGCGTTCACATCCTGTTAGTTAAGTACAGCTGTCTGCCATGAAAGGACTAGGAAAGCCACTGTGTAAATTATGTATAGCGATTGCCCTAATCCTCCATATTAGGGACACTTCAAGGACAGTCGCCAATCATGAACATGGTACCGACATCTGGAAATGTCCCTGAACGTCGGTGATGAGAGGGAGAGACAGGAAATGATAGTGGGAAAGCGAGGGGTGAAGAGGTAACATGTGTAAAGGTATCATGTGGGCAGTGTTTTCATATGTGCAGACTAAACCATAAACTACATCCACAGACCTCATCCATGCCTTCTTTAACCCCTCACCACTGCCCCCCAGTTGATTGATAGCTCCCATCATCACCGGGGACATGCAAAGTTCTGTTGTAAACGTGTCACTTGTACAGACTGTTGTTAGCTCATCATGCCACTTTCAGTTGCCAGGCAACAAACAGGTGTTGCTTCCGAGGGTACCCATTCTGAGTATTCTACAGTGGCTCCTACTACAGCACTGAAAAGCCAACTTTTCATTCCAAATATGCAAATGTACAAAACTGTGCACGCTGGCTACACGTCTAAAAGACAAAAGGCCGCAGCATTAAATTGCCATGGGGCAGGAAACGCATTAAGTAGGACAGGCAACAAAGAATGGCTAGCCGAGATGAGAGGCAGCTGCCATTCTTTCGAGCTCTGGCTCGGGGTTCCCTTTCAGGTGCTTTCGGCAGTGGAGAAGGAGAGCTGCGAGTGTTATTGTAGATAGGGAAAGCTGTGGTACTTCTCCCAAGCACCTTTGAAATTGAGTCGCTCTTAGACCACTGGCTTCTGAGAGGAGGCACAGCATCCTTCTGACCTGACCATGCATACCAGTAAAGATGGCATCCCTCTTGAAGGCCTGAGTAAGTGGGAGCCATGGGGCTGAGGCTGCGGCACGATTGAAGAGTTTAATGTAGATAGAAGGCATGTTGGGGGATATGCACGTTCCTCTGAATGCTCCGGTATACAGCTCAATCAATGACAGGGGCCATATTGGCATTGAAAAGTCTGAGGGTGAAGACGATGAGGAGGTATGGCAGGGCCTGATGTAGGGGATTGCTGATTACCTATAAATGCACGTTGGAAGAAGTGAGGAGGCTGATCTGCAGTCCTTCATGGTTTTTTGGGGGCTTCATCTCTGATTCCCTGCTTTGTATCCGACATCACTGGTGTGTCCTGGACCATGGTTCAATGCAGTTGCGGTTGTTGCTATTTGGAGACTTTACTGTGCCCATAAGAAAGTATGATAATGCTAACCCAAAGAGAGAGAAGGGAGACTGTTCCCACAAACCACTTCTCGAAAAGGAGAGCAGACCAGTACAATGAAGCAGCTGACCCAGCGACCTCATAGAATATACCTCTAATTGCAGCTGGGATCAAGGAGCTGCAGTCCCCTTTTCACATCGTACACACAAATGTGGCTAATGGGATAAAGCATGTCATGCAATTCATAATTCCCTATTAAAATTCTTGGGAATGCTAGTTACGCCTGAATAATGTGAAGAAAGAATTATAATCGATCAAATTGCATAGCAAAAAATATATATGAAATCCTACTTGGAAAACATGCTTGATACATCTCAGAAGCAAAGTAATATCTTATGACAGCCAAGTGGCTGAATGATAATCAAAAGTAAGTATGCAACAGAGTATGCATCCCTTCTCTGCACAGAAAAATATGCATAATTGCAGAACCCTCTTGTTTGGCGTGAGGTTCGGTTTCAATCCAGCGAGAAGAGTAATAAAATATGCCAGTGCCTATGCCATTTAAGAAGCAATATGATCTCTTGAAGCACTGGGACACGGAGAAATCGAGGGCAACAAAAATATAGATAAAATGTAATGCTCCATACATCCTTCTCATTTGCCCAAGATGTTGTGAGTTTCTCATTTAAGCTCTCCAATCGCTGCACTACGTGCTTAACCTAGATCCTTATGGGAGAAAGTATTCTCTCGGCTTCAAGCCGCTGAACCGAACTGGAAGAAGTTACTGCACAACTGAACGGGGGTGGCGAGTGCGATACCACAAGCAGGGTGTATGAAGTACCTCATGGCACACTTGTTGGTATTCTTATTCGGCAAGGTATATTTGCCCTGTTTTCTTTAAGGAGGCTTTTCAAAAAATCCAGGTGATGCCCCTACACTACTTATTGGGGAGACAAAGCTGATGGTTAAAAAAATAGGCTAAAACAAAGATGGCTATCTGGATAAACGCACTGCTGCAGCGACATAGAAGATGCAAGCATATGTTACACAAAGTGTACTGGAAATGATATTACCTTTTTAATATAGGCCTATTAAATGTTTCACATACTTACTGCTGTAATAATGCACAATACATTCACGTTTTGTAATTATGATCAATACAGTGAAGTTTTAAGCTTTTTAGTTCTACTTCAGATCACCAGTGACTTTACACCAAGGATCTTTAACTTCTTTTGCTTGACGTTATGATTTTTTTTGATGTTGTTGAGCACTGATTATTGATATGTTGTACATGGTTCATACATGTCGTGCAATGAACGTTTTTTTCCCAGCAGGGAAAGGGGAATTTTAATACAGTACCAGAAATAGAATGTCGGTTGGGGACTGTGTTTTGGAAGATTATAGCATGAAGCTGGGTGGTCTGTCATAGGAAGCCTGGTCCATAGAAGTGCTTGGGCTGCCAGGAGCTCCACGAAACATTACTACCGAGAAATATTGCAATTATGATATACCTGCTTAATCTTTGGGCTTTTTGTGTATTTATACTTCGAGTGTATGTTTTTTTTGTGATGATTGTCTCATATGTAGTTATATCTGAGGTATGTTGTGTCCATTATTTTTATGTCTTATCTATGTTGTCTTTGGGAGGACCTGTCACCCCCTCGTCGCGATGTATGTGTTATGTTAGTGCCTCTGGTCCATCAGTCACATTCCATTATGTAGTCTTACAGTACAAAACTCTGTTGGCAGTCTTTCTCTTTCCTGAAAATGTACTGAACCTCAGAAGGATTATTAACCAATGGTAGTTCTAGCACTGCTTACTGCAAATTTAGTTTCCAGTGTCCTTAAGGTCGTTCAAAATATTACGTTATGGAACAGTGATTGCAAGTAGGCAATTGGCTGTTCTTTGAAGGGTCAGGTGTTGCTACCTTTGGATTGGACAGTCAGTGTTGCAATCTTTGAGGATCCCAGTGCAGTTTCTCGTCATAGAAATGACTGTGGTTCCATCTTATGTCTCCCAGCACAATGACTAGCAATGTCTCAGGAGTGTAAATGCAATGGGCGGTCTTAATTAAGACACTTGATATATTCCCATGCCATGGGACACAACACTTGAGGCTTTGGAACACACTGGTATATCACAGAATGTATTAATTAATTTTCTTATTTGGAACTCTTTCCTCAGTTGGAAAATTGTAGCACTAGCAAATCAGAAGCAAAGCTGGATTCACAAGCCTTGTCCTGAGCCTGCACGCAAATATAAGTTCCATCTTGAGCTGTTTGTTTCCAGCCTCTGATCTACAGAGTTGGATAGTAACCTCCTCCTTAGGTAGCATTTGGAGAGAGCACAGTAGCATAGTGAAGAAAGCAGCACGTCCGTTTATGTGAGGTGAACCTATGCATTATTAACTGTTCTGGGAGGATCCTTGGCAATCTTGCTATGACACTTGGACACACATAAATGGAAGAAGTGACCCTGCATGGGAGTAATCACTGCCCCGTGCACCCATCTCTACCGACAGCGATCTTGTGCATGGAGAGTACTCCATTCTAGTAGACCCTTGCAGCAGGGAAAAAGGTTAAACTAGGGGTGACCACACTGGAATTGTTCCGACTGATTGCTAGACTTCACCCTCTTGGGTGCATGAACATGGATGTACCTACTAGAGCAATTTATGCAGCCACTAACCAGTAAGACTGCCAGAGCCCACAAGGGAGATTAATCTTTGATGGGTAAAGGAAGAGGCCCTCTGAGAATCTAACTCTGCCTGGTTGAATCTCAAAGCTGACACTCTATGCTTTCTAGATTAGTTTCCACCAGCTGAAGGACTCTGGAAAATAGGAAACTCACAAGAAGAAAAAGCAAATAAGTCAAAGGTTGGTTCTGCTGCAACAGGGAGCTCTGGGCAATCCTCCTTACAACAAGAATCAGACAAGATACTCACGTTCTGAAGAAGTGAGGACCCTAAAGAAATCATTCATGGGCTTTCTGTAGAGGAATGTAAGCCTAAGCTCTTCTCTTCCCTGTTATTCTTTTACAGCCTCTCTCTCTTCATCCACATCGGCTTTTCTCTCTTCTCCTGTATCTCCCATTATCTCTCGTCTTTCCCGCCCTTCTCTATTTTTTGGTCAGTATTCCTGATCTCCCTTCCTCCTTCTCATTTTCCTCCCTCGGCCTGTTCTTTTACTCTTCTTCCTCTCCCTCTATTTCTCTCCTGTCTTTCCCTTTTCCGATGCTTCTCTTTCGTTCCACCTCTGCGTCACCCTCCCCATCACACTCTCACTTGTCTCTCTTCTTCTGAGTGTCTCTTTTCATCATCTCCACCCTGTATCTCATCTTCCAGCTGGTGCTCACCGCCGCCAGCTCTCTTTCGCTTCCCCTCTCCTTTCCCATATTTCCTTGGTCTTCCACATCAAGCTTTTTCTCTATATACTTCCACCGCAACATGGTCTTCCTCATCCCACTTTGCCCCTTTCTCGTGTTTTGTCTCGTATCTCCCCGAGGACCGTCTTGATCAGCCTCATATTAAATTGCAGCAGACTCTGTGCCTTCTGCAGTTCAAAGGCTTTGAAGGGGATCCGGAGATTTTTCATCTCTGAGTAATTGGGGGATTTTCTGACAGACGGTGAGATTCCTGACACACTGTGATTCTGCAGCCGCCTTCTCGGAGATTGTTTATCTGCTCTTCATTTAGACGTTTCTAATCGCGCTGTCACGGGCCAGGAAATAACATCTTGCTTCCTTTAATGAGTGGCGCTGGCATTGTTCCCTTGGAGGCCACTGATATCTCTGGGCTATGGCCCTGCATGTTGTTTATCTGGGCTTGACTCGTGGCCATCCATGCAACTCTGGCCACGCGCCGACAAACGAGGCCCTGAAACAATGAGGGCTTCCCCATCTCTCAAGAGACCATTATTCATCATACCCGCCCTTTGTTAACTTGTGGTCACATTGTTCTACACCTGTTTCTCAGTCCTGCCTCCATTTTCCTGGTTTGTCTGCCCTTCTTCGCCCACTCGGGGTTTACCTATCCCGCCTCACCCACGGCTATGACCTTACTTTGCCTCCTCAGTTCCTACTTAAGTTTTCACCCACACTGAACTTATCTTTCAGTGGCGTCAGGTGCCTCCACTGCTCCTGTATCCTTATTTTCCCTCCCACTTTTCTATTTCCTTGTCATGAACCCTCCACCTCTGCTCTGCATCTTGCCCTCTTATTTACTCTTTCTACCTCCTCTTATTATGCATCCTTACCCTAACTCTTCCGCGCCAACCTGTTTATCAGGCTGCCCCACACAGTCGCACATGTTCCATTTGTTCACAAGTAAGGGGTTTGTTTGGTGATGCATCAGTCAAAGGCTTTGTGCCTTCCTTAGGCACCATAAATATATTGAGGCGCTATGCGCAATGAGGGTTTTTTTTTCCCATTAACTTAAATTAAATTAGGTGCCTGTAACACCTGCACTGTGAACAGTGTCACCACTTCACTACAGTGTAACCTAGTTAGCGGCTTATCCATGCAGTTATACAAAATTGAAAGTTTCACAGTTTCCTACTAGGTAATGTGTTTTTGTTCCTTCACACTGTTTTTGAAAGCAAATTTGCAAAGATATGTGCCCAAGGAGGAGAGATGTCTGCAGCCATTTGATTTCTGTTGCGTTGCTGCCAGTGGGACTAAATATACGAGAATCAAGTCTCATTGAAAACTACACAATATTGGGAGTACAGATTGGGGGACAGATATCCCCGTAAGAAAGCACACACCAAGGACGACCTGAGTAGTGAACAACGTGCTACATTAAAAACACTATCCAATACTCTCAATATTGTCATTAAAGAAGCAGCTAAAGGTGGAAATATAGTCATTATGCAAGATCTAGACTACATAAGTGACATTGATAGACCATTGTCCAACTGCCTTGCTTACAAAAAACTATCTACAAACCCACTACCAAGGGTAACCCTTGGAAGTGGGTTTGTAGAATGATGTAGAAAACAAGTACTTACATAACACTACACCCAGAGCTCCATGCATCTATGTCCTCCCCAAGATCCATAAACAAAGGGATTTTCACCCAAGTACACCTATATCAGGGTTAAGATCTCCTACAGAACGCATCTCTGAAAATATTTAATCTTCCTTCAACCGTCAATGTACAACCTACGTTCACTCATTCAGGACACAAAGGATTTACTTAGTAAGTTGGAGGATATTGAATGCATTGAAGAGTGTAATTTTGTCACTCTCGATGTAACTTCACTATCTACAAGAATACCTTTAGAAAAAGTCATGAAAGTGCTTCCCGCAACTTTAGCCGCCAGAGATGCAACGTTATTCGAACACACAGTGATGATTTTGGCCTCTCACTAGACTTACCTTAGAAAACAACGTGTTTCTTCACAACGGACAGTGATATAGACAATCCTTAGGAGTCGCTATGGGTTCCAAATTTTCACCGCCCTAAGCTAATATCTACATGGAGATGTTTGAAAGAAATCATCTGTTGTCCAACAGCCCACAGACATGCAACGAGGGCGGTACATAGAGGACATTTTTATGATTTGGACTGGAAACATGGTTACTCTCAACATTCTGTTGACACACTTGAATGCTAATGATTACAATTTTAAGTTCACACACTTTACTAGTACACAAGAGATTGAATTGTTGGACCTTACTCTCTACATCGAAGACAATAAAATAGCCTCCAAATTATTTAGGAAACTGACTTCGTACAATGCCATTTTACACGCTCACAGCGCTCACCCAAGCTCACAAAAGGATGCTATCCCACTTGGGGAGATGACACGTTTACGACGTAATTAAAGTAATTGTAGCATTTTTAGAACTGAGCTGCAAACCCTTGAAGATGGATTCAGACACAGAGTATATTCACAACATGCTTTAGGAAAGGCTCGAAACCGGATCTTACAGACGTCAAGAAGCTCACTACTTAAAAAAACATCTTGTAAGAAGCATGACAAACAGAGATTGGACTTTATTATGCAATACAACTCAATGAGTCCGGTTATACACAACATCATACGCAAACATTGGCATATATATTACGTCTGGATACCTCTCTTAACCAACATATCTCGGTCACACCCCACACAGTATACAGAAGGGGTACTACACTCAGAAATATGTTATGTCCAAGCTTTCTACAACAACAAACACATGTTGACAGGTGTAGTTGGTTACCTACAAAACCCAAGGGATTTTTAAAGGCACCCAGTACAAGGTATGCCAGTTCCCACTGGACAACAAAATGGATTTCAGTACAATACACAGAGACACTACAGTATTGATCATTTTATTAACTGCAACACAACGTTTGTGGTACACTGTATCCAGTGGCACTTTGGCAAGATCTGCATAGGAAACACTATTCACCCACTGAAAGAACAAATTCAAGAACATATCCGAGCAATTAAGATAACCGCTCTGATTAACCCTTGGCTGTACACTATAACTTGGTGCATTCTAGACATAACAAAAAAAATATCAAATTTCACGCCATCACACATGTTGAGACCCATACCAGAGGTGGGGACAGAACACTTGCTCTTAGAAAAACAGAGACAAAGTGGATATTGAGACTACGTGCGGTAGAACAGGGGCTGAATATTGTGAAGGAGTTTAATGTTTTTCTCACAGACATATTATCAACTCACTACGTGCAGTATATAGTAGGGATTTATGTACACTAAGTAGTGCTATACTATGATACATCATCTTATGGTACTCATGAAGTAGTACGACTTATAAACATGTGACCCGGTATAATAACAGGGCTACCCGTCTGTGTGTAATGTAATTTGCCACCACTTACCAGGACTATCGCAATGTCCATTGGCGGACACACTTGTACGCTCATATTGGCATGACTCTGGGTGGTTTAGCCTTTTCAGACATCTTGACATGTGTGTTTGTGTATCTCCCATATGTTCTCCATGTTTCACTTTTCAGATTACTACTTCTTGAGGCAGATTTTTTGCAACAAAACCTTTCTTATTACTGGATACATTGTAATGCCTATGTGCAGAAATGCATGAATGCGCCTAGTCTGCTTGTCCTAGATCATCTAGCTAATGTAGACGACAAGATATACTTGTGTTTGCGTATGTTGCTTATATTCTCTGTGTCTCCATTTTTTTTATTACTACTGTTTTTAGGCTGATTATTCTTTTGCAACAAAATGCTTTTATACTGGTACACATAGGTGCTTTAACTGTGTGACTAACAATTTATATGATCAGATGTCTTAGTGCATGTGTATATTTTCACTTTCTATACACAGGCTGACTTATATATAGGTTATATTTAACAATACATCCAAACCAATATTAGAGAGGTTTTGGTTTTTAGGTCGAGCCTCGAGTAACGCGCAAGCGCTGCTCTGGCGAGACTTTAAGTAAGGGGTTTGAAAAGCTGACCAGACGCTTGTGCGTCGTGGCCTTTTTCGGGCGGTTACGCGCGACGTAGACATGTGTTTCCCATTATCGTGCCCAGACGCGGGCGCGATAATTGGAAACACATGCCGGCAAAAGGCCATGACGCACGAGCGTCTGGTCAGCTGAGCAGGCTGCCGCGCTCCCTCCTCCCCCTCCGCTCCTCTGTGGTGCGCGCGCACCACTGTTTATTTTTTTTACCGCGCGGCCGCCATTTCTTTTTCATTTTGCAGCCTGGCATCTGCTTGTTTTCTCTAGTTTTCGCCGGCAGCTTTTAATACAACATTCCCTTCCATTAATGGCAGAAACAATGCAGAGAAGGCTCTCGAAGCATGAAAAACATGTGTAAGGTTTTAATTAGCACATTGGAAAAGAGAAGGTGCTGTAGAACTCTCGGGGTTCTGTGTAAGGTCTGCGCTTGTTTTGTTACACTGCGCGTGCTTCTTCTGATGTTGGCAGCTAATCATGCTCTCTGAATATTCATGAGCCTGTTGGGAACGAGCCTATTCATTTGCCATTCACGAGGGTCGTGGGGAGCCGAAAAGAACAGCACTACCCTTCCGGTTAATGAGTGGGAAGGCAGAGCCACTGCTTCAAGCAAAGGGGGAGGCCACTGAACATTGTACGTCAAAGGAAGGGGGTAAATATGGCTGACCAGTTTGTATTAACCGCTTACTAAGGAGCTTTCTGGGAGGGAAAGCATAATGAATCCTCAGAAGAGCTATAAACGCTGTTTTACAGGGATGTAAAGATGATAATGCGCTAGTAGCACAATTTGCTTGTATTGGCATTTTGATCAGAATGTCGGCCGTTTTGCTCTATGGTGACTGCTGCCATGACTAACAAGCATTGGCATAGCCAATAGGTCTCGCTTTTGGGACCTTATAAGTATTTAGTTATGCAGCACAATATCCTTGGTGCAACAACGTCAACTGTTGCATGGCTAAACACTTATGAGGTCCCAAAAGCGAGACCTATTGGCTATGCCAATGCTTGTTGAGTGTAGATGTTTGATGTTATACCTTGTCTACACTAATGTATTTACTAACACTCATCTTACTCGACAGTGATTTTAGGCTCTAAGATGGCCCCATCGCTTTCACCTCACACAACTGGACTTGCCAGTCCTTTCTTTATGACTCTGCCCATTACACGTTTGTCGGGTTCCTCCTCCACCCCTTTCTTATCGCCACACTGTACTCATTCCAGGGCTCCGAACACAGGGCACCACTGGTTGCGTTCACATTATGTGCGGTACTCGCGTAAGCGATACGAAACAATATTGAATTATGTTTTTTTGCACTTGCAAACATTGTTAGTGTGATAATGAAAATTTGTTATTTTTTCACAAGAGTTTATCATATCTCCCATATCTACAAGTATGATTTATTTCATAATACTTCCTCATATGACAATTCTTTGTGGTTTTATACAGTGTTTCTAGATACAATATTATGAAACGTTGCTCACCATTTCAACACAGTGTGTTGTTTGCCTCATTTAGGAACTGGCCGGGTATCCAACACCCTGGTACTGGTTCTCTAACAAACTACGTTAGCTGCTGGGACATTTTTAGGTCTCGCCTAGCATTGCAGCAGGCATGCGCAGCTCATTCTGCGCGGCATATTGTAGTAGAGGAGATTTTAGAAGTGGAGTGGAAGCCCCGTCCATCTTTTTGATTGGCTTGCGTCATCGTTCGTGCTAAACGCTGGCTTTTGATTGTAAATGAGACTTCTTAGTCCCTCCTTGTTACCGCCCTGTCTCCTTCTGGGATGGCCCATCCAGACTGGATCTTTCGCTTGCGGCGTTACACTGTCTCCTTCAATTACTGTCGGTAGGCACTTATTTTTTTCAGCCGGCTTTGCAAATGGTGGCCGTGCGTATATGTTTGCATAGCGCTTTCACTTTAACAATAGCTGCCGCCCCACCCTGCGAGTGCTGTGTGGGGCGGCAGCTATTGTTAAAGTGAAAGCGCGATGCAAATATATACAAGCAGGCTGCCTTTGCAATGGCGACAGCTTGTTTTGTATTTGCAGCGCGCTATGCGCGCTTTCACTTTTACAATGGGGCCACACCCACCACTAGCAAGACGGGCTCTGCAGCCCGTCCAAAACTTTTTTTTTTAACATTAAATAATGGCGGCCGGGCGTTTTGTGCGCAGCTCGCCCAACTCCTTATCTTTAATTTTAGCGGCTCGTGCGGTGCCCCCCCGGCACACCACTCTGTTTGGTCCCGAGTGTTATAAAAATGTATATTTTTTAAAAGCCCCTTTGGAAGATGGCCTTTTTTTTTTTAATTTAGTCTGCTGTGTCCGTTGCTTGCTGCTGCGCTCTGGTGCTCTGCTGCTGCTCCTCCTCTGGTCTCCTGTGCGGTCGGAGGCCCCGTCTGTCCTCCTCCAGCACCGCACCCGTATCTGTCCCGGGCGGATGAGACCATGAGCGATAATGATGACATCGAGGTGGAGAGCGAAGAAGAGCCGCAGACCTTCCACTCCGAGGCCGACAAACGGGCACACCACAATGCACTGGAACGCAAGCGCAGGGACCACATCAAAGACAGCTTTCACAGTTTACACGACTCCGTCCCTTCCCTTCAAGGAGAGAAGGCTTCCCGTGCCCAAATCTTGGACAAAGCCACAAAGTATATTCAGTATATGCTGGCAGCATTGCAGCATTGAAAACCCCAGGTGAGTGTCAGCGCTGCATTCACTTTCACTGCAGCTTGTGTGGTTGTGCTGCAAGGTGTCGGCATTGCAAAGTTGCAACTAGGGGCGGCTGATATCCAGGTATTTCCAGAGGCGTATCTGCCACTAGTGAAGCAGGTAGAGTGGCACCGGGGCCCACAGGCTTAAAGTGCCCACTGAACTCTGAGTATTGCTGTAATATATAATTCAAACATCAGCCGAAGGCAGTTCTTTCGTTGCAGGAGGGCCTATGATACACTGGCTACGCTACTGGCATGTTCCCCTCCTAGAAGTGTAAATGAAGTGCAACGTGCGCGCTTGGACTTTACTCTCGCTGCTGTACTGGGCATGCCACTATAACACCGGTCACCTTCACCCGCGAAGCCTGGGAGGACAACACGGGGTGTTACTTCATCTTTCACTTGACACGATTACGATTTCACCAAATTTGCACGGGGTATCTATCATTCAACTTTGCAGCTACGTTTGTGAAAATTCCAGTTCACTAGTCACAAGAGGTCTGCACAGCCAGCAGCTGAGAGTCCAGCTGCATTTTGGCTCTTGTTGAAAATATGTAGACACAGCTCCCTTAGCCTAGAACTGACCCCTGTTCTGTCAGCCAGCGACCACAGAGATCACAAGGTCAGTCCCTGCCTGTCTTCATAATGTAAGCAATGCACCCACAGGCCTTTATATAAATACTCCTGTCTAGCGCCTAACCGTTGCTGCAGATTTACCCAAAGCAGCGCTTTGATCTTCTTCCTACACCCATTCAATTCCTCTGCACGGTCGAATTAATGGCAAAATGCAGATTCTTCTAAAAACAATGCTTTGCCACCAGACCAAGGGTCAGCAGACTATCCATCCATAACCCCATTTCCCAAGCATTCTTCCCTTGCTGCTAGTTCCAAAAATAAATATTACTCCCCCATGTCACCATTTTAAGGAAGTATGAGTATTTATAAACAGTATTTAGCCCCATTTTGAAACAACACTCCCTTTACAACCTAATTGTGTCCTAATCTCGCCAACTATGCATCCCCGTTTCCAGTCTAATCCACGGACCTACCAGCCCCCACAGCCAAACCATGCCTTAATCTATCTCCAATGTAGCCCTTAACCTAATTATCCCAAACAGGCTTTAGTCAAAAAATCAACAGTGCGCCTTGATCAATCAAGAAACTGACAGGCTCCCTGTCTGCCTTACATAACTAAACCAGCCCCCTAGCTCCCCACCAGCCCACCTGCTCTCACTATAAATGATTATCGTCCACTGCTTTGTGCTGCTCCCTATCCCAGCCCCAGTTAATACCCAGTGCCTCCCTCCGCTTCCTCTCCCTCCTTCCCGGCCGCCCCTCTTCACTCCCCACACATTCCTATCTTTTATCTTCCACTGGGACTGGCCACTCTCCTCTATTTATCTCCCTCTTCTCCCTGGAAGCCGTGCTCACTGGAAGGAAAAACAAGCATTTGCAATTCAATAGGTCTTACATATTAGTGACAGTTTGAGCTATTGGTGTTGCAAATCAAAATGTTTGTTAGATTTATTTACTTCTTTAAATATTCCAGCAGTAGCAAAGGTAATAAAATAAATTCCACGAAGCAAGGCAAGGGTGCAGTACCTTATGTGGCTAATAAAGGTCCCTTTACAACTCCACAGGGTCACCTAGTAACAGCCTGTGGTACTACACCCTTTCCTCGCTTCGTGGAATTTCTTTTCTTACTTATGCTACTGCTGGTTGAACAAAAAATAAATCTAGCAAACATTATCATTTGCAACGCCAATGGCTCAAACTTAACCTAATGCGAGACCTATTGCATTGCAAATGCTTGTTCTTTCTAGGATTACAGCCAAGTGCATGCTTGTTGCAATAAGGGAGACAGCATGTGGAATTTCAATTTTGCTTTGAAAGGGACAGAGAGCCTGTTTCAAGATTGGAGTGATGGTCAGGTATGATGGGGAAAAGAAAAAAAAGGCAGAGGAGAAGGCCTGCTTCTCAGAGCTGCAGTAACCATTAGTGGAGCAGGTGCCTTTGCATTAAGGTGCAAAAGTGCAAGGGACTCACAAGACCCCAGTTATGGGAAGAAATATTTTTGAGTCAATTACTGTTTATGTTTAACTTTAGAAGTCTCAGACTTAGGGGGATATTCACAAGGACTTATCTCCGATTTAGCTCCACCTTAACTCATCAAAAGTGGAGATAGATTTAACACCCCATTCACAAGCGGGTGCAAACTGCCGACATCGCCAGTATTCCCGCGATAACTGCCCCAAAACTTAACACCACGGTGGACGCCACCAACTAACCCTAATGAGATGGAGAGTAGGCGTTCCCATGCAAAAACACACGAAAAACCCACAACACCCCTTTCACAATGAACTGCCAGATCTGCGATGCAAACCAAAAACAGGCGATAAGCCGCTGTAGCACCAGGGAATTAACACCTGCCTTTTGCTGGTGTAAAGCAGGATGACTACCTGCAGCATGAAAGGGAGCCCAGCCAAGAGCCACATCTGAAGACCCACAGATGCCATGGAGACAATGATCATGCAGCTTGGAGACTCAAGAGGGCCACAACACCCACCACCACCCCCCCAGGCCCCCCGACATACACATACCGTGCACGACACAAGAGCCACAAAAAGCGCCAGATGACTCACATTGATAAAAAATAACACACGTGTGGCCAGAAGAACGAGAAACAGTCACACAGCACTGAAGTAACAACCAAAAACGTTATTAAAATACAACACAAAACACCAATGAGGATGACTCCTGTCGGATCCGTCCGGGACAATCTCGATGTCACAGCCTGGAAAATAAAGCACAAAATCAGAACGTGTGTCATGCGCACATCAAAGGAGCGAGACACAGAGAAACAGAGAAGGAAAGAAAGGCAGAGAGAGAAAGAGAGAAGGAAAGGAAGGGAGAGAGAGAGTGATAGAGGGAAGGAAGCGAGAGAGAGAGAGACACCGCCGCCCCTGCGCACCCAGGCCCCACTGTTCACCTGCTGCCACCGGTGTGTCTCCAACCACATGCCGGGATACACTGCAAGCCACCAGGTCTGCAACCTGCAATCGATGACAGAGTCAATCATGGCAGAGTCCATCACACAGCAGCAACACCTGTCCGTCCCTGCGTACGCATGCAGACGCACCCCACCCCCTCCAGCCGGCCAGCGCTGGCTGTCCGCACTTGCGCACCCCGGACCCACTGCTCACCTACCGCCAACGGTGTGTCCACCAGTGGGCCCACCACGTGCCCGTGCAAGCTCCAGGCCCCGGTCTTGCCACCATGGCATGGTCCACATCATGCGGAGCCGCCCCGTGGCACAGCAGGTCCCACACATGATGCTGAGTCCTGAGGCATCAATGGCAGAGACCACATCAGTGCACACATCATCATCGCAGGCTGCACACCCGCTCAGCTATTTTGGTGCCACTAACCCTGTGCAACCCCAGTCAGCGCCACGTGGTGGTAGGCCCATGACGGCCGCAAGGCTTCGGGTGCGACCAACCCTGTGCGCCAGAACTCATGGGCCCTTTATGATTGAGAACCGTGGAGCGTCCGTCATCCAGTCACTACGGGCAGTGGGGAATGTGACGTTGCCGGCCCCTTATATTGGCAGGGTCACATGGCCTGTGACGCCTGTGCCGGATGGGTGTGGTGTGTGTGCAAACCTGCACTCAGGGAGTGGCTGTGGCATGCTGACAACTAGACCAGTGACCTGCATAACACCAGCGTGTACACCTGCAACATGTAGCTATGTGGGCCCCCCCTCGGAGCGTAAACGGAGTGGTCTGGCCTGGCGTACGCCGGACCAGCGCAGGGCTTGCATCAATGACTCGGGGGCTCAGGGCATGGTTCAGTCCATGTCCGGACAAGGAAGTGACAAATGCGTGTGTCCCTGTTGTAGTGTCCACGGAAAGTGGAACACAATAGGCAATGTGGCACACTGTGACTGGCATCCCACTAGATGAGCATCATTGACATGAGGGAAATCACTGTCCCTACATTCATCCACACATTCATACATGAATGATGAAGGACATGACACAGCAGTGCGTTTATGGATGTTTATTGCACATCCGGTGGAGTATTGCAGCTGGAGCAGTACAGGTCCATGCCAAGCACACTACACAATATGGGCCCGTGGAGGGCCTGCCAGAGTCCATCCGGGGATGACAAGTACTGCGGAAGAGGAAGGGTACAGTCCGCAGTCTGGTCGCCATGTCATTGGTCATCGAACAGGATATGGCAGTCCATGTCGTGGGCCAAGGTGAGTGCAGCGGAGTGTATCAGGGGTCAGTGGCAGGTCATGGGGCCATGTGCGACACCAAGCAGAAACAGGCAAGGTGGCGGACATGAATGCCAGTGCCTCCTACTGAACTCAATCCCATCCACGTCCTCGTCCTCGGATGTGTGCTCTGCCCCACCTGTGGGTGTTGCAGTACCAGCTGCGGCACTGTGTGCCACTGACACATCAGGGGCCGGAGGAGGATTGACGGCCGCACTGTGTGGCAGTGACACATCAGTTGCCAGAGTGGATATGCCTGCCACACTGTGAGGCACTGACACACCAGGGGGCGGAGTTGTGGATGGTGAGGGGGCAGCAGCATTCATCATCGCCACGTCTTGTGGCAGCAATGCCATGATGAGGACATGCAGGGCCTGGTAGATGCCAGCTACATTTCGCTGATGTGCAGCGGTGGCTGCCATCCTTTCTGCCTCCATCCGCACCATGTCCTCCATGAGCCTCCGCATGTGTGCCAGCTCACGGCTGGAATCGCTGGAGCCACTCTGAGCGGACAGGTGTTCTTGTCTCCGAATCAGGACTCCAGCAATGTCAGTCATGGCTCGTTGGAGACCATGGAGCGGGCCATGGGTGTCCGTTAGGGACTGGAGCTGGTCCCTGATGGGACCTAGACACCCATGGATGGCGTCCAGTTTGGTAGCCATGAGGTCGAACCCCACCCGCACCTGCTCAGCCGTCTCCCTCTGCCCCTCCAGGAAACGGTGTTGGAAGGCCATGTGTTGTTCCTGGGGGTCGTGGGAGACAGCCGGGGTTGTGGGTGCCTCCTGCTGGGTGGTTTGTGGAGTGGGTGGGGTCTCCTCGATGCAGCTGGGCTGCCCTGGTCCTGGAGGTGCTTGGCGGATGAGCTCAATGATGTCTTGGAGGGCTTGGGTGTCGATGCTGGTGGTGTCCTCCTCGTCATCAGTAAAGAGTGGCTGGGACTGCTCTGCAGGAGGTGTTGACGGTGCCCCTGCAATGTGAAGGGGAGATGGTGTATTACAATGTGTCCGCATGTATGTAGCCGCATGGTACAGGTTCACATTCAGACAGCATGGCATTGTACATTGTGACAGTCTGTGGCTCAGGGCCATGATCCAGAATCATTGTGGGTGTGCACTGTGCCCTGCTTGATTGTGCATGTGTGCCAATGTGGCCATCTCCCCCCGTCCCCCCAGTACCTGGTGGTCACTCACCCTGTTGCGGTTGTGTTGTGTCCTCTCGAGCAGTGTCCGGTCCCCCGACTCCTGCCATGGTCTCCACACTGATGACTGTCAACACCAGCTCCTCCATGTCAACCAGCTCCTGCTGTGGCGCAGGCCTCCCACCTCCAGTCTGCATTGCTGCCTTCTGGTTGGCTGCGAGTTTCTCCTTGGTCTGGCGCTTGATGTCATTCCATCGTCTCTTGACCTCGTCCATTGACCTCCTGTACTCTCCGACGGCATTCACCTTGTCCACGATGGCCCGCCATAATCCATTTCTGGTGCCCAATGACACATTGGAGGCGATGAACAGTTGTTGATGGTGTTCTATCACCTCCGTGACCAGGATCCGATTCTCCTGCGGACTGTACTTCGTCTTCCTCTTCTTCTTGTCCTTGCCCTTCCCTGTCACCGTGGTCCCGGGCTGGTCGTCCGGGGTACTTGTGGGGTTGCGCTCATCCTCTGCGCCTGCTCTGGCTGCCTCCATGGTGCTAGGGTGTTGGTCATTTTGTGTTTGTGTGTTTTTTCTCCTTTTGTAGAGGTTTTCCCACCTGCCGGGTGTGTATGGCAGGCCTGGCGCTGCTTATTGCTGATTTCCTCATCGCGAATGGGCTCATCGCACGTTTTTTGGAGTTGGGGTTTGTGTTTTTATCGCCGTCAAGGTGGTTGTATCGCGGACATTGTCCGCGGTTTCAGGAGACTATCGCATGGTACCGCTGTGTTGTGAATTCCACGTTAACACGGGGTTATTTTCCCGCGATGGACTGCGATGTGTAAAGTTGCGTTAACATTTTTTGGTGATATTTAGCACACGTTCTTGTGAATATCCCCCTTAGTATGGATTATGAGCTACAACTGCAGCCCCTGTACCCAGACCTGCACCACCCGCTCCGCCAGCCAATCCCTCTCATTTAGCTGTGGATGAGGCCCAACTTCAAAATATTTTGCTGGAGGTGGGGGGGGGGGGTTTCAGAGCAAAACAGATTGAAGACTTCTGCTTCAAGGACACCTCACTGTCCCAGGTTTTGCTAGAGGTGACTCTGCATTCTGCGACCCCAATCATTAAAAAAAAAACCTTCAGATGTTACCAGAAATGAGGACCTAGTTCAATAAATACCTTGCCTTTCTTAGTTTACAAAGACTTCCCATACTGCGAAATACATTTTCTTGGAAAAAGTGCAGAGTTTTTCTTTTAACAGTTTTTCACAGTAGGCGTACTGTTCCTTATACCACAGATGTCGTTCCTGTTTCTTAAATAGCAAAAATAAACTGCAGAGCTTGCTGATATATGCTATCAAGGAGCTGCATGAATTAATTTAATAGTCCCATGAGAAAAGGCCACAATTTTAAGTGTGAATTAGAGAAATTGATGTATAAGTGTATATCACTGAGGCATTTAGATTTCTGAATTAAATACGTATTATAAAAAGCCTACATTTTCAGGGCGGATGATACCAGAGTATTGTGGTCAGAATATCGTCTGTCATAAATATTGTGTGCTATATGTTGTTTACAAAAAATACAGCCCCATTGGAGTTAATAATAGAAAATGTACACTCAATTGGCCGATTTCTGTAAAACAATATTTAGGTCACCATGTTTAGGTCTGGCAATACTTTTCACAGCAATATTATGACATACAACCGATGGAGTGTGGACCTCTAGCTTTAAGGGTCTCAACAGGAGACACGGGGTGTAGACTGGGACTCCCAGCAATAACGCTAGAAAAAAATAATTTTCACAAAGAAAATATGATATGCATAGAAAAGTCTCTCAGGATGGTTGAAGACAAAATCAGTACAAGAATTAAAATAAATCAGGCAGTCACAGCGAAGGTAATACAAGGATGACTTCACGTTTCTTTTATCAAGTCCAGGCTGTGAATGGAGTGGCTTTTGGTAAAGAGCCTGTTTGGTTCATGGTCCCCATCATGCCGCCGCCCCCCTAAACATTGTGCCCCTCATATCGCTATATCCGTTTGCTTGTGACAAATTACCTCAATACACAGAATTCTGAAATCTTGGCACTTTGGCTCCTATGAACTCAAGACACCCGCCTTGAAATTGTTCAGGAGGTGAAGAGGTGTGTCTAACCTTCTAAGTGCAATCCTACTGCTTTCTTGTGAATGGAAGAATATCTCCGTGGGTGATTGTACCCCTGTGCTATTCTTTTCAAAGGACGTGTTAGCCATGGGGTTGTGTCTCAGACAATGTTATTCCATCAATCCTCCTCCTCTTCCTGATCCCGCCCACTTCCTACAACAGCACCAAAAAATACAGCTTGAAAAATGATTTTCGATTTTGAAAACCATGAGGACCTTTGGGTTTTGAGAGACAGTGCTGTGGAAATGTGCTGTAGAGTGAAACAAGGGTTGCGGAGGAATGCTGGGTGTTAGGAGAATGTAAAGGACTATGAAGACATTTTAGGGCTGTGGAAAGGTGGAAAGGTGGAAAGGTGGTGAGGCAGTGGTGATATACACTGGTTGTTGAAAATATGCAAAGATATGTTAGGGCTGTCAGAGAGAAAGGGTCTCTGGAGACGGGCAGACTCTAGACAAATGCTAGCAGACACAAAAGATAGTGGTTGCTTGGACTTTGTGGATGGAGAAATAATAGGGCAGTGGAAAGAAATGCTGGTAATGTAGGAAGACTATCCTGGTAATTATAATACCGTCATGAATGTTGTGCATCTCACTGTCCAGACGTTTTCATGGTTCAAGTTCGCCGTCCTGCAATGCTTGCCTCCATCTGTCTTTTTCCAGAAAATGTTAAGGTTACTCACTGCTGCTTGTTTTTCTTCATTTGGACAAAGCAATACCGGAATGAGCAGGAGAAAGAAATAGGCTGTCCAGGCTCCTCCCCTTCTCGAGACCAAGGGTCTCATTTACAATGAGGCTGTGCCACCGGAGCGTCGCTTTTTGCGACGCTCCAGTGGCGCAGGGGCATGCTCCGTATTTACCAGGCAGTACTAAGCCAATTTGCTTGGCTCAATGCTCCCTTGTAAATATCGTTCCCTTTAAGGCAGTTTTGTACGTTAAAGGGGCATGCAATAGGTGTTGCTGTGGGTGTTCCCAGCAACACCCATATCTTTTTGACACTGTCCCAGATTTACGAGGAATCGTAACTCTGAGGCAGCATCAAAAATGTATGCCTCCCAAGGGGAGCCGTAAGAGAGGCACAATGAGGAGAAATACCTTTATTTCTCCTAGTTTTTTCTTTTTCTATGTGTGCTGCATTCTATGTGTGCTGCATTCTGAAGCACACATGGAAAGAAAGCCTCTTGTGATTGTTTTTGTGCAGGAAGATTTCCCTTTCTGCACAAAAACAATCATCCCTGCAACGCAGGCACCCTTGCACCATGGCACAAAGGTGCCTGCGTTGGAGCATGACATTTCATTATGTGCCAGCACATGGGAAAAGGACAGCAATGCACTGTATCTGCTCGTTGAATTACAACCCTTTTCTATTTCTGTAGGGCAGCACCGCAGGAAGACCTGCGGCGCTGCCCTATGGCAGAATCTTGTAAATAAGGCCCAAAGTTTCAATTCTTTCCAGTCCTTTCCAGGACGTGGCCAGAGAGTGCGATTAGTCTCTTAAAGCAAGCACTAAGCCATGGGACTCAGAAGAATATTTAACACACAGCAGGATCACTCACGGTGCTCATTCCAGGTGTTCTTCATCATCAATAGAATGAATAGCACAGTACAATGATTCATATTGCAAACTACACTGACTACTCATCATCACTTGAAGGGCTCACAAGTGCCTTTACTGGAACGCCTCATTGTAAAGTGTTGAGTTACTTATTCATGCTGTGAAAAGTATACTTCTTCACCCTGCAGGTTGACCTTGACATGCGTGTCTGTATTCTGTTCACAGTGTCAATAAGAGTGACAAAGATGCTAGGTTTCAGTTCAGTGAAGTATAACCTAAGTAAGTTGGAATGTAAAAGTGAGAATCTTAGTGAATTTGTACGAATGTATAACCTAATTATGTTGTGGCTTAATTATGGACCTGTGCTTCCAAAACTGTGTTGCCACAAATGTATGCAGAACATATCCATTATAATTTCTCTTGATGACTAGTATAGGTTTCGTGTATGAATAGCAAACTACAGCGAACACTATTGATTGTAGTATTTTCATGAAGACAGCCTTCTCTTGATTAAGTAAAGCAATGGTACGCTCACACTACAGTTCGCATATATAGTGACAAAATATTATACTAAAAAACTATCAAGGGGAGCATATTGACTACCACTATACTGTTATGGTAAGCACATGCAAGTGAGACTATATATACTATGCTTAACTCAACATCTCCATACCTTGAAATTATACATTATACGCTTGATCTCCCTACCTTCAAGAAAAAATTAAAGACATGGCTCTTTCAACAATCTGTACAGGTCTTCGTTGCTGGTGTAGTTATGTCTGTTTAGCGCCGGGACACTCTTTGAGTAGCAGCGTGCTGTACAAATCTCAATAACATATATGGAGTTGAGGTACGCAGATGCATAGTTAAAAACAATAAATCTATACTACCCTCTTTCTTGTAAGAAAAATAAATAGTAAGCTTTTTAAACATCAAAGATTTCAATATTTTGCTTGCAGATATCCTACCATATTACTTTTGATTAATATTGAATTTGGACAAGTTCTTTTCTGTTTTGTGGGACAGCGCGCTCGGAGGTTGTAAGGACATTTTCACAAAGTCATTCAGTAGGACTCATTCATGAGAAATTTACATCACCAAAGTAAGCAGGGTATCTCAACAACTACTAAAATTCCAAAAACGTTGCGGAATGAAGACAACGAGCCACTCGTTTTGTTTGACTTCCAATCACGAGTTGCCCCTCAAAAACATAATTTCATTCGACCAAACATTAAGTAAGATTCAGATTTTATTCACAGGGGAAACAGGAGTCACAGTTTTCTAAAGCATATCTCCATAAAATCTTTAAAAATGCATGATCTAGCTGGAACATGGACTATTCTAACTTATTAGGCCTGTACATGGAACACCCCAGCTCCCAAGGGTACTTCTGGACTGCAACACCTAATCGAATGAGTCATTTAACCAACAGGTCCT
This sequence comes from Calotriton arnoldi, assembly GCA_963921515.1. Lineage (NCBI taxonomy): Eukaryota > Metazoa > Chordata > Amphibia > Caudata > Salamandridae > Calotriton > Calotriton arnoldi. The sequence goes on from CAWUFW010002971.1 coordinate 334,805, forward strand.
CGGCATTAAAATATGCATTAGATCCTGACCAAGGCTGCCTGATATCCTCTGTCACACAAACAGCTCTTCTCGGATGGTTTCCAATTATTCAGGCTGTTCCCTGGACTAGACGCCATGGCTCCACTTCTCACTGCTCAGTTTTGCCTGACACACTGCAGCCTCAACTGCAAGCATCATGGCCCCCTTTTTTTAGGACATGCCAACTCTGCATGGCTGGGGCACAGGTTTCAGAGGCTGTGCATTTGTGAGTGAGAGGTAAGGCACATCTTATATCCCAGATCCCTGAGAAAATGTTAACCTCAGTAGCTCAGCATTTAAGTAAGTTATACTCAAGCTATAGAAGCTTAGTCTAAGACTTCTAATGATGAAGAGGATCAAGTAGGAGTCAGCAGTCCTCAGGATACAGAGGAGCAAGAGGTGGCTGCAATCCTCATAACAAATTATAATTGGAGCTACTGGAGCTTACATGTATAGCTCTAGAAGACTCAGTTGTGCTATCGAATTCTACTTCTTCAATATGCCTGAGGAGTTAGTATTTACTCTTCCACATGCATTTGACCTTGCCTTCTCAGAAGGGCTATCAAGCCTTACAGAGTGGAGTGGTAACAGAGCTAGAGGGCGTGAACCAGTAGTTGGAGCAACTATTTCAAATAAATTTCCCCTGTGATAAAAAGAAAATAGACAAAACATTTAATTAGCACAAAGGCCAACGGAACCCAGGCTTTGACAAGAAAGCTGGACGAAAAGTGAATAAATCAGGTGCAGAGATTAAAACATACCCAAAGTTTGGGAATATAAATAAAAAGGGGAGAGTGGAAGGTTCAATTAGCATTCACCCAAGGTGCTGAACAAGACCAAAATGACTTAGAGCACTTTATTGATTCTAAACCACTGTCTCCAACCAAAGCTGTTGTTTCTGAAAAGTAATTTGTAATCAACTCCTCCATCGTTTAGTTAAATATTTGCTTTTGGAGAGCTTGATGTTGCACTTTCTATGTCACCATGTATGCATGTGAGATTCTCCTCCAGTTTAGAGAGGAACTTAGTATCACAGCCCTCTGTTGTTGATCTCAAGCGCTCTACATTAACTGCCCAATCAACCTGCCTTGAAGTAGGATTATGTCTAGGCCATATAATGAAGAGTAGAACAAAGAACTCATGGTGTGAATCCTTCCATAATTTTCTTAGGTTCAAACCATCCCTTCACTACTTGAAGTCATTTTCTGTCTTGATTCTGTCTGCTCTGGGTAATAGGAGAAATGATCTGTCCCAAGAAAGGTCTGTGTTGCAATTAAAGTCACCCCCTCCCCAATTTTTATGTGCAACTAGGGGTAGTGTGAATGAATGAATTAAATAGCTCATTTATTGGGTCAATTAAATTGTTACAATAAATACAACAGAAATAAAACCAACTAAATAATGCATTACAAACAAGTTGAACTAGAGGAATTACTACTATAAAATACGTGTAGTACACAGTCGACGTGGATGACACTGCATGGTCCTCAAGACAGGCATACTTTATGAGTTCTGTCCTAACATCATGTAAGAGATTTCATTTTATTAAACATTTTATTCATGTTTTCAGCAAACTGAGCTATTTCTGTGATATCACTAGTATTAAAACACAGGTATAATGCTTCCTTGCATGTGAAAACCCTATTTGTTTTAAAAAAGTTTAAAGTTAAGTGAGAAATACAGTTAAAAATTCAGGGCAACAGCAGAATAAATGAACAATGGATTACCTCTTGTAATTGCAAAACCTGCAGCGCATATTGAGCATGGGGTTGTGCTTCCATGATGCTCTGTACTCTTCTATGGGCTATGCCGTAGGGGTAGTAGGGTTTTCACTTGGCATGAAAATTGCACTTGTGCAACATTCAGCATGTACATGCATATCAAGAGTATGGGTTCTTATTCCAGCCAATCCTTTTCCATTATGTAGCTACGCTCAAGATCAACTAGTCTGATTGTGTGAACAAAAGGAACATCAATCGTTAACCGTGCAATCAGTCCTTGCATCTAAGATAATCTGAATGTTAAGTATTGTACCTTTTATAATGTCATAATTTCTAAAGCTTTTGGCCCTCAATGACAACAATACATGTGTGTTTCAAAAGGCAATTTGGGTCCCTCTGCATTTCAGATTAACATAAACCATCAGTCAGTTGGGTGCAGAGTTAGACTCTGGCGGTCCATGGACCACCAGACTCGTGGGGGTGCGGCGGTGGCGGTCTATCGACTACCCTAATATGAGTCGGGCGGTCAGACCGCCACAGCCCTGCCACAGTCGCAAGGGAACCACAGTTCCCTGGTGGTGTTGGGGTGGTGTAGAGGCATGAATATGCTTGGTGGGACCGCCGCGGTCCCGCCAACCATATTAGGAGTTTCCTCTCCACCAGGGTTTTTATGGTGGTTCGTCCTCCATGGACACAAAGGGGGCCCTAAAGTGCTCCCTGAATCCTCTGCGCCCTATGGATGCACACAGGGGGCACATGTTGCATGCACACCAGTTCCTGCATGACATGGACTTTTCAGTCCATGCCATGCAGGAACTGTTTTCGGTGTTGCCATTGCAGGACCTGTTTTTAGAGCTACCGCCGTGGGAACGGCAAAAAATAGCCTGCTAGACAGGACGAAACTCCTAATCTGGTGGGTGGTTTGACCTCGGGTTTGGCGGTGCGGCGGTGGGGTGGACCCAGCGCCACATTGCCAAAGTAGCAATCAGACCCTTGGTGAGGCCTCCCATGCCATTAAAATGCCACGTTATCAAGTATAATAATTATTGTTAATCATTGCACAAATGTCATTTGAATATTGTGACTACACACAAAGTCCATCACGCAAGATAAGGAAATGAATATACATTGAGCTATAAATCAATTGGCAACACAAATACTGACCAATTACACAATGCCCCCACTAAATAAGGCCTAAAGTTTCCTCATTCCCCAACTTACTTCAACATTTCTAACTTGAATTTGAATAAAGCAGCTTAAATCACTAAGGGGCCTATTAGGATGGCGGGCGGACTTTCGTCCGCCCGCCACCCTAGCGGTGCTGGGACCGGCCGCCAGTGGTGCGGCGGTGCCCCACCAGCGATTAGGATGCCACCGTGGCATCCTCCATTCCCAGCATTGTGGCGGGCGGTGCACACAGCACTGCCCGCCACAATGCTGGGAATGCACTGTGTGCATTGTCATGCACAAGGTGACAGGCACCGCCCGGTGCCTGCCACCTTGTCCATGACAATGTAGAGGGTACCATAGGTACCCCCATGTGCACCCCCACCCCCAATACCCTGGGGGCCCGCAACGGGCCCCAACAGCAAGCTCCGCATGCCTTTTCGTGGCGGCATCGCCGCCACGGAAAGGCTGCTTCCCCACCCATGCTAATATGGATGGCGGTGTCTAGCAGACACCGCCACCATATGTAGCCCCTTTCCGCCCGGTCGACTGGTCGACCGGCGGAAAACTGGCGAGACGGTCTCTCCGTCCGCCGGGGTCCCCCGCCATACTAATATGGCGGGGGGAAAATGGGTGGCGGGCGGAGGGAAATGTAGGGCGGATCGCCACCGCCTTGTGGGCGGTGGCGATCCGCCCTACATCGTAATGACCCCCTAAGTCTTGCCAAAAAAAGAGAGGCTATCAAAGTTCAAGAAGGTGGGGGAGAAGGGTGGTTTGTATGTTTTCCATCTCTCTAAGTCCTTCCTATGTCCTATGTAATTATAAGGGAAAATCCCTTCATAACCGCAATGTCCCGCTGTATAACAGTTCTTATATTTAATCCATATTAAATTACTGAACATCTCTAAAAAGCATTGCGAGCTAGCTGTCCTGCTGTGCAGCAAACCATATATTTTGTGGACCGGGCCCACTATTCATTCTAAACACAGAGTCGAAGCCAGTGGAATGCAGATCAGGGTCTAATCTGACTCCTGTTCATGTGTTTCACTGGTTCTATGAAAAATTATCAATATCGAAAACATTGTGCAGCACAAAAATCGCAGCAAAATTATTGTGGTCCTAAATATCGAGCTTACATACTTACAGTGTAAACTACAAAACTATTGTCTTCAAAATATAGTGGTAACAAATATCGAGATTATATAGGTAAATATATTTATTTAAAATGATAGCTGTAAAAACATGCTTAAAAATGTCTAAAAATAAATATATAATAAAAGTGCTAAATTAAAGGTACAAATGTTTTAAAAATAAACTTTAAAATGAATTTAAAACATATAATTCAGAATATATATGAAAAAAATGAAAAATAATAATAATAGTAGCTACAAAGTTTAAAAATCACAAGTTTTTTGTGACATACATTTATAATAAAATTGTAAAAAATATTAAATTATAAAAATTATATTTTAAAAACACATTATTGAACACATATAATTCTCTGTAAGTAAAATTATGATAATAAATATTAACGCAGAGGCAGTTAATAACACTTTACAATCCTGGCTCACCTCAGGCTTAGATGTCTTTATCCCTGTTAGACTGGTCTCTGTTAAGAAGGAGCCCCCTGGTTCAATGAGACCCTTATCTCAAACAAAAAGCACTGTAAGCCACTAGAACGCTTCTGGAGCAAATCATATGACCTTTCACAAAAAATTCAATATAGAGTAGCCATCAAATCCTACCATAACCTGTTCTTGAAATCGAGGGCAGAACATTTTGCAAATAAAATTAGGAATAGCAACAACCCTGCTAAATAAATGTTTAACTTAGTGAACAGCCTTACAAAACCAGCGCTTTCAGCAGATTCCATTGATGCTTTCAGTGCACACTGAGAGAAATTAGCGGAGTATTTCACTGACAAGATAGAGGATATCTACTCGCATTTCCCCCGATGCCCCCGCTGCAAGGCTAGACGGTATGGTGCTTCCAGCTGCAAGCAATACTCAACTCGCTCAACTTGCTACCCCCTGTGTCTGCCTGACTTGATAACCCTCCGTAACCAAGTCAAATCAAGCTCACCTGCAGATCCATTTAAACTGGATCTGTTTAGAATTGGTCAATCTTTCTGTATCACCTCTGTACTCGACCCTTGAAAGCAAGCCAAAGCCATCCCCCTCTTGAAGAAACCGTCTTTGGATGCTTCCAAACCTGAAAATGCCCACCCTATCTCCCTCTTACCTTTGCTTGACACGGTAATGGAGAGACACGTTAATGGCATCCTAACCAAGTTCCTGGATGACAACCATATCTTGGACACTTACCAAAATGGATTAAGGCCGGTGCACAGCACGGAATCCGCACCCCTCATGGTTTCCGAGCAACTCCGTAGTGCCCTGGATGAAGGCAGATCCTCAGCCCTGATTCTGCTCAATTTGAGTGCTGCATCTGATACGGTGACCCATAAAATCATACTCCAGAGCTTACAGGACATTGGCATAGTTGGGTCTGCACTGTCCTGATTTACCTATTTTCTGAGCACTCCTTCCAGGTCATTTTGCCTCTTTACAGCTCGCAACCTCACAACAAAAATGTAATGAAGTCATATAAAAAACTACAACAATTAATGAAAATAGATATATCTTCAACAAATAGGGAAAATATTTTCAATTCCAATTCCAATGTAGAAAGCATTGCAAATTTGAAATAAACATCAAAGAAACAATTAATTAAACTCCAATAAAATAAAAATGGAACCAAAAACATAAATAAAACAAAACTACCATTCAAAATTCGACCAAAAAAGTCAAACAATGTTTAATTTGGAGGAGTAAAATGTACCACTCTCACTACAACCTAACAAACAGTAGAGAAAGTGTGCCACTTTAGAAGTATAAAATCTACTAGTCCCACTCCATCCTAAACTACAGAAGGAAAAGTGTTGGAAAACCTAAGTAACAGTAAGGAAGGGTCAGATTTAATATCCCCATTACAAACTAGACAACACTGATTAAAGTGTTGTACTTTGTAGGGGTGTGGCTTACTACTCCCACTCCACCCTAAGCAGCAGTAGCCAAAGAACTTGACTATGGAGGGGCAATATTTACTATTTCCATTCTATCCTAAGCAACAGTAGGGAAATCATTGGACCTAGGTGGGATCAAATTTACAATTCAAACTACTATTTAAATAACAATACTGAAAGCATTGAGCTTCTCTGTGGTCTCTATTTACAATTCCCACTCCAATCTAAGGGGCCTATTACGATGGCGGTCGGAAAACCTCCCTGACCGCCATGGTAGCGGGAAAAGACCTCCCGCATGGACCGCCGGTGGAATTACGATGACCCGCGGTCGAAATCCGACCGCGGCGGTCGGATCGCGGGCCTTAACATTGCGGCGGTTGCTGCTGCCCGCAGCACCGCCGCGATGTCCAAAGGTGCATGTCCTGCATTTCCCTGCACTGCGTGGCAGGCACTGCACAGTGCCTGCCACCTGGTACAGGGAAATGTTAGGGGGGGACCATGGGTACCCCCACAGTGCACCCACCCTCCCCAAAACATTGGGGGCCCGCAACGGGCCCCCGGAAGACAATCTCTGCATGCCTTTCTATGGCGGTTTGACCGCTGAGGAAAGGCTGGCTACCGCCGGCATCATAATCCTGCCGGCGGAGCCTGCCCTGCACTGCCACCATTATCCCGGTCCTGCTCCGTCCACCAGGCAGGAGTGCGGATGGCAACCGGCGGAAAAGCGGCGGTCAGAATTTCCCACCGCCGCGGTCACCACCGCCATCCTAATTTGACCGGCGGTTATCTTAGTTGCTGTCGCGGGCGGATGTCCACCGCCGGTCTGGCGGGCACCGGCGGTGGACATCCGACCGCCATCGTAATAGACCCCTAAGCGACTTTGATGAAAGGTTTGGACTTTGGAGGGGTCAGATTTTCTAATTCCACTCCTGCCTAAACAACAGTAGGGAAACCATTGATGTTGGAGGGGCATTCACTATTCTGAATGCAAATTGAGCAATATTAGGGAAAGTGTTGGTGAAATATATTATAACAATGGTAAAACATTTGTAAATTTCATAACATTAAATATTAATATAAATATAATATAAAGATTTAAATCAAGTATTATTTAAAATGATTACTAATTATACAAAGTTTGGAAAAACCTCTCAATTTTCCTTAAAACACTTAAAAACTTAACATGTTTAAAATGAGCAATTTAAACATTTTTTACCAATTGAAACCATTGAAAAAATGGACAGTAAAAACACTTCTCACTTTACTACCCTATAACCCCAACAACCTACAAACAAAATGTGAAATTATAGTAAAAATACAATAAATAATTACATAATCACCCAATTAACAAGAATAGCAATTTACAAAAAAATCATTTAAATATGAGTTAAAATATTTACATAACTAATAAACTAATTACAGCAATAAATATATGCATACATAATGTTTTACAATTAATAAATAAATACTGTAATAATTAGATAATATACATTGAATTAACCAATTACACTTGTCAAATTGCAAAAAGTGAAAAAACAATTAAAATATATATTTCAATCAATCAATCAATCAGGGAATTGTAAGTGCGCTACTCACCCGTGAGGGTCTCAAGGCGCTGAAGGGGGGGGGGGGTCCGCAGATCTGTTTAGCCGAAGAGCCAGGTCTTGAGGGTCCCTCCGAAGGTGTTCAGGGAGGGGGCGCGTCTGATGTCTGCCGGTAGCTCGTTCCAGGTCTTGGCTGCAATGTGAGAGAAGGATCTTCCGCCTGCTCCGGCTCTGTGGATGCACGGGGTTTCGGCCAGTGTGAGGTTGGAAGATCGGAGGTTTCTTTTGGGTACGTGGAAGTTGATTCTGTCGTTGAGGTATTTGGGTCCGTTGTTGTGTAGGCATTTGTAGGCGTGAGTGAGGATTTTGAAAGTGACTCTTTTCTCCACGGGGAGCCATTGGAGACTTCGTAGGTGTTGGCTGATGTGTTCGTGTCGGGGGATGCCGAGGACGAGTCTGGCGGCGGTGTTCTGTATTGTTTGGGGTTTGCGGAGTAGGGACTTGTTGATGCCGGTGTAGAGTGCGTTTCCATAGTCCAGTCTGCTGGTGATGAGTGCGTGGGTGACTGTCTTCCTTGACTCAGGGGGGATCCACTTGAAGGTCTTGCGGAGGATGCGGAGGGTGTTGAAGCAGCTGGAGGTGACGGCGTTGACCTGTCGGTTCATGGTGAGTGATGAGTCGAGTACGATGCCGAGGTTCTTGGCGTGGTCTGAGGGGTAGGTGGGCTTCCAAGGGCGGTCGGCCACCAGGTGCTGTCCCATGCAGAAGGGGTGGTACCGAGGACGAGGACTTCTGTCTTCTCGGCATTGAGCTTCAGGCAGCTGTTGGTCATCCAGACTGCGACGTCTTGCATTCCTTTCTGGAAGTTGAGTTTGGCAGTGGTGGGGTCTTTGGTGACCGAGAGGATGAGCTGGGTGTCGTTGGCGTAGGATATGATGTTGAGGCCGTGTTGTCGGACGATGGCTGCGAGGTGGGCCATGTAGATGTTGAAGAGGGTGGGGCTCAGTGATGAACCCTGTGGGACTCCGCAGGTGATTTTCGTGGGGTCGGAGAGGAAGGGTGGGAGTCTGATCCTTTGGCTTCTTCCGGTGAGGAATGATCGGATCCAGTCCAGGGCTCTTCCTTGTATGCCTGCGTCATGTATTCTGGCGACTAGTGTGCAGTGGGAGACGGCGTCGAAGGCCACTGATAGGTCGAGTAGGATGAGGGCTGCGCAGTGGCCTTGGACCAGGAGGGTGCGGATGTCGTCTGTGGCGGCGAGTAGGGCAGTCTCTGTGCTGTGGTTGCTTCGGAATCCGGATTGGGACGGGTCGAGAACGGCGTTCTCTTCAATGAATCATGTCAGTTTCCTGTGGACTGTTTTCTCTGCAACTTTGGCTGCGAAGGGGAGGAGCGAGATGGGCCGATAGTTCTTCAGGTCGATGGGGTCAGCTGTGGGCTTCTTGAGCAGGGGTCTGACTTCTGCGCACTTCCAGTCATCTGGGAAGGTGCCTGTTTTGAAGGTGGTGTTGATGGTGCGTTGTAGTTCGGGTGCGATGGCGGCCACAGCTCTGTGGTAGATGTGAGGGGGGCAGGGGTCGGTGGGGGCCCCCGAGTGGATGCTTTTCATGGTTGAGGCGGTGTCTTCGGCCGTGATCGGTGTCCAGTTGGAGATGGTGGGCTGGCTGGTGTTTCTGGGGGGCGGGGGGCCGTCTGTGGCACCTGGTGGATGGTCGATGAAGTTGTCGTAGAGGTTTTTGATCTTGAGGTGGAAATAGGTTCCAAGCTTGTCGCAGAGGTCTTGGGATGATGTGATGTCTGTGGCTTCGCTGCGTGGGTTGGTGAATTCCTGAATGACACTGAAAAGTTCCTTGGAGTTGGTGGAGTTGGCCAGGATTTTGTTGTGGATGAAGTTCCTCTTGGTTGCTCTGATCTGGTTATGGTAGTCCGTCAAGGCGTCCTTGTAGGTGGTGTGGTTTTCGGTTGTCTTGGTGTTTCCCCAGTTCTTCTCCAGGCGTCTGCAGGTGCGTCTGGCTTTTTGGAGAGCGGTGGTGAACCAGGCGGCTTTCCTGGGGCATTGTCTGTTGGGGTTGCGTGGCGGGGCGAGCTCGTCTGCGGAGTTGAAGATCCAGCTGTGGAGTTCTCTGGCTGCGTTGTTTGCATCATTTGCGTCGGCTGCCCAGGTGTGGTTGTCTCGGGTGAGGGTGGAGTTAAGTTGCTCGTCGGTAACCTTGCTCCAGTTCCTTCGAGGTGAGCGTGGGGCTGGTTTGGGTGCCTTGGGTTTGTTGATGGCGAAGTGTACGCAGTGGTGGTCGGTCCATGGCGACTGTGTTGTGTGGCTGAATTGGACGCTGTTTCCTACCGCGAAGATGGGGTCGAGGGTGTGTCCTGCTCTGTGGGTCGGTGTGTTAACGAGTTGTTTAAATCCGATTCTGGTGAGGTTGTCACGAAGGATTGTGGAGTTGGGGTCGCTGGGGTTGTCGAGGTGGAACTTCAGGTCTCCAATGAGTATGTAGTTTGCTGAGGCGATGGCGTGGGGTGCGATGAGTCGGTGATGGTTGTGGCGAGGGGTGTTCGGGGGCCAGGGGTTCTGTAGATGAGGGTTCCTCAGAGTGTGGCTTTGGGGGTGGTCTGGATCTGGAAGTGCAGGTGTTCGGCGGAGGGGAAGGTTTCGCTGGAGGTGGTGAGGCGGAGGGTGCTCTTGTGGGCGATGGCAAGGCCCCCTCCTGGGTGGTTGGGGCGGTCTTTCCTCTGGATCTTGTATCCGTCTGGGATGGCGGTGCTGATGTCAGGGGCGGAGGATGCGTTGGTCCAGGTCTCTGTGAAGAAGGCGATGTCAGGCGAGAGAGAGTCGAGCAGGTTCCATATTTCCATGGCGTGTTTGTGTACGGAGCGTACGTTGAGGAGGATGCATTTTAGGGTGTCCCCGGTGCTGGCGTCGGCAGTGTTGGAGGCCGTGGTGGTGGTGAGGTTCTGGCGGCAGTGGAGGCAGGAGAACTGGCCGTGGGTCCTGTTCGGCAAGGCCTGTTGGCATTCTCTAAGTCTTCCAGGGTTGAGTGTGAGGAGGGTGGTGGTGTCGTAGCGATGGGTAGTGGGAGTTCCAGAGTTCCTGGTGCTGGCCACGGTCGGGTTGCGGACGGGCGCAGACGGGCTTGCCTTTGGCGCCCCAGTGGCGCGACCGCTGCGCACATCCGCTGCGCAACCGTGCAGCGGCCGCCATTAAGTAGGGGAGTTGGGAGGGTTGAGAGGCTGGGAGGCGGGAGTGGGGGAATTCCAGGGGGGAGGGGCCGCAGGGGCAGCTGCGGCAAAAGGCGAAAGGAACAGGCAGGCACGAGAAAATAAAAACAGTGCTGGAATTAGAGTAAGACACAGATGGCCACAATAACAGTGGCACAACAGGGAAAAATTAAGAAAAAAACGGCTGAGAAAGGTTACTGTGGTTGCAGGCAGTCTGGTCCCAGTTGGAGCTGGCAGCAGGCACAGGAGCGGGCAGCAGCCTCGAACCTCCCAAGGAGGAGGTTGGGGTCTGGAGGCAAGAGACGGCACAGCAGAGCTGCGGGGAGAGAGTGGACCTAGACCGAGGGAATTTAAATATCTTCCCACCCTACAGCACTACAAACCCAATATCCCTACAAAAATGTAAAAGGAAATTAACACAGGCTCAAAAAACTAAATTTTCAAAATATTACCCCAACTATAAAATAACTACTACTAAAACTAAAGATAACAAACTTTAACATATTATTATCGTAAAGCATCCAAACTCATAAAATGTTGCAAATTAATACAAAACCAATATTATATACAACTATAATTTTAAAAACAATACTAAACACTTAAAACACAATGGGCCCGACTACGACTTTGGCGGTGTGGGAGTTGGGCTGCCATGCCGCCACCTCACTCCCACACCGCCAAAGCCTTGTGAGCACCGCCCGCCACATTACAAGTTTTCTTGTGTCTGGCGGGCGTTTCTTTGGCGGTCCCACTGCAGTGCCTCTGAAAATGGGCACAGATCCCACAGAGTTCCGAAGTGTTCGAACATTGGTAGTTTTTGTTGCTGCAAACCTCTAAATGTCTTCAGCTGCAACATGAAAATGTAACAAGAAGGAAGGGGTCAGCGGGTAGAGTAGTCTTTGGCTAGGCGCAGGGTGAAGGACTAGTGTGTGCTCTAGAGCAGGGTGAGGATCTCTTCTGAGGCTAGGGGTGGGGTGAAGGGCTAGTGTGTTCTCTAGAGCAGGGTGAGGATCTGGTCTGTGGCTAGTGGCGGGGTGAAGGGCAAGTCTATACTTAAGAGCATAGTGAAGGGCCAGTATGTACATATGAGGGTTGTGAAGGGCCATTCGGAACATAGAAGTGTGGTGAAGAGCTAGTATGTACCTAAGAGGGTGGTGAAGGGGCTGTATGTTCCAATAAGCATGGTAAATGGACAGTCTGCATCTATGATCATGATGTACCAGTGGCCTGGATCCATCTGGTCACCATATGCACCCCAGCTTCACCAAGCTGCTATAATTATGATAACTTGTAGTGTAGCCCCACTGGATCTTCAGATACCAAGATCAGGACCTCAGTATTGCCTGGGCCAAAGACAGTCAGAGCCTGGAGGTGTCACGCCTACCTGACTAGCTAATTTTCTCACCTTTCCAGGTGCCAAGAGGGCCTTGGACAAAGGGGTTGGTTTTTTCTCCTGTGATGGGGGGCCAGATTCGCATTTAAAAGGTGGCAGCCCTTTGAGGCTTGCCACCCAAGGAAGGCTAATAAGCAGGTTATCCTGAGGGAGGGGGTGATACACCCTCTTCCCAGACAGACTTTTGTTCTAGGTCTCCTGAATGCAGAGATTCTCACCCCACGAGGTCAGAACAGTGTCTCGGGTGGCAAGCAGGCAGAAACTAGTCAGCAAGGACACCAGAGGCTGGTAGAGTTTCAGGGGGCACCACTAAGGTGCACTCTGAGTGCATGTATTGGTAAATCCGATACTGACATCAGTGTGGGTTCACCAATGAAAGATGTTTGATACCAAACATCCCTATTTTCAGTGAAGCTATAATATACCTGGGGAGCTCGTTTTCACCAGTGTACAGCACATGTTCTAAAATGGCTTCCCTGGTCTCTTTTACTGGCAGGAATGGAACTGACTAGCACAGGGGCATATCTGCTCATGCAGGTATGCCCTCCCGTGTAGTCTAAGCACCCTGCCTTAGGGCTGTCAGGCCTGCTGTAGGGGTGACTTACAAGTATCAAATACAGTGGTAGGAGACATGGTACACAGACATGTGTGACATGTCGCGTTTTCACTTTTGTCTGCAACAAGACATGCAGCCTGCAATGGCAAAGTTGCATGTGCTTGGGCAGGGGTCCCTTAGGGTGGCACAATTTGTGCTGTTGCCCCTAGGGACCTTCTTTAGTACCTCAGGCCCTTGCTACCAGGGTACCGTTTACTAAGGACTTACAGAGGGTGCTAAAGGTTTGGCCAAACGGGGGAACAATTATACAGTTTTGGTAAAGTTCTCTGGCACTGGGGTCCTGATTAGCAGGAACTAAGTGCACTTTCAGTCAAAATCACATCGTTTACCAGGCAAAAAGTGGGGGTGACCATGACAAAAGGAGCACTTTCCTACACAGACCCATACAGCCACTCACACACACGCTCAAAGTTTACAGTGACGTTGTACTTAGGAAATAAAATTTTAAAAACTTTAAAAATTCACTAAAAAAACAAAGGTTACAGGGACATTATACTTAGGAAATAACATTAAAACAACTTTGAAATTCACTGGAAAAAAACAAAGGTTATAGGGACGTTATAGTTAGGAAATAGCATTAAAAACCCTTAGAAAGTCACTGAAACATCCAAAGGTTACAGGGATGTTATAGTTAGCAAATAGAATTTAAAAACCTTAGAAATTCACTGCAAAAACCAAAGGTTTTAGGGACGTTATAGTTAGCCTCAGATTTTACACACACAAAACCATAGAAATTCAGCAGTTAAAGTTACCTGAGCTAGCTATAACTTATGCCCCAGCAATGCACTGCTTATGACTTCATATATTACATCACTAAAGACATGGTCATTGACATCACTGATGATATTGCTGATGACATCTCAATTGACATCACTGATGACAGTGAGTGGGTGTGTGAGTGCTTGTGTGTTTGTGTATATACTGAAAAAACAAAGGTTAAAGGGACGTTATGGTTAGGTGCAAATGTCACTTAAAACATACCATTTTAAACTAACAAAACCACTGATATTCACCAGGTATTGTTATCTCAAGTAACTATAACTTGTGCCTTAAAGTAACTATAACTCGCGCCCTTCATCATGCACAGTATTGTCAACAATGATGCCATTTTAGATGTGATTAGGGATGCTGTAAGTGAAGTCAATGAATATGTCATGAATATTTTAATATGCAAGGGTAAAAGCAGGGCATGGCGAGGATGCGAGTTATAGTTGCTTTAGGGCACAAGTTATACTGACTTGAGAAACTATAACTGGTGAATTTGTTTGTTAGCTTGAAACAACAATGTAGAATGTAAAATGCAGTTGCAAAGTTACTTGTAGTGATTTTAAGGTCTCAATACCTTGGTAGGAGTCTCCTCCACCTCACTGGAGGGGTGAAGACATGTAAGCCCACACATAGGTGTAAATCTCCAATGAATAGCAAAACAGTAGGGTTACATCTAGGTGTGGGAGTAAGTTTAAGAATGAGTAAATATACATATGTGTATTTACCTTTGTGAATTGGGCCTTCTTGTGAATTCAGGAAGTGTGTCTACACTAGATGTAAACATTGGCAAGCTCGAGTTGATACTTGTCTCAACATCTTGATCAACATGTATGCATAAACATAGTAAGACGACATCTACCACTAATGTGTCTTTCCTGGATTATAATGTGTCCATCTGTTGAATTAACTGGTTAGATTAACTTCCTGTTGCAATAATTAGATGCTGTGAAAAATTGGCTCCACATTTATTACAATGGTGTGTAGTTTATAGAATATGGTAGTGTGTGTGGTGTACTGCACTATATTGAATATGGAACTGTCAACCGTTGTGGGGTGTAAAGTGTGGCAGAGAATGTGGGGGAGGAGTGGTTGGTCGAGTGTTGCAGAATGTAAGAGGTATGGAGTGGTGATTTGTGTGACACTATTGAAGACTATAGTGGAGTATCATGGAGTGTTACGAAATATAAAGAGTTCTGCTGTGTATTAAAACCTGGGGAAATTACAATTATGGTGACATAGTACACAACTAGGTCACATATTTGCCCACAGCCCAATATAGATGTTAACTCATGTATAAAAATGAAAGAGTCTCGGATCCAGAACTGGAGAGGCCAGGCTTCTGCCATTAGAAATTTCTCTTCTTAAATGGCACAATGCATCCGGTGACATCAATCAGAGGAGAAAAAATATAATGAATTTCATACATATTTTTTATTATTGAAATAGGACCAGCAGCCCTCAGGCTCTAACTTTCACATAAGCCTTTTAAATGAACTTCCCAAAGCATGCTGGTCTTCAAAAACAAAAGAATGTTCTAAAATATAGGATGGTCTGATGTTTGACCCAGGCCTTAATTTGAACTCTGTACATTTCTTCATCGAAGCCAGTTGAACTCCCCCCCAAAAAACCTCATTATTAAATAAATCATATAGACTCACCCTTAGTATGTGTATTTTCCATGTGGATTTCGACACATATGGAAATTATTCATACGCAATTTCTCATTTACGATTGACTGAGTGCATATAGATCAATTATGTGACAGTCAAACCTTTGCATTGTAATGGATTGGAATATAATTATATTTATATTGTGACTAGCAACCACACTTATCTTGTGGACAAATTCACTAATCTCTGATGGCTCTCAGTACGCCAACCAAGGCCACCATCAGATTGGAGAATAAAAAGTGTAAAAATTAAAAAACAAAGCAGCAGGCGTTTTCCTTTTATGCACGTAGGATCTGGAACAACATACACATATCCATAAAAACCACCCCCACACTTCTCCAATTTCGAAAAGTGTTATGAAGAAAAACCTTTAAAATATACCACATTACAATGCAGTAACAATCCAGTAATCAGCACCTTCCCCTATAACATGTTGACTGTTTGCATGCCATTTGCCCTGTAAAGCAATCTGCTGCCTTGTTGGCTGGGTATCCGCTACCCAAATACTAAAACTATGTTTAAAAGGGCATGCATGTATATAGTGCTTACTACCCCTGACAAGGCATTGAAGCACTTTACACCCAGCAGAACGCTGCTCCGGAAACATGGTTAGTGAGTAATCTACTGGTAATTGTTTGGGATTAGTCTTGCTTTCAAGTAAATCATTCAATTTATATAATATTGTTTCTATGTGGTAGATTAAGTTACTAGCAGTTAATTGTGATCATAGTGGGTGTGGTGGGGGAGTTTATACAGATGGTTAGTAGGGTGAATAGATGAGCTAGGGGAGACTAAGTATTGTTAAGTTGAAGGCATGTTACTTTCAAAGAGGAAAGGCTATGATCTTTGAAATGATGGGCAATTTTCAGAAATAAAATACTAGTGATTAAGACAAACATTCACATGGGAGGCAATAGGGTATACTCAGAGAGAGCGAGCATGCAGAGGATGGAAAGTAAAGATACGATAATTTGAAAGAAAAAAAGAAGAGGTAACAATCTGAAGTTTAAGGCAAGTTCAATTTTTCATGCTGGATTTAAAGAATATAATCAAGATTTTTGAAAATATCATGCAATCTGAGGATGAAAAATTGTAAAAAGAAGCAACATTAGTTGCATCTTAGATAGTGCTATTTTAGGCACTTTTGATAGACACTAGAATTAAGCAAGCTGTTTGTCCACCAGTAGGTTACCAGTAGACCACCACAACAGCAAGGACAGCTGATCAGCTCAGGAGTAGGAAGCATTCATAAATGGCTGGAAGCATTCATAGGAAAATATCAAGAACTTTAGGATGGCTGAGAAAGAGGTGATACTCTTATGATCATTTCAACGAGAGAGAATATACTGAGTAAATAATGCCAACATCACAACAAGATTCTGCAGATGCTGGAATGGTTCGCTCACAGTATAGATTACCAAAAGCAATGTGGGATACAATTTTGGTGCCCGTTTTAAGCATGACAGAAGATGTGGGTAAAGTTAGTATCATCAGACAGTGGAAGTGTATTGCATGCATTTTTGTGGCAGGGGAGTGGAGAGCCAGACACTGAACTTAAAAATGTGGAGACAGGGCTACCTTTAGCAATCCCATGAGAATTTTTATTAGCAAGGAGCTGCTGATTAGTCTATCTGAGTGTTAGAAATGGGGTCTCTAGTTGTCAGAGGCATGCACCCTGTTAAAGAAGGTACCACCACTCTCATCAAGGTAAGTATAGTACACACTATAAGTTTACCTGTATTCACCCTCTGGTAGCTTGTCACAAAGAAGTCAGGCTAAACTAAAGAGTCAATATGTAAAGTATTTGTGCACACACACACAACAAAACAGTGAAAACACCACAAACATTCTTCACACCAGTTTAGAAAAATAGCCAATATTTATCTGAGTAAGGCAAGACCAAAACAACAAAACTCCAATATACACAAGTCAAGGTATGAATTTTGCAAGATTAAATTAAAATGAAATGCTTAGAAATCAATAGCTCCAACTGGGGCTATCTGGTCGTGCTTGACTGGGACAAATCCAAAAGTTCACTCCGACCACGATGAAGCGTGTTCCAGATAGAGGAGTAATGCAGATCAGCTGACAGTACCTTTAATGCATTGGAAATCATAGACGATGCAGTGAGGCATCGCGGATACAGGTGATGCATCGGTCCATAGAGGCGGAGCAAGGTGATTGAGGGTTTGGCCTCGGGGATGATGTGGTGTGTAAAGGAGATGAAGCATCAGTTGCTGGTGCAAGGCCTCAGTTCCTGACGGCGGCACAGTGTCGAGGATGCATCGATGTCAAGAGCATGGTACGTCGATTAATCGGCATCAAAGTTGAACCGCTGACCTGAAGGCGATGCGTCTGTCTGAAGCCACGCAGGGCTGGGACTGCATCTGAGTCGGGACGGTTCACCACAGACATCAGTGATGTGTGTCCGAGACTCATGCAGGAATATAGCACGTTACAACGCGTGCTTTTACAGCGCGGTAGTTAACAACGCGGTCGTTACAACGACTGCGTTGTTACCACACATCTCATTACATCGCAAGTCGTTTCAACGACTTGCTCTAGGGGGCGCGCTGGACTTAGGAATAGTATTAATTACTATTCCTACTCCAGTTTGCGCAACAGCAGGGAAGGTGTTGGATTTCAAATCCAACACATTCCCTGGTGTCGCACACTCCCTAGAGCAAGTCGTTGAAACGACTTGCAATGTAATGACACGCGTGGTAACAACGCGGTCGCTGTAACGCCCGCATTGTAAAGTACTGCGTTGTGTCTGTTGCGTGGTAAACGTTGTTTACCCTCATGCAGTAGCGGTTCTTCAGAGGCACTATGGCAAAGTCGGAGCTGCATTGAAAGTTGAGGTCATTGCATCACGTACTCGACAAGCGGTGTCCACGGCTTTGGTGTAGGCAGTGGTGATGCGCCGATTTTGCAGGGATGCGCCGGTTCCAAAATGACGCTTTGAGGTCAATGCATCAGTTTCTTGGTTGCAGCACAAAAACTCACTTCTAAGGGCCCAGCATTGGATTTGACACCATGTGGCAGAGCAGGGCCCACAGCAGAGGAGCCCAGGTGCTGGTAGCAAGATGCAGGTGAAGTAGTTGGTGCCCCTGAGACTTCAGTAACAGGAGGCAAGCCCATACAGGCCCTTGGAGAACCTTTTGATACAGGATGTAGAGAGTAAAGTCCAGTCCTCTCACTCCCAGGCAAGAAGCATCAGACAGCAGACCAGCACAGCAAAACAAGGAGCAAATTGGCAGTCCCTCCTGGCAGCACAGCAGCTCTTCTTCCTGGCAGAATGTCCTCAGTCGAGAAGTGTTCAGAGTATATAGTGTCAGAGGTCCAATACTTATACCCATTTTGGCCCTTGAAGTTGAAAGACTTCAAAGAAAGGTCTTTGTAGTACACAGGATCCAGCCTTTACTGGCCCTGGCTCCAGACACACTACAGGGGGGTATGCAGCTCTTTGTGTGGGGACAGGGGCAGCCCTATTCAGGTTCATGTGTCAACCTCTCCCTCCACTCTAGCTCAGCAACACCCATCAGCCTGGTGATGGGTCATCAGGATATGCAGGGCACACCTCAGCTCAGTGTGACTATCTAGAGGGAATAAACAAATTCCAGCTCTCATCCTGACCCAGACGTGCATTCTAGGGACAGACCAAGGCACAGAATGGTTAAAGTAAGAAAATGCCAACTTTCTAATGGTTGAAAACAAAGAGAGTGTCCAGGGGGACTATTCCCTATTCACTCAACATAAACCTTAGACCAAAAATTCTAAAGTTCTCTAGCTTTATTAAGCTTAATTTATCTTATTTAAATACACAAAACACGCAAACTTATTTGTACATGTACTTTCTAATGGTGGCATTTTCAGACCCCAAACGCCAATATTTTCTCTGCTCCCAATTGGAAGATACACTTGTAAAGGGTTACAAGGCAGCTCCAATGTCAACTCTATGGGAGAGATAGGCCTTGCTGTCGTTTTTCACTACCAGGATATGTAAAACTCAAAGGCACATGTCCTACCTTTCAACTACATTGCACCCTGCCCTTGGGGCTACCTAGGGCCTAATGTAGTGGTGTGTTACATGTAATAAAAGGGAGGTAGGTGAACTTAGTAACAAAAAAACACACAAAAAGATGATGGACGAAATGCTGAACATTGTCAAACATTCACCCCAAATCAAGGATCTAGGATAAATCCTTTGTTCTTTTGCTTACCATGCCACCCCAGTTTGGATCCAGCCATTGGCACTGGATTCAAGCTAGCCTGGCTGATGAGGGGTGATGCCCCCAAATCAGCCCCAGGATGCTTGTTTTCCAGTCCAGGGAGGACCAGACCTGAACGTTCGGGCTGGACCTTTCCTATGGTGAGCAGGGTCAAGACTGATTTCAATATGGCTGGGTCCAAACCGGAGTGGTATGGTGAGCAAAAAAACAATGGATTTAACCCAGATCTGTGACTGGTGGTGAGTGTTTGAGAATGTTCAGCATTCTGTCCATCATCTTTTTGTGTTGATATAGTCACCCCAAGTGGAAAGGTAATGCCCAGACCTGGGTCCCGTGCTCACTATGCCACTGGATTCAAGCTAATCTGACTAAGAAAGGGGGGTGATGTGGAGGAATAGATACTGCACAACTTTCAGTAGGTAAAACACTAATTACTTCCTACTTGCAGGTACATACTCCCTTAATATTATTTGTGCTAATTTCTCTAGACATATACAACCTCCAAAACCAGTTGAAGCAAGTTTTTGTATTCTTTAATTCATTCTCCTTTTTAGCAACATGTCAATCAATCAATCAATCAGAGGTTTGTTAAGCGCGACTACTCACCCGTAAGGGTCTCAAGGCCCTAGGGGTAGGGGGGGTGCAGGATCCATTCCATCAAGGAGGGGGTCTGTCGAAGAGCCAGGTTTTGAGGTTTCTTGCGAAGATGGGGATCGATGTTGTCTGTCTGAGGTGGAGCGGAAGGGCGTTCCAGGCTTTGGCCGCGAGGAAGAAGAAGGAGCGGCCTCCTGATCTGGTCTTTTTGGTCCGGGGACCACGGCGTAGGAGAGCTGGGCTGATCGTAGGGTCCTTTGGGGTGTGTGGAATTTAAGTCGGCTGTTCAGGTATGCTGGTCTGGTGCCGTGGAGGGCCTTGTGTGCGTGGGTGAGTATCTTGAAGGTGATTCTCGCCTCGACGGGGAGCCAGTGGAGTGTGCGCAGGTGCTGGGAGATGTGGCAGGGTTTTGGCAGGTTGAGGACCAGTCTTGCGGTGGCGTTCTGGATGTTCTGTAGCTTGCGGGTGAGGTTTTTGTTTATTCCGGCGTAGAGTACGTTGCCGTAGTCGAGTCTGCTGGTGACCAAGGCGTGAGTGACGGTCTTTCTGTGTTTGAGGGGGATCCATTTGAAGGTCTTATGAAGGAGGCGGAGGGTGTGGAAGCCTAATCACAAAGGGGGATTTAGACCAATTACACAAACATCAACAGACAGACAAGTCTGTACAATTCAATTCTAATTTCTTCCTACCCATTCTTTAAAACAAATGGTTGCTACATATTTTTAAGCAATCCAACCATGAGGTAGTCCAATACACACTAGAGGGGGTAGGTCAACCCTCTAATTAGTCTGAAATGTGTGTATCCAATTACTTTACTGGAGCTAGTATTCTTTTGGACTCCTCTGTTCTGTGAGGTCGACGCGTGTTGGCCCAGTCATTCGGGATTCATGAGGACATAGGTAAAAGGAAAACACAACCTACAAAATAATATATAATATAAGCTATATCACACATGGCTGTTGCCTTTACCTATGCACAATAATGTGCGTGTTGCATTAAAAAACTACCAGGTGTGTAAAGATTCAATACATAGGCAGGCACAGAACCACCTTGTGCACAGAGCGGAACCACCGAGATGAATGAGAGACAAGAATAATGAATAATAAAGGCCCCTTGGCCGAATCAAGTACTGTCAACCACATACAGAACAATGTTCTGCAGAAAGTGCACAAAAAAAAAGTGTCCACACCAGGATAGGTAAAATAAATGTAAAGAAGAGTGTGCACTAAAAGAATAGTGACCGGAGGGGAGAAACTGACTAACGCCATGAGGCGGGGCCAATGCTATAAACTGGTCTCCACATGGGCACCTCTAATGAGGCAAAAGAATTGCTGCAAAAAGAGGTCTAGTGAAAGGAAAAAACCACAACATCTAAGCCCTTATCAACATCAGAGCATAAGACCACAAAGGCGTGCAAAACGGGCACCAATAAATACCTGCTAAAGGGAGCCAACTCAGGTAGACCCCCGCGTGCTCCGCGACTGTCCACGCGGGAAAGATTTACTATACTTCACTCCCCGGGTTCGGACGGCAATGTCCGTATGACTGAAGGGAGATGTGCTGGAAAGACAAAAGTCGGAGGGGCTGTGAGTGAGACACGTCCTCCCCTAGTAACATGCGCTCAGAGACCAAATGCGGTCGGTGCGTATCCCTATCGTACCATGAAACTTCGAGTGTCTATGTCTTCTCCAGTAGGCAAAGCCGTCGCGGCAGCTGTGCAGAACGGAAGTTGCTATAGTTGCCTCAAGTGGGAAGGGCATGCCCAGATGTGGCTGCCATGCTCACTATGCCACTGGATTCAAGGTAGCCCGGCTGATGATGGGTGATACCCCTAAACCGATCCCAGGATGCTTGTTTTCTGGTCCTGGGAGAAGCTGGCCAGGCAGTTTGGGCTGGACTGTTCCCATGGGTAACAGGGTCAAGACGGATTTGCATATGGCTGGGTCCAAACTGGGGTGGCATGGTGAGCAAAAAAACAATGGATTTAACAAAGATCTGTGGCAGGGGGTGAGTGTTTGACAATGTTCACCTTTCCGTACATAATATTTTTGTGTTGCTAAAGTAGGTGAACTTGGCAAGTCGAAGTGGCAGTTTAAAACTGCACGCACAGGCTCTGCAGTGGTGGGCCTGAGACAGGTTTGAAGGGCTACCCATTTGGGTGGCATAATCAGTGTTGTAGGCCCAATAGAAGCATTTGATTTACAGACCGTGGGCACATGTAGTTCACTGTACTAGGGACTTATCAGCAAATCAAATATGCCAATCATGGAGAAAACAAATGGCATTACATTTTAGACACAAAGCTCCTGCACTTTAGTACTGAGTAACAGTGGTAAAGTGCCCAGATTCCTAAAACCAGCAAAAATGAAGTTCAGAACACAGTCAAAAAATGGGAGGTCAGAAGCAAAAAGACAGGGAAAACCATGCCAAAAGATGCCAGATCTAACACTGAGCATTGCCATTTGATGGGTGGTATGGGTGAGTGTGGGGTTGCAGCATATATTATGGAAGGTGAGGAAATATTTAGAGTGGCACTTCCCTTTTGTTTGTCCCTGTTTGCTGCTACAGGAAGGTTGATGACAGCCAGGTGCAGAAAACCCACACTTCATTGTGTCCATTTTATGGGTACTCCTACTTGGACAAGCCCCAGTTCTATAGGTTTGGAGAAGCTTAAGTGATATGTGTCAGCCAGTAGTCATGGCATTTGTAAACCATGAAAAATGAATTTGAGGCGTATCTCTCCTACATGCTTTCTGAAAAAGAGGAAGACCACTTGGGTTCAATAAGAAATAGAAATATAGAAGATCAATGTGAATTTTATTATGAATCCCTACAAATAATGTTTAATGGCCTAGCCAATGTACCATGAGGAAAATGTCTAACAACATCTGCATTAGGAAAACAAACCAAACTGAAAGGTGATCATATTCCTTCTTTGACGGTGCAGCAAACAAATGCAGGAACATACATACTACAACAGAGTAAGTAGCAAGAAATGCAGTTTGGAGAAGTTAAAAAGCTGCAAACTAAATAGAAACTCTCCGTAAAAGAAAATATAAACTTTTCAACCATTCCGTTGAACGAAGGAATCACCGTAGCTGCATAAGAAGCTACATTGCGTTATAATGAACTGTATTGAACCTTCATGATCTGTGTACCTTTTTTGATGCAGCAAATCTCACCTTTAGGTTACTGCTTAACAAAGACAGATATGCTTTTAAAATGAGTTGCACAGTAAGAAGAAAAGCACACATCCCACCAGACAACTTGGCTGAATCACATCTACTCCGCTTAATATAATTATCTCCCTGCCACCTACCATGCGTGTTTAAAGCAACAGCTTAAACAAAATTTCTTTAAAGCTGAGCTATTGTGTGCAAGCACTCATGAGCAAAATGCAAATGCAAAAAATGTAATGAATTATCACTAAACGAAGCCTCAGACACCTTGACAGATCCACTTTCATAGGGCAACAGGGCAAGCAGGACCTACTGGACCCAACCGTGGGGGTTGAGGCCTTTTACCCCTAATATCCCGGGGCCTGAGTCTGAGTCTTTGAAGTTCATCTTGGGGGTCTGTTTTCTTTCGAAGTCCCACTCTTCTGTCTTGCCCTCCAGAAAGCAGATTGTCAATCAATCAATCAAAAGATTTGTAGAGCGCTTCTTGTCATTCGTGAGGGTATACAGGCACTGGCAGGGTCCAGTTGATTAGTTGAATAGCCAGGTCTTCAGGGACTTTCGGAAATCTGTAGGAGAGGGAGAGGCCCATAGATGAAAGGGTAGCTCATCTATGTCTTCGCTTCTAGGTAGGAGAAAGAGTGACCTCTGCGTCTGCTACTTCGGCTACAGGGATGAGGGTTAGAGAAAGAGATGCAGAGCAGAGGTGTCTGTTAGGCTGATGGAAGTTCAGGCAGTGGTTCAAGTAGGCAGGTCTGTAGTTTTGTGGGGCCTTGCATGCATGGATCAGGAGCTTGAACTGGCATCTTTTCTGTACAGGGAGCCAGTGAAGTTCCCTGAGGTAGGGGGGTGATGTGGGTTGGTCTAGGGAGATCCAGGATGAATCTGGCTGTAGTGTTCTTTATGGTCTACAGTCATCGGAGGAGGTGAGCTGCGATCCCTGTGTATAGAGCACGGCTGTCATCCAGTCGGCTGGAGATGAGGGCCTGGGTGATGATGCTCTTTGAGTTTTGGGATAGCCATTTGAATATCTTACAAAGCATGCATAGGATGAAGAAGCAGAAGGAAGATACGGAGTTGACCTGAGATGTCATGTTTAGCTTTTTGTCCAGAATGGTGACTAGGTTCCTAGTGTGGCCAGTGGAGGTAGGAGTAGGTCTGAGTTCTGAGGGCCACAAGGATGCGTCCAATGGGGAGCTTTTGTTTCAGAGAATCAGTACCTTTTTCTTTTCCTTGCTGAGCTTCAGGCAGTTGTCCTTCATCCAGTTGGTGACGTCTGGCATGCAGTTGTGGAAGTTGGTGTTGGTGGTGTCTTTGGAGAGGGAGAGGATTAGTAAGGTTTCGTCAGCTAGGATATGATGTTGAGTCCATGAGTTTTGGCAATACTGGCCAGAGGTGTCATAAAGGTGTTGAAGAGAATAGGACTGAGCGAGGTTCATTGGAGTACTCCACCTATGATTTGCTTGGGTCTGGAGGTAAAGGGGGGAAAGTGGACTTTTTGCATTCTTCCAATGATCAATCAATCAATCACGGCATTTATAGAGCGCGCTACTCACCCGGGAGGGTCTCAAGGCGCTGGGGGAGGGGGTAAGTTACTGCTCGAACAGCCAGGTCTTGAGCTGCTTCCTGAAGGAGAGATGGTCCTGGGTTCGCCGAAGGTGAGTGGGGAGGGAGTTCCAGGTCTTGGCTGCCAGGTAGGAGAAGGATCTTCCTCCGGCGGTGGTTCTGCGGATGCGTGGTACGGTGGCGAGGGCGTGGCTGGTTGATCGTAGCTGGCGTGTGGGCGTGTAGAAGGTCATGCGGTCGTTGAGGTACTTTGGGCCCAGGTCGTGGAGGGCCCTGTGTGCGTGGGTGAGGAGTCTGAACGTTATTCTCTTGCTGACGGGGAGCCAGTGCAGGTCTTTCAGGTGTCCGGTGATGTGGCTGTGTCGGGGGATGTCCAGGATGAGTCGTGCGGAGGCGTTCTGGATGCGCTGGAGTCTTTTTTGAAGTTTGGCTGTGGTTCCGGCATAGAGGGTGTTCCCATAGTCCAGTCGGCTGGTGACGAGTGCCTGGGTGACGGTCTTCCTGGTTTCAGTGGGGATCCATCTGAAGATCTTGCGGAGCATGCGCAGGGTGTTGAAGCATGAAGATGAGACGGCGTTGACTTGTCTGGTCATCGACAGGGAGGAGTCCAGGATGAAGCCCAGGTTGCGTGCGTGGTCCGTTGGCTTGGGCGCGGTGCCCAGGGCCGGGGGCCACCAGGAGTCGTCCCAGGCGGAGGGTGATGAGCCCAGGATGAGGACTTCCGTCTTGTCTGAGTTCAGTTTAAGGCGGCTGTTCCTCATCCAGTCGGCGGCGTCTCTCATCCCGTCGTGTAGGTTGGCTCTGGCGGTGGTGGGGTCGTTGGTGAGGGAGAGGATCAGCTGGGTGTCGTCGGCGTAGGAGATGATGTTGAGGTTGTGTCGGGGTGCGATGGCTGCGAGGGGGCTCATGTAGACGTTGAAGAGGGTTGGGCTGAGTGAGGATCCTGTGGAACGCCGCAGATGACTTCGGTGGCTTCGGATCTGAACGGGGGGAGGCGGACTCTCTGGGTTCTTCCGGCGAGGAACGAGATGATCCATTCCAGTGCTTTCTCTTGGATTCCGATGTTGCTGAGGCGCTTCACTAGGGTGCGGTGGCAGACGGTGTCGAACGCCGCGGAGAGGTCCAAGAGGATGAGGGCAGCTGTTTCCCCGTTGTCGGTTAGGGTTCTGATGTCATCGGTGGCTGCGATAAGGGCGGTCTCGGTGCTGTGGTTGGCCCGAAACCCGGACTGCGAGGGGTCGAGGGATCCATTCGTCTCGAGGAAGGCGGCAAGCTGTCTGTTGACGGTCTTCTCGATGACTTTGGCCAGAAACGGAAGGAGCGAGATGGGACGGTAGTTCTTAAGGTCGGTGGGGTCCGCCGTTGGTTTCTTCAGGAGGGCGGTAAGCTCGGCGTGCTTCCAGCTCTCCGGGAAGGTGGCGGTGTGGAAGGGAGGAATGAGGTGATCAATCTGAGAGCTGCTTCTTGGATACCTATGTTGTGCAGTCTTGCAATGAGTGTGTGGTGGGAGACTGTATCGAAGGCTGCCAAGAGGTTTAGGAGGATCAGAGCCGCAGTCTCTCCTCAGTCAATTAGGGCTCGAATGTCATCAGTAGCTGCGATGAGGGCTGCATCAGTGCTGTGGTTGCTGCAGAATCTGGATTGGGTGAAGTCGGGGAGGAGGTTATGTTCCAGATGTGATGAGAGCTGCTGGTTGATTACTTTTTCTAATACTTTTTCCATGAATGGGAGCAGGAAGATAGGTTAATAATTGTTGAGTGTGCTGTGGACTGCTGATGGTTTCTTAAGTAGGGTGTTGACTTCTGCGTGTTTCCAGTCCTCGGAGAAGGTGGCTGTGGAAATTGAGATGTTGAACAAGGTGGTGAGTACGTGGCTGATTCTGGCTTCGCCTGGGTTGAAAATGTGGTGAGGGCATGGGTCGGTTAGGGCCACTGAGTGGACCGAGTTAATGATGTAGTTGGTTGCCTTGGGCTGGGGTTTGAAGTTTCTGTAGAAGTTGGTGATCTTGTCGCCCAAGAACTTTGCAAGGCTTTCGCAGAGTTACTGTGAGGAGTAATGTTGTTTGTTTCAGCTGAGGGATTGGGGAATTCTTTGACAATGTTAAAGAGTTCTTTGCTGTTCTTGGAGCTTGATTTGATGCGTGAGGCTAAGACCTCTTCCTTTGATTCTCTCAACTGTCTGTGGCAGAGGATCAGGGCTGTCTTGAAGGTGGTCTTGTCGGTTGTGTCCTTGCTGGTATGCCATCTCCTCTCCAGTTGTTTATAGTGATGTTTAGTGGTTCTGAGGTCTTCAGTGTACCAGATAGCCTGCTTGATGGACCTTCTGTGGGTGTTGTTGCCAATGGGAGCCACACTGCTGGCGGAGTTGGTGCTCCAGTTGTTGAAGTTTCAGATGTTCTGGTCTAGGTTGTTAGAGGAGATGGGGTGGGTGGTTTTGAGGGTGTTGATCCATTGGTCCTGTGAGACTTTGCTGCAGTGGGGAACATTGGGCATACTGGGGGTGGAGGTCTGTGATCTGGTGATGTTGAAATGGATGATGGAGTGGTCGGTCCAGGTGAGTTCTATGGTATGGTTATACTTGATGCTGTCAATGGAGGTGAGATGAGGTCTAGTGTGTGGCCTATGTTGTGCCTGGAGCCATGGACAAGTTGGGTGAGTCCGATGTAGTTCAAGCTGTCGAGGAGGTTGATAGTGTTGATGCCATTTGTAACGTTGAGATGGTAGTTGAGGTTGCCAAGGAAAATTTACTTGTTGGAGTCCATGGCCAGGGGGACGATGAAGTCAGCAATTAAGTTGTAGAAGGTGGGATGTAGTCCTGGAGGTTGGTAGGTGAGGGTGCCCCTGATGGTGGTTTTGCTGTCTGTTTGGAGTCGGATGTTGAGGTGTTCCATCGCTGGGTTGATGTGGTCTTTTGTGGTGGTGCATTGAATGGATTCCTTGACTATGATGGTGATCCCTCCGCCAGGCTTGTTGATGCGGTTGCTGTGGGTGATCTTGTATACTTCAGGTATTGCAGTGGCGATGTCCTGCGCTGAATTGGGGTTGAGCCAGGTCTCAGTGAGCAAGAGGACATTGGGTGTGAGGGTGGAAATGAGGTCCCAATTCTTGTCACCTCACCTGCCACTTGCCTGTTGCCTCCAGCTCCTGCTTGTTTTCAGCCTAATCCAGGGACACCGCTGCTGCCCAGATTTTCCTGTCTTGGTTTTCTTGCTGACCATTCTTCCCACCAACAGAAGCCCTGCCCACCCCAGGACTTACTGAATGCCGGCCACAGTGCGACCACACTAGTAGGCACTTGGCACCTAGCCTGCCACTTGCTTCAGGCCTCCAGTTCCTGCTTTTTCCAGCCTGATCCAGTGACACCACCGCTGCCAGGGTTTTTCCACCTGGGTTTTTCCCCTCACTATTCTTCAGACCAACAGAAGCCCCACCCACCCCAGGACCTACTTAATACAGGCCGCCACGCAACTGCAGTAGTATACACCTGGGCACCTACCCTGACACTTGCCTGTGGCCCCCAGTTCCTGCTTGTTCCAGCCTGATACAGTGACACTACTGCTGCCCAGGTTTTCCCGTCCAGGTTTTCCCGCTCACTGTTCTTCCCACCAAAAGAAGGCCTGCCCACCCCAGAACTTACTTATTGCAGACCGCAGCGCGTCCATGCAAACGTGCAGTACGACCACACAGCTGACGTGCCACTGGCATGCCAAAGGCAAGCCCGTCTGCATCCGTCCGCACCTGTACCAAAGCTGATAGGCCCACAACACAGGCCATGTGAGTGTCTAGAGGTTCACACCTGGATATCAGCCACACTGACATGTGCTTCAAAAGGTTAACCCAGGCCCCGGCCATAACTTTATTATTCTCTTATCAGCCTCGATATGTTCCTGAGATGTGATCAGACCCCTTTCCAGTCACTTTCTCTCCCTGAATTAAAGAGCACCAGTTGAAGTGTACTGAAGAGCCTGGATCTTCTTCCTCCAGAGGGTATTCCACCAGCTCACAGGAATGCAGCAATCCACAAATCTGTCTGAGGGTATTTCTCGTACCTCCACATGCTCCTCCACATTGTCCTAGGCCTCCCAAAATGGAACCCAGAAGACATGCATGCAACCACATGTGCGTTGCACAGCTCTACATAGTAACTAGATGTGGGCCATGGGTGATTTAAGCGCACAGCAACAAACTTTACATGTAGTCTCACTCCAGTGACCGACGTAAAAAGCCTTGTTCACTTCTGCTGATCAAGACATGATATTCTGCCTCCATTGTGCTCATGCTACTTAACTCCTGGCATAGGCAGTAGTCTTTAACCGCTATGATGATAGAGCTTTGGTTGCTGCTCCCAGTCCAACAAGACTGCAATCTGTGAGACGGGCCTTTGTCATGGTGCACACGCATGGTCTGTGTTCGCTCATGACAACTAAAATCAACACCAGTAATTCAGATACCATTCCAGCTGGGGCACTCATGGCAGGAGTGCACATCGGTCACCATGCGAGGTATTTTTCTGTCTCAAAACACCAAAATTCACAATTCCATTCCTCATCACGGCCTAAACAAAACATGTGAAAACTAGTATGTGTTGTACAGTAATTGCATTTATACATCTTGGGCCAGGGACAAGAACAATATCATTGTGGCACCAAACTCAGTATCGTAGGAATGTAGTACAGGAAAAACAAATGCATTTTGAATAGTCGCTATCTTTTATTTGGCTACCAGCAGCCCTTCCGCGAATCACCACGTGACACGATATCAAGACTTTACTTCAGAAGACACTTTTCAATGCAATAAAATATAGATTATACCCATTTGTGAAGTCCTTGAAACACGGTGACAGCAAAACGAGAACCCCTCACTTTCAGGAGCCAGGCACCTTCCCCAGCAGTTTATTGTTTCCTTTCAGTTGTAAGCTGAATACAAGCAGAAAGCAATGTACCAAAAACGTCATTATTGTAACACATTAAATTATATATAAAAATATAAATGCACCAAACCAAACGAGCCTTTCCAAGATGCACCGTTTTAAAATGAGCCCCAAAAAGAAAAAGAGAACTTCAGCAATGCTACACTCTAACTTAGGAGATTCGCAAAAAATAAATGGGAACGAGACGTCCGAGAATTATGCTTTTTTATTCATTCTACAATCTCGATTGTACTCAAAATCAATTTCAGGCAGGCAGCATTTGGCAGCATTTGTACGGCTGACGTCTCTGCTCTTCTCAGCACTGAACGCGATTCCTTCTCTCTACCTGCTTCAAGGGTCAATTTTCCTATTATGTTAGTGTCCATTGTTTTTTTATCATAACGCGCCACTTTGGATGAAAGGGAACCGCTGATTAAAAAGACCAGCGACTGTACGTCCAGTCTATCAATCGCTTTCAAGCGTGATGAGAACAAAAGGGCCACGGGTGATGGTGGGAGGCTAAAAGAGGGTCATTTGTAACACAACTGTTCTGCATGACAGGAAGTGATTAAGGGACCATCAATCAGAATCAGTGTCAATGATCTGATTATGCGCGAGGGTTTAGGGGTCCCCCCGGATGCCCATTACTGAGAGGCAGGGAAGGGGATCTCGGTGGCGAACTCGAGGCGCACCCTTAAGCATCCATTGCCGTTCTCTATGAGGATGAGGCATTTAATTAGACCGTCATCTTGACAAATTGGTTGTGAATAGGCTGCCGAATATCCCAAGAGAACGATGCTGATCTCTCTTGGAGTTCAGGGGCACTGATGTGTTTGCGGATGATAGATAACTAATCAGCGTTGTTGGTGAAGACAGCGCAGACTCGTCCATAGATGAGCACGACTGTATCAACTCTCAAAATGGCAGCTTTCTAACTGTATAGTTTGTTTCTGGACAACCCGACAAATAAATAGTTTTTCCTGCATCAGAATATTTTATTGTAAATTACCAGAAAATGCTGAGGTTGGTACATAAATATGTCCAGTGTGTTCGAAATGTTGATCGATGTGTTTACTTATAATTTATTTTATTTTTGAAAGTCAAAGTCAAAGTTAAAATTTGTATTTGATTCAGACCTCGTCTGAGGTCAACAAATGCAAGTACATAATTAATAAAAATTGTACTTATACTTTTAAAACTTTCTTTAAAACGTGTTAAAGGCATGGTAATTTAAATATAACGAGTGCAAATACATAGTTTGTGGTTATTAAAATTATAACTTTTTTTAAGGTTTCTCAGTTATGCACGATAAAGTAAGACACAAATTTATCAGCTAGAAGAGATATATATTTTGAAAAAGAGTGCATTATATGTGGTCATGCAGCCATCTACCCTCTCAATACACTTCGGTTCTCTACACACCTTTTTAATAATCTAAATGTATCTTAAGTCAATACCCTCCGGGGCCTATTCACAAACTGTAGTTGTAGTATGTTTAGTGATACTACAATAGAACTGCTCAGTACTACAAAATGGCATTCATATACCTATGTGTGGAGACCTCCACCGTGTCTCTCCTATCTTTTCTATGTGGAGTTCTCTCCCCAGCTGTTGAGATTTTCACACATGTAGGTATATGTTTTGGAAGTAAACATGAGAGGAACTTCGAGGAATGGCTAGAAACTGGGAATATTTGCATGTTAGGGAGGGGTAAGGAAATAATCGAGAGAGGGATTAAAAATAACACCAAACACACAAAAGGTGATGGGCGGATGGTTGCAATAAGTCTAAACACTGGCATTTGATCACAGTAGCATTCCAACCCATTGTTCTTTTTTGCAACATGACACCTGAGATTAGACCCAGCTATATGCAAATCAGTCTTGACCCTACTCTAATAAGAACAGTCCATCCCGAACTGCCAAGCCTGGTACTCGCCAAACTGGAACACAAGCAAACCGAAACCAGTTCCATAGTGATTACCCCGAGCAATTGCCAGTTGTATGTTTGGTGTAATACCCTACGTGGTCAAGGGTATGCCCAGACATGGGTCCCTTGGTCACTGTGCCACTTGAACCAAGCTACACCCAACTGAAGACCCCCAAAAAGAGCTTAACTGGTCTTTGGTTGCTTGTGTTCTGGTTCAGAGAGGACCTGGCTTGGCAGTTCAGTTTGAGGAGTCATTTTAGGAAAAAGAAGAAGGGGTTGGAATGCTACCCTGAGTGATTGCCAGTGGTCATTGCAAGCATCCTCACATCACCTTTTGTGTTTTTGTTCTAAAATAACACCCCATAGGAAACAATGTAAAATAAAATTAATTATTTTGAATTTATAATTAACTATATAAGTTTTGAGTGGCAACCTAAGAATTTTTTAAATAAAAATCCTGTTTACATTTTTGTTTTAAAGTAAAACTAACATGATTTCAAAAATTAAATAAAAAATAAAATAAAATGAATTAATATTAGTTATTTAAACAAATATATTTATTCAAACGCACCAAATATTAATTAAATATAAAAATTATATTGAGTATGGGATTCCTATGTTATTTCATTTAAATGTAATGAAGATATTTTTATTATAATATTTATTTAACAAATAATTTGATGAGTTAATGTGCTGTAATACTAGGTTAATTATATAATTATTTTAAATTAATTCATATTTTTGTTTTACACTAGAATATGTTTGTTGTTTTAATCATGATAACACTTTACTTATATACTTTAAAATAGGGAGATCTGAACCCCAGTGGCGGAGACCACCACTACATGTGAAAAATTATTAGTAGTAATTTTACGATCTTAAATTGTTTTCTAGCAGGGTCCACCTCCTGTATTGAGGGGGTGGAGACAAATAAGTCTGCACCTTATATGTTTTCTGCACCTTTGCCCTGTTTTAGAAACACTAGACCCTCCGGAAAAGCACTGACTGAGCCATTGTACAAATCTGAGCCAGGGAATCTGGCAGACTGTAACTCACAAACCACCTGCACAATATATGAGGCTGATGCATTCCAGGCAAAGTTCATCCCTATGAGACTACAGAATTATTTGTTGTATTAGTGAGTTCTGAAGATTTGTTCACCATGAAAGGACACACATAAGAAATCCACACCAAATCTAGACTCCATCAAAATTTATTTCATAATCTAGTGTGGATAATTTGTCTAGATGTAACTACGAAACAGCCACACAACAGTATCAATGAAAGCGAATTATAAGCAAAATATTAAAAAAATTGCAACATTGTGATGGTCTTTCAATATTCTATTGTATGAAATGATGAAAATAGTCTTTGGTAAATAACCCCTCCCTTCTGATGCCTAGATAACTAACATTTCTTTGCACTAAAACTGCTCTTTTAAATTTCTTTACGTGGCCTCTAGCCTGCATACCATAGCTGAACACACACAACCGGAAGGGACTAGATCTTGTGCCTTCCCTCACTCTCCAAAACAGACACTGGACCTCACAAAAAGGAAAGGACTATAGCGCCCCCCTACATATAGGGCTGCTCAGGAAGAAGGGGGAGGGAGGGAAATTATATTTTATTATTATAAAGGGCAACCCGTACGGTTGGTAAAATTACCCTCACCCACTAATAGTGGCATGCTTCATCATTGGGCCGCTAACACACCCTGGCGCAGACCAATGCTCAGGATGAAGCGCACATATTTAGAATTTTTTTTCCGGGAGGGATCCATATTGCAGAAAAAAAAAAACTGTCTAGGTGAGTACCCCCGAATGTTTATTATGGGCCCCCTTGGCAGGATTAAAAATAAACAAGTATATCAGAGCATCTATGTCTCTTTTACTCTGTCTGCTTGTATCAACGTGTTTCAGCCAAATCCAACTGCCCTAATGGGTCAATGGCCTTCCTCAGGATACAAATCCCTTATATTATAGTCCTTCCTAGTAAGTCACTGAATGTTAGGGATAAAAATATGGTAATATTCGCCCTTGTTGGACTCACTCGGAGGCATACCCGAGTCTCAATACTGATTCTCCAAACCCGGGGACAAAGTGGGGACATCACCCTGTAGTCACACTTTTGTCAAGGTGTGGCATCTCCTCAATCGGTCACTCTGCACCCTTACCATAGCTGAACAATAGGCTTGTTGTTTAGATAGCTTCTGAGCCTGAAGAAGGTTGCTTTCTATCTCAGTTATGGCACTCCTGAGCTGATAAAGGATTTCTAGCTCTAAGGAGCAGGGTGTATTCACTAGGGATGTTTGCAGATCAGTCCACACAAATCATATTCCAGGAATATGAAAATTCCTCTTGCCTGTTACATGTCTATACCAGCCTTAAATACATTTTCTAATTATTTTGAAAGGAGCAGACCTTGATTTGAATGATGTAAAATACAATAATCAGCATATTAATTCTGTTGCACCTTCACTAAGGCTCTGATATAAATATTGGTGGAGAGCAAATTCCGTCTCAACAGTGACCAAGTTCCCTCCCATCCAACATTACCGTGTGCCCGCCCATTTTTGATTTGGGTTGACAATAGTTTGATGATGCTGGAGACTACTCCGTCTCCGCAGTGCTACTTCTCTGACGGTCTGATGGAGTAATGGCTATCTACAATGTGGCTATATGTCCCCCACTTAATTTAGATGGGCAGACATATAGTGGATTTCAATGCCCCTCACCACCAGGAAAAACTTTGCTGTAAGGGGCATTGAAAAGTGCTCAATGTCCCCTGTGCATACTCCCATTGTGAGAGGGGGGGCATTTTATTTTCAAAGAGAAAATCCCACTTTGGGATTTTCTTTATAAAATGCAAAAAAAAGAATTACTTTGCCATACTGCTCCATCATGTTTGACGAAGACACCTAACAAAGATACAATGCATTGGCAGGAACCGCCTTGACAAAGGTTCCTGTCAATGCTTGAAACGTCCGCTAGGCTGACAGACCTTTCAAAATATAAATGAGGCTCAAAATTCTATTACACATTATTAATCACATTAATGTATATGTATGATAGATGCAAACATTATATACAGTCCATACACATTATACAATAAATAGTAAATGCAGCATACACATATACGTGTAAAAATGTGCACTCAGATACATGAATCTATGAAATGCAATGAGTATACATAAATAGCAAACACAGACCACACCTAGTAGTAAATTTCAAAGATGGAAATGGTAAAGTCAATTTACCTTTTCGAATGGACCTCTTTGTCTTATAACATAGGATCAGATAAATCTACCCTCTGTGAACCAAGAACCATTAATGACAGGGTTGCGTTTTGTGCATACTCTTAATGTACATTACAGAGCACACATTGTGATTATCACCACTGAAAATATGTGGTGGGTGGCAAGGATTCATTTGCATGTAATACTTCCTCTCCTCATCATCTACAAGCTATATGTGATGTTTTTAGATGAAATCAAAACATTATAAATAAAAAATATATACATACATACACATGTACTTGCACAAAGAGGCTTTGAATCAGCCCTCTTCATCCGTTTTTCTGTCATTCATATTTTGCTTTGGCATACCACAGCATACAGCATGAGGCAATGGGTCAGCCTACTTTAGCAATTGACTCTCTGCTCTGTGGATTACAGCATGATGACGTGCATATCTGCCTTAAAAGAAGTGTAATCCAAAGCTTTTTCTCTGCCTGCTCTTTTTCCTTTTTTGATCTTGACTATCGACAGATGTAGCAGTCTGTGCAGAGCTCACGCCATCACACACCACACTCACACACTTTACACAGCTCACAACATAAACATAGTCATACATATAGATATAGAAAATGACTTTTAGACAGTCTCTTTCATTAATTGACTACTGTAGTTTAGCTGGATTTAGGCACTGGTCAACAGAGTAATCAATCAGCACTGATATCAGCTCTTAGCATTCCATGGATGTGAACACCCTTACAAATTAGTCCACGCTCAAATTCTATGATTGTATTTGCTATTTATATATTGCACACACCCAGCTGAAAGCCAGTGAAGCAGGGTCCAAAGCAAAGATACAGTCAATGCATGACTGTAGAGGTAGCTGTTTTTTAAGAGTCACTGCATCTTAATGTAGTGTTCTTTACAGACGTGCATAATCAGTACTTTTCTAAACTAGAGCATGGTTGGAGCAGTCTTGATGGTTACAGGGATCTCGTCCCAAAACCTAGCTGCACAAATGGAGAAGTAATGTGCCTTGTATTTAGTTTTGTACTTCTTTGTCTCCAGTATGATGGTGTCCTGGCTTTAGGTGTGTTGTGGTCCACTGGGGATGGAGCACTTGTCAGCCAGAGAGGCAATGGGTACCAGTCGTGATAGTATGATAGATGATGCCGCTGATTTTTAAGATGGTGGAGTTTGGCAAAATACGCCAGTGGAGTTCTATCAGTGTGGGGGATAACATGGTCATATTTCGTAAAGTCATGTCCTTTAGGATAGTCCCATCATGTACATACCAAATTACATGCGTTTTGTCCCATCCACATGACATAACGGTTCTACCTAGTAGCTTACTTCTGTCTCTCCGACATCAGGCTCTCAGTACCCTATCTTAATCCTTGTACCTGACGTACATAAACATGCCCCCAGGCACGGCAGATTTATTCTGTATAAGAATCACCACTTTTTTCATCCATGGCCAACAGCCAGCTGTGCATGATCATGTTTGTTTAGAAAAGGTTTAGCAGAGGATTAGCGAATGTTTTCAAAACATATCGATTCTAGAAGAAACCCTTGAGTGACCACTTTAGTGTAAAAGACCCTCACTCCCCCGTACAGAAAGAGAGGAGAATTCCTTCCAGGCTGGACCGAGGCTCTGCAGGCTGATCCTTCGACAGGCAGAGATCTGACATCCCTTGCGGGGTGCCATCCTCGACGCAGAGACGGGTTCCTTCATTCAGAACCATCATTTGAGGGGTTAGCAATTCCCCGGGGGTTTCTTGGCTCCATTAGGATCTATCCTGACATTTACATACACAGGCTTCACCTACATATCTAGGCTAGGTACATTTAGGTAGGCTCTGGATTGTAGGAGTATGCCAATGCTATTGTTTATATAAGCTGCTTTTATTCATCTTATTAGCACTATGGTAGAAATGTATCTGCTATTTACGATATTGGTGCTAGCATTCACATTTGTCTGCTCCTGTCTTTTGATTGTCGCAGCTAATATGTTTTACACTAGACTGATGCTTGACCAATAAATAATTATTGAAACCGTTCCAATTGTCATTCTATGTGTACTCTGAGAAAAGTAAGCACGAGTGACTGAGTGAAAGATACCATATTGTTTTCCACGATACCTGAGGAATCAGGGTTGTCATGTTCATTGGTTGCCAGAAACTACACACACCACTGTAGAATACAAGGGGGTGGTAGTGGCACCAAAGAGCTAGCTGGTCTAACAGCTGACTCATCCTGTGGGGGTGTCCAGAGTCTGTCTGCACACCAAGCCCTCAGTTTAGGTCATCCAAAAACGCACAGGTCCTGGGGGGTCCGAGGAACTACACGACATGGCGCCGCCAACTTTGGTTTGGTTCTTATATTAACAGTTAAATCTGAGTAGGTCAGTTCTTTCTCAGACAGCCCTACTCACACTTCTCAGAGATGTCTGAAGTGGGAAGGACTATCCGCCTCAGCTGAGCAGGTACACCCTGTGTATTGGCTGAAGGTTTAGACAAGCTTGTAAGGATTAAAAGGTTCCCATATTGTGCAAAACCCTACCTCCTAAACCTTTACTTTCTTCTCCTTTCAAAATGACTGAAACTGCAAGTAGCAGTGGAAGTGAGGAAGGAGACGAATTTGCTAACGCTCTTAACATTACAGAGAACTGCAGACAGGCAGTGACTCTGAAATTGTTAGAACATGGATTACCTGCAACAGTTGGCTATGTTACTTTCGTGATTGAGGCACACGAGGTGTTCGGATCAGAGGTATTCTATTCCTGGGTAAAATTCCCACCTGCAGATC
Organism: Calotriton arnoldi; assembly: GCA_963921515.1. Lineage (NCBI taxonomy): Eukaryota > Metazoa > Chordata > Amphibia > Caudata > Salamandridae > Calotriton > Calotriton arnoldi. The sequence continues at coordinate 372,388 of CAWUFW010002971.1, forward strand.
CACAGACACATTTATTCCATGAATACATTGAAGTGGATCCACCGGAAGAATATATCCCATACGAGGACATTGAACACACAACTTCAGTCGTAAGACTCGGTCGGCTCAGCACAGGAGGAGCGACATGGCCGGTCTTAACGACTTACACTCCACATCCTGAGATAGACACACTCCCAGTAGGGGAAGTGTGTACACTTTATAAAGAAGTAGTCAGGCTATACAGACACATTGTCCAGTTCGTCATGCGAACACTCACATTACAACCTGCGAGAACTGCTCCACCTGGTACAGTCGAGTCCCATCGCACACCAATAATTAGTCCACAGACACTAAAAGCATTGCTAAAAAAAATAGCATAATTGGAAGCAGTATTTCCCCATACGGGTCCGCAGGAAAAACACAGAATGTTAACAATTTGCTTGCCAATGGGAATGGTTCCCCCAATTGAGGATTGAACCACATGGGGAACAATCTTTGCTGCAGTATACATTATAATACACTGTAACCCAACCATATCAGTTATTCCTGAAGTATTGAAACAAATACAAAATGAGTACGGGGCAGGACCTGCCCTGGACTTGGGGATGAAACTGATGGGTAATTTTGACCAAGTCTTAGCAATTATGCTGAGCAACATTAAGGGGGAGCAACAGCGGTGGCTATACGCCAACACCTAAGGAAATCAGCTCCTGCAAATCAGGAACGTGCATTACCAAACTTATCGGAGACATCTATGCTTCACTAGGTAGAGATAGTTTGGGAGCCAAACCAAAGAAACCACAAGTGGTGAGTAGTTCTGATAAGGATAACTCAAAGCAAGCACCGACTTCTTCTAAAAAGAAATGGGATAATAATAATCATTCCAAAAATAATAATAATAATAAAGGAAACAATTCACGATCAAAGGGTGGGTCTCCCCAACGGGAGTCCTCTAAAAAGAGGTAAAACCATAGGAATTTTGATAACGTTAGGAAACCTGAGAGGTATCAGGATACTGATACACGTTCCTTTCATTCCTTTCAGGGTTCATCAAAAAGCTCAAAGAGGCAAGGACGGTCAGAAAAAAAAATTGAAGATCGACCAAAGGGAAAAAGGGAAACACATTGCACTTCAGATTTCATTATCAAACAGGAAGAGCAACCTAAAGCAAAACCTCAATTCAAAAAGAAGAAAGTAGCTGGCTTAAAAATTAGAAATGCCCAGGTTACTGAGGACTCAACTTCTGAATGGGGAATGGGCTTTGACGATGCTAGACAGCGTGGCAGAAGTAACAATAGCTCGCCAGAACCTGAAGGAATTTCTGGTGACAGCAGTATTGAATGAATACATCACGGTGGAAACACCTGATACAAGAGTAATCTTTAAATAGAGGGGTACATCTAAAGAAAAATTAAAGGTCTCTTTTGGGAGAATTTGACATTTGGATACGACATCTTGTTAGTAGAAAAAGATTGGCCGCCTGAATTTATAATGGATTGCCCAAAGGATGAAAGTGTCATTTTGCCTGCTTTTTCCGACCTTGTTCCTGTTTCCTTGAAACACGCATACGTGCCGGAGTGGGCACAAGCACTAGCTCCAGCATTATAGCACAACCATGTACATAAGGGAAACCTGGGAGTTGCCATACACATATAGGTGCAGGAACAAGGACAAGGAGGTTTTCTTGAGTGGTTCAAACTGCGAAAAGGCCTTAAGTGGGTCTTTAGTGTGTAAAGAATTGTTGCTGCACGGAACGTGTAATGTGTCAATAGCAAACTTGTCCTGCTTCCTGAAGGGTTCCCCAGCTGCTGTAATTCATCCAGTTTTTGAGTTACTTTCCAATGGGAGTTACTTGATGCTGAATGACCAAGGCTGCTGTGGTATGATGCCCGGCATTGCTTATCTAGTGACCGTTAACTCCAGGGTTATTTGTTGTAAGCAAGTATTGTTTCCCCCAGCTCGCAGTTAGGGAGGCACCACTGTAGCCTTCACTGAATGTTTCTAACATAGGGTTTGATTCTCTGAGCAGACTGAAAGCCATGCTGTTTCAGCAAAATGTGGCCTTAACTTCAGCCCGAGAGATCTTTGATCTCCAAGCTGCAAGGTCCTCGGCAGAGATACAGGTTCTGGTCCATACGGACTTCCTGCTCCATTTCGGAGAAATGGTCCATCGTATCTTTAACATGTCTGACACGAGGAGGATAGTACACTTATTTAAGAGCATTGAATAAGGTCTGTTAACCACCTTTCAAACCATTTTCGGAGTGATTCCATCATTCATACACTCCGTACTTGGAAGCGTTTTTGGAGGGCTTCCTTTGGTCCTGCTTTCAGTGGCAGGCATCCTGACTTTACTCCTTTTGCTTCGCAATGGATGTCAACATCACTCGAGACATGGAGAGAACACTACTGGAGCGACGTTGTCGTGAGCGATTGGTGTTCTTCCTAGGTATACCTCGGTTTCGAGAGCTGAGTGAGCATTGGTTCCTGTCTTTCAGACCGGCCTGGCTTGACTGCATTCTGCCAGTATTCTGCTGCATCTTTTGCGGATTCGGACGCGTGTTGGACCTCTGTCTAACACTTCCATGGGTTGCGTCGCCGGACATAGAAATGCTCCTGGCGCCTTTACGCGCCCATGTGCACAGTTGTCCACAGCGTATTCCCATGTTGATGATGGCGTTCCTAGAGCCTCCACGGGATGCTTCAGCTCCTGTTGGAACGGAGATCGGCTCCACCATGGATGTGCAGTCATCAGTCTCAGGCACACAGGCATCTAATTCTTCCCCGATGGCTGTCGTGGGAACCAGTGATGACCACCTCTGCTCACTTGATATCATACTGGAGGTGCTAGAAGGACTGCCTCCTGCGGATGACCTTTTTAGCATTTACTCTGTCATTAACAAGCTGACCTTGTTGACCTTTTGATAAGAAGTGGGTGTCATGTCCTTTAGGATAGTCCCATCATGTACATACCAAATTACATACATTTTGTCCCATCCACACAACATAACGGTTCTACACAGGTGACCTTTTACCTAGTATCTTAGTTCTGTCTCTCCGTCATCAGGCTCTCGGTACCCTATCTTAATCCCTTAATCTAAAATGTGCAGGTCCTGGGGGGTCCTAGGAACTACACAACAGTAACACTAGGGGTGGGCTCAATTTTCGTGATTTTGAGTAGCATAATTAAGTGAAATTACTTTGAAATTCCACAAAATTCCATGACTTTGAGTTAGGTGTGGGCCAGTTGTTGTTTGTTGCTCTTAGCAAACAGCTGGAATTCTGTTGTAGTAGGGGATTCAGCTTCAGGTAGATGCTGGACATTTAAGTTTGGATGATGTGCAGTCTTTGATGGGTGGAATGTGAAGTGTTTGGGGTGGGATGTCTGAATCAAAGGATACCATAAAAATACAGCTGAGTGTCATCCTCTGATGTGTGAATTATGATGTCTTTTGTGAATAGAGCCCAATATGGCTCCATGTAGATGGTGAAGATAACTGGGGGCAAGATGGAGTTGTGGGTAACTCTGTAGGTGATTGAGATTTCCTGGTACCTGGAGCTGCCAATGTGAATACATTGAAGCCCATTGTATATGTATGAGGGGAATCAGTGAAATACACTTCCTATGAATCCTATGAATCCCATTTGAGATCTCAGAGTGTGGAGGAGGGTGGGTCAACAACAGTGACAAAGGCAGATGAAAGGTCCTGTACCATCAGAAGACAGTTGGGCATCTATATCTGTGGTGAGGAAGTCATCATCAATGATTTATAAGGTAGCTGTCTCCATGCCGCAGCGTGATCTCAGGCCAAATTGATAGTCATACAAGAGATGTTAGTGCTGATGTGATTTTAAGTTGTGTATGTATTTCTTGTTCAAATATTTAATTGGTGATCATTGGATGAGTCAAAGATTGATAGCTAACAAGGTTTTCAAGGTCTAGTATGAGTTTCTTTATGAGTGGGAAGTTCTGGCCTGCTTGAGAGAGTCAGTGAAGATTCCTTGCATGAGGAAGTCATGGATAATGGATAGTAGGAGTGAGGCAGATTCTCCAGAAAGGACTTTAATAAAGGATGAGGACAAAACATCATCTTCTTATGCAGTGGCTTTTTGGAAGTTGAGGATGTCATAAACGTTTTTGAGAAACAAGAGTTTGAAAGAGACAACTGTGACATTCATTCGGGAGCAATGGGTGTCCGAGAAATGCAAGTTTCATGTTGTTGATGTGCTCTTAGTTCATTGGTGTTTTTTCATAGAAGAAATGGTTGATGGCATTACATTTGTAGCCTGACTGGCTGAAGTATGACAAACTGCAACAATAAATGCCAGTAACAAGTTCTCTGCAATGTAGAAAAACCTGCTTTTTTACATGATCTAAGAAACCCTCAAGTGTACCATTTAAGCCTGAATGATTGAGTTTCAAATGCATACTAAAATAAATATTAAAGAAACATATGTCTGTACAATTAACAAGTAACAGCTGCCATATGATATTTGTTACTTTCAAAGTAAAGTTAAATTTTTCTAATATTTGACCTATGGTGAATAAACATCTGTTTCCAACATCAGCCAGAAAAATGCTAGGAACTTGCTTAAAAGATTGATTTTATCTTATTTTAACTTAAGTATTGTTACTATTTGAAGTGTTATAGGGATTCTGCACATACACAGAGCTATGCACAGGATAAGAGGACCTCGGAATATAGTGGTGAGCCAACCATACACCTTAGCACCTAACACCCCAATCCGACTAGCTTTAGCGTCTCATTAGCAACAATGCTACCAATGATTAGACAACCCAGAACACGGTATCTCTCTCTCAGGACTCGCAGGAGCAAGAACACCCTTTCATAACTCACTCATACCTGTCCAGAACGTGCGTAAGAAGAGACACTGTATAGTTTAAAATGTTTATTTCAACTACCGTGCTCTAAGATACAGTACACGTGCCAGTACTATCAGCATAATGCATAAGGATAATATAAGCAGCATAGTTACAACTCCATAGAATACAAACGGGGAAAGCATTTCATAAAGCAGTGGATATATGGCTAAATGCCAATACCACCCTCCCCGTGCTAGTTGCTAGTTTATTATAAAAACAGAAGACCTCTGGGCTTTGTCGAGCGAACCCCCATACCTCAATATCTAGATGTAAGGTTTACATCATCAGACAAGCACAGCTCTTCTCTCTGGAAAGGTTTGTCTCCAAGTGTGTCTAACCGTGAAAATCACAATATTAAAAGCACACAAATTTCTCCATGGCAGCTGTACATAGTGTTATGTCTAAGTGCGAGGGACTGGCCAAATCAGCAGGAACAAGGGACGTTGTTTTTCGACCTTGTACATGGTGTGCAGACGTAGCCCAAAAGGGAACAGGAGAAAAGGTGAATGATAAAAATGCAGACAGTGCTAAAATAGCCAGGCAGAAGCAGAGGCTGGAAAAACAACGGCACAAAGTAACGAGAGCAAAAAGGCCTCATGGCATCCAGGCCTAAGTCAACGTGGCAAGGCAGACCAGGAGGCCACAAACCACACGACACCCTCCCCTGGGCAGTCCATCGGCCAAGTCATAGGATGAGGACAGAGTTCAAATAGACGGAGCAGAACAGAAACGTCCGTTGTGGAGCAGTCCCCATGAAGGACAACAAACAAGATATGAAAAAATAAATGCAGAGGTAAAAAAAATCCAGCGAGGCAGGTCAAAGAACGCAAAGGCCCTATCAATCCAACAGAGTGTAAGTGCAGAAATACGCCACACCTTCCAAGAGGACATCATTGGAATCGTCGGAAAAAAGCGACGCCATCCAGTCCAGTAAATCAAAGCTGCAGTCATGTTCCTCGCAAGAGGGAGCAGTGAACATCATTGCGGGACAACTTGCGTGGTACTCAATATAACTGTGTTGTAGGAGATTCTGAGCAGCCACCCAGATATCCCATTGTGCCAAAATCCCCAGTGCAGCCGCACGCGCCATGTAGCCTGCACCGGAACAGTCCCGTTCATGGGCCTCTAAGGGACCCACCAGCAGGACAAAATCCGGTCGAGACAGAGACGTATTGGAGAGGCAATAATCCAAGGACCATGAGAAAGGACATCTGATGCAAGACATCACAGGTTGCACGCAAGTGAAATACGCAAAGCGAAAAGACAGTCTATAGGACACACTGAGCGTCGCCAACGGCAGGATGCCGAAACCAGCGAGAATGCGCTCACGGAGCATCTGGAGACGACCTGGGTCGAGAAGGGCACAAGGAGGTGCAGCCATTGCGTAGCAAACAGACCAAAAGCAGTATACCAGCCGCTAAGGCGAGGATCAATGGAAAGCCACCAAAGACTCTGGAAAAAATGGAATGAATAAAAGCTGGGATTACACCAAAAATAGTCTGAAAAGAGGTCACAAGTCCAGAGCCCACAACTTTAAAAAAGTGCACCAGACCTTCAGTGCGTGATGCATTAAAAACACGGTGAATCAGTTCACCGAAATGTTGTGGGAGGTTAGTGTTCAAAAGGGCCTGTATTTCACTGTGGGTACTCGCCACCTGGAGAATGAATGTCTCCCTGGCGGATGTGAGCATAACCTCCTGGTTCAATAATAGTGCCTTTATTCTGCTCAATTTATTGAAATCCTCCCTCAGAGTAGGAATGGAAGGCCAAATGGAACTATCTATGATGTCGTGCGGGGGAGGGGAAAGCACATTTTTGCAGCAGACAACCCTGTGTGAAACTGTAACAATATAGGGTATGCCGGCCAGCATGCCACAGCAGTCTTGGTTATTCAAAAGTAGATAGCTACCATTTGTAAGCACAGTGAAAGTAGGAGAAATAGCGGGAGCAGGAATGCCCTTCAACACACAAGCAAGATTCGGAGCCGAAACGTTACAAGCCCCGTGCAATTGAATGTGTTTGCAAACAAGGGAATGACCCACAGTTGAATCGCATGACTCACCCGTGAGAAAAACCTCCCTTCCATCTCTAAGGCATTTAAACATGAACGGCAGGGACCAAAGTTCATGCAGGAAGGCACTGCCCAAAGGCTGGAAACGGCCTACAGGATAATGCTTCATGCACGAACTAAATTCAAACAATGAAAAAGGCAAAGCGATAACCCCGTGTACTAGCCACACAGCAGAATCCAATTCTGCAACTAGAGAATGATAAGGGCTCTATTTTTTCGATATGTAACAGAGTGTATGCTGCATCTTTCATGGACATAAACCGCTGTTTCTCAGTTAAATTAAAAGGTAAGAACAAGGCAGAGGTGTTCAAAAATTGCCAAGGAACTTTCCCCATTTTAAGTGTTTGCAAAGTCCATGCAAACTGCATTACTGAACGCAATTGATTTTGACCATGATATAACACAGAAACATCATCTTGTACAATATCAACAACAGAGGAAATAATATTCTCTAATGTGTAAATGCGGGAAGACAGGGTATTAATACTATTGTCAACAACAGCAAGCACTTTTTCTAAATTTGCTTGATCGATTTCCCGAAGACGGGAAGCAGCTTCAATTTGCGAAAGCTTCCAGAGTTCATTGTAAGTCTCATATATGAATCTCTTCGGTCGAGGACCACGAGGCCCTAGAACAAAGTCGGACAGATCAATGTTGCCTGATAGGAGGGATAAATGTTGTTTAACAGAATCTAAGGAAGAGTGCTGCAACCACTGTTTACACAGTTTACCAACAGAATACGTTGTAACAGTACGAGAGTCAGAAAACCTTGGATCTGGCCTATCCTGTTTGTAGCCAGGATCCGTGTCATGAAAACGCAGTTGGCAGGCATTAGATGCAATGGGCCAAGCCAACCAGGGTGACTGAACAAACGTAGAGACATTAAACGAATTGTTCTGAAACAAAACCTACAATTCGGTAAGGGACATATTAAAGTACAAGCTTTCGTTGGGAGTGGAAGACAAGACAGGAAAGGATGGGGCATTCAATTGTTTGGATGTAGCCAAACCCCAACATGTCGTTTGATAGATGGTTTGATTTAAAAATAGAATTTGGGCCGGGATGAGGCAAGCACGGTGAAAGGCTTCTGTGCCCTGCACCTGCCATGATTTGGAGCCCCAAATAGATTTCAAATCAATGGTGTCACGCCAATGTTCATACCCACCCACAGCTAAGGTGCTTAAAAAGGAACCTGAATATAGCAATTTGGTATATGTCAACATGATTTTCTGAGTGGATGAAGTGTTTAATTTAAAGAAATAGGACCCAGGGTTCGATCTATTAAAATCTGTAAAATAAGTAAAGTTATTTCTAAGAGTTTGGGAGCTACCTGGCAAAGGGGTCGGACAATGTTCCCATTAGGTGTAATTAAAAAGACCCCGAAGGGTACTGGGTTTATGGAGAAAGTGGTTGCCCCAATGCTGGTAACAATACAAATCAGCATAACTTGCAGAATTCAGGTACAAATCCTCAGCATTAAAAGCAGCATAATATTTCAAATCAGTAAATAATGCTTCAACTGCATGTACATCCCAATCGTCAGAATGAATATTACTTTTACGACATCACCCATTGAAACACGAAGGACATTTGGTACATTAATAATTTCGGTCGGTCCATGAATTTGGAAGTTTACCGCATCCCATACGATGCCATCAGCGACTGGAACAGCTGAAATGTTCACAAATGTGTGGTCTCGCTTCATGATGTGAGATGAAGAATGTGGAGCCAAAGTTCCAGCGACAGAGTTCACTGCAGAGCGTTCTGGCAAATAGTGTCCATTGATGAGCAGAAAAAACACGGTGACAAAGCCAATAGACATGAACAAAAAAATCAGGAAAAGTACCAACCAGATGTATGTCCATGGGGGATCAAAAAATTGTCTCTGAACCAGGATACAAGAATACTGAATTTGGATGGGACAAGTGATGAAGTGGAATCCGAGTCAAAGGAGTAACGTGTTGGGCTCAGTGGCGATGTTGGTAGATGAGCCACGGACTCGGTTGCGGGGTAGGTATACTCAGTCTCCTCGTTGCAGGGGGAATCCGGGTAGTCGTGCAGGTGATCAGGCAAATCTACCATCTCGAGAGCAACATCAGTGACCGTTCGGGCAGGAGGGCCACGAACATTTGTCCGGTAAATGACAGGACAAGAGACCGCTGGTGTAACACTATTCAGGATCGGCCAGATGTTGTAGCTTGACATTTTCCACTGAGATGTATCTGTTCTCTTTGCGACCAGGAAGCGGTGGTAAGATGACTGTACGAGTTCCCTTCAAGCCAAGGACTGGAACCGGTGCACGATAAGAGGGGCCAAATTCTTTTTTGTTCTCCACCTTCTCTCGGACCAGATCTCCAATCTTCGGAAGCCAGCCGGCAACCGGAATCTGCAGTGCAGCGTCTGTGGCTGAAGGTAAATGTGCGATTGCAAGTTTGTCTCGGGCTTCTTGTAAGTCCTGTAACATAGTAGAATGATTATCTACATCAAAGATGGCGGATTGCGCCGCCATGTCTAGACCATCAAGGTCGGGCACAAACATTCTTATGCCAAAAAGCATTTTGTATGGGGTCCGCCCACCAGAGGTTTTCTAGGGAGATTATTAAGTGCACGTTGTACGGTATACAAGTGGGCCAGCCAGTTCCTGCCAGTACCTAAGACTCTAGCTGTCAAGGATTGCTTTAAGTCACGGTTCATTCGTTCAACAATCGAGTTGCCCTCAGGCCGATATGGAGACGAAAATTTCACTGCACCCCCAGTGAACCCATTGCGTCCTTGTAAGCCTTAGAGGCGAACGCTGGACCTTGGTCAGAATGGAAGGTGCCACAGGCGAAAATTCCCACAAAGACACGCAAATCCCTTATGACATTTCGAGCGTCAGCACTTCGTTGTGGCCAAACCCAGATGAAACGTGTGCACAAATCCACTGCAACTAAGATATATTTATATGCAGTGTCTGAAGAGAATGGACCGCAGTGATCCAGGTAAACACACCCAAAAGGTCTGTTAGAAATGCAGAGCGGGGTCTGTGGTGGCCTTGTAACCGTGGAAGGCTTAATCTGCTGACAAACGTCACAAGAAAGCACATAAGTACGGGTTTGTTTGTATAAACCGCACCACCAGTAACGCTGTTGCAAGATGGAAACCGTCGCAGACACCCAGCATGAGCCGAAGCCATGCCTTCGTGTGCTGCCGTTATCAAGGAAAGTCTGCGGTCCGCGTTGGGAATCAGCCGATCACCAACGTTTGGAATTCTTACATAAGGAGCCTGTTCGGGACCTAATTGATAAGAGTTTTTTGAAGGGAAACCCCTAGGGTAATTAGCACCTTCCTTTGTCACAGCAATAGCTGCTAGAATATCAGTATCTATTTTAGACATGGATCTGGTAACTGCTGCGACTGAGCACGTGGCTACTGCTGATTTGGCAGCTTCGTCTGCCAAACCGTTACCGACAGCATGTGCGCCCACACGCTGGTGGCCAAGAGTGTGTACCACCTGTGTGAGAGGCAGACGTTGTTGTAGATCTGCCACTCGAACCCAAAGCATTTTATGCTTGATTGTGCTGCCTTTTGCATCTCTATAGTCATTTTGTGACCAAAAGAATAGATTGTCATTGTAAGACTGGACACAGTAGTATGAATCGCATACAATAAGAGTGGTCACATCCGGATTAGCGAACTCAAGTGCTAGCACCAACGCGCGCAGCTCGGCCAATTGTGCAGTACTGTCTCCCAGTGCCTGAGTATGCACTACAGTTGATTTGAACTTTCCGTTCACAAAGGAACCTGCATATTAGCACATGCTGCGGAATAAGCATGCTTGGAACCCATGGCCGGCTCGCCGAACCATTGGTATAGATTATACATTCGTATTCCTCAAGCGGTAGCAAAGACAGAGGAGGAGGATGAACGAATTCATACTGCAAAAACTCCTGAGTCTGAAGAGAAGAATCAAAGATAAAAGTGACATCCGGAGACGTCAAAGATGTTGCCCATTGTATCCAACGGGGGTGCAAAGCTTTAGAGTGCGGAACACTTGCTTTCGTCACTGCCTCAAGGGCAGGATAGGGTGATACCACCAAAATGCGTTTGCCCTGTGCCAGTGCGCGTTCCTTCAGAATCGCCATCTGCACTGCAGTCAAAACTTTTTCCACAGAGGAAAAGCGCATTTCTGCAGAAGTGTAAAGATGTGACTTGTATGCAATCGGTACTGTGTCACCTTCGTTAAAGGTCAAGTACGTGAAACCCACTGCCCCTGGAATGATTCTAATCACCAGGTTTGTGCGGTTGTCACGAGTCAACAAAAATTTAGATTCAAGCAGGTCTGTCTGCAATGACTGCAGAATGGAAGAATGCTCCGGAAGCCAGCATGACTTCGAAAAGCTAGGTTGTATCAAGGCATACAATGGCTTGATACGCTGGGCATATTCGGGAATGTAAGTACGCCCGAAATTCAGAAAACCCAGTAAAGACTGAACTTTCTTCAGAGTGGTCGGAGGGCACAAAAGTGCACATTTCTCCAGGAAATGGGGGGCTAAGCCCTTACCTTCATTGTTGAGCTCATAGCCCAAAAACAACACGGTAAATTCAGCAATGTGTGATTTGGCAAAGTTAAACTTATAACCTAAAACCGCAAATTTGAGAATAATGCGGTCCACTCGGGAAAGATGCGGGTATAACTCGTCGTCTGTTAGATAGATATCATCGACGTACGAACATGCATCTGGGTCTATGCCGTCTAACAGAGAGACAACACGGGCAGCGAATATGCCTGGACTGTTTTGTAGCCCATAGGTAAACGCCGAAATTTAATAATTTACCACCGGAGGTAAAAGCGCTCCATTGGCTACTCTCCGGGGCCAAGTTGTGCGTGTAGAATCCATTGGATAGGTCAAGTGTAGTTTTATATTTTTTACGAACAAGACTGTCTACTAGCGCAGAACTATGTGTGTTTTGCACCGCAAAGGTTCGAAAATGTGAGTTCAAATGTCGGTAATCCAAAACTAAGCGGTACGATCCATCGGGTTTAGAAACCGCGAAAAGGGGATTATTCATTGGTGATACGCATGGTTCAATTACTCCCTGATATTCCAATTGAGTCAGAATTTTGGAAACGGGGCCTTTTGCTTCCCGTTTGATGGGATATTGGGGTTGTGGCTGTGGCATCGACCGCAAAGGAATTTCATTGGGTGGTGAATCTTCATCCCAGCCCACGTGGTTGCGGTATAAAGCTGGAGCCAGGGACACAGCCCATTCAGCTGCAAGAGCCTCCGCTTTGTCCTTGGGGACATGGCGAGAAAAGCTCGGAAGGATTACCTCCTCCCCTTTACGCGCAGCAAGTACGAATGGGGGCGGCCAATCCGCCTCCGCTAACAAAATGTCGTACGAAGAGGTCAGATTTTCCCAAAAATCCCTTTAATAACACGCTGTATGTCACCTTCAATTTGAATGACAATATTATATAGTCTGTCAGGGGTGCCACTCTGGTATCTGCTGTCTCGACAGTAATGAATGTTTCAGTTGCTGTCGCCTCCACATGAGGACGTAGCGGCTCCCGCACTATGGTAACTTCCGCGGCGCTGTCTAGGAGTGTCACTGCCCACGTCCAATTCAGGAGTCTCGTTCTCACCGTCTGTGGCATATCTCGCTGTTACAGCGGCAACTTTTTTCTTCTGAAACTGTGGGCGAGAACGTTGAAAGTCTTCTGTTTTTCCTCTGACCTGTTGTCGAGGTTGGTCTCGTCCCTGTGGAGCCTCTCGACCCCTTCCTCTATCCTGGCGATCTCCTCCACCAGCCTGCGAAGTTGTTGGTGCCTGTGAAGAACGAGGAGAACGCGAATCAGGGACTTGGGATCTCTCTGGAGATTTAATTCTCGCCCTATCACGCAAATCATATGTGCGTTCAGAAGAGACGGAAACTGGGGATGGGCCTCGCGACCCCGGCTTCTTCTGTTGCTTACCCTCTTTCTTCAACCTCTAGCTCTTTTTAGTAAAAACTGGTTTCTCATCTTTCTCAGACGGAGTTTTTGGTTGTTGTTGCGATTGTGTTTGCGATTTAGAAAAAGGCTTAACTCCTTGGCTATTGCGGCCAATTGTTTTGTAAGCCTGTGCAATAATTTCCGGTAATTCGCGCGGCTTGTCCAGATCTGGGGCCAAAGCATTAGCTACTTGAAAGTTAACTGCATCGCCCTTGACATTCGCAAGGATCAAATCAGCTACTACGTCGAACACTCCCACCAGTCTCATCCCTAATTCCACAGCCGCTTCAGGGCCATGTTCATCCTGCACTCGTTTAATCACAGAGGGGAGAACCGTCATGGAAGGAGTGCCGAAACACTTCGCATATACTGCGGCGAATACCCTACCCCAGTTGTTGCATTCGGCCAACTCGGGGACTAAGTCTTTTGGCAAACTAATCGTCAAAATCCTGTGTTTTTCCACGGGAGATGTATTTGGAAAAACTGCCTCCAGCTGGTCAAATTTCTCTGCAAGCCAATAAGGAAAATCATCCTTATTTTGTGGGCGCTTGCCCATCACCGAATTAACCATGACAGGACTTATGGTTATACCGCCTGCTCCAGCTGGATGGGCTGCAACTCCAGGCGGGACTCCCTGGATGTTGCCTGTTACATACTGTACTAAAGCTCTATGCACTCGTATTAAAGACGAATGCAAATTACGCAGTTCACCGACTGCCACCGTCATATAACGCGGATGTGGGGTATACCCGGCCAAGACAGGCCAAGTGGCCCCTTCAATTGATAAGGGGCCTAAACGAACCGCGGTAACCGGTTGGGGGAGGGCGCCATCAAACCAAACACGGTGTTGCCAAGCCGTGAGCGGTACTTCAAGATTCCTATACGGTCTATAGTGATTAGGAACAGCGGTGGCCGTATATTCATGAAACAAATTATCAGCCCCATCCACCGCAGGAAAGGTGATCCATGAGTAAAACACCTAAAAGTGGTAAGCTGGATCTGCTTGTACCACAAAGATCAAATCGACACCCGCGTCAGGCACTCCATACACCGTCAAGTGAGCTCGGAGCGCTGCGCGGCTATGTGCCGCAATTTGCGTAGCCATTTTAGGCTAGAAGTTTCTGACAACCTAATATGTCGCAGCACAATATAGGGTATTATTTAAGAAACCTTTTAACAACTTCAAGCTTGAAAGAACCTATAAAAACATCAATATAGGAGGTATCACCGTCACACTCCTTCCGGAAGCGTCTGTGAAGGGAGTTGTGGACAAGCACAAATACTACTCAAGCGTCTCGCAGATAAGCAGCCCACTCGTTGGTTGCGCCATGGTATAGGGATTCTGCACATACACAGAGCTATGCACAGGATAAGAGGACCTCGGAATATAGTGGTGAGCCAACCATACACCTTAGCACCTAACACCCCAATCCGACTAGCTTTAGCGTCTCATTAGCAACAATGCTACCAATGATTAGACAACCCAGAACACGGTATCTCTCTCTCAGGACTCGCAGGAGCAAGAACACCCTTTCATAACTCACTCATACCTGTCCACAACGTGCGTAAGAAGAGACACTGTATAGTTTAAAATGTTTATTTCAACTACCGTGCTCTAAGATACAGTACACGTGCCAGTACTATCAGCATAATGCATAAGGATAATATAAGCAGCATAGTTACAACTCCATAGAATACAAACGGGGAAAGCATTTCATAAAGCAGTGGATATATGGCTAAATGCCAATACCACCATCCCCGTGCTAGTTGCTAGTTTATTATAAAAACAGAAGACCTCTGGGCTTTGTCGAGCGAACCCCCATACCTCAATATCTAGATGTAAGGTTTACATCATCAGACAAGCACAGCTCTTCTCTCTGGAAAGGTTTGTCTCCAAGTGTGTCTAACCGTGAAAATCACAATATTAAAAGCACACAAATTTCTCCATGGCAGCTGTACATAGTGTTATGTCTAAGTGCGAGGGACTGGCCAAATCAGCAGGAACAAGGGACGTTGTTTTTCGACCTTGTACATGGTGTGCAGACGTAGCCCAAAAGGGAACAGGAGAAAAGGTGAATGATAAAAATGCAGACAGTGCTAAAATAGCCAGGCAGAAGCAGAGGCTGGAAAAACAACGGCACAAAGTAACGTGCACAAAAAGGCCTCATGGCATCCAGGCCTAAGTCAACGTAGCAAGGCAGACCAGGAGGCCACAAACCACACGACAGAAGGTGTATATCTATAAATGGAAGGTAACCTTTTAAAAGCCTTAGTTTGTGGTATCTGAAAGCATAGCAGTAATAAATTATTTCTGCTGGCTTTACCCTCCCTCCACTGGAAATAATCAGCATGATAAGTGTGAAGAGAAGTAGTGACATGAAACAGTGCATGGACTTCTAAAGGAATGATGACTGTTGTGGGGAACTTTCCAAATAAATAGCTTGGATCAGCCATTTGGGAGTAGACAGATACATATGGTATTGCCAGGGACAAGATTATTCTCCTGCACTTTGATGATAAGATTCCACAAGGAAGCTCAAGTTACATAATCCTCTTTATCCTTAGGCTCTTCACAGACATTTTCCATGGTAGATGGAAAAGCAGTTCCCTGATCAGAAAGAGGGGGCAGTGACTTCTATACATTAAGGTGAATTTAGAAAGGAACTTGGAGTTTGAATTCAGCATCCTGAAGGGAGGCCTTTGGGAATGGTTACAGTCAAATGTTCAGGAAGTCTTGGCCCAGAGCAGGCAGGATTCGTCCCGGGACGAACATTGACCCACAATTTGCGCACTGTGTTTGGGGCAATCCAGCATACCAACCCTGACACTAAAGTGGCAGTGATCTTCCTAGACGCGGAAAAAGCTTTCGGCTCCGTAGAGTGGAATTTTATGCAACTGGTGCTCGAACGCATGGGATTGGGTAACCTCTTCTTGTAATTAGTGAAAGCCCTTTATACCGCCCGACGGCCCGTGTACGAGTGGGTAATATAGTCACCACGCCCCTGGCGATATCTAGGGGTACTCACCAGGGCTGCCCACTCTCCCCACTATTCTACGTCCTAGTTGCGGAGCCACTGGCCTGCGCCCTTAGAGAATACCAAGGTCATAGAGGAATACGGTTCCCCGCGTATAACCTTATAATTTCATTTTACGCCGATGATACCCTTCTATACATTCGAGATCCAGCTACTAATCTCTCCCCAGTCCTACGGGAAGTGGTGAAATTTGGGGAATTCTCAGGACTGAAAAGTAACTGGGCAAAGTCCATCATTTTTCCCTTAACCCCTGTGATGCTCCCAGTGGACCTGGATTTTCCATTGACTTGGACCTTTGACCCGGTGCGATATCTGGGGATCCAGGTGCATACAAACTCTGAATTGGTGTTCCAAGAAAACTATGGCAGGGCTATTGCTAAACTGGAAGACGACGTCAATCGATGGATTCGCCTTCCCCTCTCATTTTTGGGTAGGATCTCAATTATGAAGATGGTGGTCCTGCCCCGATTCCTCTTTTTGTTCATTAATATACCGATTGTCTTACCAGCACACTTCTTCAAGCATCTTAAGACATTACAAATTAAACTGGCATGGGCCGGCAAACAGCCTCGAGCCAGATGGAATGTCCTCACTCTTCCGTATTCAATGGGGGAGCTGGGTGCCCCTGACCTCGACCTATATTACCGAGCTGCCCAAGCCTCTCATGCATATTATTGGTTACACCAACAAACACCACCCCCCCATCTTCAGATAGAGAGAGTTGCTATGACCCCTGCGCATCTATCAACAGCGTTGTTCCGCACTGCTAGACGTCGCACTGGGACTCTAGACTCGATCAATGCGACCACACACGCCTGGCAGAACCTCATGAACTGCCAAGCAGTTTCAATTCTTTACTCCCCCCTTACACCTATTGCATGGTGCGCGTGGCTCCCTGCTCTCACTGCACCTAAAGTAGTCGGAGCTCTGCACACTTTAGGCATGGACACAATTGGTAATTTTTTCAGGGACGGGAGGGGACGAGATGGGAACGAGCTAGTAACAAATGACCCAGCGCTACCCCCCTTACCGCTGTTCCATTACTTTAGAGCTAGAAGCGCATTGCGCAATCTGCTGGGGGACGAGTTAATGGAACCACCAGAGGTACTCCCCCTCTCCACAATGCTCCGCACTGACTCTCCGAGTAGAATAGTCTCACATATTTATAATAAGACACAAGACCTGCGCCGTACCCAATATGTCAAAGCCAGACTAGAATGGCAACTAGACTTGGAACTTACAATAGATGACGACACATGGACATATTGTTGCGAGGCCACAAAACGCATTTCCCTTAACAGCAGACACCGTCTCATACACTTTAAATTCCTTAACCGAATTTATCACACACCTATCCGGTTGCATAGATTCGGATTGCGGGACTCGGATAATTGCGAAAGGTGTAGGGAGAGGGAAGCAGGCTTCCTACACTTAGCATGGCTCTGCCCCCCCATTGCTAACTTTTGGATACGGATCTTCTCTAAATTAAGTGAGATTACGGGCGAGACGATTGGACCGGACCCACTACTGGCCATACTGGGCTACTCTAAATGACTTAGGAAAAATATTAGACGCATAGTTGACATGGGACTCTTAATAGCCAAACGGGTGGTCGCAATGCACTGGGCGCGCCCCCCTCCTTGTCTCAATGGTCTAGGGATATGCTGTTCTGCAACACGCAAACTGAATTGTACAGCGAATTACTTCCCCCTGGGAGCCGCCCGAAAAACTTCTGGAGTTTATATAACAGCTACTTAGACGGCCAGAACTGAGGGGTGTAAATAATGGGCTTCCTGCGCATACATAGATTTGTGGTATATACAGTTATCGCCTCTTTTTGATTACCAATGTCTTCTGTAAAATCATATACATACTGCCAAGTAATGTGCTTTCATGATCACTGTGACCGTTCTTTTTTGTTAATTTTTCTATGATTAGTTTAGGTTGTCATGTCTTGGAAGTGAATTGGCAGCCCTTCAATTTGTTTGGTTTGCTTTGTCCTTATTTGATTGTTTGTATTTTTTTTCTGTCTTTGTTTTTGATTATAAAACTGAATAAAGAAAATAATAAAAGAAAAAAAAAATGTTCAGGAAGTCTTGAAAAAGGGGTGGAAAGTCTGTAAGGATTGTGTCTATGGAAATTTCTAATCATGCAATAGTTCTTTGTAAAATAATTGCAACTCAATTCCAGATCCTTATAACATTCCCGGACCTGGAAGAAGTATGAGGCAAATGAAGAACCATGTCTAACCTGCTTGTGAAGGAGCCTGCAGTGACTGCTGTTCTAGACTCAAGTCGATGCAGTAGAAGTGCATTTTAAGGATCAGCTGTCTCAGGAACAGCTTCTTATAAAATTGATACTCCCAATACATATGTATCACAGCAGAATAAAACAATTCTCTCAAAGAAAAGGGACATTTTGAATACAAAATAACAATATACCATATTCATCCCATGCATCTTAATCCTTTTTCCTTAAAATACAAAAACACATCACACATATAAAACTTCATTCAGTGTTAGAGACTAAATTGAATCCTAACTAGGCATCAATCCACATTCTCACCTAATTTCATCTCTTTCTAGCTAAGGGAAACATAAGTTGCTTGTGACACAGTGGTGGAGCAAAATTTGTGAGTTCACAAACTATAACAAAGTAGCTCGAACAATTCTGGTGTTCACTATCATTTAGTGATTGTGAACAGAATACAGTGGGGCATATTCTCAAGGAGCTATCGCCGAGTTATCGGCACTTTATCGCAGCCAAAGTCGCGCTAAATCTAACGCCCCATTCCCAAGCAGGTGCTAACAGCCCATAACACCCGTTTACCTGCGAAAGCAGTCGCAGAAAACATCGCCACAGATGACCCCGGCAACTAACGCTAATGAGATGCAGAGTAGGCGTTCCCGTGCAAAAATCCGCGACAACACCACTTCACAACATTCTCAACGACCAGCCCGATCGGCGATAAGACCACAAAACATGCGATAAGGCGCGTTAGCAGCAGGAAATTAACACCTGCTCCTACCTGGTGCAAAGTTGGACGACAACCGGCACCAGACAAGGGAGCACAGCCCATAGCCACACCTGAAGAACAACAGATGCCCTGGAGCAAACGACCATGCAGCCCGGAGCCCCAATAGGTCAACAACACCCACCGCCACCACCCCCAGGACCCCACCCCCCCCTGGGGCCCTACCCTGGGCATCCCCCCCCTAGGACAAAGATATTGCACATCAACTCCACAAAACCATGAACCAAACAAATCGCCTAAAGTCGCACAATCACAACACTCAACATACATGTGTGGTCGGAAAAGAGGGAAATCATACATCCATATCATAACATCCAAATAACACGTTTATTACAGAACAAAACAAAGACAGAAAATCAGAAGAGGCATGGCGGGTTGTCCCACGACATTCTGCAAGTCACAGCCTGCAAAACAGAAATCTGTATAAGAAGGAGTGCCATGCGCAAATCAAATCACAGAGAGAGAGAGCGAAAGAGAGAGGGAGAGAGTGAGAGAGGGAGAGAGAAAGAGAGAGGGAGAGAGTGGGAGAGAGGGAGGGAGAGGGAGAGAGAGGGAGAGAGGGAGGGAGAGTGAGAGAGGGAGAGAGAAAGAGAGGGAGGGAGAGAGAGTGCTGACACTGCGGACCTATGCCCCACTGCTCACCGGTGTGTCTCCAACCACGTGCCCGGATTCACAGCAGTCCCCCAGGTCCCTCATCTGAAGCAGTTTCCAGAGACATGAATGTCAGAGCCCATACAGTTGCACACACCACCATCGCTTGCCCGCCCCTGGGCACACAGGCTGCTGCACCCCAGCCCCTCCCGCCGCCCAGCGGTGAATGCCCGCCCCTGCGCAACCAGGCCTCACTGCTCACCTTCCGCCATCGGCGTGTCTCCAAGAGGGCCCACCATGTTCCGGAGGGATTTCCAAGCCCGGGGCCCGTGACCATGGCCCCCTCCACATCATGCAGCCCCGCATGTTGCTGGGTCCTTGATATCGCAATGGCAGAGACCACATCTGTGGACACAGCACTTGAGGTGCCACTAGCTCTGTGAACCGCAATGCCACGTGGCGGGAGGCCCGCCCTGCCCTTGCCCAGGCCCACACTGCGGCCCAGCAGGTCTCACACAAACCCATGCCAGTCCGGACCACCAGGACGGCGCATCATCGCAGGCTGCACACCTGCTCAACATTTCAGGTGCCCATATCTCACTGCACCGCAAGACACCGTCCTGTGGCGGGGTGCCTGTGCCTGCCGCAGTGTATCCGGTGCCACCAAGTCTGTGCCCCGCTAGCCATGGACCCTTAATGATTGAGTCCAGTTGTGCGGACGCCATCATGTCACCCCCGGCACTGGGCAATGTGGGGTGGCAGGGCCCTAGGCCCACATGCGTAGATGGGAACTACACGGAGACAACCAGTTGTAGAGTTGAAATGGCGTCCAGCACGTGCGCCAGGCCCTTTTTATTGGCAGAGTCACATGTCCTGTGATGCCTGTGCTGGATGGGTGTGGTGTGGGTGTACACCAGCCGTGTGGGAGTGGCTGTGGCATGCTGACAACTAGACCTGTGAGCTGCAGATCCCTGCAGTGCAGAGCTGGGACATGTAGCGTTGTGGTCCCCCCTGTGTGCGTAAGCGGAGTGGGCTGCCCTGGTGTATGCTAGTCCAGCGCAAGGGTGTGGACAATGACCCCGGGGCTCTGGGCGTGGTTCCGTCCTGGGCTGGACAAGGAAGTGACTAATGGATGTGTCTCTGTTGAAATGTCGGCAACCCCCGGCCCGCAACGGAAATGTGCCACCCAGTGACAAAAGTCCCACAACATGGGCAACATGGACATAAGGGGGAATCACTGACCCAACATTCATCCATACTTGCACACTTGAAAGATCATAGACATGACACATCTGTGTGAATATGAATGTTTATTGCACACTCAAGGGAGCAGTACAGGGCCATGCCAACACCACTTCACAATGTCGGCCCGTGTAGGGCCAGCCAGAGTCCTTAAGGGAGTGACCGGTACATCAGGAGAGGAGGAGTTCAGTCCGCAGTCTGATAGCTGTGTCATTGGTGAGCAAACAGAATATGGCAGTCCATGTCGGGGTCCGAGGTGTGTGTCGCAGAGTGCATCAGGGGACAGTGGAAGGTGATGATGCAGAGGGCAGAACCAAGCAGGAACAGGCCACATGGTGGAGATGTATGCTACTGCGTCCTTCTGACCACGAAGGCAGATTCATCCGCATCTTCATCCGCTGCTGTTGCCTGTCCCTCACATGTGGGTGGTGGTGTTATGTCTCCAGCACTGTGTGGCACTGACACATCAGGGGCCGGAAATGTGGATGGGGTGGTAGCAGCAGCATGCATCAGCGCAAGGCCTTGTGGCAGCAAAGCCATGAGGAGGGTCTTAATGGCATGGAGGGACCCAGCTAGATCTCGCTGGTGTGCAGCTGTGGCAGCCGCTTTTTCCGCCTGCATCCGCTCCATGATCCTCCGCATGTGTCCCAACTCCCGGGCGAGCTCGCTGGAGGCACTCTGACTTGACAGTCGTTCCTGTCGCAGAGTCAGGACTCTAGCAATGTCAGCCATGGTTCGTTGGAGAGCATAGAGCAGACTGTGGGTGTCCGTTAGGGACTGTGAGTGGTCCCTGATGGGACTTGGACACCCACGTATGGCGTCTAGTTTGGCTTCCATGCGGTCGAAGCCCACCTGCACCTGTTCAGCCAGCTTCTCCTGGCACCCCAACACACGGCGTTGGAAGGCCATGTGTTCGTCGCGGGGGTCCTGGGAGGCAGCCGTGGTGGTGGGTGCTGCCTGCTGTGTGTACTGTGCAGGGGGTGGGTTCTCCTCGTGGCAGCTGGGCTGCCCTGCTCTTTGAAGTGGGCTGCGTAGGCTCTCCACAAGCTGTTGGAGGGCGTCGGAGTCGAAGGTGTGGTGGTCCTCTTCGTCATCAGAGAAGAGAGGTTCGGACTGCACTGCAGGAGGTGTTGGATTTCCCCCTGCAATGTAAAGGGGAGGTGCAGTTTAACATCATGTTCACATGTATGTTGACGCATTGTACAGGTTCACATTCAGACTGCATGACAGTGTACATTGTGACTGTTTGGGGGGGCTGCCTATTTGATGCGGGACAGTGGACATTCCGACTACATCACAGATGTGTGTTTGTACTTGTACATTGTCAACTCACATTTCCATGCAGTGCCAAATGTGATTGGCCAGTTTCCACGCACATGCGGCAGCAGTTGTGTCCTCTGTTCTGTTGTGGACGTGTTGCGGTTTGTACCACATCGTTGTCAATGTTGATGTGCTCTGCATGTAATGTGTGTGTGCCGCATTTTGGGGGAGTCACCCCTGCTGGTCTGTTTTGCTGCCCCTTATCCCTTACATGCGGTGTGCCTCTGGCTTCTGTGCTTATGCGGTGCTGAGATGTTGCATACCTGTGTGCATTGGTCTCTTGGTGGGAGTTGGGGGTCTGGGGCATGGTTTGTATGCAGATCTGCTGTGCTTACTTGTGCATGTGTGCCATTGTGCCCATCTCCCCCCGTCCCCCCAGTCCCTGGTGGTTACTCACCCTGTTGCTGTTGTGTCCGGTCATGTTGAGCAGTGTCCGGTCCCCCCACTCCTGCCACTGTCTCCCCACTGATGACTGTGGAGACCATTTCCTCCATCTCGTCCAGCTCCTCCTGTGTCGTTGAGTCTGCATTGCTGCCTTCAGGTTGTTTGCGAGTTTCAGCTTGGTTTTGCGCTTCACATCATTCCAGCGCCTCTTGACCTCGTCCATTGTCCTCTTCAGCACTCCGACTGCATTCACCTTGTCCACGATGGTCTGCCATATTCCATTTTTAGTTGCCAGTGACACGGTGGAGGTGACGAACAGTAGTTGATGGTGTTCTATCACCTCCGTTATCAGGATCCTGTTTTCCTGCGGACTGAACCGCTTCTTCCGACTCTTCTTGTCCTTGCCCTTCCCTGACCCCGAGGTCCCAGGCTGGTCCTCCGTGGGGCTTGTGGGGTTCTGGTTGTCCCCTGTGCTTGCTCCCGGTGCCTCCATTGTGCCTCGCTGTTGTTTGTCTTTTGTTTTTGTTTTTTTTCTATTTTTATAGTGCATTTTCCCGCATGACGCGTGGGAATTGCAGGCCTGTGGCTGCTTTTCGCAAATTTTTGTATCGCTATTGGCGTCATCGCTACTATTTTCGCGTTGGGGTTTCGCATTTTTGCGGCGTCGCGTTGCTTTTAACGCGTTGGTTTGTCGCGTTCTTGTGTGTCTATCGCATGGTGCCGCCATGTTGGGAATAGCACGTTAATATGGCGTTGTTTTCCCGCGATGGACTGCGATGTGCAGAGTTGCGTTAAGCTAAACTTGCGGTGGTTATCACACATTCTTGAGAATATGCCCCAGTGTTTATAGCCAAAGTTCTGGGGATTATCACTTTATTGGGTAGCATTTGTGTTGTGTTGTGCACATTGTTGTGTGTGATTTTTACAATTTGACTTCCATTTTCACTGTAGTTATACTTGCATATTTAGAGATATTAATAAAGAGTTTTGCATTTATAAAAAGAGTATTTAACCCTCTGTGATAAAAATTGCTTCGAAATTGCGCTTTATTGTAAAGTCTCTTTAATCTACTGAATGCATTCCTGTAGAATTTGCTTCGATCAAAAGTTTGTGGTTAGTGTGTTTAGCCTGAACAATGGTCAGTGGAATTCTGAGGAGATTAGTGAATGTTTATGGCGCATAGAGCTGTGAGAAATGGTGTAAGATGGGGAATGGAGAAGTGAGTGCGCTGCACATTTTATTTGCTAGTGTGAGTGCTGGAATAGTTGTACAGTGGAGTAAGTGAGATGATGGGGTACAGGCATTAAACAATACCAGGACAGCAAGAGGACCAAGTAGGAGACTACTCTTGTCCTTGCCCAACCTTAGCTGCGAACACCCAGACAAAGGATTCTGAGAACATTTGACAGAAAAGGGAGATAACTGTGTCTTGCAGCACTAAGTTGGCTTGGACTGGCTGAGTTCTCCACATGATCTCTGACCTATGTATAACATTACAACGCATGTCTTTAGAATGCATGCCTTTAGCATACAGCCTTTACCACACATGCCTTTACCACATATGGCTTTACCACACACAACTTTATCACACATACTATTACCAAGCATTGATTTTTTAAAACAATTAAACAGTATTTTTAAAAATATTGCCTTATATATTTGCTATGTATAATTTCTTAAACTATTGAAAAATATTGTTTTTAATTGTAATTTAAAAATGCCCTTACCAAGATGGTGGACCACTCCTCCTAAGAATGTCACTATTAAAACCTAAACATTGACATAGCACATTAATTGTAGGTTTAGTCATGTTTTTGAACGTAAACAAAATTCAAACTTTCAGGTGCATATTTTAAAACTAATTTAGGCTTTACCTTAAAAATATTATATATACAAGGTATCCACCGTTTTGCAATCAGTGTATCATTAACCACTGCGGTAACTACACACACTTGAGTAAACTGCAGCAACTGCATTGCTTCATTTTAACAGTGCTAATGAAGGAAGCTGGACTTCTTTGCAGATGTCCCCCCACTTTTGCCCCCGATTTGAACTACTGGATGCTGGTTTTTCAACTTTGACAGTGCATTGAAGCCTGCTAAGCAGGCTCCAGTGCCAGTGTTCTGTCCCTTGAAAATGAAATGTCGAATTGTAAGCCGATTCGAAAGAACTTAGTACCCTTGTAAGTCCCTAGTAAATGGCACCCCTGGTGTGTAGAACATGGGTACTAAAGAGGGTCCCTAAGGACTGCAGCATGTTTTATGCCACCCTAAGGGACCCATACAAAAAGTACATGCACACTGCCACTGAAGAATGTGTGAAATGGTGCAGGCCCTTCTGAAAAGAAATCATTGCACACTGCTTAGGAGCAATGCCAAACTACACTGCAGGTACTATATGTAAATCACCCCATGACAGGCCTTAAGAGCCCTAAGGCAGGGTGCACTATAGCACTTGTGATGACATATCTGCATGAGCAGATATGGCCCTGTGATGTCAAGGGAAGCCATCTTAATAAATAACTATATGTACTGGGCACTGGTCATTATGGATTCCCCAGATAAAAATGGCTTCACTGAAAATACTGGTGTTTGGTATGGTTGTCTTATTACTGTACTGGTGCAGGTGCAAGATTTATTATGACATGTACCCAGAGGGCACCTTAGATGTGCCCCCTGAAACCTTACTAGTATCCTAGTGTACTGGCTGACTGGATCCTTCCAACCTTCCACCACAGACACCTTTCTGAACCTCTGTAGGTGAGAGCCCACACTCTCAGGAGGTCAGGAACAATGCAGCAGAATGGCTAGTGAATCTGCATACCAAGGTCAAAAGCTTCAAAGGCTCTGCCGTCTTTGATATGCAACTCCCGCTTCCCCCAGATCTGGGAAATGCCACCCCCCTACCCTGAGGCCCATTTGGCACCAGGATAGGGAGTGGCATGCAAATTAGCTATGCACGTGTTAGAAATTGGTTCTCTAGTTGGCAGAGGTATGCACCCTGTCCAAGTAGGGACCACAATCCTAGTCAAGGTAAGTCACAACACAATACAAATTATCCTGTGCTCACCCGCTGGTAGCTTGGCACAAAACAGGCAGGCTTAACTTGGCAGGCAATGTGTTAAGTATTTGTGCAATAACTCATGCAGTAACACAGTGATAACACCAGAAAATGCTGCACAACAGTTTTGAAAAATAGAGAATATTTATCTGAGCAAAATAAGAACAAAACAACAAAAATCCAATGTGTAGAAGTTGAGATATTGAATCTCTATTAAATAAATGCAGTAAAGCACTTAGAAACAAGTAGCCCTAAAAAGGTTACTTTAGGTCACGCTGGACCAGGGCAAAGTCAAAGTTCGGGCCAACCGTGATGGAGTGCCAACCAGCCACAGGACCTATGAAGGCCTTAGTGAACAAAGTACCTTTCCTGGTCGCAAAAAACGAGATGCATTAATGTTGAGTCCCGCAGGTGCAGGATGCGTCGATCTTCTCCATGCAGTGAAGGCAGTGTCATACTAAAAAACCAGAAGGTTGTACGTTACTCCTGGGGACAGTGATGTGCCCCTGGTAACTCAAAGGTCAGGTCGACATGTTTCGCACCTAGATGGTCATAAGGATCCGTGGCGCTTCCTCAGGACCAAGAATAAATAGTGATGTGAAAAGTGCAAGTGAGTGGAGGGATTATAACCCTCAGTGCAGTCAGGGCGGGCTAATGCTGTGAAAACCTACAGCTCAGTTTTATTTATTCTTGCCCACAGGAGTAACGTACAACCTTTGGGTTTTTTAGTATGACAAGGGTACCGCCACAATAAAGATACCCCTTCTCTGGTATCCCTTAGCCATTTTTATCCTTCACATACACTTTCACCGTGCACATAGGACCCACCCCACACACCCGCACTCATCTAACAGCTGTTCTTAAAAAGATCTCCGCTAAAGTGACCCATCGGGGACCCGTAGGGCATTGCAGCGCCGGCCCGATGAGGAGCAAACGCCCGATGATGAAGCATGACATCCTTCGGGGTGTGTGAGGGCAACATGAGACAAGACTTGTCCTTCCCCCTGCAGAGGGGGTTCTAGACCTAGGTTTACCCCCTTGCTTTTTTTTCTACTTCTTTTACTTCTCTTGCTGGTGAGTGGGTGAATTTTTTGCACCCCCACCGACGGAACAGTGACCCTCTTTTTTGGTTTCACGACTGTGCCAATCTCACCAAGATGCAGCTCTGGTGATACACTGTCCGATGCATCGATCTCTGAAAGCAAAGCGCTGGTTCCGATGGGATGCGTTTATTTTACTCCCACAACCGGATTGATGTTCCAGTTCTGCTACATGCAGACAGGAGACACGCCAGAATCTTTGTTGCAAAACAGCTGCAGAACCCACTTCTGAGGCCCAGAACTTGGAGAGGGCACCTTAGCCAGGAGTCGCACTCGCAGAAAGCAGAATCCACCAGCACCAGCAGAATTGTAGGAAGTCTTATGTGTCCCTGAGACTTCAGGAAACAGGAGGAAAATCAGCAAGTCTGTGGAGATCACTTGGAGGAAAGGCAGAGTCCATCTCTCCTTCAGCAGAGTAAGGGAACACCAGGGCAACAAGCAGGAAAGCAGTCCTTCCAGAAAATCAGTTTAGCTGAATTCTTTGAGCAGCACAGCAGTCCTTCTGACAGAGGTTCAGTTCAAGATCCAGAAGTATCTGATTTTAGGGGATCAGAGACCTGTACTTAAACCCAAAAGTAACTTTGATGTAGGGGGTCACTTCAAAGCAGTTCTCTGAAGTGCACAAGAATATTTTTCAACCCAGTCCTGTCTGCCAGGCTATCTGTGGGGGGAGGGGGTAATCAGTGCTTTGTGTGTGAAATGAAATGAAATACCAGCATTTGTAAAGTGCACAGCTACCTCCGGAGAGGTGTCCTGGCACTGGGGGCCGTCGGGAAGGTTAAGCAAGCTATTGCCCAGAGTCACATGGTGCTGGGCTAACCTGCCACCGGCGATCGAACCGTGAACCCCTTGGTCCGGAGTCAGGCACCCTGACCACTGCGCCACACCTCTTCCACTAGGAAGAGTGTGGGGATAGGACATTACCATTGGAAGTGTAAATGTCAGCCATTCCTCTCTGCCCAGGAAGACCAATCAGAATGCAGACGAATACAGATGAGTGCTCAGAATGCGGATGAGCTCCACCTTCCTGTGTTTGTACGTGTCTAGAGGAAATGCACAAAGTGCAGCTATCACCCATCCCAGACGTGTATTGGAGACAGTCTGTTAGGCACAAAAGAGCTAAAAGGAGAGAAATGTCCACTTTTTAAAAGTAGCATTTCTAAAACAGTAATGTTAAATCTAACTTCACCAGTTAAGAGGATTTATCAAGACCATGCCAAACATATGAAACATGAACAATCTACTCCTCTCTGATCAGAAATTACAGCTTAAAAGTGTACTAAGGTATTCACAATGCTAACCTATGAGAGGAGTAGGCCTCACAGTAGTGAAAAACAAAATAGGCTGTTTGTCACAACCAGGACATGTAAACCATGAATGTACCTGTCCTACCTTTTACTAATACAGCATCCTGCCCTATGGGTTACCAAGGGACTCCGTTAGGGGTGACTTATATTTAATAAAAGGGGAGTTTATGGCTTGGCAAGTAGATTTAAATGCCAAGTCGAATTGCCAGTAAACTCAACACACAGGCACTGCAATGGCAGGCCTGAGACAGGTTTGAAAGACTGTTTGTGTGGGTGGCACAATCACAAACTTGTAGCATGTAATTTAATTTACAGGCCTTGGGTATATGATATACCACTTTATAAGGGACTTAAAGGTAAATTAAATATCCCAAACTGGTGTAAGTCAATCATAACATGTTTAAGGGAGAGAGCACATGCACTTTAACACTAGTTAGCAGTGGTAAAGTGCTCAGGGTCCCAAAATCACAAAATACAGGAAAATTGAGGGAGGCAGGCACAAATTTGGGTGAGGACCACCCTAAGGCTGTCAGGTCTAACAGCAAGGAGGCGGGGTGCACTACCAGGCCAGACACACCCCTAAGGTGGGCTGCCTGATGTGGTTCACGAAGGAAGGATAGCACCATTTTGATTTTGGTGGAATTAGGAACTCTGAGTCAGGGTTATGCCCACTACCCACAGGAAGGGTTAATATAGGCGGTGTAGTCAACCCAGGGGCAGGTAGCCCATTGGGTACTACTTTCACTCCCCTTAATGCCCCTAACTTGATTATTTAGGTGCCCCCCTGACACCAGGAACTTATATTCGTCTGCATAAAGAAAGAAGAAGAAAAAGAAGAGCTGAAGAAGCAAGAACTATGGACTGCTGGTGGACTTTGTTGCCAAACCCTGCCTGCCCACCTGCTCCTGATCTGACAATTGCGACAACCTGACTCATCCTGCAGCTGTGCATCCTCCAAAAGCTTTGAAGGGCCTCCAGAACTTCATCAAGCCATCAACATCTCCCTTGAAGTGGAGGAGCCTCTTCCTTGCAGCCTGCACCGACCGCAACATACAGTTCACCATTCTGCTGACTACTGGGTCCACCAATGTAGCAGCCATCCAGTAGGAGATCACAATGCTGCTAGAGGTCAGATCCATCTCCTCACCAAGTGAGAAGATGCCAGGACCAACTGGAGGTGCCCAGCACCAATACCCGGTGTGCCAGATCCCTTGCAGCAAACAAAGATTGTTTTAGTCCAATCCGGACTCCAAAGCTGCCAAGTTCAAGCAGCTGACAACAGACATCAGCACCATGGAGGCCAGCACCACGAGTGTCCCAGTTGTCCTGTTCTGTCCCCCTTTGTAGGTCTACCCGAGACCCACGGGTGCCTTTGATGAACGAGAACAAGCTGACCAAAACCTTCTGCACCTGAGCTCCCCAGCCCAGTTCCAAGACAACTGATGGTGCTCCCCTGCTCTTAGGACTCCCACAAACCAAGCCCCCTGTTGGAAGTGCCCAGACTTGTCCCCAATTCTCACTCTGCTGCCTGTTTCTAGGTGGATACCCTCTTTTCCTACATGTAGTGCACAAGGCTACCAACCTCTGCACCTGGACACTCCAGGACAGGTAAACTTAAACTGCTGGTTGTACTTAGGACTTTGACCTCCTAGCACCTTAAGTCCTAAAGGGGACCCCTGAAAATCATTTACAAATACCCTTATGCAGTTTATGCCTTTTTCTCCATAGGAAAGCATTACCACATAAACACGCATTTGACTGAACATTTTTCTTACCTTTAAATATTGCTATTACGAAAGTGCTTACCCAATTACGAAGATCTTGGTGTTAAAATAAATATAAAAATACTTCCTATTTTTCTAAATTGGTCTAAAGTTTCTTCTTGAGTGTGTGTCTCATTTATTGACTCTGTGTTTAACAAATGCATTAACACTACCCTCTGATAAGCCTAAACTGCTCACCCATACTACCACAAAAGAGAGCATTCGGGATTATTGATTTTAGCCCTGTAAGCAAATAAGGGTTGTCTGGACTTTCTACATGGTATACATCGTTTTGGTATACCACATCAAACGCTAGCTTCCTACTGCTACCTATCGCTGAATGTAAGTATTACTTCACAAAAAAGTTAATACTCAAATTAAACTCATTTTCTAAAACAATTTCTATTAATAATTAAATATATTATATCTAGTGCTTTTCTGAAAATTGGGAAAACACTTCATTCAGACCAAGCTATCAATCATTTTGTAAGAAATAAGCAAAGAAAATTATTCTTAATAATAAAGTAATTTACTTTTGAAATGTAAATATACGGTTTCAAATAGTATGGATTATTTTAAAATAGTTTATGTCTGCCAACTGTGAGAAGCTGCTGAACACCAGCAGGGGGTCAAATTTGCTATTCTATACACTGCCCTTTTGCCAACTCGGGGAAGATGCTGAACACTCCCTGCATCAACTTGGGTAAGGTGCTGGACACTGGCAGGTGGCAGATTTACTCTTCTAACCTCCACCATGTGCTAAATTGGGGAAGATGCTGGATAGTGGAAGGGTAGCAGGTTTATGATTCCCAACTCTGCCGTGTGTCAACTGGGGGATGGTGTGAGAAACTGGCAGGGGATGAATTTACTATTCCCAACTCCGCCTCTGTGCCAACTAAGGGAAAGAGCTGTTACACTTGGTGACATAGTAGTAAAAACTACCAAGCACAACTGTTCTGCTGCTGAAACAGATTTGGAAGTGAGAGAAAATGTACAGCACATTAAAGCATTAAAGCATTTGGGGCTACCTCAAATGAACCCTGTGGCTCAATATTGAAGGAGGTAGCTCAGAATATCACCTTGCTTGTTGGTAGTAGAATGCCCACAATTCATAATCTTAGAAGAATGGTGCAATTTAAAAAAATAGATGAGTGATTCCCAACAAACAACTCTTCATTCCTGCCCTGATATTAGCATTTCCTCACAAACCTTTCCTTCTCTATCACAACCAACACCCTAAAAAATGTATTCTAATCTTTGCAAATTTCATAATACAGTTACTCTAGAGTTCTAAAGAGTTAAGAGGAGGGAAATAGCCACTTTCTAAAAGTGCAATTTCTAAAAAGTAATGTTAAATCCAGCTTCACTAGTAAAGAGGTTTTAACAAGATCATGCCAAACATATGAAACATGAAAAAGCTACTCCTCTCTGATCAGGAATTACAGCTTAAAAGTTTATTAAGGTATACTTTTCACTGTGAAATGTAGACGATGGATGACCCCTTCAAATCCACACCCCATCCATTCATCCACATTTGCACAATAAATGTTAACATTAATCATACTAATATCCCACTGATTTACGGTTTACTCCCTGACAGCAATCCTAAACCTATACTACATTTTTAAGAGGTCTCAAATCAAAAACAATAAACAAAAGCCCTAGGGAAATAATAACTGATTTTGAATTACAGAACACAATTGGTAAACTTTACCCAATTAGCCAAATTAGCCAAATTCAAGGATTTTATTTTTTACTTTTCCTAGGCATGTTGGAAAAAATTCAAAAAACATTGTTAGCTGAGGATTACATGTCAATCAGTATATTACAATTCGAGCTTAAGGAAGTTAACAACTTTGGGCCTGATTATGATGTCAGGAGGACTTACGTCTGCCCGACGTCGTTGCGGTCTTGGGAGTCACCAACTTCCCGTTGGCAGCCCTGACACCGCTATTACAATGCGACCGCACATGGTGTGGTCACATACTCCCATTTCCCTATGGGAGCTTGTGCTGTGGCCGCAAGGCGGCCATAGCACAAGCTCCCATAAAGAAATGGGAGTTTCTGTTAATTCCTGCACCGTGTGGCAGGCACTTCATGGTGCCTGCCACATGGTGCAGGGAATAACAAGGGGACACCATAGGTGTCCCCTCCTCCCCCAACCAGAGGCCGCAGGGAAAAGGGGGCCCTGCTAGGGCCCCCCTTAAATCGCTAATCCCAAAAGCAGAAACGCCATCCTGAGGGATTACGGTGAGGCCTCTGACTGGCCGTCGTAATCCAGCTGGAATGACCAGCCGGTTTCACCTTCGACCGCCTGCATTGTAATGCGGCGATGCGAAACCTACAATGTGACACGGAAAGCCTCCGGTCGGATGCTTTCAGAACCACATCGTAATCAGGCCCTTAGTGTTTTGTGCACCCTGATTGTGTGGTTGACTTCCAAACATAAATTATACAATTAGAATTTTTCACACAAATTGAGGAAAAATTGCCTCCCCTTTTAAATATTTTGGAGATACATGCTCTGGCCATCTAAGCAGGCTGGGTCACAGGAGAAAATCATGCTTTCCAACTAAATGGTGGAACTGCTGCTCGCCGGTCTTAGATGGATGTGCAAAAATAAACAATGCCATTGAGCATTGGCATAACATCTTTAAAAGTTCAATTGGGAACGAACATCCCAATCTGAATCATTTTCTGGAAATTTTATAAAAAGAAAAAAAGTTTCCGGAAATGAGACAGATGCAGTCTTTAACGGGTAGTCTAAATCTTAACTGTCAAAAAAAGGTCTGAATGACTATTGGCCCAAATACAGCAATGTTATATTTCTGAAGGTTCAGAATACTTGAAAAATATTACATATATCCTGCACGATTAATCTTACTAACTTTTAAATTATGTTACTCTACTGTTCTAATCAACATACAAAAGTCCACAAAAATTTATCTAATTCTTTCGTAAGTTTCCATTGCCTCTTTTCTTTATCAGTGTCTTCCTGTCAACAGTAAATCACAGATAGAAAACTGTGATGTAAAAGATTAAATGGCTATTTTTTCATACGGGTTTTAAAAGAAGTATTCTGATGTTCTTTTAAACCTTAAGTTTAGAAAATAATATGCTTAAGTGTGTTGGTTTTACTTGCTGACACCCCTGTACTACAAATTACACAGTTAGGTGTCAATAGAATTTGTAACCATCATTTACATTTGCTTCCAAGCCTTAAAAATAAATCAGTGCTAAATTGTTATTTGCTAATATTTTATGTGCTGAATTGTTATTTTGCACTGATTAACTAAGCCATATGTTGAAGTAACAAGGGGGCATATTACCAAGGATTTGCGATAATTATTTGCAAAGCGTGCTTAGTGCTGTTTTTTTTATCGCTGGATTTCATCGCGGAGAAAACACGTTATTATCAACGCTTATCTCCAAGGCGATAAAAAATCCAGCGATAACGGCGAAACCCAGCAATAGCGCGAGAAATCCAGCGATAAATTCACTGCGCTAATGGAAAGCTTGCTAATAGGCAGGTGAGTACTTAACCTTACAATCCACCTCCCATTGACAAGATGGTTAAGTCAAGTTTTTATCAGGTGTTAAATTCCAGCGATAATCGTGGTTAGCGCGACTTTTTTTATCGCTTCGCGGGCATTGATAATAGGGGGAAGTTGTGTTTGCGACTGTTTGCAGTTGCTTTTAGTTGGGAACGCCTACTTTGCATGTCATTAGCGATAATTTTTGCTGACATGCAAAGCGGCAACAAAACGGCCGCCATCGCCATTAAGCTGTCGCTAACAGCTGTTAGCGACAGCTTGCTAATAGGGCGATAAAAATATTGCGCTTTATCGGCAAAAAGTGCGGCTAAAGTGGCGATACTGCCCTTGATAATATGCCCCAAGATTTCTTCGTACCCGAAGCACAGTTTTAGATTTCACAAGTGTGCAATCAAATATCTTTAATTGTATCCCTGTAGAGTGCTTGTTTAAAGACTTAGGGACACATTTATCAAACTTTCACTCAACACAACGCAGCAAGACACCCACGCTTCACCCATGGAACGCCTTCTCAAACTTGTAATGCAAGACAGCGGCTTGCACTGCCTTGCATTACACCATATTTACCAAGCAGTGAGGGCCACGCAAGGTGGCCTTTCATTGCTTTATAAATCTGATTTTAGTATTGCTTTGCTCTTGTGACAACATAAGTGATGCAAGGGCTATGCAATACATTGTTAAATCTGACCCACAGGACAGATTTATTTTGATTTTGCATAGGGATTGCATCACTTTTGTGCCACAGCTACAAAGCAAAATCTTTTTTGGTAGTCAATAGGCCATGCAAAGCCACGTTGCATGGTTTAGTCAATACAAAGTAAGGCAAGGCATTACCTTGCGTGGGGAAGGTGTTCCATGCGTGAAGCATAGCTATTCCCATGAATCCACCCATGGATTTTGACACATTCCCATATTTACTAACGCTAGTAAACCTGAGAATGTATCAAAATACTACTTCTTCACAAGTGAGGCGTAACGAGGAGGAATATATTTATTTCTCCTAGCTATTTCCTCTTTCCATGTGTGCTCCATTCTGCAGCACACATAGATAGAAAAGTACATTTCTCAGGCTTGTTTTGTGTAGGACAGTATCCCTTCCTGCACAAAAACAACCGTATCTGTAACATAGGCACCCTTGCACCATCATAAATCATTATTTCATCCTCTAAGAATAATAAAAAGACAGCTTGAAAAATATAACAGTGCTATGAAAGGTAAAGTGCAAATGCAGGGAGTGGCATTCTCATTATCACAGTGGGAACATCAAAACACACTTCTATTGTGGAGAGATTTTGTAAAAATGTTAGGCCACCCATGTGAGTTCTAACATTGGATATCCATAAGACCGGCCATAAAAAAATCAATTCTGGGACCAGCATATAAGGAGCAGAACAAGGCAAAGTGACAAGTGTTTTGTTTACTGATATGATCACACCGATAGGGGGGTAAGTCGTGTGACCGAACGCATTAAACAGGAAAAGCCACTTTTTTTTGGGGGGGGGGGAGTTTTATATAGCGCTAGCTTGACCCAAAGGTATCGGGTATCAGAGTGCTTTACACGAGCACCAGTTGCGTCTACATGAGGACACATTCATTTTTGTTAGGCACGGGGAGATTAAGTGATTTGCCCAGAATCACAGGATGTTGGCGTCCTTGCCGAGACCCGAACCCAGTTCCCCAGATTTGAGGTCGACCACCGTAGCCGTTAGCCTTAAAATGTAACATAGAGAACCTCAAGAGGGAGAGATAGCAGCGGTGATCTGGGTTTGTTACCAAGAGTAGGTATGGTTCTATATTAGCAGTCATGGAGATCGTACCATATCTATTAATTGCTACCATGGATTGGGCCTTCTGAAGCCTTAATTTAGAGCGATGGTTCAGAAAACATTTTGTCACCTCATCTTTGGTTTTTAAAGTTATTTGGACAGGATTTGTGAACAGATCTTTCATACAGCGCCAGGATACCCGTAGGGTGACAGTTTTGCGCTTTATAAATTCAAAAATAAATAAATAAATAAATAAATACCTATAGATTCAAAGGTTTCTTTCAGGTAGGTGAACCAGGGATTTTGGGCCATTCCATTCAAAGAAAGACAATCGGAAATGCAAGATTGGACCAACTCTAACTCGGGGTTTGTCCAAGTCAGAATCCACAACAGTAAAGGTGCCAGACCCAGTGTGTCTTCTAAATAACTAAGGCCTAATACTTCATGGCATATCAATGTGGCAGTCTCTGGGGGCACCATTAGTAATCTCCACAAAAAACAATTTTCCACCTGTTGGAGAGGGGTTGTGTTTTCATACACACATAAACCCACTACTTGTGCCCCGGCAGCAATACATTTGGCTTTATAGAAGTGGATACATTATTTAATGGGTTTCTGTCCCATTCTGTGAAAACATCTCAAAATTGCCTCAGTATTTCATTTTAAAAGTTCAATTCTGGCAATTAAAAGTGATTTCCAATAAAAGGAGGAACTAAAAAGGATACCTAAAAAGTTAAAATAATTTACTTTCTCTAAATAGGAGGTCCCCACCACAAAAGTTTTTGATTTAGTACTACGTGGGCCACAGGCCATAAAAAAAGACTGGGGGCCTCATTTACAAGGAACTGACGCATCTACATAGATGCGTCAGTTTCCTTGTGCCAGCGCCAAATGTCCTTGCGCCACCATGGATGCGCTGTATTTACAATACAGTGCTCCATGGTGCAAGGATTAACCGATGCATCAGAAATTCTGACGCATCTGTTGGCACAAAAGTAACGCATTGCTGGAGTTGCTCATGAAAGTTTCTTAACCCATTCAGCAATTCAGTAAGGTTTTACCGAATTGGAAAAAGATTTTGCATAATAACAAAAAGCCATTTTGAGGTTGCAAACCATGTGATTTTGTGAATCACAGGCTTTGTGACCACAAAATGGCTTTGTACATTAGCCCTGAGTTCTGTTTTAAATACATCATCCTAATAACATCAGTAAAGGAGCACCAGATGCTTCCTATTTTGGTTTCACTCCAAGATGGACACTATAGAGAGTCTATCCAGAGTATGCCTGTGACCTGTCCTTCATTTGATGCTGTGTCTATTCTATAGAACATTCAACATGCATTTCTTTAACAAGTGCAGTCTGGTGGGTGCCTCTTCTGTTTCCTCAATTGACTCAAGAGGGTCCCTATGCTTACTGTTTATAAGCAGAACATTCATGTGGGCTACTCTTCTGGTATTCTTGGGAGAACCAATAGAGCTTAAAGTAAGCAGCGTAGAATAAATGCACTCCTATTGGTTGCTATTCTGATAGTCCTGGCTAGACTCTGAATAATATTACCATCGCTCCCTATCATATGCTCCCACCTGGGAATTACTCTGCTATCACTCTTGGGTGGACACTATAGAACAGTCCCATGGCTGCTTGTTACCAGTGCATTCCTGTTAGGTTATTAGGTTGATAAATCGTCACTATTGGGAGCACTTTAAATTGCATTACCACTGGCCACCAGTAATCCATGAATGTCAATGGGCTGTTGATTTATCATACCTGGAAGAACTCTCTGGAGCATTTACCATTGCGGCAACCAGTAATTTCCCTTGGTGGCTCCTCAGTCTGTCCTCAATCTACTCCATGGAACATCAATTCTTGTGGACTATAACTAATGAATTGCTGTGTTTCTCACCCTTGCCGCTCCCGAGTAGACTCTAAGGTGCATTTACTTTGCTGTCTGTAGCCAGTGTATTCCATGTGGTGGCTCCACTGACTCTATAAAGTACTACCCTGGTTGCATACACTCTGTGCGTTTCTGTAGGCTGTTCCTCTGCCTTTCAAACCAAGAACCAAATCCCTCTCAAGCAAAGTGAGCAAGATTACATGCACACCTACCACTCTAGTTCAATCCACCCCAGACATCATCAGAGCTACAGGACTGCACTAGTATAAGGATTACACTGCAGTACTCATCTAACACAGCACTAAAACACTTATTTTCTAGGCCTTTTAAAGGTTTATAGGTCTTTCTCATTATGCTCTATCTTCCAACCACATGCAACAATAAGTTTGTGTAAAGCACATACATTTATTCCCTTATATCTCGAAATTTGGCCACAAGTTGAAGTGCAGTCAACGATGGCAGGATAAGAACAATACTCTATTCAACTAAGGACAACACAAAAATGCTATCCACATAGGCCATTCTGTAATCCAACACTGTGAAAAATGTGGTTGTTGGTTGAGTCGGGGGTTAAACCTACGCAAGCAACAGTCACAATCTGTGTCAGGGTGTAGCACTAAAGTCACTAAATTAACCTCTGGGGGGACCTCTGAGGGTTCAAGGCAGGCTTCAGGCAGCAGAGTAGTCTTTCAAGGTGCAGGAAAGCAGTCCACTGAAGTACACAGCAGGCCACAGCAGCAAAGCAGTCATATTAGAGCCCTTTCACAGGTGCAGAAAGTGAACTAAATAGTGAGTCTGAGGTTCCTATTTTTATACCTGGTGCCTTCTTTTTTGGTCGCATGGCACAAATGCAGTCAGGCTTAAATTAGAGACAATGTGCAAAGTATTTATGCAGAACATAAACAGTAATAAAGTGAAAACACAAAACAAGGAAAATCCTCTACCAATTCAGAAAAATAGAGTACATTTTAATAATTTATTTACCACCAAAATGACAAAAAATAAATCAGTAGAACCAAAGTTATGAATTTGTAACGTTGAAGTTAAAAACTAGTATCTAAAAGATCAAAGCGCCAACTGCAGATATCGAGTCATGCAAGACCAGATCTAGTTGCAGCAAAGCAATCCTCCGAAGTACACTGCAGGCCACAGCAGCAAATCAGTCCTCTGAGAGTCCTTCTGCAAGTCCAGAAAGTGAACTGAAGA
The DNA here is from genome assembly GCA_963921515.1 of Calotriton arnoldi. Lineage (NCBI taxonomy): Eukaryota > Metazoa > Chordata > Amphibia > Caudata > Salamandridae > Calotriton > Calotriton arnoldi. The sequence goes on from CAWUFW010002971.1 coordinate 410,555, forward strand.
GCGGGTCTGAGCATCCTATTTTTAGACTTGGTGCTTTCTTTGAAGCAGGGGGAAATTTCTATAGTTTCTCTTTGAAGTGCTTGGAATTTACTGCTTCATCTGCTCTGATGCCAGTCTGACTTCAGGCACAATGCATTCATGTGAAGTCCTTTGTGAAGGCAGGGCACAGTTTATTAATTTGCAAGTGGGGTTGTGCCAGGTACCAATCCCCGATCCTGCCACTAGATGGCCCATCCAGGCATAACTAATCCCTTTATTGTGTGGCTGTCTGGGAGGAATATACAAAGTCCAACTGCCAACTACACCCAGTCATGTGACCCAGTAACAGGCACTAAATAGCTAGGGCAGGGAAAGGCCCACTTTCTAAAAGTGGCATTTTAATAATTGTAACTTAAAATATGACTTTACCATTAAAGAGGATTGTACATTTCAATTTTATCTGACACCAAACTCAAAATCTTCACCTGCTCCCAATCAAAAGATTAATTTTCAAACAAAACGGTACCCCCTACACCACAACGTTGTCACTAATGAACGTCAGAGACCACACCACTTTTCAGTGTCTCCTAAGCAAATGAAGGCTCCTTCTTTCCTTGTAAGTTTCTCCCTATTACTCCTCACTTTCTTATAACCTTGATGAGAAATAATTAATATATTTTTATCTTCCATAGTACATACTGGCACACATATAGAATAGATGATCATAAATAATAAGAGGTTTGCAAAAATAAGTATTTTTACTATATATCGTTACATTACACCCACAGTATATTTATTAGACAGTGTAAGACAAACAGACAAAACACAGTAATGACAGTTCTAGAAAAGGAGCACTTAAAAAATTCTAAAACATACATTCAATTCAACATTACAAAGATTGACTTGTTGTCTGCAAAAATATACGTGTCCAACATATATATTCAGGATATATTCTTTTCCCTCAGAGTTTTGGTCCATGTGACCCTTTGTAGTCGGAATTCATTTGTTGGTCCTGCTTGACCCTCCTATATCCCTCTTTTATCAGGATGTATATATCCTGGCCACGTTTTTAAGTATGCCATTGCGTTTTGACCTTCTCGGTGGTCCTGAAATTTTAGCGAAGGTCTTCGACAGGGCTATGACTTTACTTGTGTGGGACACTGTATAAGAGAAAAACAAGTAGAGGTTTTCTTGCCAGTTCTATAGGACTTTTTTAAGAAAAGAAGAAAGAACATGCTCTTAGTCACCCAAAATGGCATTGAAAATAGCTTAAACTTCACATACCATTCTTTTCTTGCCAGTGAGCTCCACCTTATATTTTAACAGGAGTTTTGTTTTTGAGGTGGGGAGTTTGAGTCCACTCAGTATCCTTCAAGCCATGTGTGGATAGAAGTTCATTTACTGTGAGTACAAGAAACCACATGTAAAAATGAAGACATTGCGGAGGACTCAAGGGGTATATGTGGGAATCTCCATTTGGTTCTGTTAACATACCTAATTCTCCGAAGCGCCCTGGTTTGTGCGAGTGAGATGTAACACATCCCGCTCCTATTCCTGTGGGGAGAGGAGAGGGATCCATAGGCTTCCTTTGATATTTAAAATATAGAGCACAGCACACTGAGTTTTAAATTTCAGGCATACCTTATGTGTCTGTAGCGCCCATGCCACGACATCTGCGGGCAATAATGTCCTCTGTGCGGGGACTTCCGGTCCCTAAGAATGAGAGGGCATACATGTAGAAGTAGATCACAGTGGCAGTAACGGCTTAAGCCTGCTACACCGACAGGTTGTGCATGCCTGCGTGACTCGAGGGCTTGCCTTCAAACCTCCGTGCTTCACTTGTCACACAAACACTTCTCTGATGGAACCAAAAGGAAGCATGGAGTGCTGTCGCTGTGAAATGTATTTTCCCATGGTGTGTTTGTCCAATACGATAGCTTACTGCAGGAGTGTGTTCGATTTCATTACCCGGTAGAAACTGGCTTTACGCCAACACCTTCCCATGTCTGTGGGGTCATGAGACATGATCCCCTACCTCTAATGCATTTGTTGGGCATACGTATTATTCTGGCCCTCCTACTGGGAATTTAAGTGTGATATTGTGGTCTTGATTTGTGTTTCATAGGGCCCTCCTACTGTAACACATTGGGAATTGTGGGAGCTTGAGTCCCTTAACATTAGTGTGTTCTTCCCGATACCCATTTTGGAACTGATTTGAATCATATTAAACTAAAGTACAGTCTTACCACTCAATTCAAACGAGTGAGCACAATGGTGTGTCTTCTGTGATCTATATTGATTTTTAGTTCAAATTAAAGTAATCACTTATCCTTAATTATCCTTATCCATGAGTATTGATAAACATTTTCGCACCCACACAAATTTGTTATATATCCAATCAATCAATCAATCAATCAGGGAATTGTAAGCGCGCTACTCACCCGTGAGGGTCTCAAGGCGCTGAGGGGGGGGGGTCCGCAGATCTGTTTAGCCGAAGAGCCATAGCATAGCATAGCGTATAATGTTGTAAAAAGGATATCACAACCCATTAAAGTGCCATAGGGATGTATTCATACATCCAACATTTATGTGTGTGTGTGATACATACAGCAATAGTTACCATCTCTTCATCTTATTCTGGCTGGGGTAATTCAAATTTTTGTTAGAATTGTAATAATAAAATGTAAAACTTTGATAATTGAATCTGTGTATGGAACAGATTTTTGTATCCAGAACGACTGTATTTCATTTTTTGCTAAGGGGCTGTTGTCTCTAGAATTACTCGGGTACCCTTGGTCCCTTATGATCTTTGGTTTTCCCTTGTGTACATATACTATGTTTTAGGAAGTAAATCAATCAATCATTGGGTTTGTAAAGTGCAGCTACTCACCCAAGAAGGGTCTCAAGGCGCTGAGAGGGGGGGCGTGCTGCTCCTGGGTGTTCACAGGGCTCCGTCAAAGAGCCAGGTCTTGAGGTCCTACAAGAACTTGGGGAGTGATGGTGTCTGTCGGAGGTGTAGAGGGAGGGAGTTCCGTGCCCTGGTAGCGAGGAGAGAAAAGGAACGTCCTCCTGATCTGGTCTTCTTGATGCGTGGTACAGTCGCAAGGGAGAGCTGGGCCGAGCGTAGGGATCTTTGGGGTGCATGGAACGCGAGGCGATGGTTCATGTAGGTGGATCCGATGTTGTGGAGGGCCTTGTGGGCGTGAGTGAGAAGTTTGAAGGTGATTCTTTTCTCGACGGGGAGCCAGTGTAGTGTCTGTAGGTGTTGGCTGATGTGGCAGTGGCGCAGTAGGTTGAGGACTAGTCTGGCGGCAGCATTCTGGATGTTCTGGAGTTTGCTGGTGAGGTTCTAGTTGATCCCGGCGTAGAGTGCATTGCTGTAGTTCAGTCTGCTGCTGATGAGGGCGTGCTGGACTTGGCCCTTTTTGGCAGGGTCACCCCTGAACTTTTTGCCTTAAGCTCTGACATGATGGTAGTGGTTTTAGGCCTCTGGGCACTTTAGCACTGTGGCCCAGTGTAAAGTGCGTGCGCTCTCTGTGTACGTGTGGTGAGATTGGCCTGCCCTCCCATAGGAATGCATGGGGGATAAGTGTGTCCATGGTAATTCCTGGTGTGAGAGGAGTGCAGGGGCGAGTTTAGTATGTATGAACTCGTGAGAATAAATGCTGCACAATGGTGTGCGCAGATTTATGGTGACTGGTGGAGAAATGCCACTTCTAGAAGTTGGCATTTCTGTGTGCTATGTGTCTGCCTGCCTGATGTGAATTGCATGTCTGGCTTGTGATTGACAGGAGCTGAGGGGTGTGGGTGGCTCCAGGAGAGGCAGGATGAGTCAGCGCTAGGCTGAATGGGACACCTGGGCTGAGAGTAGTGGGAGGAGAAATCCCCTGACACTGAATAGGACTGTGCCCAGGCTGTACAATGCTGGCTCCGCCCCCGTGGTGTGTCTGATCACCTAGCCCCCACCTGACAAAGGGGCAGGGGAGCTTGGCAAAACAAAGTGCTCCAAATCCCCCCTAAACCAGTTCTGACTGGTATCCCCAAGCCCTGTGCTGTGACACAAAGGGAAATGCTGATATAAATATAGGGGCTGTGACCGCATGGTTGCTGTTCAGTTCCTGTTCCAGAATCCTGCTGGGCTGTGCTGCTGCTGGGGCCCAGGGGGGGCTGCCATGAGGGCTTGCCTCCCTGGGCCCTGCATTGCCCCTTTATCCCTAAAGGAACTTTGTGCTTGGGGACCCTTTACCTTGCTTTTTGATCCTCCAGGACCTTGGAGGAGCTTGTTCTGCATTTTTTTTGTACCTAAAGGACTGCCTGCTGCCCTAGCGCCTCGTGAGCGCTATGTTTCTACTGAGGAGCAAGCAGGTTTTGCAGCGCTGAGCTGCCTGAAGAGACAGCGAGGGAATCCCTGGCGTAGGGATTCCCCCGTGATGATGAGAGCGAAGCGGGAGCCCACCCCGCATTTATGATGTAATTAGTGCGCGTGTGCCCACCCCGCGTCTTCTCTTTTTAATTAGTGCGCGGGTGCCCACCCCGCGTCTTTGCTTTTATTTAATTAGTGCGCGGGTGCCCACCCCGCGTTTCACCGCCGCAGCCCCGCTGAAGAAATCTGTTCCCGGCCGCTGCAGCGCGACCAGGAAGTCAGGCACATCTGCCTGGGACGTGGGCGGAGCTAAATGGCCGGCCAATGGCAGCACGGCCGAGGAGGAAGTCCGGGGACGCGGGGCTCCCGTGTGCGAGGGAGAGCCCCGCAGTGTTGGTGGTGCAGATTGCGGTGCAGGGGGCCCGAGGCACATTGTCAGTGCCTGCCCCCTGCCGCATTGAAGGAGAGGGAGTGGCAGATCTGAGCGGGGCTCCCGTGAGCGGTTGGGAGCCCCGGCGCCGGTCCCGAGCGAACCAAGGAGAAGACAGGGAACGTCTTGGCCAAATGCAGGGCGAGGCTCCCATGTGGTGAGGAGAGCCCCGCCTGCTGCTGCACCTGCTGACCACAAGGAGACCCCCGGTGAGTGAGGGCTTTCCTGCACAATGAAGTGCACCGTGGGGGCATTGTCCTAAAAGAGGAGCCCCGGGAAGGAGGGGGGCTCCCCAGTTACTACTAGGCACCAGCTCTTCTCCCCGCAGTCCGTGGACGGCACAGTGGAGTGCCGTGGGGGCGAAGTTGCTATTTAGAAGACCCAGAGGGGGACTTGGGCCACGTGGATATTGGTAGCCCCAGAGAGGGCCCAGTGAAGGCCCATGCCTCAGTGATGATCACAGCTGCCCAGCAAGTAGTGGGCAGCTGCGCCGTTTAGGCCATTCTTTCTTTAGGGACATGTCTCTTGAGTTAGGATGAGATGCACTCCTTTGCCCCATACATTCACAGCTGCGCTGCACCTAGTGCAAGCTGCAATGTTTAGGTCTGCGCAATGGCGCACCCTTGACTTCTGCTGCATTGGCAGCAGCCCTGACATTTTGGACACAGGGCATTTGAGCCCCCTTTGAGAAGGCCAGTTGGCCAGGGGGACTGTGATGTGATTTATGTGGTGCTAGGAAATGTGATTCTTGTATTGTGATTTACGCACCGTGTTTTATGCCTCTGACTGTGGTTTATGTATGAGGTTATTTGCCTAATATGGTTTATGCTTGGGAGGTTATCCTCCACTGTGATTTATGCCCCTAATGTGAGTAATACTTAGGAGGTTAGGGTCTAAGATGTTAGACTGGTGAGGTTGGCGCAGAATGTAATTTGCGCCTAATGTGATACTGTGCATAATGTGGTTTATGTTACAGGCTGATGCTGAGTACAGTGGTTACCAGTAATTACTGGCTGTACGTTTACGATATGTTTTACTTTTACTAAGTTCACTTTGTGCTGGTTCTGACAGTGGTCCAGTGGGCCCTGTCAGGTGTAAATAATCCCATTGTAAATATGACCTAGTGCCAGGTGGCACCATGTATGTTATGTGAGTACTATTCTAATGTGTTATGAGAATACAAAGGCTATTTTTTATATAACCTTGTGTGGAGTTCCTTTTGTAGTGTGCCTAGGGTGTTCCTGCTGTGTGTGTGTGTGTGTTGCGCAAACGCTTTACACATTGCCTCTGGGATAAGACTGACTGCTCGTGCCAAGCTACCAAGGGGGTGAGCAGGGGTTATCATCAGTGTGTAACTCCCTTGCCCTGACTAGAGTGGTGGTTTCTGCCTGGCTTTGGCACAAGCCTTAGCCAACCAGAAATCCCATTTCTAACAGGGCGTGTGTGATGGTTTTCCTGTGTAGAGGGGAATCTAGTTGAAGGTTTTTCAGAGCAGGCAGAGGGGGTGGTAGCAGGAAGAGTTGGCAGCGTTTATCTGGCGGTCCATTTTGAGTTCGGAGTCCAGGATGAAGTAAGCACAAGCTCTTTAGCACTGTTTAGCAGTGGTAAAGTGCATAGAGTCCTAAGTCCACCAAAAACTAATTCAGAAAAATAGGAGGGTGAAAGCTAAACGTTTAGGAGAACCCCACCCTAAAACTGACAGGTCTAGTGAACACTTTTTCAATGAAGCATTTCTTTAAGCTGCAGCATGCTACTTGTCTCCAAATGTACATTCATGCTGGATCAAGTGTATTAAGAACCATACAAATAATATCATATTTATACATGACATATAATTATCATAATAATTTTGATCTTAACAGGGTCTTATTTAAAGCCTGATTACTTTCAATCACAAGTGTCAACCATGGGGACACTTCCCTACATTTTTATGTTATTGATTTAGGTTTTCGTTGATCGGCCTACTAGCATGACATTGTAACTTGAAAATAAATAACTTCCAAGCCTTTGGGTAAAGGGCACAGAAATTCATTACTGTTTATCTCATTATAATAATATCTCGCTATCAAATACAGACTTCTAGTTGTCATGTACTAATTTTGTTTGGTCGTCATATTGGAAAGAACAAGATTCCGATTCATCTCCTTCTGGCGACAGACTTTGACTTGTATAAAGATTGAACTTTTGTAATCTGTGTCATGACGCTCCCATGGTAATTAGAATGGAAATTGAAGCCGTGGTCCAGCTCTCCCTTTCAAAACCAGTTCATTTTTTTCTATTACGCCTCAAATATTATCTACAAAGTAAAAGAAGAAAAGCAAGGACCACAGCTATCTGCTGGTTCACAATTTAAAAGATGCTTGACATTTGCATTTACGTCATTATTAATGTCCATAAAGACTCTAATTATAATAATATAGGGCGTGATCTATGAACATCTATTCACAAACTAGGTTGTTGCACACCGCCTACTGTGAGAATGGCTGTGCAGTCTTAAAGGCAACCTAATTACTAAATGTGTTGTATTGCAAATTTTCCATTTGCAAAGGTGCTCAGAATGACCTGCCTAGTCAGTATTAGTCAGATCACAATTTTTGACCACTTGTGTTTGGATGCAAATCGAGGGATAGAGTCCTGCAAGGGGCAGCAAAAGACCTCAAACCTGCACTTGCATTCCCAAACAGGGAATATTTTTATTACAGCTAACCCTTGACCTTTAAAGAGACAGATTTTAAAAAAATCTTGCACATTTATGGACCCCTGATTCCCTCCCTCCCTCCCTACCCCCCACGGCATCATAGGCTGCTCTGAAAAGAAAAGCTGTCCAATGGAGAAGCTCACTCTTTCAGAATCAGTTATAACCCCAACTAGGTAACTGATCAGTGGTTTGGGGTTTGCTTTCCAACTTCTAAATAGGAGAGAATTGCTCGTTTCACTCCCCCTTCTATTTATTATTCAGAATGAGCAATAACAGCCCTTTTACAAGCCAGAAAGACTTATCCTATTTGAAAAACGTTTTCACATCTTGTATAAAGCCATTTTGAGGTTACAAATCGTCTGATTTTGTGAAGAACAGGGTGGCAACGCCAAAAGGGCTTTCTCATCAGGGTCCTAAATATTTTACTAGTACAATGCATTTTTCCCAGAGCAATGGTATGGGGTTCGTTGTGGAACGGTGATGTGTTAGAGTGGGAGTTGGCACACAGAATACCCACAAACATGTAGCATTTGGGTATTCAGGGGCATATTTATAATATAGTGGTGCAGTGCAGCAAAGCAAGTCACCTTGCTGTGCTACACTGCATCACTGGAAAGGGCAGGAATGCACTGTATTTAAGGCATACAGTGCATTTCTGACTTTTCCCCCTGCATTGACGCACAGTGGGCAGCCTACCACCAACACAGGCACCCTTGCACCATGGTGCAAGGGAGCCTGCATTGCATGCATGATTGGTTTTGTGCAGTAATGGATATCTTCCTACACAAATAACAATCCTGGGGACGCATATATATATATATATATATATATATATATATATATATATATATATATATATATATATATATATATATATATGAAAAAGGAGAAAGTTGCCACTTCGTTGGGATGCACTCACTGAGGGTAAGCCAAAATTCAAGGCAGCACACTAGAAACCTCTCCCCACACGGGTACTGCCGACGCGTTTCGGATAACCTCCTTCCTCTGGGCAGTTTGTAGAAAAAGGAGAGGCAAACAACAGGCTAGCAGAACATCCCCTCTTTATTTCTAAAAGTCTCAAATGCAAGTCAGGTGAGTTGATACTTGCATGCTGGGACTGGTAGTCTTGACTCCCAAGTGGGCGTTGCCTCGCAATTTCCTCAAAGTTAATGGTGGGACAACCAAAGTTCCAAAGCGGCGCCGGTATAGCTAAGGCTCCCCAGCTCCGTATCGCCATGCCAGTGCAAATGCCACGGACCTGCTAAGGATGTCGCAGCGGTGCGATCCCGTGACCTGGGCTGGCCACTATTATGAAAAAGGAGAAAGTTGCCACTTCGTTGGGATGCACTCACTGAGGGTAAGCCAAAATTCAAGGCAGCACACTAGAAACCTCTCCCCACACGGGTACTGCCGACGCGTTTCGGATAACCTCCTTCCTCTGGGCAGTTTGTAGAAAAAGGAGAGGCAAACAACAGGCTAGCAGAACATCCCCTCTTTTATTTCTAAAAGTCTCAAATGCAAGTCAGGTGAGTTGATACTTGCATGCTGGGACTGGTAGTCTTGACTCCCAAGTGGGCGTTGCCTCGCAATTTCCTCAAAGTTAATGGTGGGACAACCAAAGTTCCAAAGCGGCGCCGGTATAGCGAAGGCTCCCCAGCTCCGTATCGCCATGCCAGTGCAAATGCCACGGACCTGCTAAGGATGTCGCAGCGGTGCGATCCCGTGACCTGGGCTGGCCACTATTATGAAAAAGGAGAAAGTTGCCACTTCGTTGGGATGCACTCACTGAGGGTAAGCCAAAATTCAAGGCAGCACACTAGAAACCTCTCCCCACACGGGTACTGCCGACGCGTTTCGGATAACCTCCTTCCTCTGGGCAGTTTGTAGAAAAAGGAGAGGCAAACAACAGGCTAGCAGAACATCCCCTCTTTTATTTCTAAAAGTCTCAAATGCAAGTCAGGTGAGTTGATACTTGCATGCTGGGACTGGTAGTCTTGACTCCCAAGTGGGCGTTGCCTCGCAATTTCCTCAAAGTTAATGGTGGGACAACCAAAGTTCCAAAGCGGCGCCGGTATAGCGAAGGCTCCCCAGCTCCGTATCGCCATGCCAGTGCAAATGCCACGGACCTGCTAAGGATGTCGCAGCGGTGCGATCCCGTGACCTGGGCTGGCCACTATTATGAAAAAGGAGAAAGTTGCCACTTCGTTGGGATGCACTCACTGAGGGTAAGCCAAAATTCAAGGCAGCACACTAGAAACCTCTCCCCACACGGGTACTGCCGACGCGTTTCGGATAACCTCCTTCCTCTGGGCAGTTTGTAGAAAAAGGAGAGGCAAACAACAGGCTAGCAGAACATCCCCTCTTTTATTTCTAAAAGTCTCAAATGCAAGTCAGGTGAGTTGATACTTGCATGCTGGGACTGGTAGTCTTGACTCCCAAGTGGGCGTTGCCTCGCAATTTCCTCAAAGTTAATGGTGGGACAACCAAAGTTCCAAAGCGGCGCCGGTATAGCGAAGGCTCCCCAGCTCCGTATCGCCATGCCAGTGCAAATGCCACGGACCTGCTAAGGATGTCGCAGCGGTGCGATCCCGTGACCTGGGCTGGCCACTATTATGAAAAAGGAGAAAGTTGCCACTTCGTTGGGATGCACTCACTGAGGGTAAGCCAAAATTCAAGGCAGCACACTAGAAACCTCTCCCCACACGGGTACTGCCGACGCGTTTCGGATAACCTCCTTCCTCTGGGCAGTTTGTAGAAAAAGGAGAGGCAAACAACAGGCTAGCAGAACATCCCCTCTTTTATTTCTAAAAGTCTCAAATGCAAGTCAGGTGAGTTGATACTTGCATGCTGGGACTGGTAGTCTTGACTCCCAAGTGGGCGTTGCCTCGCAATTTCCTCAAAGTTAATGGTGGGACAACCAAAGTTCCAAAGCGGCGCCGGTATAGCGAAGGCTCCCCCAGCTCCGTATCGCCATGCCAGTGCAAATGCCACGGACCTGCTAAGGATGTCGCAGCGGTGCGATCCCGTGACCTGGGCTGGCCACTATTATGAAAAAGGAGAAAGTTGCCACTTCGTTGGGATGCACTCACTGAGGGTAAGCCAAAATTCAAGGCAGCACACTAGAAACCTCTCCCCACACGGGTACTGCCGACGCGTTTCGGATAACCTCCTTCCTCTGGGCAGTTTGTAGAAAAGGAGAGGCAAACAACAGGCTAGCAGAACATCCCCTCTTTTATTTCTAAAGTCTCAAATGCAAGTCAGGTGAGTTGATACTTGCATGCTGGGACTGGTAGTCTTGACCCAAGTGGGCGTTGCCTCGCAATTTCCTCAAAGTTAATGGTGGGACAACCAAAGTTCCAAAGCGGCGCCGGTATAGCGAAGGCTCCCCCAGCTCCGTATCGCCATGCCAGTGCAAATGCCACGGACCTGCTAAGGATGTCGCAGCGGTGCGATCCCGTGACCTGGGCTGGCCACTATTATGAAAAAGGAGAAAGTTGCCACTTCGTTGGGATGCACTCACTGAGGGTAAGCACAAGGACCCCCTGGGCAGAAAAAAGCTTTTTTTTTTCTTTCAAAATCGGCGGTATGCGCTTAGGGTGCGCGGATCCCACTGATTAAAAAAAAAAAACACAAGAAACAAGTGCGCAAAACACACAAAGGGGGCAGGGTAGAAACTCCCTGACCCCCTAGGTCTGCTCAGGGGGTCCCACAAGGACCCCCTGGGCAGAAAAAAGCAAAAAAAAAAAAAGACCGCCCCCTCCCTGCAGCAGTCTGCAAACGCGCCCCCTGGCGCGTTTTAAGAAGGGGAAGTAATTCCCCTTGAATACTGGGGGTCCCTGGGGGCCAACTAGCCCACCAGGAACCTCCGGTATGCGCCAGGGGGCTGCGTTGCAGAGAGGTGTACAGAAGCCACGCCCCTTTTTACACCTCTCTGCAACGCAGCTCTGTGGCGCTTTTTGGAGGTACATGTTGGGCTAGTTGGACTCCAGGGACCCTCAGTATTCAAGGGGACTTAATCCCCCAACTTAAAACGCGCCACGGGGCACGTTTGCACAGTGGTGAAGGGAGGGCGGTGCTTCAGGTGACATGTGTGCAAACAGGCCCTGTGGCGCATTTTAAGATGGGGAATGAAATCCCCTTCAATCCTGAGGGTCCCTGAGGGCGAACTAGCCCACCAGGTACGCCCAGAAAGCGCCACAGAGCTGCGTTGCAGAGAGGTGCAAAAAGGGGCGTGGTCTCTGAACACCTCTCTGCAACGCAGCTCCCTGGCGCATACTGGAGGTACAGGGTGGGCTAGTTGGACCCCAGGGACCCTCATGATTCAAGGGGACTTAATCCCCAACTTAAAACGCGCCACGGGGCGCGTTTGCACAGATGTCACCTCAGGCCCCGCCCCTCCCTTCACCATTGTGCAAATATTCCTCTAAAATCAGCCGAACTACGAATTCCGATTTACTCACCTGTTATCAGGAGAGACCTCAGTGCTGCATCTTTCAGCCCAGTACTGATCCTGAAAAGTAATTTTAACCGTACTTACCAGTAACTTGAATTTCCTTCCATAGGATATCATTGTCTGCTTTTTGCTGAAAAAGTTTCTAAGTGTCGATTTTTGAAACATACAAATATTCCTCTAAAATCAGCCGAACTACGAATTCCGATTTACTCACCTGTTATCAGGAGAGACCTCAGTGCTGCATCTTTCAGCCCAGTATTGATCCTGAAAAGTAATTTTAACCGTACTTACCAGTAACTTGAATTTCCTTCCATAGGATATCATTGACTGGTTTCACTTGGAAATTCTTCTAAGTGTGGAGTTTTGGAACTTTATAATATTCCTCTAAAATCAGCCGAAATACGAATTCCGATTTACTCACCTGTTATCAGGAGAGACCTCAGTGTTGCATCTTTCAGCCCAGTACTGATCCTGAAAAGTAATTTTAACCGTACTTACCAGTAACTTGAATTTCCTTCCATAGGATATCATTGACTGGTTTCACTTGGAAATTCTTCTAAGTGTGGAGTTTTGGAACTTTATAATATTCCTCTAAAATCAGCCGAAATACGAATTCCGATTTACTCACCTGTTATCAGGAGAGACCTCAGTGCTGCATCTTTCAGCCCAGTACTGATCCTGAAAAGTAATTTTAACCGTACGTACCAGTAACTTGAATTTCCTTCCATAGGATATCATTGCCTGCTTTTTGCTGAAAAAGTTTCAAAGTGTCGATTTTTGAAACATACAAATATTCCTCTAAAATCAGCCAAAGTACGAATTCCGATTTACTCACCTGTTATCAGGAGAGACCTCAGTGCTGCATCTTTCAGCCCAGTACTGATCCTGAAAAGTAATTTTAACCGTACTTACCAGTAACTTATATTTCCTTCCATAGGAATCCATTGTCTGGTTTTCAGCAGAAAAGTTTCAAAGTGTTGATTTTCACAAACTACAAATATTCCTTAAAAATCGCCTGTATGACTTAAACGCATTCTTTCAACTGTTTACAGGAGATGCACCAGTGCTGGATCCAGGATCCACCACTGAGTAAGAAAAAGTAACGATAACACTACTTACCTGCTAAGTGAATTTCCTCCCATAGGATAACATTGGTGATTCTATGTGAAAAAGTTTCTGTCAACTTTTAAAATACAATAATATTCCTTAAAAATCACTTCTGTAACCAAAACGCTTTTACTCAACTGTTTACAGGAGATGTCCCAGGACTGAATCTAGGATCCAGTCCTGTGGTTAGAAAAGTAATCCATAAAGTAACTAATTGCATTTAGTTAGAAATTCACATTGAGCTCAATGTTGCATTGTGTTTGAAATTGTGTTGCCCATTGCAACAACTGTAACTACTGTACTTAAAAGTCTATTGCCTATTTGCAAAGTATTTAAACTAAAGTAATTCATTCTGAGAAAGTATATTTTGTAATGTAATGTATAATGTAATTACAATGTAATTTAAAAAATAAAACATCTAAAAATAAATAGTTTAAAAAATGTAGTAAATCAGTATAAAAAAAAATAAATATAACAATTAATACATTTAAAAATTGTCATTTACAAAACCTTTGAAATTCACTGAAAAAAACCATAGGTTTCAGACATGTTATAGTTAGGAATTAGCATTTAAAAACCTTTGAAATTCACTGAAAAAACCATAGGTTTCAGGCTTGTTATAGTTAGGAATTAGCATTTTAAAAACCTTTGAAATTCACTGAAAAACCATAGGTTTCAGGCCTGTTATAGTTAGGGTTTAGCATTTAAAAACCTTTGAAATTCACTGAAAGAACCATAGGTTTTAGGGAAAGTTATAGTTAGTTGGACATTGCACTCGTACAAAACCCGTGAAATTCCCCGTTATAGTTAGTTCAGCTAACTATAACTCGCGCCTCGCAATGCACTGCTGATGATGTCACATATTACATCACTCATGACATGGTCAGTGACATCACTGATGACATCACTGATGACATCTCAAATGACATCACTGATGACATCATCCATGTGAGAATTTAATTCATCTTCTCACACCCTAATATAACTTTTGATACACCCACTCTAAATTACAGACTGCCATTCTCAAAACCATACACACTCCAATACCAATAAGTACATACCCACTCACTGATTCTTAGGTCTACACACACACATCTACTCACTCACCCGTACAGTCACTCATACTTACAGTCACTCAGTACAGGACTATCATATGCACTCATACACCTATATAAACACTCACACAACGCAACTCATCCATAGAGGTACTCACACACCTAGTCAGTCATGCTAATAATTAATCACACTCCCATTTACTCACCTATACAGTTATACACACCAGCTCACTTACTCATAAAAATACTAGCACATTCTTACGCTCCTATGCAATCACTGATGCAAGCACACACTCATCCATATAGCCACTCTCACAATCACACACTCTCACTTATAGCCATTTATATACTCCAACACACATATATACTGCCTTTCACATATGTAGTTACTCACACATGTACCACTGAGATATACATTCAATCACTAACACACCCATACACACACTCACCCACCCATACAGTCCATCACAGACGCACTCTTGAAACCATGCACCCAGTGAATCACCCACTCACACATCTATGCACAGAGTCACACACACCCCACCCACACAAACACTGAGGCACCCATACAGATACTCAGAGAACCAATCCATTACCCATATAGACACTCATTTAGCTAGTCAGAAACCCATGCAGCTGCTTACACAACAACAGACAGACGGATACAGACATTCACACAGTTTAGTCACTCACCCATGCATCCAGTAAGATGCGTTTAATCACTCACTTATAGACTCAGTCACGCACCTACTAAATCATCCATTCAGACGCTTATACACCCACTCATTCTTCAATATGCCTTTCCCTATATATATTAAACATATTTAAACTTTACACAAACACACAGTCACTGGATGATGTCATCAGTGATGTCATCAGTGATGTCATTTGAGATGTCATCAGTGATGTCATCAGTGATGTCACTGACCATGTCATGAGTGATGTAATATGTGACGTCATCAGCAGTGCATTGCGGGCGTGAGTTATAGTTAGCTGAACTAACTATAACGGGGGAATTTCACGGGTTTTGTACGAGTGCAATGTCCAACTAACTATAACTTTCCCTAAAACCTATGGTTTTTTCAGTGAATATATATATATATATATATATATATATATATATATTTTTGGTCCTCATTCGCCTTGAAAGAAAAAACAGAGAAACTCTGGGACCCCCCTTGATCAGCACCTGCCAGAGATCTTTGCTTTGTGCCAAGGATGATGTGCCTTACACAGAACCTCTCCTTCTGCGGTTTGCTCCAACCAAAAGGCCGCCTGCAAACCTCACCGTAGCAGTGACTTAGAGTGTAGAGGCATAATCATAGGACATTATTCAACTGGGGACTGTCCCAACCTAGTTCGCACATTCAACAGTTTCTAGCCAATGTACACAAGGAGACCAAAATTAATTCCTTTTCTTTGCCGATGCCCTGTCCAGCCTGCTAGTGTATTTTACAGATTTAACCCAATATGCCCTAGTCAGAGGTAGATTACTTATCCATTTTTTATGGATCTCTCGCCGAGAAAGGAGTATCAAATAAAACCCAGCTTTCTAGCATCGATTGACAGGGACTCATATTGTGCTGGAAAACAAAGGCTGTGCTTACCTAAAGTGCCATACCGAGTATCGGTGACATACAATTACTCACATCTGTCCAAAAACATTGAATCTCGGGACTCTCCAGGAACATACGTACCATCCACCTTTTCTTGGCTGCATTTTGGACACCTCAGCGTTACACCCTTCCCCAATTTAGATAGCTTTAAGGGTGTCCAATAGGGCATGTGAAGACAAAGAAATGTGGTTCCTCCTTAAATTTGCAGCGCACAACGTTGAGTACAGAAGGCTACAAGATACTTGCCATATGTCTTCAAGCTGTATCCCGGCAAGCTCTTTCCCCACAGGCACAGTTGTTAATCTGAAATCGCAGTCTGTTAAGTCCACCAAAAGCCAGTACCAGTTAGCCACCTCCTTCTTTCTTGGCACTTTGTAGACCAGCCTGGACTCCAGCTCATTTGAAGAATCTATCTCTACCACGGCGGCTTGGTAGGAGCTTTTTATTTGGAGATATTTAAACCTCAATAGCTTGGCATCTTCCACTAGTTGTTCCCATCTCTTCATCCCTGCCTCCCTTAGAGGAACTGCCAGGCTATCTTTTGCCCGCTTGGGCTGGGAGGCATATATTTTTGACGCATCTCCAGGTTAACAAGGTCTTGTAAATCTGAAAATGCGTCAAAACCATGAGAGTTGCGTGGGAACAACCATGCAATGCCCATGGAACGCCTTCCCAGGGCAGAGTAATGCCAGTCAATCAGTCAAAATATCTTTATTCGGCTGATTATCAGCCATAAAAGAATGCATCAAAAGACATTTAAAACAAATTAAAAAAAGTGGTACAGACAATAAGTAATGTGTTTTAAAGTGATAATTTCACTATCAGGATATCAGAGTTATAATTAATGGTTTAGCACAAGGTAGCAGCATGAATTAGAGACAGGTCGTAAATAAATTCATAACAATTCCCATGTCCCTGTAAACAATGAGGCCCAGAGATAATTCATTAAAACAAATAAAATCATTTTCCAACAATGTCACATAGTCGAACAGACGAAGAGATATATCTATGACAGACGCAGAGTAATGCAACTTCGTGATTTGTGCTGCATTGCGCTACTCCAGATTTTTGGAGCCACTCAAAGCCATGCAAAGGTGCTTTGCTTGGCTTCAAACATCTGACTTAAGGTATTGCATCACTCTTCCACCATGTTGTATTGGGCAAGAGCAATGCAAACCAGGTCATAAATATGGCCCTCAGAGTTTGCATATCATTCTGGTCACAAATACAAGCCTAAAACTCCACATGTGGAAAGCAGCTGAAGGTGTTTTTCCAGATTCAGAGAGCAAAGAGAATACCCCTAAATGTCAGCAGGATATTGCTGAAGGGATTTCTCTACAGGAGAAAAAAATACATAAAAGGTATTTTATGCAAAAACACAAATTTACTGCAGACAATTCTCAAATGCAGAACAGGAGTAGCGTGCATGGTAGCGTATTCGTTTGCATAGCTTTTCATAAATAATGTCTAGGATTTTTATGAATCCCTAAAAAGGCAGACGTGGTTAAAATATAGGTCCAAATACATATTTGTTTATCTTTTTTTAATAAGATCTTGGCTTTTAAACATAAAAGTCTAAAATAATATATTTTATATGGGAGAGGGCATTTTGCTGAAGGGCTTCGCAGTTTCTGAACCTAACCTTAACATACCTTGCTAACTGTAAGCTTTCCTATAAAAACCAATTCTTCAATGAAAAATGGGTAAATGTATGGAAGTGTATTGAATTATGTGAGCAAAAAGCAAATAGTGCTGTCTGCAATGTACTTTGAAACATTAAACACGTTTAACATTCATTGGGGACCTGTTCCTCTTCCTGTCGTTATTTTACCAACTTAAAATGATATTATCAATATTTTATACACATTTCGTTTAGATGTGGGAATTTCAAGTTCTCTCAATTATTCCTATCACAAATATATTGTGTACAATACATGAGTCAAATTACTGTAAAAATGTAGTCATGTTAGAGAAACTTCGGGATACATGGATAGGGATAGACTTGTTTTGCCACAGCTTACTTTAAGAAGCACATTATAAAAGCATCTGGGTCAGAATGCAATACTGTTTCTTATAAAATCACCTCTTGGGTTCTTAACTTAATCTCACTTTCTGTAACTCAGACATTTCACTCCTATGAAGTCTGCAAAGCACATAGGCCACCACCTGGCCTAATACTGGGCAATATTCTTCTTGTAGACACAATATGTGGTAATAAGTGAAGCAAACATGGCAACACAAGGCTGCCAGCAATTCACCTGCTCCAGTATTGGACAATTGCATTGAAATATATCCACTAGTGTTAGGACATCTATCATAAGCACATGCCATGATTGAAAGCAATGGATTTGTTTAGACAGTTCAGTAACAGATTGACCCTTCGTATTTATATATGCAGGGTTTTAAGCACGACAATGACTCTGCCTGCACTTTATGCATGTCACACACACTCTACAAGGCACAAAGTCTATAACAGTGCAGTAGCACAGGATCAGGAATTCTAGAAGGAGCTTGCTTGCTTTCTCTGGTGGTGCAAAGGAGAGGACCACATCTTAGAACTGCCATCCACAGAGCAATATTATGCTGCACTATACTATGTTAAATATGTTTTGAAGATTGTATGACCGAAATATGGTAACTCCATGACATCATAACTCATTACTAGGCAACTGCATCACCCATACCCAAACAGATGTAGTTAAGGGAGGTGTGTCTCCATTGACCTCTAGGAATAGAGTAGAGCAGCGCTTCCCAAACCTTTTAGAGCCATAACCCAATTCTTAGAACAACACATTTTCCTGATCCACCTACCTTAAATGGACAGAAGGTGGGGCGATTTTTAATGTAACAAATGCATTGTGCAGTAGTGCATTGCCATTTACTGACAGCACATTTTCCATTAAAATGGCCACTAAATTTGCACATACACATTTATTGACAAAACTAAATAGCACACACATTATAATATGCGGAAATCAAGTGGAAATCAAGTTTCTGTGAATATTTATCATCATCCAGAATGATGATGGATTCAACCCAGATCTGGGACTGGGGGTAAGTGTCTGAAAGGTTTCAGTGCTCCGTCCATCATCTCCTTGTGTTTGCTTTGTTCGCCCTAAGTTGGCAAGGTATGCCCAGACGTGGGTCCCTTGCTCACTTTGCCACTGGATTCAAGCTAGCCTGGCTGATGAGGGGTGTTACCCCGAAATCGGTCCCAAGATGCTTGTTTCTGGTTCAGGAAAGACCTGGCTTGGCAGTTCAGGCTGGACTGTTCCCATGAGGCACAGGGTCAAGACTGATTTACATATAACTGGGTCTGAACTGAGGTGGCGAAGTGAGCTAAAGAACGATGATGGATTCAACCCAGATCTGTGACTGGAGGTGAGTGTCTGAAAGGTTTCAGCGCTCCGTCCATCATCTCCTTGTGTTTGCCATGTTTAAAGAACAAGCAGTAATGTGTCAGAAGACATAGTCTGACATTTGACCGATCTCTTTAAAACACTGGTGTAAAGGTGACAAGAGAAACACAGAACTTACAGCCATCTTTATTTCTTGCTCGGACTTTCCCGACCCATCAAAAACTGTCTTGTGACCAACCCACAGTTTAGGAAATGCTGGAGTAGAGTGAATGACAACCACTGAGAAAGTTCTGCCTCCTATTTGTTTCTTCTCAACACAGGAGATCACTCAGTCGTCACCAGCGAAACCATAGAGCCATAGTAGATTCATAGGATGTCAATTTCTGAAAGGTGAATACTGAGGGTCTTATTGTGAGTTTAGCAGTCCTGTGGAAGACCGTATTGGCAGTGGCAGTCCGAGGATGGTGAGCTCGGCGGCCCGACTGCCACATTACAAGTAGGTGGATCGGCTTTGCGAAGATCACCACTGAACCATTGAGACTGCCAGCAGACCGCCGGGTTCATGATCAGGGGAAGGCAGCCACCATAGGGTGGTATGGTGGAGCTGCACCACCATGAGTATTATGAGTTGCCTGTTCCAGGAGCGAGCCAAAGCGGCCCGACCGCCGGCTTCAAGGTGGCAGTGACGAAGGATTTGGGGTCCATACTCATCCCTTTCTTCTTCTCCCAGGAACATTCCAACGTGGTTCCCTTTCTCCAGGTCCCCCCTTCACATTAGAATCTTCAACCCGAGGATTATGACGCTGTGTGAGGCGATCTACAGGTGAGTCCTTTTCGTACTATATACCCAATGGAAACAAAAAAGAAGTTCTTTTCAGAACAAATCATTCAAGCTAAGTCTAATCCTAAAGAACTTTTTTAAACTTTTAAAAAACTTGCCTCACCTATGACTCCTAATAGTGCAAGCAGCCCAGAACTGTGCGAAAAACTGGCCATTTTCTTCCAACACAAAGTGGAATGTATTTTCTCTACATTCACCTCAGTTCAGAAGGGTGAAAGGATGCAGCCACCGATAAAAGATCCTATCAGATCTAACCCAACACCAGTCCTAGACAAGTTCGCATTGTTAGAAGTATCAGAATTAACTAAACTTTTGAACTCTATCCGATCCGGATCCCCTATAGATTCATGTCCAGCCTCAGTATTAAAATCCATTCCGGAAGTTATAGGATTAGCCCTTAACCCTCTGCTTAATAACATATTTACCACGGGGATATTTCCCAAGGACTGGAAGAAGGCCTCTATCCTCCCCCTATTAAAAAAACCAACTCTGGATCCTACGGACCCAAGTAGCTATAGGCCAATCTCTCGGCTTCCGCTCACGGCAAAAATCACTGAAAAAGCTATGAACATCCAGCTCAGTGCATTTCTTCAAGTTAATAATATACTTGACCGATCTCAATATGGGTTTAGAGCGGAGTTGGCCTTAATTAAATCCATAGAGGAAGTAAGGGAGGCATTGGATTGTGGAGGCAAGGCAATACTGATTATGTTAGATCTGTCAGCGGCCTTTGACACGGTCCATCATGAAGTTTTGATGGACCGTTTGTCTGAAGTAGGGGTTCAGGGTGTTGCCTGGAACCTCCTACAGTCCTTTCTATCTGAAAGAACACAAACAGTCGACTTGGACAACAATAAGTCTAAGCCGTTTTGCCTTCCTTGCGGGGTGCCCCAGGGCTCATCACTAAGCCCAACACTTTTCAATGTGTATGTGATATCATTGGCAGGCCTGATAAGGTCCTTTGGTTTCCAACTCACCTCATATGCGGATGACACTCAAATAGTGCTATCCCTTAGAGATGGCGAGGAAAAGGAAACAGGGGCACGCTTTCATGACTGTATGAAAGCCATATCAGGATGGATGTCGACTAATTGCCTGAAATTAAATTCAAGCAAAACAGAGGTTATCACATTTGGAAATAACCCACACTTATGGACACCAGACTGGTGGCCAGTAGATTTGGGTATCTGCCCCGCCCCTACCCTGAAAGCAAAAAATCTGGGGGTGTCAGTAGATAACAGACTCATGTTTAGTGATCATATAAGCACCGTGGTGTCTGCCTGTTTTCTGATACTCAGAATTATAAGGAAAATAAAGCCCTACCTTTCAGAAGGAAATCTCAGGACGGTGGTCACGGTACTTGTTATGGCACGTCTGGACTACTGCAACAGCCTCTATCTGAATGCCCAAAAACAGCATATCAATAGGCTTCAGATAGCACAAAATGCAGCAGCTAGGCTGTTATCAGGGACACCTAAATTTGTCTCTGTTAAAAAAGAACTAATTCAACTACATTGGCTCCCCGTAAGACAAAGGGTACGCTTCAAGGCCCTTTGCATGGCCTTCAAAGCCCTTAATGGAATAGGCCCGGACCATTTGAGACAAAGGTTTAAATGGTATGTTCCTGGTAGGGCTCTTCGGTCCACAGGAGCAAAAAATGTCGAAGTCCCCACATTTAAGAAAGCCAGTTGGGGAGGCAGAAGTTTAATCACTTGCACATCTAAGGCTTGGAACGACCTGCCGTTCCACCTGAGGAATGCAGCAGATCTCCTTTCTTTTAGAAGGGGGCTGAAGACTTGGCTGTTCCCTCATTGACCTCATTTCTCCGCTAACCAGTAGGCAGCACATAGCGCCAGGACACCTCAGGGTAACCGCTGCGCTCTAAAAATCTAATTAACATAACATAACATTGCCAGGATTGCCCACATATGGGCCGAACCCTTGTAATGGGTATATGGTATTGTCCCACATATACCATGCATAGGTGGTCATCCGACACATATGCAGTTGAAATGCACACACAATCACCAACTTTATTTGGTAATAGTGCCCACCAGGGCTAGAAGATCCCCACCTCCACACCGCCGGCCCCTGTAGTCGACTCGTAATATGGTGGTCTTTGAACCGCCAGTGCCGTGAATGCTGTGGGGGCGGACGCGGTCTTACGGCAGTCAGACCACTGAATTCGTAATAAGGCCCTGAATCTAAATCAAAAAAGGCTGTATGAATCATGCACAAAGATTTAACATTAGTCCCTGTTGAACTGGTATGCAACGTAATGCTTTGCTGGTGTCATTGGAATCCTAAAATGTATCACTGGGGCAGCATGAGTTAAATGCTAATAGCAAAATCAATCTTGGACATGACCAAGACTAGTATTGAGTGGGATAATCAGCATAGGACACCTTCAAATTTCAAGTAGAAAAAAAGACTCTTGCCTGCAATCTGTGGCTCTACCTATAAATGAGCATTGTTCGGGGCTTCTAAATGGCTCGCTATCAGGAAACGCTAGCAAAACATGGTAAATGAACAAGGCCAGAACCACATGGACTGCAGCAGTGCTTTGTATGAACTTTGGACTAAACTGCGTCTGATAGATGGTTTAGGAAGCATCCACTGTTGTCCAGACAGAAAGGCTATAGAATTTTCCAAGACTATCTGTCAGATTGCATTGTATGCTAACCTTTTGGTCGGAATCTGCTCATTGTGATGCTGAAAGTAAGTTCCCAATATAAAAGTATCAGTGTGTCATCATAGCTGATAGACGGAACCCACCTACTTTATTTTAAAATGAGGAGTACTATAGATCCAAGTACACTCGTAAACAAAAGCCTCATGGTATAAACCAGAGGTGTTCGAGCTGTTGCATACTTGGGGACAAGTTCCTTGTTCATTAGCGCAGATAAAGCAAACCAGTCTCCTAAATAAAGAGGTTTAAAGTAAAAATTGCAGAAAATCCTAGAACAAATAAACAACCTTCACGATATAATGCAAACAGCACACAATCAACATTCTGAACGTAAGGTTTTATCACTAACAATGATCTCTCCCAGGTTTCCACCTGTGAACTTTCAATGTCAGATAAGGGTGTCATTTATTCATATTGTGCCCCATCAAAAAAGAATGTGAAAGCTTATAACAAAGTGATTCTCAACCGGACACATCACATTATTCTCTCTGCAGGTCAGCAGAAGACAACTGTGTATGGTGGATGCCACCTCTTGACAGATCTTGGTAGCAGTCTATCATGTTGCATTGCTCTTTTAATAATCAGCTCCTTTTCAATCAAGTTGTGAGATATTTCTGCTGTGACGTATGTGGAAGACTGTGCATGAAAGGGTTCCTTCTACCATGTGAAGCTAGTTGGACTGCATTAGTGAGTGGTGTGACCTCGTGGAACATTCTCTTGTGAGCACCATTTTTCTGAATTATGCAGTGTATCTGAGCTGTGCTAGATGTTGGCAAACTGCTTTGTCTAACACGTGCTGCTGACTGCCCTGCACGTGGCAACCATTAAAGACAAGTGTCTGTGTGACTACTAGAGGTAAGCAAGAGAGTGAGTGAGCTGTGAGTGAGTGAGTGAGCGAGCTGTGAGTGAGTGAGCAAAGAAGTGAGAGCATAAATACTGTTTGCCTGTGGAGGCACTTGGAGAGAAACACTATGCAGGATCAGTTCAAGGGCAGGAGTGGTCCTTTACCCTCTTCACTAGCTCATACTATCCAAT
Source organism: Calotriton arnoldi (assembly GCA_963921515.1). Taxonomy (NCBI): domain Eukaryota; kingdom Metazoa; phylum Chordata; class Amphibia; order Caudata; family Salamandridae; genus Calotriton; species Calotriton arnoldi. The sequence continues at coordinate 434,180 of CAWUFW010002971.1, forward strand.
ACTTGCTGTTTCTTTCAAGGCTGTAAAGCAGGCTGTGATTGCAGTGTTTTTGATTCCTAGGCAATACTATCAGGCATTTGACGTTTAGAGAATGAAAAGATCCACAGAATACATACCTTCGCAGATGTTTAGCTAAATTCTATGTTATGTTAATTGATTTGTAAAGTGTGCAATTACCTGAGGTTGTCCTGGCCAAAAGAGAAACTGCAGCCACTGGGGGTCGAGGGGGGGGGGGGGAATTAAATTACAATGTCTAGAAATAAGTTGTCAAATGTGTGCAAAATAATAGTAGGTTCGGTGTTGAGAACTGACTATTCCAGTTGTAACTAGTAGTTAGAAAAAAACTCTGACCTCTCCTCCAAGATTCTTTCAAATGGGGGCGGTAACTAGAAATGAATTAGAAGACCGAAGATTGCTTTACAGAAACTAAACATAGTTGACATGTAAGATTTAGGTTCAGTTGCGAACAGGGCCTTTTGGCAGATGCAGAGGGCTTTGAAGGTGTCATGTTTGCAGACTGGTAACCAAAGTAAGGACTGAAGAAGTAGCATTACGTGTGAACATTTTGACGCATTATAGGTCAGACAGACAGACATCGTTTTGTATAAATGGAAGATTCTTGTGTATAGTATAGTGAGTTACAATAGTCACATCTGCTGAGTATTAGGGACTGAACACGAATCTTTCAAGAGTCATGGGGTAAGAGAGGAGTGATTTTCTTAAGTACATTCAGAATAAAGAAACACTATCTGGCACATGCATCAACCGAAATACTGGTCGCAAACGGCCAGATTCTCAGAATCTGCCCCGTTGCGACCAGTATTTCTGCATTTGGGATGCATCATCCCAAATGCAGAAATCGCAATTTAAGGAATCGCAAAATTGCTATTCCTTAAATTGCAATTGCATTTAAGGAATCACAAATTGAGATTCCTTAAATGCAATGCATTAAAGTTAAAAATTTGCGATTTCGCTAATAGGGGAGCAAATTACCATGAAGTTAAACTGCATGGTAATTTGCAAAAACTTTGAAAAATGCACTAAAGTTCATTTTTCAAACTTCCATTTACACACACACATGCCCTTGGGGCATGTGTGTGTGCAAGATGTACTCATATGCAGATTTCAGGGGTGCAACAGGGTGTCCTTTTGACACCCTGGCACCCTTGAAATAGCTCCCGCTATTAGCCATTCTTTAATAGCAAATCACTAATAGTGAATATCTTCCCATTCATTCCTATGGGCCTCCTGGCCCATAGGAATGAATAGGTAGTATTCCTTAATTGCGACTCGCAATTTGTGAGTGGCAATTAAGGAATGTTTAGGAATCGCTATTTATTGAGCGATTTCTACATGCATAGGCAATTGCGATTCCTTAATAGCGATTCCTTAATAATAGCTATTAAGGAATCGCAATTGCCTAGCTTGATGCATGTGCCCCATTGATGATAGTTTGAGAATCTGCGCTTTGAAGGAAAGATTTGCGTTGAAAATGACTCCTAAACTCGTGCTGCCTCAAAATGTACCCAGACAATCCACAGAGTGCTCCCAAATTGTCTGTAATAGAGAGGTACTTTGCAGTGTTGGTAGAAACTGATAGCTATGCGGTGCGCCCCTACCTAAACAAGACTGGAAGCATTGTCTCGACAGCTGGAATAAGGTGTTTTACACAGATAGAAAGATATTTATCGTTCAGTTGACAACACATAAACAAAAACTCTCTCATCATAATGTTGCTTTCTTACTCTGTAATCTAATGAGACATTTCAAATGAGCAGAACACAGAAGAGCAAATAAAGTCCATTTATGAGCCAAATCAAATCACAATGATCAAATGTGAGTAGGTATTTACATACTCGGTCAACTGTTCAATTAAGAACATAAAAAACACTAACAAAATTCAAACGGATTAATAACAATACATAAGTAATAGAATTCTCACGTCTTTCAATTCCTTTCAGCGGCTACTATCTATTAAAATGTTTCAAAAAAGCAAAACACCTCATGACAGATATTGTGCATTTATAATTCCAATAGAAACTTAAATAACACTTTAATTAAATATAATGATGTGAGTTAAAAGGGAATCATAGACAATTGACAGGTTAAATATTAGTCTGCATTCAGTGAATGCACTAGTTTCTGTGAACCATAGGATTCTTCATGTGTTTGCAGCTCCTTCCAACTAGACCCAGCAATTTAATGTGCGTAAACAACCAAACATCATAGGCCACACCTTCCAGACATGCTCAAACACCCCCATATTTCAGAAAGCATAGCAACTATCACATCCTGGCAGTTACATGTAAGAACTCTGGGGCAGATTTACAAGCCCCTTGCACCACTTTTGCGTCACTTTTAACATGGGAAAAGTGATGCAAAAGTGGCGCAAGGGGCTTGTAAATCTGCCCCTCAGACTTAGACTGTGGCGCACACTTGACTTACACATTCTCAATTGATCTAAGAGCGGATTGTTTTTGCTGGTAGATTTTCCCTTTAAAGCAGTTAATCACCACATAGAGGACAATCTAATGTGTGTTTGGCCATGTTCTCATTGCTACTGTCAGGTTATGTGAGGGGTGAACATGTTCTATTGATGGGCTCCTTGGATACGTTACTTCAAGTCCAGGGCAAAATCTCTGTTTCCTCAGTCTTGCACCTCAGCACTCCGTTTCAGGGCATGTGGGAAGAAAGAGCTTTATACGATGCTGCTGTTCCGAAAGTAAGAGGGGCAGATTTACAAGCCCCTTGCGCCACTTTTGCGTCACTTTTAACATGGGAAAAGTGATGCAAAAGTGGCGCAAGGGGCTTGTAAATCTGCCCCAGAGTTTCTTCTCTTTGGTGTCTTTCCAAGTGTCTTTATGAAAATCAACACGGAAGGTGAAGAGGAAAATATATTCATGCCTTTTGATGCTAGGATGTCCTGATTCTGCCGATTAGTCTCCCCGGATTTAAGATTGCTGCCATATCCTCTCCAGTCTCTAACTCTCAGCATGGAGACTGGAGGATAGAGTTGCAGATTCTGAGTCATCACAGAAATCTTTCTGTGAATGATAGTGTAGTAAGGGCATTTTGTTAGCTTTTGGGGCATGGGGGAATTTTGAATACTTATTGTATGTCTTGAAGGGTATTTGATATCAAAGTCATCAGGAATCAGGATATTTTCCTACAATATGGAAGGAGGCATCCATCTTTTCGCTGCTAAAAATGCCACATTTTCATCCCACAGACCCAAATGATTAATGGCCTATTTCCCATCTACATTTCCCAGCAAAGATAATAGAAAATACCTTGAACCAGCAAGTAGCTCAATTTCGATCTGACCACCAGTTGTTAGATACCACCCAATTTGGGGTTAGAAGCGGTCATAGGACCAAAACTGTCCTGATCAAAATTACTGACGCGATCAGATCAATAGTTGATTGTGGGGGCAGTGCACCGCTTGTACTCCTCGATTTTTCAGCAGCCTTTGATACGGTCGATCACAAGATCTTGGTTGATCATTTCCAGGCTGTTGGTATTGAGGGGTTGACTCTTAAACTACTAGAATCTTTTCTATCTGATAGAAAACAAGTGGTGACCCTAGATCCTCTTTTGTCTAAGCCTTTCTGTTTGCCATGTGCGGTCCCACAGGGATCCGCACTCATCCCCACCCTGTTTAATGTTAAACCCATGGCCACCCTTACAAGATCGTTTGGGTTGGACCTTACCTCATATGCTGATGATACCCAATTAGTGGTAACAATGTCTTCTCCTAACAGCCAAACTGGCATACATTTCCATGACTGTATGGAAGCTATTGGCAGTTGGATGAACCTAAATTGTTTAAAACTTAACTCAGGGAAAACAGAGGTCATCAAGTTCGGAAACAACCCGTCCATTTGGATCCCATCATGATGGCCAGAGGAATTCAGAGACCCACCTACCCCAGTTACTATGGTTAGAATGTTGGGAGTGATTATGGATAATCACGACATTTGGACTGCAGGTTAATGCAGTCACATCCTCCGCCTTCTAAGAATACTCATTTGTCAAATGTGTGCAAAATAATAGTAGGTTCGGTGTTGAGAACTGACTATTCCAGTTGTAACTAGTAGTTAGAAAAAACTCTGACCTCTCCTCCAAGATTCTTTCAAATGGGGGCGGTAACTAGAAATGAATTAGAAGACCGAAGATTGCTTTACAGAAACTAAACATAGTTGACATGTAAGATTTAGGTTCAGTTGCGAACAGGGCCTTTTGGCAGATGCAGAGGGCTTTGAAGGTGTCATGTTTGCAGACTGGTAACCAAAGTAAGGACTGAAGAAGTAGCATTACGTGTGAACATTTTGACGCATTATAGGTCAGACAGACAGACATCGTTTTGTATAAATGGAAGATTCTTGTGTATAGTATAGTGAGTTACAATAGTCACATCTGCTGAGTATTAGGGACTGAACACGAATCTTTCAAGAGTCAAGGGGTAAGAGAGGAGTGATTTTCTTAAGTACATTCAGAATAAAGAAACACATTGATGATAGTTTGAGAATGTGCGCTTTGAAGGAAAGATTTGCGTTGAAAATGACTCCTAAACTCATGCTGCCTCAAAATGTACCCAGACAATCCACAGAGTGCTCCCAAATTGTCTGTAATAGAGAGGTACTTTGCAGTGTTGGTAGAAACTGATAGCTATGCGGTGCGCCCCTACCTAAACAAGACTGGAAGCATTGTCTCGAGAGCTGGAATAGGGTGTTTTACACAGATAGAAAGATATTTATCGTTCAGTTGACAACACATAAACGAAAACTCTCTCATCATAATGTTGCTTTCTTACTCTGTAATCTAATGAGACATTTCAAATTAGCAAAACACAGAAGAGCAAATAAAGTCCATTTATGAGCCAAATCAAATCACAATGATCAAATGTGAGTAGGTATTTACATACTCGGTCAACTGTTCAATTAAGAACATAAAAAACACTAACAAAATTCAAACGGATTAATAACAATACATAAGTAATAGAATTCTCACGTCTTTCAATTCCTTTCAGCGGCTACTATCTATTAAAATGTTTCAAAAAAGCAAAACACCTCATGACAGATATTGTGCATTTATAATTCCAATAGAAACTCAAATAACACTTTAATTAAATATAATGATGTGAGTTAAAAGGGAATCATACACAATTGACAGGTTAAATATTAGTCTACATTCAGTGAATGCACTAGTTTCTGTGAACCATAGGATTCTTCATGTGTTTGCAGCTCCTTCCAACTAGACCCAGCAATTTAATGTGCGAAACAACCAAACATCATAGGCCACACCTTCCAGACATGCTCAAACACCCCCATATTTCAGAAAGCATAGCAACTATCACATCCTGGCAGTTACATGTAAGAACTCTGGGGCAGATTTACAAGCCCCTTGCGCCACTTTTGCGTCACTTTTAACATGGGAAAAGTGATGCAAAAGTGGCGCAAGGGGCTTGTAAATCTGCCCCTCAGACTTAGACTGTGGCGCACACTTGACTTACACATTCTCAATTGATCTAAGAGCGGATTGTTTTTGCTGGTAGATTTTCCCTTTAAAGCAGTTAATCACCACATAGAGGACAATCTAATGTGTGTTTGGCCATGTTCTCATTGCTACTGTCAGGTTATGTGAGGGGTGAACATGTTCTATTGATGGGCTCCTTGGATACGTTACTTCAAGTCCAGGGCAAAATCTCTGTTTCCTCAGTCTTGCACCTCAGCACTCCGTTTCAGGGCATGTGGGAAGAAAGAGCTTTATACGATGCTGCTGTTCCGAAAGTAAGAGGGGCAGATTTACAAGCCCCTTGCGCCACTTTTGCGTCACTTTTAACATGGGAAAAGTGACGCAAAGTGGCATAAAGGCTTGTAAATCTGCCCCAGAATTTCTTCTCTTTGGTGTCTTTCCAAGTGTCTTTATGAAAATCAACACGGAAGGTGAAGAGGAAAATATATTCATGCCTTTTGATGCTAGGATGTCCTGATTCTGCCGATTAGTCTCCCGGATTTAAGATTGCTGCCATATCCTCTCCGGTCTCTAACTCTCAGCATGGAGACTGGAGGATAGAGTTGCAGATTCTGAGTCATCACAGAAATCTTTCTGTGAATGATAGTGTAGTAAGGGCATTTTGTTAGCTTTTGGGGCATGGGGGAATTTTGAATACTTATTGTATGTCTTGAAGGGTTTTTGATATCAAAGTCTTCAGGAATCAGGATATTTTCCTACAATATGGAAGGAGGCATCCATCTTTTCACTGCTAAAAATGCCACATTTTCATCCCACAGACCCAAATGATTAATGGCCTATTTCCCATCTACATTTCCCAGCAAAGATAATAGAAAATACCTTGAACCAGCAAGTAGCTCAATTTCGATCTGACCACCAGTTGTTAGATACCACCCAATTTGGGGTTAGAAGCGGTCATAGGACCAAAACTGTCCTGATCAAAATTACTGACGCGATCAGATCAATAGTTGATTGTGGGGGCAGTGCACCGCTTGTACTCCTCGATTTATCAGCAGCCTTTGATACGGTCGATCACAAGATCTTGATTGACCATTTCCAGGCTGTTGGTATTGAGGGGTTGACTCTTAAACTACTAGAATCTTTTCTATCTGACAGAAAACAAGTGGTGACCCTAGATCCACTTTTGTCTAAGCCTTTCTGTTTGCCATGTGCGGTCCCACAGGGATCCGCACTCATCCCCACCCTGTTTAATGTTAAACCCATGGCCACCCTTACAAGATCGTTTGGGTTGGACCTTACCTCATATACTGATGATACCCAATTAGTGGTAACAATGTCTTCTCCTAACAGCCAAACTGGCATAAATTTCCATGACTGTATGGAAGCTATTGGCAGTTGGATGAACCTAAATTGTTTAAAACTTAACTCAGGGAAAACAGAGGTCATCAAGTTCGGAAACAACCCGTCCATTTGGATCCCATCATGATGGCCAGAGGAATTGAGAGACCCACCTACCCCAGTCACTAAGGTTAGAATGTTGGGAGTGATTATGGATAATCACGACATTTGGACTGCAGGTTAATGCAGTCACATCCTCCGCCTTCTAAGAATACTCATTTGTCAAATGTGTGCAAAATAATAGTAGGTTCGGTGTTGAGAACTGACTATTCCAGTTGTAACTAGTAGTTAGAAAAAAACTCTGACCTCTCCTCCAAGATTCTTTCAAATGGGGGCGGTAACTAGAAATGAATTAGAAGACCGAAGATTGCTTTACAGAAACTAAACATAGTTGACATGTAAGATTTAGGTTCAGTTGCGAACAGGGCCTTTTGGCAGATGCAGAGGGCTTTGAAGGTGTCATGTTTGCAGACTGGTAACCAAAGTAAGGACTGAAGAAGTAGCATTACGTGTGAACATTTTGATGCATTATAGGTCAGGCAGACAGACATCGTTTTGTATAAATGGAAGATTCTTGTGTATAGTATAGTCAGTTACAATAGTCACATCTGCTGAGTATTAGGGACTGAACACGAATCTTTCAAGACTCAAGGGGTAAGAGAGGAGTGATTTTCTTAAGTACATTCAGAATAAAGAAACACATTGATGATAGTTTGAGAATGTGCGCTTTGAAGGAAAGATTTGCGTTGAAAATGACTCCTAAACTCGTGCTGCCTCAAAATGTACCCAGACAATCCACAGAGTGCTCCCAAATTGTCTGTAATAGAGAGGTACTTTGCAGTGTTGGTAGAAACTGATAGCTATGCGGTGCGCCCCTACCTAAACAAGACTGGAAGCATTGTCTCGACAGCTGGAATAGGGTGTTTTACACAGATAGAAAGATATTTATCGTTCAGTTGACAACACATAAACGAAAACTCTCTCATCATAATGTTGCTTTCTTACTCTGTAATCTAATGAGACATTTCAAATGAGCAAAGCACAGAAGAGCAAATAAAGTCCATTTATGAGCCAAATCAAATCACAATGATCAAATGTGAGTAGGTATTTACATACTCGGTCAACTGTTCAATTAAGAACATAAAAAACACTAACAAAATTCAAACGCATTAATAACAATACATAAGTAATAGAATTCTCACGTCTTTCAATTCCTTTCAGCGGCTACTATCTATTAAAATGTTTCAAAAAAGCAAAACACCTCATGACAGATATTGTGCATTTATAATTCCAATAGAAACTCAAATAACACTTTAATTAAATATAATGATGTGAGTTAGAAAGGAAATCATACACAATTGACAGGTTAAATATTAGTCTAAATTCAGTGAATGCACTAGTTTCTGTGAACCATAGGATTCTTCATGTGTTTGCAGCTCCTTCCAACTAGACCCAGCAATTTAATGTGCGAAACAACCAAACATCATAGGCCACACCTTCCAGACATGCTCAAACACCCCCATATTTCAGAAAGCATAGCAACTATCACATCCTGGCAGTTACATGTAAGAACTCTGGGGCAGATTTACAAGCCCCTTGCGCCACTTTTAGCGTCACTTTTAACATGGGAAAAGTGATGCAAAAGTGGCGCAAGAGGCTTGTAATCTGCCCCTCAGACTTAGACTGTGGCGCACACTTGACTTACACATTCTCAATTGATCTAAGAGCGGATTGTTTTTGCTGGTAGATTTTCCCTTTAAAGCAGTTAATCACCACATAGAGGACAATCTAATGTGTGTTTGGCCATGTTCTCATTGCTACTGTCAGGTTATGTGAGGGGTGAACATGTTCTATTGATGGGCTCCTTGGATACGTTACTTCAAGTCCAGGGCAAAAGCTCTGTTTCCTCAGTCTTGCACCTCAGCACTCCGTTTCAGGGCATGTGGGAAGAAAGAGCTTTATACGATGCTGCTGTTCCGAAAGTAAGAGGGGCAGATTTACAAGCCCTTGCGCCACTTTTGCGTCACTTTTACCATGGGAAAAGTGACGCAAAAGTGGCGCAAGGGCTTATAATCTGCCCCAGAGTTTCTTCTCTTTGGTGTCTTTCCAAGTGTCTTTATGAAAATCAACACGGAAGGTGAAGAGGAAAATATATTCATGCCTTTTGATGCTAGGATGTCCTGATTCTGCCGATTAGTCTCCCGGATTTAAGATTGCTGCCATATCCTCTCCGGTCTCTAACTCTCAGCATGGAGACTGGAGGATAGAGTTGCAGATTCTGAGTCATCACAGAAATCTTTCTGTGAATGATAGTGTAGTAAGGGCATTTTGTAAGCTTTTGGGGCATGGGGGAATTTTGAATACTTATTGTATGTCTTGAAGGGTTTTTGATATCAAAGTCATCAGGAATCAGGATATTTTCCTACAATATGGAAGGAGGCATCCATCTTTTCGCTGCTAAAAATGCCACATTTTCATCCCACAGACCCAAATGATTAATGGCCTATTTCCCATCTACATTTCCCAGCAAAGATAATAGAAAATACCTTGAACCAGCAAGTAGCTCAATTTCGATCTGACCACCAGTTGTTAGATACCACCCAATTTGGGGTTAGAAGCGGTCATAGGACCAAAACTGTCCTGATCAAAATTACTGACGAGATCAGATCAATAGTTGAATGTGGGGGCAGTGCACCGCTTGTACTCCTCGATTTATCAGCAGCCTTTGATACGGTCGATCACAAGATCTTGATTGACCATTTCCAGGCTGTTGGTATTGAGGCGTTGACTCTTAAACTACTAGAATCTTTTCTATCTGACAGAAAACAAGTGGTGACCCTAGATCCACTTTTGTCTAAGCCTTTCTGTTTGCCATGTGCGGTCCCACAGGGATGCGCCCTCATCCCCACCCTGTTTAATGTTAAACCCATGGCCACACTTACAAGATCGTTTGGGTTGGACCTTACCTCATATGCTGATGATACCCAATTAGTGGTAACAATGTCTTCTCCTAACAGCCAAACTGGCATAAATTTCCATGACTGTATGGAAGCTATTGGCAGTTGGATGAACCTAAATTGTTTAAAACTTAACTCAGGGAAAACAGAGGTCATCGAGTTCGGAAACAACCCGTCCATTTGGATCCCATCATGATGGCCAGAGGAATTGAGAGACCCACCTACCCCAGTCACTAAGGTTAGAATGTTGGGAGTGATTATGGATAATCACGACATTTGGACTGCAGGTTAATGCAGTCACATCCTCCGCCTTCTAAGAATACTCATTTGTCAAATGTGTGCAAAATAATAGTAGGTTCGGTGTTGAGAACTGACTATTCCAGTTGTAACTAGTAGTTAGAAAAAAACTCTGACCTCTCCTCCAAGATTCTTTCAAATGGGGGCGGTAACTAGAAATGAATTAGAAGACCGAAGATTGCTTTACAGAAACTAAACATAGTTGACATGTAAGATTTAGGTTCAGTTGCGAACAGGGCCTTTTGGCAGATGCAGAGGGCTTTGAAGGTGTCATGTTTGCAGACTGGTAACCAAAGTAAGGACTGAAGAAGTAGCATTACGTGTGAACATTTTGACGCATTATAGGTCAGACAGACAGACATCGTTTTGTATAAATGGAAGATTCTTGTGTATAGTATAGTGAGTTACAATAGTCACATCTGCTCAGTATTAGGACTGAACACGAATCTTTCAAGAGTCAAGGGGTAAGAGAGGAGTGATTTTCTTAAGTACATTCAGAATAAAGAAACACATTGATGATAGTTTGAGAATGTGCGCTTTGAAGGAAAGATTTGCGTTGAAAATGACTCCTAAACTCGTGCTGCCTCAAAATGTACCCAGACAATCCACAGAGTGCTCCCAAATTGTCTGTAATAGAGAGGTACTTTGCAGTGTTGGTAGAAACTGATAGCTATGCGGTGCGCCCCTACCTAAACAAGACTGGAAGCATTGTCTCGACAGCTGGAATAGGGTGTTTTACACAGATAGAAAGATATTTATCGTTCAGTTGACAACACATAAACGAAAACTCTCTCATCATAATGTTGCTTTCTTACTCTGTAATCTAATGAGACATTTCAAATGAGCAAAGCACAGAAGAGCAAATAAAGTCCATTTATGAGCCAAATCAAATCACAATGATCAAATGTGAGTAGGTATTTACATACTCGGTCAACTGTTCAATTAAGAACATAAAAAACACTAACAAAATTCAAACGGATTAATAACAATACATAAGTAATAGAATTCTCACGTCTTTCAATTCCTTTCAGCGGCTACTATCTATTAAAATGTTTCAAAAAAGCAAAACACCTCATGACAGATATTGTGCATTTATAATTCCAATAGAAACTCAAATAACACTTTAATTAAATATAATGATGTGAGTTAAAAGGGAATCATACACAATTGACAGGTTAAATATTAGTCTACATTCAGTGAATGCACTAGTTTCTGTGAACCATAGGATTCTTCATGTGTTTGCAGCTCCTTCCAACTAGACCCAGCAATTTAATGTGCGAAACAACCAAACATCATAGGCCACACCTTCCAGACATGCTCAAACACCCCGATATTTCAGAAAGCATAGCAACTATCACATCCTGGCAGTTACATGTAAGAACTCTGGGGCAGATTTACAAGCCCCTTGCACCACTTTTGCGTCACTTTTAACATGGGAAAAGTGATGCAAAAGTGGCGCAAGGGGCTTGTAAATCTGCCCCTCAGACTTAGACTGTGGCGCACACTTGACTTACACATTCTCAATTGATCTAAGAGCGGATTGTTTTTGCTGGTAGATTTTCCCTTTAAAGCAGTTAATCACCACATAGAGGACAATCTAATGTGTGTTTGGCCATGTTCTCATTGCTACTGTCAGGTTATGTGAGGAGTGAAAATGTTCTATTGATGGGCTCCTTGGATACGTTACTTCAAGTACAGGGCAAAAGCTCTGTTTCCTCAGTCTTGCACCTCAGCACTCCATTTCAGGGCATGTGGGAAGAAAGAGCTTTATACGATGCTGCTGTTCCTAAAGTAAAAGGGGCAGATTTACAAGCCCCTTGCGCCACTTTTGCGTCACTTTTAACATGGGAAAAGTGATGCAAAAGTGGCGCAAGGGGCTTGTAAATCTGCCCCAGAGTTTCTTCTCTTTGGTGTCTTTCCAAGTGTCTTTATGAAAATCAACACGGAAGGTGAAGAGGAAAATATATTCATGCCTTTTGATGCTAGGATGTCCTGATTCTGCCGATTAGTCTCCCGGATTTAAGATTGCTGCCATATCCTCTCCGGTCTCTAACTCTCAGCATGGAGACTGGAGGATAGAGTTGCAGATTCTGAGTCATCACAGAAATCTTTCTGTGAATGATAGTGTAGTAAGGGCATTTTTTTAGCTTTTGGGACATGGGGAAATTTTGAATACTTATTGTATGTCTTGAAGGGTATTTGATATCAAAGTCATCAGGAATCAGGATATTTTCCTACAATATGGAAGGAGGCATCCATCTTTTCGCTGCTAAAAATGCCACATTTTCATCCCACAGACCCAAATGATTAATGGCCTATTTCCCATCTACATTTCCCAGCAAAGATAATAGAAAATACCTTGAACCAGCAAGTAGCTCAATTTCGATCTGACCACCAGTTGTTAGATACCACCCAATTTGGCGTTAGAAGCGGTCATAGGACCAAAACTGTCCTGATCAAAATTACTGACGAGATCAGATCAATAGTTGATTGTGGGGGCAGTGCACCGCTTGTACTCCTCGATTTATCAGCAGCCTTTGATACGGTCGATCACAAGATCTTGGTTGATCATTTCCAGGCTGTTGGTATTGAGGGGTTGACTCTTAAACTACTAGAATCTTTTCTATCTGACAGAAAACAAGTGGTGACCCTAGATCCACTTTTGTCTAAGCCTTTCTGTTTGACATGTGCGGTCCCACAGGAATCCGCACTCATCCCCACCCTGTTTAATGTTAAACCCATGGCCACCCTTACAAGATCGTTTGGGTTGGACCTTACATCATATGCTGATGATACCCAATTAGTGGTAACAATGTCTTCTCCTAACAGCCAAACTGGCATACATTTCCATGACTTTATGGAAGCTATTGGCAGTTGGATGAACCTAAATTGTTTAAAACTTAACTCAGGGAAAACAGAGGTCATCAAGTTCGGAAACAACCCGTCCATTTGGATCCCATCATGATGGCCAGAGGAATTGAGAGACCCACCTACCCCAGTCGGGAAACAGCCTTAACCACGAAGGCTGAACAACGATCAGCCTTAACAACGAAGGCTGAACTACGCAAGCCCTACCGCGCATATGTCTTAACCACGCATGTGCGTGGTTAAGGCAAATGCGCGGTAGGGCTTGCGGCCGGACGGAAGCAGGAAGAGATCGTTGTGAGGTAAGTGGGGGTGGGGGGGTTGGTCGGGGTTGATTTGTGGGCTTAGGGTGAGTCGGGGTTGATTTGTGGGCTTAGGGTGGGTCGGGGTAGTTTTCTGGGCTGCGGGTGGGTCGGGGTTATTTAAAGTTAGGCTGGGACGGGTCGGGGGTTGTTTTTTGGCTGATTGTGGGTTGGGGGTAGTTTTCTGGGTTGGGGGGTGGCTCGGGGTGTGTTGAGGGCCGAGGGCGGGTTTGGGTAGTATTCAGGGATTGGGGGGGGTTTCGGGATAGTATTCAGGGCACGGGGTTGACGTTTTAGGGTTCAGGGCGGGGGGTAGGGATCGTGATAGAACTTAGTACTTAGGGGGCAGGGTCAATTTTAGGGCTTAGGGGGTAGTTTAGTTTTCAGGGCATGGGGGCCGTTTTAGGGTTCAGGGCGGGGGAGGGTCATTTTTAGAGAATAGGGGTAGTTTTTAGGGATATGGGGAGGGCGGAGGTGAAAAAGTGACTAGGGATGGGGGAGTGGGGTACTTTAGGAACTCAGGCCAGGTGCAGGGGTCAGGGGATTAAATTCTTAACCGCAAATATGTATTTACCAAAAATGCCTTAACAACACGATTCGTTGTAAAGGCATGCGTGGTAAAGGCATATTCGTGCTTAAGAATTTCGTTGTTTAGACTTCGTGGTTCCGGAATGCGTGATAAACGCATTCGTGGTTCAATCATACAATCACCCCAGTCACTAAGGTTAGAATGTTGGGAGTGATTATGGATAATCATGACATTTGGACTGCAGGTTAATGCAGTCACATCCTCCGCCTTCTAAGAATACTCAGAAAGATTTATCCTTTCATCCCTGCGAACACCAAAAAAATTGTGATTACTGCATTAGTGCTAACCAAAAAAGATTACTGTAATGCCTTATATTCCAACATGCAGCATCAACACCTTAATAGACTTCAGGTTTTACAAAATGCGGCTGCCAGAATGTTGACTGGGATTCTGAAACATAAATCGGCATCACAAGCCATCAAACATCTTCATTGGCTGCCTGTCAGGCAGCGCATTAAATTAAAAACCCTCTGTCTTAGCCACAAAGCCCTTCATGGAGCTGGCCCAGAGTTTCTTAAACAATCTTTCAGATGTTATAGTCCAGGGAGAAATTTAAGGTCTTCGGGTACTCGGAAATCGGTGGTCCAAATGTTCAAATGAACCAACTGGGGAGGAAAATGTTTTGTGAACACTACGGCCAAGTAATGGAATTTACTTCCCCCCCACTTCAGGACTATTCCAAACTTGCTTTTGTGTAGGAAGGAACTGAAAACCTGGCTTTTCACCAAGTAAACTTATCTTAGGGCTCATGTTTTTCTCCTACATTACTAGCTCATTGACACCTTCGGGTAATTGTTCATGCTAAATAAATCACTGTAAAAAAAAAAGTAATCTATGAAGGTGCCCTTTATTCTTTGGAATCTATATTACTTTTTGCATGAGCTGCCGCCTTCCACCTTCGATCCTTCCACAGAAATCATATTAGTATATGTTATTTTACACGTTTCTGTTTCTAGTGGTCATCACATGTGACAAGCGATTTGGTGACTAGAGGCTCTGTCACAGTGGTCTGTGAATATGCGACTGAATCCATTACTTGGGTCAAGGGCTCAATTTCTGGCAAAATGACTCTAATTTTGATCTGGATCTAGACATGCATTTTCCATGCTTGTGCCCTTATCCATCTGCCAGGAAGAAAACATTTTTTAGGCTTTTGAAGTCGGGAATAGAGCAGGAGAACAGTCTAGATCTAGTTCTCAATCATTATGTAAATCCAGCAAAACTTTCAGAGCCTTTGAGGCAATTTCTAAATTGTTGAAGCCAGTGCAATATCGCTTAATATGGAATCAGGACCAATGTTTAGCAAACGTACGCATATGTAAGGGAGTGTTAACCTGGTAGTTCAAAGATGGTCTCTGATGCTACTTCAGCTGAGATTCTGTTTTTTGCTTTCTTTATTAAGTGTGGTGTGGATATGCATGCTTTACTTCTCCCTTTGTCCAGCATAATTAACTCTGGTGCTCTCAAAGCTGTGAGGGCATGATCAATGATCCTGCCAGCAGAACCACAATAATATGATTTTTTGGTTTTGATAGAATCAATTGTGCCTGTGCTTCTTTGTATGCCCTCCTTCTGGCTTCCAAATATTTCCTCATTGATGTAAGTGGGCATGCAAATGCAATTTTTGCATAGTGTCCAAATTACTCACTCAAAAAGGTAACAACGCCTTAGAATGGCAGAAGGTGAGAATAGAGTTTCATCTGACCATGATGCTTTGTGGAAGGAGTTGATCTCCATGTGGCCAAGGGGTTTAACGTGGTTCCTAAGTGGAAAGAGAAAGGCAGCAAGGAATTTCATCTGCAAGGAAAAGACTTACTGTAGTGAAATAATTAATGTAATATGGAACAGAAGACCCAGTATAGTGGGGATTACTGGTAAGCACTATAGACATTAATTGAAAAAAACAAGCGTGCCGGCTTATCTTGAACTCCCCTCTTCAATCACATATTGTGACATTTGCTCCAGCAGTGCTTCTGCAGCATTTATGTTATTTGTTTCCTTTAGAAATCTAGATTTTGGTATGCATTGTTAATTTTGCTACAGCGTAAAAATCAACTACAATGCATTTAAGGAGAGTGAAGCTTTGCATTTCTGCTTTTTTTCAATAATTTCCCATTGGGCAAGGCGAGCTTCGCCTTGTTTATGAGAAACTGAATTATTCTCCATGGCATGCATGTACGAATCTCATACAGGCAATTGAAGTGTAGTGAAATCAAAAAATGCTTTAACATGCACTAACATCTTTCCTAGATCTGCAGATGTTTTAGCATTGCAGCCCTATTCCTAAATGTTGTTATGCTTCATATTAACATGAAATGCTATTTCATAGCAATACAATGGAAGCCACTCAACTCTCAAGTAGGGATGATAGTACAACAATACAATGGAAGCCACTCAACTCCCAAGTAGGGACATCTTTGACAAAGTGTACCCAGAGGTTTGAAAGCACTTATAGTAATCTGCAGACCTGAAGGTCCTGCCCGGAAAAGCTTGTCATCATCATATCTCATTCAAGCTGCACATGTAGCCAAACTGTTACAGTCAGTACATTGTTCCATGGCATACATGTGGATTGCACCCAAGAAACCAGAAAATGCACCTACTCGTACATCTGCCAGGTGCAGGGTCTAGAGCCTGCTCTGAATGCAAGGGAGCTGAAATAGTCTCTTCACTGATGGAGTGAAACTCCTTCTCACATAACATAAATCCATCTTCACAGAGAGCCCCATTCCTTTTGTATATAATCTCTGTGCCACAAGTAACCAAAACCACACGAGATGTCCCCGATTGAATTGATGGATCTCAGTAATAAATAGGAGGCTCAAAACGTTTTGTGAAGATATTTGTAGACGCTCCCATAAATATACATGTAAGCCGTATTTGTCCTGCCTTACCAGGTAGCTAACAAGAACCATCAGTTCTGCCTATACTGGTAATGGCTTCCACTAAAGTTTTGTACTAATTGGGTACATCATCTTTTCAGCAATAGGTCTGTGATCTTCTGGTGAGAAACAAGAACATGTGGAGCACATTCAGAGGGCTGGAGTATTTGAGTTCACTGGGGCCTAAACCACGTGTTCAATATGAAAATATGAAGCATGTGCATAATGGTACAGTACACCTTTTTCCAAGTAGACAGCAAAGGGTAACATAGAACAATCTCCAAGTAATCCTACTGTGTGATCATAGATGCTCTTCTGCCTGAGCCAGCTGCCAATGTGCTCGGCTGATAACCATTTCCAAGATGACTGCCTAAAGTTAACTGATCCAAACTGGTAGAGACACTCTAGTATTAATGTAATTATTCTGGTAATTCCAAAGCGTCCAATGTTATTGTAAATTCATATTTTATATAATATCGAATCCACATGAATAGGTAATTGGATAAACTTTATTTGAACATCTTTTCCAGTTAAAAGCATGCTTAACATTGGATCAGCTAACATGTTCCTCCTCGTGAACCTCTACAAGGCTAAAGTGATTTGTGTGTTTAGCTTCCTAAATATGGCAATCAGAAGTTAGCCAGACTTAAACCTCGAATGGACTGCATTTTATTCATAATGGTTTACGATGTGGGTGTCTGCATCATATGTGTCGCAGAAATGAGTCTCTCGCCTTCATATCGCACTGGGTTAATGGTGGTGCAGCAGCGGCTCCTCTGCTAAGGCAGAGGAGTATCACCCCACTGCTCAGCGAGTAGTTTAAAATGGAAAATTAATATGATAATACGCAAAATTATTATATTTTTATTTTTCCATTCCTGGATTCAAGATAGCCTGGCTGATGAGGGTGTTACCTCGAAACCAGTCCCAGGATGCTTGTTTCTGGTCCAGGGAAGACCTGGCATGGCAGTTCAATGCTGGACTGTTCCCACAAGGAACAGGGTCAAGACTGATTTGCATATGGCTGGGTATGAACTGGGGTGGCTTAGTGAGCTAAAGAACGATGATGGATTCAACCCAGATCTGTGACTGGGGGTGAGTGTCTGAAAAGTTTCTGCGCTCCGTCCATCATCTCCTTGTGTTTGCTCTGTGCGTGGCTGGGCTGGCCGGAGCAGGGGTCAGGGGGAGGAGTGTTGAGCACACACTAAGGGCCTCATTACGATGTCGGTTGGAAAGCATTCTGACCGACTCCTTGTCGGGATGGTTTCCAACCAACTCAGGTTCGGGGAGTCCGACTGACCGATTCCGATGGTTCTGAACACTGTTCGGTCGGACTTCCATTGACTTCAATGGAAACCTGTGTTCCGACCGACAACAAAGGCTCCCACTGAAAAAAGGGGTGGGTGTGGAAAACCTTGCACCCTGTGGCGGGCACCCCATGGTGCCTGCCATGCTGTGCATGGTTGGAAAGAGGGGACCCATGGATACCCTCACAGGCCCCAAATGCAGGCCCCTGGGTGAAGGGGGGCCTGCTATCGGCCCCCAAAGTCGGTTTCTGACAGCCAATCCGTCTCAGACTGACTGAGTCAGAATGACTGTCGGAATCCGACATCGTAATCGGTCGGTCGGAAACGGGGCCCGTAGAGCTCTACGATTCGACTTTGACCGACTCTGACTTTCCGAATGCCGGTCAGAACCAATTCGAAATGACCGACCGACTACCTTGTATCGTAATTGGTCGGTCGGAAATGTTTCTGAGTAGGTCGGAAACTTGGCTTCCGACATGGGTTCGGTCAAACCGAATGCCATTCGGATCCTTTCATACCGGCATCGTAATTAGGCCCTAAGTACGCATGATGGTTTGGCCGGCCGTCTTGGGCCAGACAAACAGTCATGCGCACTTTGCATGTTCTCCACCAGCTGTATTGCATAGCCTGGGTGGAAAACATGCACAGGTTCCTAGTCCCTGTCTGAGCACCGAACCACGGTGCTCAGACCAGTCACAAATCTGCTGTCATGGTGACTACAGCATCATGATTGGCTCGGGTGCCAGTGTGCTTCCTGTGTATCGATGACCGAAGAGGACCAGGAGGCGGCGGCCAGCCTGCAGGTAAGTGGATTTTTTTTATCCCCCCACTCCCATTAAGCAGCAGCTGCCACTGTGGTGATGTCTGATGGCACAGTCTTCTTCACAGTTTGCATGACTTGCAAAGAATGTGTCATGTCCTTTAGTCAGGTTTCTTTGAGTGTGCATGTTTTACTGCTGGAAATTCATGAGTGAGTCACACGTATGTCTGTATAAAGGCACACATAAACAGAAAAGAGGTTTGGCTAATCAGTCCATGAAATCAAGCAGTAATTCTCACCTGAAGATAGAAGTATGATGCAAACACTCACAGAAAATGATTTGCCAAATGGGGCAGATTAAGGGCTTCCATTTCTGCAACACTTGATTGAGCAATGTACCAGAGTTTATATTTCCATAATTGCAAAGATTGTTGTTACCAACTTTGCAGAATGAGTATGACAACATTTACAGATATCGCGAAGAGAACATATTACACCTGCCATAAGGTCACCTCAATGCATTCCATTTACAATACTGAATTTACAGCATTTTGATTAGTAAAAAAAGTCTTACAGATAGTCTGAACAAGCTTCCTAACTGACAGCGTTGCCAGCTCTGCACACTACAAACAATCAAGTACATCTCATCAAGGAGATATTTTTTATAAATTAGTATTCAAATTGACAAAATCGCATTACAATGCATGTAAATGCAACTTAATAGTTTTATAATAGCATTTAAAGTTAAATTCCTTGAAATATATTCCATCTGGCAGAATCGCAACACAGGAGTCAATACATTCATCCGAGTGGTAAATGAAATTCATTTGCTAAAATATGATAAAATTATAATTGTAGCCATATGAATGTTTTGGCTTGTTTGATATTCGTGCTGAATTGTATCAAGCATCTGTTTTCTTTTTTACCAACATGTTGCTACTCAGGCCTGTCCTTGACTCGCTTTGTAGGCGGGCAATGGGAAAAAGCCAAGGCCAAGGCTTACTGTAGAGAAAGTAGTGTGGTGGTCAGCTCGTGGTACAGTACAGCAAAATGATCACATTTGCAATACAGCTATGAAAGTCCATCCAAGGGTATAAGCTTTTGTAAAGACGCATGACTTCAATAAAAATCACAATATTTAAATATATATAAATATACGTGCGTCAAAATTTCAAACGATAAAAAGCACACAAATCAAAACACATGTTAAAAGGGAATGTAGTGACAATACAGTGATAAACCAGGGTCTTGTAAATAAATAGCATAGTGCTCACGTTCATTTAAATATCATATATCCAGAACACTTATTTTAGTTGGGTGTTTTGTAAGTCATTACTAACCATCCTTAGGTGGCCCCTCAGTGCTTGTAAACCCCATTATTGTATTTGTTTGACCTGGCATCCTTGGTGTGGTTTTCCCCCAACTTTTTGTCTTCCAGCCTCTTGTTTTTGCAGACTTCTTTTTTGCTGGCTGTAGGACTTTGCAGACTTTACCACTGCTGACCAGTGGTAGAGTGCTTGTGCTCTCTCCTTTATACATGGTAATATTGGCTTACACCCAACTGGCATATTTAATTTGTAAGTCCCTAGTAAAGTGGTACTGCATGTACCCAAAGCCTGCTGTACTGATTGTGCCACCCACCTAAGTAGCCCTTTAAACATGTCCCAGGCCTGCAATTGCAGTCAGTGTGTGCATTTTTAAACTGCCATTTTGAGCTGGAAAAAATAACTTTTTGCCAGGCCTAAACCTTCCTTTATAGTACATATAAGGCCCCCTAGGGCAGGCCCACATAACCATATGGCAGGGAGCAGTTTATTTAAAACGTTGGACATTACCTTTAAGTTTTACATGACCTGCAAGTATAAAAACTCTTAATTTTGGTTTTCTCTGCTGCAAGGCCTACTTCCTCTATAGGATAACATTGGATAAATAGTGATATCTTTGTACTGGGAGGAGGAAGGAATGTTGAGTTTGAAGTCTAAAGAATTGTGATTTTAAAGAATGTAAGTCACAATTTTGAAAATGCCACTTTTAGAAAATTGCCATTTTCTTGCCCCAACCACTTGGTGACTGCAGCCTATACCGTGGTCACACGCAGGGCTGGCTTTAGAGCAGTGCGACTGTTGCCACTACTGAAGGCGCTGAGCTCGGGGGGATGCTGAGTTTTCAAATATATTATGGATTTAAAAGCACCTGCTGCAGAGTTCCTTGCCTTCAGTAATCTTTAGGCTACAATAAAAATGTGAGATAACTCTGGTGATTAATGGACATCTGGAGAGAGATTGGAGTTTTATCCATGGAAGTTTTGACTCATCATAAAGTATCGCAGAGGGCTAATATGCCTGCTGCAAAGAATGTGTAAAAAGTGTATATAATGGAGATAGTTCAGTGGGCTACTGTGTTAGTCAGAGAGATGCTTTTGTTACTTGTAGCTTAAAAGTTACAATCCTAACAAAGCAGAGTTAGCTATTAACTGTCATCAAAGAGCTGCATACAAATTGCAAGCCTTAGGTTAGAGCATTATGATTTTTTTCTCCAGCCATTATCCTAATGTTGCTAAAAAGGGTTAATTTGGGTAGAAAATAATTTGTATTAGTAAAGTCAACCCAACCACGGTGCTACATTTTAAATCCTGAGTTTATTTGCCTCAGACCATTCATTCTTAAAATATACTGCTTACCAGTATGGATGACATGTGACGCTTGCACCATGTAGTCCTCTTTGTCTTATGTAACATTTGCTATGCACTGATTTACACACGTATGATCCATTGTCTCTGTATAATGTGTGTGTGATGTAAAAGACTCTGAAACCTTACACTGGTATGAGTAGTGCTATAAAACAAAAGAAATGCATGCGAGAGAGGGGCTATAGAGAAATGAGGGGCACTGTTGGAGGGCGGTAGTGAGGCAATCTGTGGAGAAGGTAGTCATTGGAGGTAACAACAAAGATTGTCGCACAGGGCGCCACCAGCGCTAAAGCAGGCCCTGGTCACATGACTAGGTGTAGCTGACAGTTGATCTTTGTGTATTGCTCCCAGACAGTGAGACAAATGAGCATAGATGTTGGCAGGATGTGCCATCTCTGACTTGATTAGTGGGAGGAGCTGTCACCTACTAAACTTGCACATCTCAAAAGCTCTGCCTCAGCACACTCACAAAGGGTTTCACACTGGTCTTTGGAGACCCCAGACAAGCTGTGGCCAGGGCAGGGAGGCAGGAAATTCCAAGCACCTCAGGCAGTGAAAACTTCCAGAACCTTCTTTTACTACAAAGTGGGCACCAGGTATAAATATTGGACCCTCAGACCTAACTCGTCAGTACTCATCTGGACCTATGGAATACCCAGATGAAGGACTGCTGTGCTGCTTTGTTGCAAGAAGTACTGCCACTCTGCCGCCCTACTGTCCTACTGTCCTCCTGCTTCAGTGAGAAGGACGGGACCTGCATCTTGAACCCAGTTCCCCCACAGTGACTCCAAGGGCTAGTTGACTGGCTTCCTTAAGATCCTCAGGGATAGAAGAGGCTCCAACAACCTTGAACCCAGTACTTGTACTCTGACAGTTCTATCCCCCAAGTGGTGGCATCCCAAGCATGGACTCTTGGAAGTGGGCATGAGAGTGCCTTACCAGCCCATCTGTGGTCCCAGCAGAACTGTCCCAGCATGACACATCACCTTGAAAGACTCCACATCTGGACAGCTGCACCATGCATCCCCGATGCAGGTCTTCATATAACAGCCCACAGCCCATTGGGACCGCCGCTGCTCGACGCATCTCCAGGCAGGACATCGCATCACCACCACAGCTCCGATGAACCCCCACTGCATGACACATCTCCACACACGGACCTTGAATCGCCACCACAGCTCCCTTGGAACCGCTGCTGTGCAGTGCATCTCCATGCAGGGACCTTGCATCGCCTCTGCTGTGCGATGCATCCTCGATGCAGAACTTCGTTTTGCTCCGCAACTAGGATTTCAAGCACTTTTCTTCAGCAGGTCTAACTTGGTCCCTGTAGCTGGCCCGGGTTCCATTGCAGTCAGCCTGAACTTGTGACTTTGCCCTGGTTCAATGCGACCAGATAATCACATTTGACATTCTGTGCTTTTAAGCACTGTTTTTACTTAAAACTTTGAAATTGCATATCTCCAGTTATAATGATTGGATTTTTGTCATTTCAGTGCCACATAAATTATTAAATTGAACTCTATTTTTCTAAATTGGTGTGAAATTTCTCTTTTGTTGTATTTTCACTTTATTCCTGTTTGAATGCTGCAAAAATACTTCACACATTGCCTCTAAGCTAAGCCTGACTGCTTTGTCCCAAGCTACCAGAGGGTTAAGCACAGGTTAATTTGGGATTTGATGGTGACTTCACCCTGACAGATATTGTGGCTGCTGCTTGAGTAGGGTTTCACCCCCATCAACCAGTAACCCAGTTTCCAACAGTGTTAATACTTATTTTCGTGTTGGTATATGAGCTTATCATTCTGCAGTGATGGACAGTGTCTGGAGATAGCCCGTGATGGAGCAAGAGTGCTGATAGCATGGGTGAAAGGGCAGGCAGCTATGAGGCATCTGTCTTGCAGGATATAGGAGAAAACTGATGTAGGCTATGGCAGAGACAGGATCATTTTTCACATAAAAGGGTGAAGAGGTGCGTTGTCAAGATTTTGAGATATTCACTTTTCAATCACAGATAAAAACGAAAACACAAGAGCAATTCAGAGCAGTTTTCACCCCCCATTAAAAGCATACAGACTTACCACAAAATAAGGAACCGTTTGTCAAAAGAATATGAAAATGGAACACAGCATCACATGAGTAAGATGTAATGGTTTGGCATGTGGAATACGTTTGGATTTCTGTGTGTGGAATATGTTTATTGTGGCATGCTAATGACATTATTTGGGCGCCTCTGGCTTTATGTGTGCATACTATGTATTAGAGATTGTGGATACATTCTCAAACAGGGTTCCACGAAAAGAATGGACTGGTATTATGCAGATAGAAAGCAGTAGCGGCTGCTACCGGACTCAAGTGCTGGACCGGGGGCGGGGGTAGGAGGAGCAAACTTAAAAAAAAAAACACCTGTGCTGGCCGGCCAGCTGCCGCCTCTCCTCCATCCTCTTCTTTCTGCTCCGTCCTGCAGCAGGATACAGGAAGCAGCAGGAAGCACCCAGCTCCCAGGCTCCGGATAGTCAATCACAATACTGCAATGCAGCGTTGTGATTGGTCTGAGTGCCGTGGATCGGTGCTTAGCCAGTGTTTGGGGGTATGGGCATATTCTACATGCAGTCTGTAATGCAGCCTGCATTGACAATATGGGACATGCTCATGACTGTTTTGGGTGGCCCCAGAGGGCTGACCAAACAGTCATGTGCACTTAGGAGTGGGCAGACCACTCCTCCCCTGCTCCTATGTCCTCGGAGCAGCCCCGCCCCACCCAGAAAGCTGCCACAACAGCAGGACACATAAAATTATAATAACTCGAGTTATTCTCATTTTATGGTTCCTTCTGCGGAGCAGTTGGGCGACGCTCAGCGGTGGAGCCGCCACTGATAGAAAGAGAAACTTAGAAGTAATAAAGATAGTGTGTTGTGTTGCACCGCTACACTTGCATCTCCTAAAGTTAAAAAAAAAAAAAAACTTCTTCACACTTTAGGAAGTTTACAACAGAGAACGGAATCGGTTCATCTCACAGATCAGCTGATTTGTACAACAAACTTTAATGAATCGGTAATTGTGTCTATTGCCATTTTAACAGTGGTTAATTTTAATAATACTGTATGATCGGACCAAATGCTACTTTGAGAAACACGATATTAAGGGCGCCTGGAGCTGGTCACAACAGGGATAAGCATCATTGGCATGAGCTGAATTATGCGCAAGAGGCTGAGCTTTTAAACGCACTTACACACTGTAATAATGCGTGCAAGGGTGGCTCGGTGCACAGTGCGCCTTTTCAAAGGGAGAGTATTAACTACTACTCTGTAAGGTCGCCCTGCTGGCTGCCCATTGGTTTTGGAACAAACTCAAGGCCATATTGAGGGGGAGAAAATGTAGGCGCTGATGTAGCTCCAGAGCAGGCGGCAAAGCCCCATAGCACCTCTGTATGCCCAGCCTGCTAATCAGCTTTATTTCCTTGGCTGGATCACAAAATGAGCATTTTTAAGCTTAGAAGTAATACCTATAATTTAAGAGCCACGTGGCAATTCATTTTGATATGAACGATTCTTAGTGTATTATCCATTTAATGAGAATTATTCCAATAAAACCGTAGAAGATCCTCCCATGGATCGTTTCGGCATTGTGTTGATAAGAGGCACAAAGCTAGCAGCTTACAAGACAGATCAAACGAGGACACAGTAAGGACAGTCTATAAACTGCAGGAGTTAATGAAGCAGGATATGACGAGGACAGTAAACAATTACTGCTAACTTTATTCCAGGAAACGAAGACTTAATTGATAGTAGAATAAAACACTAAAATGCATGTTCACATTGTTCAACGGCACAGACTAAATCTTGAGAAAGGATAACTTTCTTTCTTTAAAAAAAAAAAAAAAACCCGATTCAGTTAGTGATTACAGAAAGGGGCGTGGGTCATTATGGTTGGACGAATAAAACATTCACGAGGGCAAATGTAAAGTTTGCCTTTGGGAATGTCTAATGGGCTTCGCGGCATATTATGAGACGCTGTGTCAATATAGAGAACAGGTTTGGGAAGCACTTAAGGATTTGTTCTGAGACCCTCTCTTGAGGGCGTTGGCGACTACGATATTGAAACAGGTGCACTACAGAGATAGGGAGGCAGCTACTACTCTCGAGCAGCTTAGGCACGTGAAACACCCCCAGGGTACAATACGGAATGCATATCATTAGCAGCATCACCACATTCATAGGATGTGCTTTAACAAAGTAGTTAAAAGAGCTAAATAAGCCTTAGGGTTGTTGAGGGTGTTATTCTCAGCTACGCAAGTTCTTTTTATATTACAGGGGATCCCTGTCAATGAGGAAACGGTTTAATAGGTATGAAGGGATAGTTTTCAAAATGATCAATACTCTAGAAATTGAGAATTGATATTGGTATAATATAATGGAGCTACTACCTGGTCTATGACAGCTTACACATCTTTCAAACTCGTTCTGAAGGCAGGTGGGTTTCTGTAGGCAGTTCTCTTTTTGATGTACTTTATTTATTCAGTAAAAGGTGATGTATGTATATATTACTTATGGTTAAAATATATATAATCCTTATATTTATGCTTAAAATGTATATAGATACATAAATAACATGCAATTATTTGACTACATGCTATGCTTCTCTATTTATTATGATCACTCATATCACAACATTGATTATACAGAAATGATGTGTACATGTTAACTATTCAATATACTTGTTACTTAAAAAACATTAATATACATCAACATAATGAAATAATAAAAAAGAATACTTATTAATTAATTAACTAAAACCCAAATAATATGGGTATGCATATATCTCTCTTTCTTTCTCTCTCTCTCTCTCTCCCTCTCTCTCTCTCTCTCTCTGTATATATATATATATATATATATATATATATATATATATATATTATCTACTGGCGGTCGCCAGTAGATAGTTATAGTTACAACCTATTATCCATAGGAAATCCGCGACATTCTATTTGAAATAACTCTCTTGCCGGTTGACGTATCTTCGCAAAATTTTCAAACTTTATGGCCCGCTCCGGTCCGCTCCTACCCTGAAAGTCTCGGGGGATTCGTCAAGCGGGGGCCGAGAAAAAGGGGGTCCCAAAACGCGTTTTCCCCATGCAATTTTCCATAGGAAACTTTAGACACGGCTACAGCCCGAACTGCTGAACGGAATTACACCAAATTTGGCAAAGAGGTAGTTCTTGGTTCAGAAAGAACCCTTTTGTTAAATGGTGTAAATCCGTTCAGTAGTTGCTGAGAAAATGAAAAGTAAAAAAGATAGTGATATCTAGGGCCGCGGATCCTCCCGAGCACGAGCTTTATGTTAATTGGCTGTCAACACTCCAAACCAGGAAGTGTTGGCAGCCATTTTGTCCCTCGGTAGAACCAAGGGACAGAAACAAGTGCGCACAAAGGGGGCAGGGTAGAAACACCCTGACCCCCTAGGTCTGCTCAGGGGGTCCCACAAGGGCGCCCTGGGCACAAAAAAAAATCGGCAGGATGCGCTCAGGGAGCGCGAACCCTGCCGGAAAAAAAAAAAATCGAAGCGCGGTCTCCCGCGCTTCGATGTTAATTGGCCCCCGGGTGGGCCAAGTCCCGGGGGCATGCTGGGGGGGGGGTTAATTTTATGTGTGGGGGGCCTCTAAGGGCCCCCCAAGCCCCGGGGACCACCACCCCCGGGGCTTTATGTATAATGAAGCGGGAGGGCTCTGAGCCCTCCCGCAGCCCCGAGGACCACCACCTCCCCGGGGCTTATTTTTTTATTTTTAAAAAACCTGTGTGGGGGGCTCCAGCCCCCACACGCCCCGGGGACCACCACCTCCCCGGGGCACTAAGAAAAATTAAAATGGGGGTCCGTTTTGGACCTCCAGAGCCCCGAGGACCACCACCTCCCCGGGGCTTTCAAAATGTAGGGAGGGGGCCGCGCGGCCCCCCTCCTGGAGCCCTTGATGGCCCTGGGGACCGCCACCCCCAGGGCCGGCTCCTGCAGTGTCCCGGGGTGCCTACCCCGGGACACTGCTGTTTGCAATGACAGGACGGGAGCCTCGCGGCTCCCGTCCTGTCATTGCAAACTGCTTGGATATTGGAAGAGAGAGCAGGAAACCTGCTCTCTCTTCCAATATCCAAAGCCGATTGCTTTTCCACATGGGGAGCTGCATCTTAGCAGCTCCCCATGTGTAAAAGCAATGCCGGCTCCCGTAGGACACGGGGAGCCGGCGGGACTGTGGGGGGTTTGGGGACCCCCCCACAGTCCCCAACGAGAGGCCAGGCCCCGGGGGATGGGGTCCCCGGGGCCATAAGTGGCCCGGGAGGGGGGCCACGCAGCCCCCCTCCCCAAAGGAAAAAAAATTAAAATAAAAAAAAAAGTGCAAGGCCGGCCCCGGGGGATGGGGTCCCCGGGGCCTTA
This sequence comes from Calotriton arnoldi, assembly GCA_963921515.1. Classification (NCBI taxonomy): domain Eukaryota; kingdom Metazoa; phylum Chordata; class Amphibia; order Caudata; family Salamandridae; genus Calotriton; species Calotriton arnoldi. Next base: position 462,121 of record CAWUFW010002971.1, read on the forward strand.
AATGGCCTGAGGAGGGGGGCCACGCAGCCCCCCTCCAAATAAAAAAAAAAGAGGCCATGCCCCGGGGGATGGGGTCCCCGGGGCCAATACAGGCCCAGGGAAGGGGGGCCACGCGGCCCCCTTCCTGTTTTTTTATTTTAATAAAAAAAGAGGGAAAGGCCCTGGGGGATGGGGTCCCCAGGGCCTAAAAATAGGAAAAAGGAAGGGGGCCACACAGCCCCCCTTCAGGGGGAAAAAAACAAACAAAAAAAAACGATCAGGCCCGTAGGCCCCGCCCCTTCCTTCACCACTCTGCAAACGCGCCCCTGGCGCGTTTGCAGAGGGAGAACGAATTCCCCTTGAATACTGGGGTCCCTGGGGGCCAACTAGCCCACCAGGAACCTCCAGTATGCACCAGGGGCTGCCTTGCAGAGAGGTGTACAGAGGCCACGTCCCTTTTACACCTCTCTGCAACGCAGCTCTATGGCGCTTTTGGAGGTATATGGTGGGCTAGTTGCACCCCAGGGACCCTCAGGATTCAAGGGGAGTTAATCCCCCGACTTAAAACGCGCCACGGGGCGCGTTTGCACAGTGGTGAAGGGAGGGGCGGGGCTTCAGGTGACATGTGTGCAAACAGGCCCCGTGGCGTGTTTTAAGATGGGGAATTAAATCCTCTTCAATCCTGAGGGTCCCTGGGGGCCAACTAGCCCAACAGGTACGTCCAGAAAGCGCCACAGAGCTGCGTTGCAGAGAGGTGTAAAAGGGGTGTGGCCTCTGTACATGTCTCTGCAACGCAGCCCCTGGCGCATACTGGAGGTTCCTGGTGGGCTAGTTGGCCCGTAGGGACCCTCATGATTCAAGGGGACTTAATCCCCCAACTTAAAACGCACCACGGGGCGCGTTTGCACAGATGTCACCTCAGGCCCCGTCCCCTCCCTTCACCATTGTGCAAATATTCCTCTAAAATCAGCCGAAATCCGAATTCCGATTTACTCACCTGTTATCAGGAGAGACCTCAGTGCTGCATCTTTCAGCCCAGTACTGATCCTCAAAAGTAATTTTAACCGTACTTACCGGTAACTTGAATTTCCTTCATAGGCTAACATTGACTGGTTTCACTTGGAAATTCTTCTAAGTGTGGAGTTTTGGAACTTTAAAATATTCCTCTAAAATCAGCCGAAATACGAATTCCGATTTACTCACCTGCTATCAGGAGAGACCTCAGTGCTGCATCTTTCAGCCCAGTACTGGTCCTGAAAAGTAATTTTAACCGTACTTACCGGTAACTTGAATTTCCTTCATAGGCTAACATTGACTAGTTTCACTTGGAAATTCTTCTAAGTGTGGAGTTTTGGAACTTTAAAATATTCCTCTAAAATCAGCCGAAATACGAATTCCGATTTACTCACCTGTTATCAGGAGAGACCTCAGTGCTGCATCTTTCAGCCCAGTACTGATCCTCAAAAGTAATTTTAACCGTACTTACCAGTAACTTGAATTTCCTTCCATAGGATATCATTGCCTGCTTTTTGCTGAAAAAGTTTCTAAGTGTTGATTTTTGAAACATACAAATATTCCTCTAAAATCAGCCGAAATCCGAATTCTGATTTACTCACCTGTTATCAGGAGAGACCTCAGTGCTGCATCTTTCAGCCCAGTACTGGTCCTGAAAAGTAATTTTAACCGTACTTACCGGTAACTTGAATTTCCTTCATAGGCTAACATTGACTGGTTTCACTTGGAAATTCTTCTAAGTGTGGAGTTTTGGAACTTTAAAATATTCCTCTAAAATCAGCCGAACTACGAATTCCGATTTACTCACCTGTTATCAGGAGAGACCTCAGTGCTGCATCTTTCAGCCCAGTACTGATCCTCAAAAGTAATTTTAACCGTACTTACCAGTAACTTGAATTTCCTTCCATAGGATATCATTGCCTGCTTTTTGCTGAAAAAGTTTCTAAGTGTTGATTTTTGAAACATACAAATATTCCTCTAAAATCAGCCGAAATCCGAATTCTGATTTACTCACCTGTTATCAGGAGAGACCTCAGTGCTGCATCTTTCAGCCCAGTACTGGTCCTGAAAAGTAATTTTAACCGTACTTACCGGTAACTTGAATTTCCTTCATAGGCTAACATTGACTGGTTTCACTTGGAAATTCTTCTAAGTGTGGAGTTTTGGAACTTTAAAATATTCCTCTAAAATCAGCCGAAATACAAATTCCGATTTACTCACCTGTTATCAGGAGAGACCTCAGTGCTGCATCTTTCAGCCCAGTACTGATCCTCAAAAGTAATTTTAACCGTACTTACCGGTAACTTGAATTTCCTTCATAGGCTAACATTGACTGGTTTCACTTGGAAATTCTTCTAAGTGTGGAGTTTTGGAACTTTAAAATATTCCTCTAAAATCAGCCGAACTACGAATTCCGATTTACTCACCTGTTATCAGGAGAGACCTCAGTGCTGCATCTTTCAGCCCAGTACTGATCCTCAAAAGTAATTTTAACCGTACTTACCAGTAACTTGAATTTCCTTCCATAGGATATCATTGCCTGCTTTTTGCTGAAAAAGTTTCTAAGTGTTGATTTTTGAAACATACAAATATTCCTCTAAAATCAGCCGAAATCCTAATTCTGATTTACTCACCTGTTATCAGGAGAGACCTCAGTGCTGCATCTTTCAGCCCAGTACTGGTCCTGAAAAGTAATTTTAACCGTACTTACCGGTAACTTGAATTTCCTTCATAGGCTAACATTGACTGGTTTCACTTGGAAATTCTTCTAAGTGTGGAGTTTTGGAACTTTAAAATATTCCTCTAAAATCAGCCGAAATACAAATTCCGATTTACTCACCTGTTATCAGGAGAGACCTCAGTGCTGCATCTTTCAGCCCAGTACTGATCCTCAAAAGTAATTTTAACCGTACTTACCAGTAACTTGAATTTCCTTCCATAGGATATCATTGCCTGCTTTTGCTGAAAAAGTTTCTAAGTGTTGATTTTTGAAACATACAAATATTCCTCTAAAATCAGCCGAAATCCGAATTCTGATTTACTCACCTGTTATCAGGAGAGACCTCAGTGCTGCATCTTTCAGCCCAGTACTGGTCCTGAAAAGTAATTTTAACCGTACTTACCGGTAACTTGAATTTCCTTCATAGGCTAACATTGACTGGTTTCACTTGGAAATTCTTCTAAGTGTGGAGTTTTGGAACTTTAAAATATTCCTCTAAAATCAGCCGAAATACGAATTCCGATTTACTCACCTGTTATCAGGAGAGAACCCAGTGCTGCATCTTTTAGCCCAGTACTGATCCTCAAAAGTAATTTTAACCGTACTTACCAGTAACTTGAATTTCCTTCCATAGGATATCATTGCCTGCTTTTTGCTGAAAAAGTTTCTAAGTGTTGATTTTTGTAACATACAAATATTCCTCTAAAATCAGCCAAAATCCGAATTCTGATTTACTCACCTGTTATCAGGAGAGACCTCAGTGCTGCATCTTTCAGCCCAGTACTGGTCGTGAAAAGTAATTTTAACCGTACTTACCAGTAACTTGAATTTCCTTCCATAGGCTAACATTGACTGGTTTCACTTGGAAATTCTTCTAAGTGTGGAGTTTTGGAACTTTAAAATAGTCCTCTAAAATCAGCCGAAATACGAATTCCGATTTACTCACCTGTTATCAGGAGAGACCTCAGTGCTGCATCTTTCAGCCCAGTACTGATCCTCAAAAGTAATTTTAACCGTACTTACCAGTAACTTGAATTTCCTTCCATAGGAATCCATTGTCTGGTTTTCAGCAGAAAAGTTTCAAAGTGTCGATTTTCACAAACTACAAATATTCCTAAAAAATCGCCTGTATGACTTAAACGCATTCTTTCAACTGTTTACAGGAGATGCACCAGTGCTGGATCCAGGATCCAACACTGAGTAAGAAAAAGTAACGATAACAGTTTTTAACTTCTAAGTGAATTTCCTTCCATAGGATAACATTGGTGATTCTATGAGAAAAAGTTTCTAAGTGTGAACTTTTAAAGTACAATAATATTCCTTAAAAATCACGACTGTAACCAAAACGCTTTTACTCAACTGTTTACAGGAGATGTCCCAGGACTGAATCTAGGATCCAGTAATGTGGTTAGAAAAGTAATCCATAAAGTAACTAATTGCATTTAACTAGAAATTCACATTGAGCTGAATGTTGCATTGTGTTTGAAAATGTGTTGCCCATTGCAACAACTGTAACTACTGTACTTAAAAGTCTAATGCCTATGTGCAAAGTAATTAAACTAAAGTAATTCATTCTGAGAAAGTATTTTTTGTAATGTAATGTATAATGTAATTACAATGTAATTTAAAAAATAAAATATGTAAAAAAAAATTGTTTCTACAAAATTTGGAAATCAGTATGAAAAAAATTTATATAACAATTAATACATTTAAAAATTGTCATTTACAAAACCTTTGAAATTCACTGAAAAAACTGTAGGTTTCAGACATGTTATAGTTACAAATTAGCATTTAAAAAACCTTTGAAATTCACTGAAAAAACCATAGGTTTCAGGGACGTTATAGTTACAAATTAGCATTTAAAAAACCTTTGAAGTTCACTGAAAAAACCATAGGTTTTAGGGACAGTTATAGTTAGTTGGACATTGCACTCGTACAAAACCCGTGAAATTCCCCCGTTATAGTTAGTCCAGCTAACTATAACTCGCGCCCCGCAATGCACTGCTGATGACGTCACATATTACATCACTCATGACATGGTCAGTGACATCACTGATGACATCTCAAATGACATCTCAAATGACATCACTGATGACATCATCCACGTGATAATCTGATGCACCTCCTCACACTCTAATATAACCTTTGATACACCCACTCTAAATTACAGACTGCCATTCGCAAAACCATAGACACTCCAACACCAATAACTACATACCCACTCACTGATTCTTAGGTCTACGCACACATCCACTCACTCACCCGTACAGTCACTCATACTTAGGGTCACTCAGTACAGGACTATCATATGCACTCATACTCCTATATAGACACTCAAACACCGCCACTCATCCATAGAGGTACTCACACACCTAGTCAGTCATGCAAATAATTAAACACACTACCATTTACTCACCTATACAGTTATACACACACCAGCTCACTTACTCATACAAATAGTAGCACATTCTTACGCTCTTATACAATCACTGATACAAGCACACACTCATCCATACAGCCACTATCACAATCACTCACTCTCGCTTATAGCTATTTATATACTCCAACACACATATATACTGCCTTTCACATATGTAGTTACTCACACATGTACCACTGGGACATACATTCACTCACTAACACACTCTTACACACACTTACCCACCCATACAGTCTATCACAGTTGCACTCTTGAAACCATCCACCCAGTGAATCACCCACTCACACATCTATGCACAGAGTTGCACACACCCCTCCCACACAAACACTCAGGCACCCATACAGATACTCAGACAAGCATTCAATAACTCATATAGACACTCATGTAGCTATTCACAAACACATGCAGCCACTTACACAGCAACAGACAGACGGATACAGACATTCACCCAGTTTAGTCACTAACCCATGCATTCAGTAAGATACGTTAAATCACTCACTTATAGAGTCAGTCACGCACCTACTAAATCATCCATACAGACACTTACACACCCACTCATTCTTCAATACGTCTTTTCCTATATATATTAAAAAATATTTAAACTTTACAGAAACACAGAGTCACTGGATGATGTCATCAGTGATGTCATTTGACATGTCATCAGTGATGTCATCAGTGATGTCACTGACCATGTCATGAGTGATGTAATATGTGACGTCATCAGCAGTGCATTGCGGGGGCGCGAGTTATAGTTAGCTGGACTAACTATAACGGGGGAATTTCACGGGTTTTGTACGAGTGCAATGTCCAACTAACTATAACTGTCCCTAAAACCTATGGTTTTTTCAGTGAATTTCAAAGGTTTTTTAAATGCTAATTTGTAACTATAACGTCCCTGAAACCTATGGTTTTTTCAGTGAATATATATATATATAAATATATGCATATTTATATGTATATATTCGTTTCTCCTTATCTGCCCGATCTCGCTGCTGCACCACTTGACACAGCGGGTGCTGCAATGCGCAGAGACGGATTCCCACATCACATTCATTTCACACCCAAAAAATAAATAAATTGCGCACTCGCAGAAATTCACCCAATTGCTTTTAATGAGCCACTTCATACAGAGCTGTTCCGACAAACGTGTTTCGGCTTCTAACCTTTGTCAATAACAGATGACCCGGCGTTTGAAATGTATTTAGTGTCTTCCAATCATTCTCATTGCTTTGCAGCAACAGTCAAAGAAATAATAGACACACTATAGGACATATACATATGACTAATGAATGCAGCGGCCATCTTTGATTAGTTCAAAAATATTATAAATATTCATATTTCATACCATTTAATTCCTTTTGCATTGATCACGGGGATTTCAAATAATTATATTGTATGCATGATTTTTACCTTCATAAAATAAAATTACATATTCAACATGAACACCAGCAATTATTGGCATGTGCAGCATTTCATAAATGTAGACAAATACTATGCCCTGATTATTTCTATCTCAAGAATGAGACTTTCATTTCTTTATCAAATGCACGCGTCCAAAAGTTGACTTTAAGACATGATTTAGCAACAATCATGTTCCGCTCACTATTGTGCCCTGAAAGGGCAAAAATCACTGCTGTCTCATAAATTGCATAGTGTTATTTATTATTGGCACGCTATCCATGGATGCCCCTTTCTAATCTTAACATGGAAATGTACTTCTTGTGGCACCTACGTATGTTAACACATTTACTGTTCTTATTTTTACCCTATGTGAATCCACATTTCTTCATCACTGTTGAGTCCTCTTGGGGTCTTGGTCTGTATTTCAATTATATATTTGGACTCAAGTTGTCACAATTTGCGCACCCTGTCTCCTCCCCTCTCATTATTTCTAACTTGATACAAGACGAAAAATCGCAAGAGATTTCTATTGCCTTGGTGTTCTATTTGGAAGTGTCTGGCCACAGGATATGCAATGTCAGCATTTGTTATTGCACGGCATGCTCTGAGATCTTTTTTGACCATGTGTCCAGTACTTCCAATGTATTGTCTCTAGCACAGAGATATCAAACAATACACTACAAAACTGGAATTACAATTCAACAATTTTGTAATAGCCTTATTTTTAGGTCGAGCCTAGAGTCAGCACGCAAGCGCTGCTCTGGTGAAGATCTGCTGTAGTTCAGTACGTGAGGGAAGCCCCGCCCACTCTCACGCCTATATTTCTCATTGGCTTGTGTCTTTGTCCTTCCTAAATGTTGCCTTCGGATTCGTTTATAGGCTTGTTAGTCCGTCCTTATTACGGCCATGTCGTCATTTGTACCCTCCCATGGCTACTGGCCCCTTTACTTCGAGTGTTAAACAGTACGTGTTATTTAGACTGTGAGCACTATTTTCTTTAATGAGGTTCTCCTACTGCCTTCTCTACTCCCGCCTCCCTCCCGTTGTCCATGCCTTCTCACCCCCTCCCCCGCCCGCACTCCTGTTGTCTGTGCCTTCTCGCCCCCTTCTCCCTCCTCCCCCCGCCTGCACTCCCGTTGTCCATGTCTTCTCCCCCCGCCCGCACTTCCGTTGTCCGTGCCTTCTTCCCCCTCACTCCAGTTGTCCAGGTTTCAAATTCACACTGCACCTCTGTTCCTTCTTTCTGCACTTCTTTTGTTTCTTTCTACACTTCTCGTGTTTCTGTCTGCATCCCACTATGCCTCTTTATGCACCCCTCTTGCCGCTTTCTGCACCTCTGTTCCTTCTTTCTGCACTTCTTTTGTTTCTTTCTGCTGACCTCTCTTGCTTCTTTCTGCACCCCCTTGCCTCTTTCTCCACCCTCTTCCCTCTTTCTTCACCCCTTTTGCCTCTTTCTTCACCTCTGTTGCTTTCTTTCTGCACTTCTTTTGTTTCTTTCTGCACATCTCTTCCTTCTTTCTGCACCCCTCATGCCTCTTTTTGCACCCCTCGTCTCTCTTTTTGCACACCTCTTGCCTCTTTCTGCACCTCTGTTGCTTCTTTCTGCACTACTCTTGCTTCTTTCTGCACCTCTTTGCTTCTTTCTGCACCACTCGTGCTTCTTTCTGCACCCCTCTTCCCTCTTTCTACACCCCTTTGCCTCTTTCTGCACCTGTGTTCCCCCGTTTGCATCTCTGTTGCTTCTTTCTGCTCTTCTTTTGTTTCTTTCTGCACATCTCTCGCTTCTTTCTGCACCCTCTTGCCACTTTCTGCACCCCTGTTCCCTCGTTTCTGCATCTCTGTTGCTTCTTTCTGCTCTTCTTTTGTTTCTCTCTGCACCTCTCTTGCTTCTTCCTGCACCCTCTTGCCACTTTCTCCACCCCTGTTCCCTCGTTTCTGCATCTCTGTTGCTTCTTTCTGCACTTCTCTTGCCCCTTTCTGCACCCCTCATCCTTCTTTATGCACCTCTGTTGCTTCTTTCTGAACTTCTCTTGCTTCTTTCTGCGCCTGTCCGTTCTTTCTGCAATCCTTGTGCCTCTTTCTGCACCCTCTTCCCTCTTTCTGCACCCCTCTTGCCTCTTTCTGCACTTCTGTTCCTTCTTTCTGCACTTCTTTTGTTTCTTTCTGCAACTCACTTGCTTCTTTCTGCACCCGTCTTGCTTCTTTCTGCACCCCTCATACTTCTTTCTACAACCCTCTCCCCTCTTTCTGCACCCCTGTTTCCTCTTTCTGCACCTCTGTTCCTTCTTTCTGCACTTCTTTTGTTTCTTTCTGCACCTTTCTTGTTTATTTCTGTACCGCTCTTGCCTCTTTCTCCATCCCACTTCCCCCTTTCTGCACTCTCTGTTGCTTCTTTATGCACTTCTCTTGCTTCTTTCTGTACCCTCTCTTCGCTTCTTTCTGCACACCTCGTGCCTCTTTCTGCACCTCACTTCCTCCTTTCTGCTACCTCTCTTGTTTCTTTCTACACCTCTTTGCTTCTTTCTGCACCCTCTGCTGCCTCTTTCTGCACTTCTTTTGTTTCTTTCTGCACTCCTCATTGCCTCTTTCTGCACCTCTGTTCCTTCTTTCTGTACTTCTTTTGTTTCTTTCTGCACCTCTCACTTCTTTCTGCACCCCTTTGCCTCTTTCTGCACCCCTCTTGCCTCTTTCTGCACCTCTGTTCCTTCTTTCTGCACTTCTTTTGTTTCTTTCTGCAGCTCTCTTGCTTCTTTCTGCACCCTCTTGCCTCTTTCTCTACCCTTGTTCCCTGTTTCTTCACCCCTGTTGCCTCTTTCAGCACCTCTATTCCTTCTTTCTGCACTTCTTTTGTTACTTTCTGCACATCTCTTGCTACTTTCTGCACCCCTCATGCCTCTTTCTGCACCCCTCTTCCCTCTTTTTGCACCCCTCTTGCCTCTTTCTGCACCTCTGTTGCTTTTTTCTGCACTACTCTTGCTTCTTTCTACAACTCTCTTGCTTCTTTCTGCACCACTCGTGCTTCTTTCTGCACCCTCTTCCCTCTTTCTGCACCCCTCTTGCCTCTTTCTGCACTCCTCTTGCCTCTTTCTGTACCCTCTTGCCTCTTTCTGCAAATCTGTTCCTTCTTTCTGCTCTTCTTCTTGTTTCTTTCTGCACCTCTCTTGCTTCTTTCTGCAACCCTCTTGCCACTTTCTCCACCCCTGCTCCCCGTTTTTACATCTCTGTTGCTTCTTTCTGCCCTTCTCTTGCCTCTTTCTCCACCCCTCATCCCTCTTTCTGCAACTCTGTTGCTTCTTTCTTCACTTCGCTTGCTTCTTTCTGCACCTCTGTCCCTTCTTTCTGCAACCCTTGTCTCTTTCTGCACCCCTTTTCCCTCTTTCTGCTCCCCTCTTGCCTCTTTCTGCACCTCTGTTCCTTCTTTCTGCACTTCTTTTGTTTCTTTCTGCACATCTCTTGCTTCTTTCTGCACCCCTCGTGCCTCTTTCTGCACCCCTCTTCCCTCTTTTTGCACCCCTCTTGCCTCTTTCTCCACCTCTGTTGCTTCTTTCTGCACTACTCTTGCTTCTTTCTGCACCTCTTTGCTTCTTTCTGCACCACTCGTGCTTCTTTCTGCACCCCTTTCCTTTTTCTGCACACTTCTTGCCTCTTTCTGCACCTCTGTTCCTTCTTTCTGCTCTTCTTTTGTTTCTTTCTGCACCTCTCTTGCTTCTTTCTGCACCCCTCTTGCCACTTTCTCCACCCCTGTTCCCCCTTTTTGCATCTCTCTTGCTTCTTTCTGCACCCCTCTCGCCACCTTCTCCACCCCTGTTCCCCCTTTTTGCATCTCTGTTGCTTCTTTCTGCACTTCTCTTTCCTCTTTCTCCATCCCTCTTCCGTCTTTCTGCACCTCTGTTGCTTCTTTCTGCACTGCGCTTGCTTCTTTCTGCACCCCTTTCCTTTTTCTGCACTCCCATTGCCTCTTTCTGCACCACTGTTGCTTCTTTCTGCTCTCCTTTTGTTTATTTCTGCACCCCCTTGCCTCTTTCTGCACCTCTGTTCCTTCTTTCTGCACTTCTTTTGTTTCTTTCTGCACCTCTCGCTTCTTTCTGCACCCCTTATGCCTATTTCTGCACCCCTCTTGCCTCTTTCTGCACCTCTGTTCCTTCTTTCTGCACTTCTTTTGTTTCTTTCTGCTGCTCTCTTGCCTCTTTCTCCACCCTTCTTCCCTCTTTCTGCACCCCTCTTGCCTCTTTCTGCACCTCTGTTCCTTCTTTCTGCTCTTCTTTTGTTTCTTTCTGCGTCTCTCTTGCTTCTTTCTGCACCCCTCGTGCCTCTAAATGCACCCCTCTTCCCTCTTTCTGCACTCCCATTGCCTCTTTCTGCACCTCAGTTGCTTCTTTCTGCACTTCTTTTGTTTATTTCTGCACCCCTCTTGCCTCTTTCTGCACCTCTGTCCCTTCTTTCTGCAACCCTTGTGCCTCTTTCTGTACCCCTCTTCCCTCTTTCTGCACCCCTCTTGCCTCTTTCTTCACCTCTGTTCCTTCTTTCTGCTCTCCTTCTGTTTCTTTCTGTACCTCTCTTGCTTCTTTCTGCACCCCTCTTGCCACATTCTCTACTCCTGTTCCCCCTTTTTGCAGATCTGTTGCTTCTTTCTGTACTTCTCTTGCCTCTTTTCACCCCTCATCCTTCTTTCTGCACCTCTGTTGCTTTTTTCTGCAATCCTTGTGCCTCTTTCTGCACCCCTCTTCCCTCTTTCTGCACCCCTCTTGCTTCTTTCTGCACCTTAGTCCCTTATTTCTGCACTTCTTTTGTTTCTTTCTGCAACTCTCTTGCTTCTTTCTGTACCCCTCTTGATTCTTTCTGCACCCCTTGTGCCTCTTTCATACCCCCACTTCCCGCTTTCTGCACCCCTCTTGCCTCTTTCTGCACGTCTGTTCCTTCTTTCTGCACTACATTGTTTCTTTCTGCACCTCTCTTGTTTCTGTCTGTATCCCACTTGTCTCTTTCTCCACCCCACTTCCCCCTTCCTACATCTCTGTTGCTTCTTTATGCAGTTCTCTTGCTTCTTTCTTTACCTCTCTTGCTTCTTTCTGCACCCCTCGTGCCTCTTTCGGCAACCTCTTCCCTCTTTCTGCACCTCTGTTGCTTCTTTTTGCACTTCTTTTGTTTCTTTCTGCACCCCTCTTGCCTCTTTCTGCACCTCTGTTGCCTCTTTCTGCACTTCTTTTGTTTCTTTGTGCACCTCTCGCTTCTGTCTGCACCACTTTTACCTCTTTCTGCACCCCTCTTGCCTCTTTCTGCACCTCTGTTCCTTCTTTCTGCACTTCTTTTGTTTCTTTCTGCAGCTCTCTTGCTTCTTCCTGCACCCCCTTGCCTCTTTCTCCACCCCTCTTCCCTATTTCTTAACCCCTTTTGCCTCTTTCTGCACCTCTATTCCTTCTTTCTGCACTTCTTTTGTTTCTTTCAGCACATCTCTTGATTCTTTATGCACCCCTCGTGCCTCTTTCTACACCCCTTTTCCTTCGTTTTGCACCCCTCTTGCCTCTTCTGCACCTCTGTTGCTTCCTTCTGCACTACTCTTGCTTCTTTCTGCACCCTCTTCCCTCTTTCTGCACCCCTCTTGCCTCTTTCTGCACGTCTGTTCCTTCTTTCTGCACTTCTTTTGTTTCTTTCTGCCGCTCTCTTGCTTCTTTCTGCACCCCTTGCCTCTTTCTCCACCCCTCTTCCCTCTTTCTTCCCCCCTGTTGCCTCTTTCTGCACATCTCTTGCTTCTTTCTGCACCCCTCGTGCCTCTTTCTGCACCCCTCTTCCCTCTTTTTGCACCCTTCTTGCCTCTTTCTGCACCTCTGTTGCTTCTTTCTGCACTACTCTTGCTTCTTTATGCACATCTTTGCTTCTTTCTGCACCACTCGTGCTTCTTTCTGCACCCCTCTTCCTTCTTTCTGCACCCCTCTTGCCTCTTTCTGCACCTCTGTTTCTTCTTTCTGCTCTTCTTTTGTTTCTCTTTGCACCTCTCTTGCTTCTTTCTACATCCCTCTTGCCACCTTCTCCACCCCTGTTCCCCCTTTTTGCATCTCTGTTGCTTCTTTCTGCACTTCTCTTGCCTCTTTCTCCACCCCTCTTCCCTCTTTATGCACCTCTGTTGCTTCTTTCTGCACGTCTCTTGCTTCTTTCTGCACCTCTGTCCCTTCTTTCTGCAACTCTTCTGGCTCTTTCTGCACCCCTCTTCCCTCTTTCTGCACCCCTCTTGCCTCTTTCTGCACCTCTGTTCCTTCTTTCTACACTTCTTTTGTTTCTTTCTGCATATCTCTTGCTTCTTTCTGCACCCCCTTGCTTCTTTTTGCACCCCTTGTGCCTCTTTCACACCCCTCTTCCCTCTTTCTGCACCCCTCTTGTCTCTTTCTGCACCTCTGTTCCTTCTTTCTGCACTTCTTTTGTTTCTTTCTGCATTCTCTTGTTTCTTTTGGTATCCCTCTTGCCTCTTTCTCCACCCCACTTCCCCGTTTCTGCATCTCTGTTGCTTCTTTATGCACTTCTCTTGCTTCTTTCTGCACCTCTCTGGCTTTTTCTGCACCCCTCGTGCCTCTTTCTGCACCCCTCTTCCCTTTTTCTGCACTCCCATTGCCTCTTTCTGCACCTCTGTTTCTTCTTTCTGCTCTTCTTTTGTTTATTTATGCACCCCTCTTGCCTCTTTCTGCACCTCTGTTCCTTCTTTCTGCACTTCTTTTGTTTCTTTCAACACCTCTCACTTCTTTCTGCATCCCTTATGCCTCTTTATGCACCCCTCTTGCCGCTTTCTGCACCTCTGTTCCTTCTTTCTGCACTTCTTTTGTTTCTTTCTGCCAATCTCTTGCTTCTTTCTGCACCCCCTTGCCTCTTTCTCCACCCCTCTTCCCTCTTTCTTCACCCCTTTTGCCTCTTTCTTCACCTCTGTTCTTTCTTTCTGCACTTTTTTTGTTTCTTTCTGCACATCTCTTCCTTCTTTCTGCACCCCTCATGCCTCTTTTTGCACCCCTCTTCCCTCTTTTTGCACACCTTTTGCCTCTTTCTGCACCTCTGTGGCTTCTTTCTGCACTACTCTTGCTTCTTTCTGTACCTCTTTGCTTCTTTCGGCACCACTCGTGCTTCTTTCTGCACCCCTCTTCCCTCTTTCTACACCCCTCTTGCCTCTTTCTGCACCTGTGTTCCTTCTTTCTGCTCTTCTTTTGTTTCTCTCTGCACCTCCCTCGCTTCTTTCTGCACCCCTCTTGCCACTTTCTCCACCCCTGTTCCCCCGTTTTGCATCTCTGTTGCTTCTTTCTGCACTTCTCTTGCCTCTTTCTCCACCGCTCATCCCTCTTTATGCACCTCTGTTGCTTCTTTCTGAACTTCTCTTGCTTCTTTCTGCACCTCTGTCCGTTCTTTCTGCAATCCTTGTGCCTCTTTCTGCACCCCTCTTCCCTCTTTCTGCCCCCCTCTTGCCTCTTTCTGCACCTCTGTTCCTTCTTTCTGCACTTCTTTTGTTACTTTCTGCAACTCACTTGCTTCTTTCTGCACCCGTCTTGCTTCTTTCTGCACCCCTCATACCTCTTTCACAACCCTCTCCCCTCTTTCTGCACCCCTCTTTCCTCTTTCTGCATCTCTGTTCCTTCTTTTTGCACTTTTTTTGTTTCTTTCTGCACATCTCTTGCTTCTTTCTGCAGCCCTCGTCTCTCTTTTGCACCCCTCTTCCCTCTTTTTGCACCCCTCTTGCCTCTTTCTGCACCTCTGTTGCTTCTTTCTGCACTACTCTTGCTTCTTTATGCACATCTTTGCTTCTTTCTGCACCACTCGTGCTTCTTTCTGCACCCCTCTTCCCTCTTTCTGCACCCCTCTTGGCTCTTTCTGCACCTCTGTTTCTTCTTTCTGCTCTTCTTTTGTTTCTCTTTGCACCTCTCTTGCTTCTTTCTACATCCCTCTTGCCACCTTCTCCACCCCTGTTCCCCCTTTTTGCATCTCTGTTGCTTCTTTCTGCACTTCTCTTGCCTCTTTCTCCACCCCTCTTCTCTCTTTATGCACCTCTGTTGCTTCTTTCTGCACTTCTCTTGCTTCTTTCTGCACCTCTGTCCCTTCTTTCTGCAACTCTTGTGGCTCTTTCTGCACCCCTCTTCCCTCTTTCTGCACCCCTCTTGCCTCTTTCTGCACCTCTGTTCCTTCTTTCTACACTTCTTTTGTTTCTTTCTGCATCTCTCTTGCTTCTTTCTGCACCCCTCTTGCTTCTTTTTGCACCCCTTGTGCCTCTTTCACACCCCTCTTCCCTCTTTCTGCACCCCTCTTGTCTCTTTCTGCACCTCTGTTCCTTCTATCTGCACTTCTTTTGTTTCTTTCTGCATTCTCTTGTTTCTTTCGGTATCCCTCTTGCCTCTTTCTCCACCCCACGTCCCCGTTTCTGCATCTCCGTTGCTTCTTTATGCACTTCTCCTGCTTCTTTCTGCACCTCTCTTGCTTTTTCTGCACCCCTCGTGCCTCTTTCTGCACCCCTCTTCCCTTTTTCTGCACTCCCATTGCCTCTTTCTGCACCTCTGTTTCTTCTTTCTGCTCTTCTTTTGTTTATTTCTGCATCCCTCTTGCCTCTTTCTGCACCTCTGTTCCTTCTTTCTGCACTTCTTTTGTTTCTTTCAACACCTCTCGCGTCTTTCTGCATCCCTTATGCCTCTTTATGCACCCCTCTTGCCGCTTTCTGCACCTCTGTTCCTTCTTTCTGCACTTCTTTTGTTTCTTTCTGCTGATCTCTTGCTTCTTTCTGCACCCCCTTGCCTCTTTCTCCACCCCTCTTCCCTCTTTCTTCACCCCTTTTGCCTCTTTCTTCACCTCTGTTCTTTCTTTCTGCACTTTTTTTGTTTCTTTCTGCACATCTCTTCCTTCTTTCTGCACCCCTCATGCCTCTTTTTGCACCCCTCTTCCCTCTTTTTGCACACCTCTTGCCTCTTTCTGCACCTCTGTTGCTTCTTTCTGCACTACTCTTGCTTCTTTCTGTACCTCTTTGCTTCTTTCGGCACCACTCGTGCTTCTTTCTGCACCCCTCTTCCCTCTTTCTACACCCCTCTTGCCTCTTTCTGCACCTGTGTTCCCCCGTTTTGCATCTCTGTTGCTTCTTTCTGCTCTTCTTTTGTTTCTCTCTGCACCTCCCTCGCTTCTTTCTGCACCCCTCTTGCCACTTTCTCCACCCCTGTTCCCCCGTTTTGCATCTCTGTTGCTTCTTTCTGCTCTTCTTTTGTTTCTCTCTGCACCTCCCTCGCTTCTTTCTGCACCCCTCTTGCCACTTTCTCCACCCCTGTTCCCCCGTTTTGCATCTCTGTTGCTTCTTTCTGCACTTCTCTTGCCCCTTTCTCCACCCCTCATCCCTCTTTATGCACCTCTGTTGCTTCTTTCTGAACTTCTCTTGCTTCTTTCTGCGCCTCTGTCCGTTCTTTCTGCAATCCTTGTGCCTCTTTCTGCACCCCTCTTCCCTCTTTCTGCACCCCTCTTGCCTCTTTCTGCACCTCTGTTCCTTCTTTCTGCACTTCTTTTGTTACTTTCTGCAACTCACTTGCTTCTTTCTGCACCCGTCTTGCTTCTTTCTGCACCCCTCATACTTCTTTCACAACCCTCTCCCCTCTTTCTGCACCCCTCTTTCCTCTTTCTGCACCTCTGTTCCTTCTTTCTGCACTTCTTTTGTTTCTTTCTGCACCTTTCTTGTTTATTTCTGTATCGCTCTTGCCTCTTTCTCCATCCCACTTCCCCCTTTCTGCATCTCTGTTGCTTCTTTATGCACTTCTCTTGCTTCTTTCTGTACCTCTCTTGCTTCTTTCTGCACCCCTCGTGCCTCTTTCTCCACCCCACTTCCCCCTTTCTGTACCTCTCTTGCTTCTTTCTGCACTCCTCTTTCTGCACCTCTGTTGCTTCTTTCTGCACTTCTTTTGTTTCTTTCTGCACCCCTCTTGCCTTTTTCTGCACCTCTGTTCCTTCTT
The DNA here is from genome assembly GCA_963921515.1 of Calotriton arnoldi. NCBI lineage: Eukaryota > Metazoa > Chordata > Amphibia > Caudata > Salamandridae > Calotriton > Calotriton arnoldi. The sequence continues at coordinate 478,622 of CAWUFW010002971.1, forward strand.
TCTGTACTTCTTTTGTTTCTTTCTGCACCTCTCACTTCTTTCTGCACCCCTTTTACCTCTTTCTGCACCCCTCTTGCCTCTTTCTGCACCTCTGTTCCTTCTTTCTGCACTTCTTTTGTTTCTTTCTGCAGCTCTCTTGCTTCTTTCTGCACCCTCTTGCCTCTTTCTCTACCCTTGTTCCCTGTTTCTTCACCCCTGTTGCCTCTTTCAGCACCTCTATTCCTTCTTTCTGCACTTCTTTTGTTACTTTCTGCACATCTCTTGCTACTTTCTGCACCCCTCATGCCTCTTTCTGCACCCCTCTTCCCTCTTTTTGCACCCCTCTTGCCTCTTTCTGCACCTCTGTTGCTTTTTTCTGCACTACTCTTGCTTCTTTCTACAACTCTCTTGCTTCTTTCTGCACCACTCGTGCTTCTTTCTGCACCCCTCTTCCCTCTTTCTGCACCCCTCTTGCCTCTTTCTGCACCCCTCTTGCCTCTTTCTGTACCCCTCTTGCCTCTTTCTGCAAATCTGTTCCTTCTTTCTGCTCTTCTTCTTTTTCTTTCTGCACCTCTCTTGCTTCTTTCTGCAACCCTCTTGCCACTTTCTCCACCCCTGCTCCCCGTTTTTACATCTCTGTTGCTTCTTTCTGCCCTTCTCTTGCCTCTTTCTCCACCCCTCATCCCTCTTTCTGTAACTCTGTTGCTTCTTTCTTCACTTCGCTTGCTTCTTTCTGCACCTCTGTCCCTTCTTTCTGCAACCCTTGTCTCTTTCTGCACCCCTTTTCCCTCTTTCTGCTCCCCTCTTGCCTCTTTCTGCACCTCTGTTCCTTCTTTCTGCACTTCTTTTGTTTCTTTCTGCAACTCTCTTGCTTCTTTCTGTATCCTCTTGCCTCTTTCTCCACCCCACTTCCCCCTTTCTGCATCTCTGTTGCTTCTTTCTGCACTTCTTTTGTTTCTTTCTGCACATCTCTTGCTTCTTTCTGTACTTCTCTCGCCTCTTTCTGTACTCAAATGGGAAGTACAAGCTGTCAAGTTTGAAGGTCTGCGTGCTTTTGTGACTGAGGTATATGTCTACTTGTATATGTATTCTTACATGTGTTATGCATCTGAAGATGGTAGCTTAAAAAGTGGGTAGCTTCTTCTATAGGTGTTTAAATGTTCTCAGTTCTGCTCTGTCATTCAGTTGCACATGCAGACATGTCTTATGTATATAGGTGTTATAGAGCCCTCAAATATACTATTGAATACCCATGTGCCCCTTATTATGAGCAGAAAGAAATGTATTCACCTTTTGTACACATATTTACAGAGTATGCTGTTTGAAACACAGGTATTCAAGTATTTCTATGTTTATTTTTATGTAACATGTCACTCGGTAAAAGCAGAGACACGCAAGCATACCTTCACAAACTTGGTCAGACTTACAACAGTGATATGCTTAGGATTGCTGTTTTATATTTGGTAGATAGGCCTAACATTCTGAGCAGTCGATTAATAGTGAACCTTCAAGAGAAAAGTGAGGTTTAAGACATCTTGGGAGAAGGATTAGTGATTAGGCTACTTTGTATGAGTCTGTTGTTAGGTACAGTCAAAGTAGGCCTCTTTCTGCACCTCTGTAGGTTCTTTCTGTACTTCTCTTGCTTCTTTCTGCACCTTTCTTCCTCTTTCTGGACTTCTGTTGCCTCTTTCTGCACTTCTCTTGCTTCTTTCTGCACCTTTCTTAATCTTTCTGCACATGTACTACCTACGTAGGCATATTTAGAAATTAGCATTTAAAAAGCCTTAGAAATTCACTGAAAAAAACAGAGGTTTCAGGGACGTTATAGTTAGGAATTTCATTTAAAAACCCTTTGAAATTCACTGAAAAAACCATATGTTTCAGGGACGTTATAGTTAGAAATTAGCATTTAAAAAACCTTAGAAATTCACTGAAAAAAGCACAGGTTTCAGGGACGTTATAGTTAGTTGGACATTTAACTCGTACAAAACCAGAGAAATTCGGCTTTATAGTTAGTTGAGCTAACTATAACTCGCGCCCCCGCAATGCACTGCTAATGATGTCACATATTACATCACTCATGACATGGTCAGTGACATCACTGATGACATCACTGATGACATCACTGATGACATCTCAAATGACATCACTGATGACATCACTGATGACATCATCCAGTGACTGGGTGATTTTTAAAAGTTTAAGAATGTTAATTATAGATACGCAAAGGTGTATTGAAGAATGAGTGGTTGTAGGAGTGTCTGAATGGATGATTTAGTGGGTGCATGACTGACTGTTTAAGTGAGAGATTAAACATGTCTTAGTGAATGCATGGGTGAATGACTAATCTGTGTGAATGTCTGTATCAGTCTGTCAGTTGGTGTGTAAGTGGCTGCATGGGTTGGTGAGTAGCTACATGAGTGTCTATATGGGTTAATGATTGGTTGTCTGATTACCTGTAGCTCCAAGATGCCTTTGTTGGTGACAAACACTTTCTGCATCCTTGTTGCAGAAGATAACAAATATAATTGGGTTAACAGTTAAGCCCTGAATACACGTCTGGTGGTCCGAGGACCATCATACTCGCAGGGGCACGGCGGTTGCAGTCCAGCCACCACCACACCGGTGGCCCGACTCCCATATTAGGACTTTGGCAGTCTGACCGCCATTGCACCACTGCAACCACCAGGGAACCGTGTTCCCTGGTGGTCCTGTGGCAGTCTGAGGGCTGCAATATGCTTGGCGGTGTCCTGAGGCACCCGCCAAGCATATTACAACTTCCCTCACTGCCAACAGTGTCATGGAGGTTCTTCCTCCATTTAACTGCTGGCGGGAGGAAAGAAAGGGGGCCCCTGTGCTCTCTTGCCCTGTGTATGGGGTTGCATGCAGGGGGGCAGATGTTGTGCTCCCTGTAGATTTGCACCCCCAGTTCCTGGACGGGAAGGAACGCACAACATGATTTATTCCTTTCCATGCAGGAACGTGCACTGGTGGTCCTGCGGAGGACCTGTTTAAGGCTTGCAAGGAGCCTTTAAACAGCACTGCTGTGGGACAGCCATGCTGCCCACCTGACCACACCACAAGATTACTTGTACTCATGCGGTGGTACGTTTCATCAGTCCTGGAGAAGGGCAGTGGCATGCCGCCCGCTTCAGGTCTGCAGAAACTTGTAATCTGGCCCTTAAAATGATATACTATCTGTCATCAACCAACCTAACAAGTAGGATGCTACAGTATTTTCTGCTTAATATTACCCTACTGTGTGTTTTTCAATACCAGTTAGTGCGGATGCTAACAAATATAAAGTAATATATTTTTATAATATGTTACATCCCCTACCTTTCAAAAGATGGCCTTTTAGTGATACATTTGTTAAAATAGCCTTTGATTGCCACTCATGTACACTCATGATATTCCTGAAACACTAATCAGAGATCAATGCAACTGTCCTAGGCAACGCTCTTTAGGAGCAGACCTCCTATTCTTCATCCAAAACACCTCCTCGTGGTCAAAAGTCTTCCTCTAAAGTCTAAAAATGGTGAAAAACACCAAAAGTCTTACTGGGAGAAAATTATCCCCATCATTGGCGTCTTCCAAAGTCAGGAATGTCACTCTCAATCTACAACTACAGTAAAGTCACGATACAAACCTCAGATGTTAACTTGAAACTTTGACACTCAGTTTAAAATGCTTCTAACCATCAAGAAAAATCTCAAGACAGAGATGGTTTCAACTATGGATTATCCTCAATGAAACAGAAAAAGAGCTCAGACTCTTGATCTCCTAAACCCAGAGTCTTTAAACCATTTTACAGCTAGACCCCGTGATCACATTACCCTTTCATCAGGCACACATAATGACATATCAACCTTAAATACTCAGAATATCACCTTCATCACTCCTACCTCCTCACTCACAACTACTCCATTCACAGAAGAGTTCAAGCACCTACGGACTCTACAACAAAACACAAGTGTAATGCATAGCCTCTTAGCCACCATTACTTGGAGTCGTCCAACCCCTATACACTTAGGTCTCATAATCACACTCCCTTCCACTAGTTACTCACAAACACACATCAACCTCAGACACACCTATGTCTTCCCCAGTAGCGGCTCGCAGAGGGAGTGCAGCGGGGCGGTGGGGCGGGGTGGGGTAGGGGCAGGGTGTGGGTGTAGTGGACTCCGACATACAGCGGAATGGAGTAAGGTAAGTAAATAAATAAATAAAACAATTTACCTTGCGCGCGCTGCATCGCCGAGTTGGCGATGCAGCGAGCGCAAGGTAAATTGTTTTATTTATTTATTTACTTACCTTACTCCGTTCCGCCGTATGTTGGAGTCCACTACCCCCCTACCCTGCCCCTCCCCCGCCCCGCCTCACCACCCTGCATCACTCCCTCGGCGAGCCGCCACTGGTCTTCCCTTACCACCACAACCCTCTCACATGCAACTGCTCCAATCACAATGTGATCCCAATATCCCCATAACATGCACTCATTTAATCTAAAATTGACAACCTTGTTGGTTTAATATAATCCCTGGCTAATGACACCCTCACCACTCACAGCCACAAACATTCACACTGTAAATAAGACAACTCACAGATTACAGACCTAAAATCCTTCCCCACTGCAACAAGGAGCACCATGAAAGGAGAACTGTCTTTGTCTCTCTAGAAATGGCATAGGAAAACTTTTAACTGACTACGAGAGAGGGGACCTGGCCAGAAACAACCAAGAAGGTACTCCGATCCCCACCATTAGATACAGAGAGACGAAACCTCAGCCCACCCTAGCAAGAGGCCTAAACCATAACAAGCTGCTACACATTCAGACAACCAGGATTCCCATATACCTCACATTCAGCCCTAGAACAACTTGTCTGAAAAGGATATTCCATCATCCACCTAGACCAATGGTTCTAAACTTGTGGTCCAAGGACCCTTGGCGTTGGCGAGGCCTACTCGGGGGGGGGGCAGTGACTGTTTTACATAATGAAATAATATTATAATCAATAAATTAAAATTTATAAAGTTTATACAGGTAAAGAGCAAAATGTAAACCTTTTCTATATTGGATTTTGAATTAAACAAAATATTTAAATATTTGAGAATTTGTTTGGTGTATACTTGTTTCTATATTGTGTATTGTTTGAGGTTCAAATCATAGAAATTGCTAAGGCCGGGGATCCCCAGCTTCTAATAATGACTCGGTGGGAGTCCCGGGATTACATTAATAATTAAAAGTCTAAAAGTTAAGAACCACCTACTTAGACGGGATAGACTAAACAGGAGGGAGAGTGCCATTCTTCTTCAAATACTCCATCAACAGTAGAAATATGACCAATAAACAATTCCCATAATCTGAATGTCGCTCAGTAAAGCTAAAAACCATAAACCTAGCCCCGTTCAAACTTTAAATTATCTGCCACCCCGTGAACAATCCAAATTTAGCTGATCAGCTACTTGACTTCTGCAGTTAAAATGAGATCAATTCAATCAATACCATATTTCTTGGAGACTTCAATCTTCATTGCAGCAACCAGAGCAACTCAACAGTATCTCTCCTATCCTCCTACACTGACAACAAAATCTTTTGCAATTTTGCTTAGTGCCGACTCACATTAGGGGACCTACTCTAGACCACATCATTGCAAACAAGCATTGGCATAGCCAATAGGTCTCGCCTTTGGGACCTTATGTGTTTAGCCAGAACTTTTGGCTATGTTGTAGAGCATTGTGGCTGCTGTGCATTATGTTGAAAAGTTATAATAAAAAGTGTTAAGCATTTTTGTTACCTTTATACAAACGAAGACGACATTATATACAACTGAAAAACCTGATTAAAAAAAGATTTTAACATAAAAAATGTCTTCTAGTTTTTTTGTACTTGCACTGCTGGCAACTTCTTCCTGCCTGTTCTCATGCTTGTTTGTTATAATTTTTTTTGTTATGGGGGAGCGGGACTTAAATAACGGAGGAGTGGAGGTTGGAAAACAGTAATTTAATTAGAACACGAGCAGCGGACGGACACTAGGGGAGAATCAACAGATGCCAGATTCCAAGGGCAGACTGACATGATGCTTAGGTGGTGCGCTGATGCAAAATGGTGGTGGTGAATGATGTTTGGTGCTCAGGTGGTGACACTATATGGGTGGATTGGAGGTACGTTGTGGATTGTGGAGTTGAAATAAGTTGTTTGGTGTGTAATTATGCGGTGTGTATTAGAAATGTGTGGAGTTGAATTGTGTGGCCTGGAACTGTGGTGTTGAGTGAAATTATGCTTAGTGAAATTGTGTCATGGTGTGGAGTGCCAATACTGGCAGGAATGTAACAAATGAAAAACAAATCAAATGAAAAAATGAGCTGCAAGTTCGTAGCTTCGCAGCAACTGAGGGAGGAGGGGTGGGGGGAGTCAGCGATGAACTGATTAATCTACAGACGACGCCGTCTGAAAGAAATCATGTGTTTTAAACAAAATCACCGCACAGGAAGGGATCCGCGTTCTTTGCTCTCCAACCCTCCTGAAAGTATTTGAGGCAAACCTTCAGTGAAGGTGGGAAAGCATTTTTCAATTCCGTTTAAAAAAAAAAAAAAAGATGTGACAAAAAAATATCAAAACTAGAAGCATTTCTATTGTGGAGCGGAATCCTTTTTCAGCGAGCTCGTGGAATTTACAAAAAAAAAACAAGATGGAGCGTGAAACTGAAGAGGGAAGGCGGCCTTGTGGATGGCAGGATAGACGAGAGACCTGGGAAAGCAGAGCTATGGAGGAAAGAGAAATTGAATGAGAGGCGTCAAAGTAGGAATCTGCAAGCGGCAAAGCGGCTGTTATTCCAACATGCAGACAAGCCCAGGAGTGGTGCGTGCGTGCGTGCGCGCGCAGTCTGCTTATTTTCAAGCACTGCACTCGTGCTTGTGGCACGCCCCTGCTCGCTCCCGCAAGGTGGATGCTGCCACAAGCACAAGTGTGTGCTTGAAAATGACCAGAGCGACGGCTAAAGGCCCTCCTATGCAGCGCATGCGCGCTGCGTAGGCGAGACCTAAAAACAGACAAAGCGAAGACAAACTCTCTCCTCCCATTTGATTAGTGTGATTACTCACTCATCATATTCTCAAATACCTTGAGGAAAACCAACAGGTAACCAAAAATATATAAACTATGTACAAGAAACATGAGAAAACTAGACAAGGACCATCTCAGGACTGAATTGGAATGCTAATTTCATGACTTTCTAGATCCTCACATGTCAATAATCTCACTAAACATTATTCAGTAGCAATTACCTGGATCACAGACACCCTGGCTCCTAAACCAAATTAAAAGCAAAAAAAAGCTTTAGGTTTTCGAAGGAACTTAGGGACAGATGTACGAAGGCATTTTTCATTTGCAAAAGCTCTGATTCGTAAAATCGACCCGTTTGTGACCACAAAAAGGCCTTTTAACATGTAACAAACTCAAATTACGATTTAGTAACATGTTACAGAATCACAATTTGTGTTTGCGACTAACTACTGAATTGATATTTGAAAGAGACTAGTTTAGGGTGTCCCTTCCAAACATCAATTGGGAATGGGTTGTATTAATGTTTTGCAACCAAAAGTTGGTTTCAAAACATTAATATTATACTGACTACACAAATGTAGTGGTAATCCATTCACAAATGAAGGGATGCCCAAGGGACCCTTCCTCTTTGTGAATGTTGACAAAAGTGTTTTTTATGAATAGAAAGTGGCACACTGGACCACTGTTTACTCTGAAAAAACATGTGACTTAAACTTTTATTTTATTTTTAAAATGGATCCTGTTTTCCTTCGAGGAAAACTGGCTACATTTAAAAAAATTGATTGCTTTATTTAAAAGCAGCAATCACACACATGGTGGTCTGATCAACCCAGCAGGCCCCCCATCCCTGTGATGTCTTTCAATCATAGTGGGTGGAATTTGCCACCCTCCTCGGTCATATTCATGAGTTAGTTTGAATTGCAACCCACTACGATTCATTATTTTGTAAACTAACCACCTAAGTCATTGTCTGGTTTGCAAAATACCACACTAGTCACAAAAATACTGATTCAAATTGTGGCCACCAATTTGCAACCAGTGCTTCCTACATCTGGCCCTAAATGAAGAAAGGAGAGCCCTCCAAGCCACTGAGTGAAGATGGCAGCAACACCCAACAACAAGAATCATGTGAGCCTTTGACTGCAACAACATATCTTTGAAGCTAAAGCCCAATTTATCAAAAAAGAGCACAATCAGGCTGTGAATTGTCCTAAGAAACTATTTCACATTTTAAAGACAGCGAGAAGACCACTCACTACGACAAAGAAAAACAATTTGAAGGGATAGTGTAAAGAATTCTACAACTTCTTCATGGAAAGGATAATAGTGACTGAGCACTCACTGGAAAATACATCAAGTGGCTAGAACTAAAATAACCTAACCAGATAATTCGAAAATAACCAGTGCCTCTTCAAAGAAATTGACCAATATAATTTGAATGACATCTTCGTCAAAACCAGATTGTCACTTCACCTGTTGGAACCCATGTGCACATTATGTTTGAAATTGAAAGGTCACTGTCCCCAATCTCTTTGAACATCATAAAGTTGTCTACAAGCTCACATCATTAATATTGCATAAGGGAGCACAACTCCATCTCAGACGTCTTAGAGGCATAAAACAATGCATCCTGAAACAGGACTTCAGATGTGTCATTTAGGCACTTATTCTTTCAAGACTGGACTATAAAAATGTTGTCCTTGTTGGAATCCCCAAAATATACCTAACTCCCCTCAAATCAGCACTACACGCAGCTGCCAGATTGGTCCCAGAAACTTGAACATTTGACCATGTAACACCAATCCTGATACCATAGAACATGCCCCAAGTGAGGATAGAAACAGTTTCAATCTTGTATGCATCACACACAGAGCTGTACTCTAAGTCATTCTAAGATATCTAGCTAGGAAGCTACAGCTCTCAGGTGGACAACAACATCTAAGGAGGACAGAACCACTCACCCATGAAACTTAAAACTGAAAACACCCAAATTAATTATAGTCCCTTTTTATTAAATAAACTGACCAACTATTGATCCCTATCCCCCTGAGATCACTGCAATGTCCTTTTATCATCTATTTAAATTCAAACTCAAAACAACGCTGTTCGAATGCCACCTCCTCCTATGAAAAATACAGATTTCCCAACCAGGAGAGAAGTTGAATCTGTATGAGGATTAGTCAGTTCCCATCTCTCCGCAGTAGTTAACCAATTTTCTGTCACCATAACACTCACCTCTAGTTACTAGAATTCCCATGCTGATCTTTGCCTCCCCTAAAAGAACTTAAGGCCTGATTTAGAGTTTGACGGACTGGTTACTTCATCACAAACATGATGGATATCCTGTGCACTGTATTACTAGTGCATTATATCCAATGGGACTTGTAACTTGCAGCGGACGGTCATGTTTGTTACAGAGTAAACAATTTTCCGAACTTTAAATCAGGCCCTTAGTCATGTTGTTATCCTGTAATTTTTTGTATCCTTCATAATCTGATCTGCATTTGTTTGGCCGGCCCATTGGAGCTTACTGCATTAACTGTTGTTGCTTTGTCCTCAAGATTAATATATTTACTTACTAATTTTTACATAAAGTGCTCTGACCTCCCAGTGTTTGCTCCTCGTTATAGGAAGCCATCAGATAAATAAATACATTTGATCAGAGATTAGACCATATATAGATACTTTTATTAATTTCAGCACTTTCTGAAATCGTACTTTTTTGCAGGATGGCAAATATTGTCCATGTTGTGCTATTAATTTTGGTATTACTAAGTTCTCTATGGTTCACTTTCTAATACAACACTTGACATGGCCATATCCTGCGCATATTGCTAGTGTATGTTTCTGCCTGTTTTCACCCTTTGTGTTTTCCAATGCCTTTATTTTACGGGGATATCGAATACAATGGGTGATATATTGCTATAATATGTTGTATCTCCTACTTTTCAAGGCTTAGCTTTTATCCACAGACCGGTTAACACTGATTTTTATTCAATAATAGATAGCTCAATGTTTATGTATTTTTATTTGTATTCCACTAGTTTCACATAATGTTTTGTTTCAGATACCAAATATCATGACCAATACAGTGCTCTATTTGGTAATCCTTGGTTGCTAAGGGCTAAAGCAATACACCAATTGAGATGGAATCTAAATACGATGTGTTACAGAACACCAGTTGGCTTTTTTAGTAGACAGGGTGGGTGTATGGGGTCTCAGTAAGCCAAGCATAGATAAAAGGGGTCGGCGGGGTTTGGTTTGGTGAGGAAAGGAGGGTGAGAGAAAAGAGAATCTCCTCATCGAGAAATAGATACTTGGGTCAATCTGTAAACTGGTGAGCTGAGAGTACCCAGAAGAGAGGTCATGAACTAAGAAGGATAAGTGGGAAAATGAAAGGGGAGAGTGGATTAGAGAAATAAGGGAAAGGACGCTGAGTATTCACAAGAACATTATGAGGAACCAAGGGTGGTAGGTGGCCTATTCAGAAAAGTGTGCTGAAGACTGCGGTGGGCCCACACAGTAGGGAGCTAGACTAGTAAGCAGAAGAGAATGGTACCAAAGGCTACCAGGCTGGCAGCAGGGGTGGGGGAGAGAAATAAGGGAAACAAGAGGTGAGGGATGCCTCAAAGCTCTCAAGTATGCCAGGTTCAGGCATGAGTATCTGCTACAGAAAAAAAAAAATCTTTGCAGTCTGAAACCTGTTGGACAATGGATGCCATTATACATTAAGTTCTGAAATTACCAGAATTCAAAGAAAAACCAGCCCTGGATGTGATGTGCATGATGGGGCCTGAAAAATGTAATAGCATGATAGTTCTAAATGCCCTTCTGATGGTGAAGAGGAGAGCTAAGCCTGTGGAGGACTGGCAGCGAGCTGTCAGTTGCTCCCCCAATTGGCGCTTTATCCTTTGCTGGGGTTGGTGGTGAGTGAGGGGAGCAGATGTACACAGCATTGATCCTTTCTCCGAAATAGTGACCGGTCCCCTGCAGTTTAGTGATGCAAAGGAGCCCACTCAAAGTCTGGAACATGTTTATTACTAACAGCAAAGTTAGCAAATTGAGAAACCAACCAACGTAACTTTGACCTCACAAAGTTTTTGAGCATATGATGCTAAAGTGCAGAAATCGCATTATTTTATACATTTGATGAGCATAGGCAAAGAAAAAGTTATATAGTTAAGAGCAAAACTGTAGCTAAAGTTATATAGTTAAGAGCAAAACTGTAGCTAACAGGAGCTAAGACTGGTGCTCTTGGTTCTTAAAAGAAAACTGCTGAAAGGGCCTTGAACAAAAGATACACCGCTCTACACTCTGCTCTGCACAGCAGAGTGTAATCTGCAGAGCTAACAAGATTATTTTCCTCGCTCACGAGTGCGAACGTGAAAACAAGGCTTCAGGTTTCGCACATCCTGGTATACCAGATGAGCACATTATAAATACAGTTTAAAACAACATGACTGATATAAAAGCCGTAGCCTAACAGGCGTAAAACCACGCACATGTTATCAGATCTCACACTCTGACACAGACCGAGAATGCAGAAGCAATCTGATCGTTCCGGTCCACGCCTTGTTTTGCACTTTGGCTTTCCTTGTATGCTTCACAATTTAAGGTGTCTGCACATCTAAAAGCATCTTGCCATTCCTCCTTCCTTGTCCTGCACAAATGGGGAAGTGCTGCGCCTTCCCTTTCGTTTCCGAATAAACTCCACTGCATGAGGGCTAAACCTGAGAGAGACAGGAGGCCATGGGGCTTGGATTCAGCCCTTTGTTGAAGTACCCCTCCTTCCTCCCATATTCGCCCCTACTTAAGGAACAGGAAGATTAATTCCAAAAAGCTATGCTTTCGCCTATTTTAAGTCGTGCACTACTACGGTGAGGCCTTTAATAAACGCACAGCCACACAGCGATATGCATGGGCCGGAAGTCCCGAGCGTCCTCCGCCCGTTTATTTAAGTTCTCTGGCCACGCCTGGCCAGAGAGTGATACAAAGTGTGAGGTCTCTTCCGGGCTAAACAATCCAGGGTCATGCATAACGTGGTATCTAGACCGCTACAGCCTACACAATCACAAATGATGGTTACTGTCTCCCTCAGCAAAATAACAGGCCCAAGCTTAAACTGCATAAGTTGGAGAATGTTTCCATATCAATCTTACACGCACCTATGGACGGTGCCTCTCCTTCAGCAGCAACTTTAGCTTCTTTAAGCCATCTTGGAGATCTGGATCAAAGTGGCCATGAATGGACCGCAGACTCTGTCGAAGGCATCGATGATATTGTGCCCACCTCTTTGCGAGATGTTCTGGCTCATATTCTACACAAGAGACTTTGCAAAAGTTAACAGAGATCAAAGCCTTTAACCCCTTCCCTGCTCATGACGAGCTCAGCTCGTCATGCCTCACGGTCGGGCTGTGCGCATGACGAGCTGAGCTCATCATGACCCCGCCCGCGATTGGAATGTCCAGCACCTGGCTGGAATTCCGCTCGCAGCAAAGGCGAGAAACAAACGTATAATTGACACTAGGAACATTCAATTCAGATAACTCGATGACGTTTTAGAAGCAAACTCTGTAGCCTTAAGAAAACAAAGTCTAGAGATTTGTCCTTTACCTCTTCAACTAGAGCAAATGAAACTCACATGCTCATAATGCTTTGACCATTCCAACAGAGAGGAGGGGAAATTAGTGCTGCAGCACCTCTAGATGATTCAACAGGAGGCATCAACCATCTGAGGAAAGCACTGCTGAAGAAGGGAGAGGGGTGGTGAACAGTCTGCAGCCGGCTGTCACGACCACTGTGGATACGATAATAAAGACGGTAAATAGACACAGAACAATGACAAACCGACAGTAGAAAAAAATATGTGATATTTACATGGTATCAAAGTAAAAGAAAATGAAGAAATTAAAAAGACTAACGAGTGTAGGACAAGCGTGACATCACCTGAAACATAAGTTGGTAAACCAGGAGGTAGCTATGGCAGGGATATACCCGCAGTTTGATGTCAAACAAAAGACTATCAAAGGTAGAGACACCAATTGGAAGGTCCCGTTCAGGATGGTCCGACAATGGCGATATGCATTGGGGGAAGGTGAGGCTAGAGAAGGGTCCAATCAGCAAGTGACACTAGACTAAGGTTAATGTACTCAAGGGGTCGCAAAAAACTTAACAGCAATACAGACATCATGGGTCTTCTAGTCTAGCCCAACAACACCAACAACAAGCATTTGCAATGCAATAGGTCTCGCATTTGCGAGAGTTTCAGCTATTGGCATTGTAAATGACAATGCCTTTTATTTATGTGGTTTTATAATTTGCTGCGCTTTACTGCGCCCCCAAACCCCCTCCTGTACCATTCCAAATTTCTACTTTAACTTAAGTGAGTGTGTTATAAACATGGTAGCAGACATACAACAGGTATTAAATACAAAACAACGATTAAGTAATAATTGAATGTAGCTAAGCGATAGCAAAGTTTGGCTTTGACGAGCGTTAAGAAGGGGCCTAACGGAGGCAGAAAAGGAGTATTAGAAAGTGAAGAGGGAAAGCAAATAGGAGCGGCATTGAATGGAAGCAAGAGGGACCTGATAGAGATAGGAAAGATTGATGTGTGTTAATATAGAATGGAGGGTGGAAAGACTGTAGGGGAAAGGAAATAGGGAGTAATGTAGGGTGTGAAGCATAGACAGTGGTGGTGCATAGGGTCACAGGGCTGCCTTAATACAGAATGGAGGGTAGAAAGACTGTAGGGGAAGGGTAATAGGGAGTAATGAAGCATAAATAGTGGCCCTGTATTGCAACGTTTGGGTTTGATGAGCTTTGGAAAGGGCCCTAATGGAGAGAAAAAAGGAGGGAGCGTGTGTTAAAGAGGAAAAGCAAACAGTAGCAGCATTTAATAGAAGCAGAAGGGCACTAATAAAGACAGGGAAGGAGGTAGGGAGCGAGCGAGCAGTAATTGAGCGAATGTCCAGTGCTGGTGCATAAAAAAGGTTGGTTTTGAAATGTTGTAGCATAGAATGGAGGGCAGAAAGACTGTTGGAAAAGGAAATAGATAGTAATGAGGGGTGAATGGAAGGCTGTATGGAAGGTCGCTATTGTGTTTAAGGTGGGACAAATGAGCGCGCAGAGTAGGAAAAAAAGTGGCAAAGGGTGAGTGCACGAATATGAATGAATGTAGAAGGGGCACTATATAAAGTAAGCATTAAGGTATGACTGGGACGAAACATAGTAACTGAACGCGTGGCATGTATAATATGTATTGTTTTTAGCAGTGGTGTAAAACATATAAAGTGGCAGTGTATAACATTGTTTGTCTTTGGAAACAGAAGAGGCCTGATAAAGACAGAAAGGGAGCGAGAAGAAGGAGCACGGCTAACGCTGCAGGCTGTACGCGTGCATTTGTGCTGCCCTTTGTGCACGTAGGGAAGGGAAGTGTGTATGGAATGGCACTATTGTGTGTTGAGGCGGCAAAAGTGACGTGCATAACAGGAAGAAAGTGGCAAAGATGGAGGAAGAAAAGGGACAAGCGAATGGTGAAAACCAAAAGTAAATACGAGCGGCAGTTAATAAAGCAAGAAGCAAGAGGAGCTTGATAATGGCAGGGAGGGAGTGAGGGACTAGTAGTTGGGCAAATGCAGCGAGTTGAACGTGTGCATATGTCCTGTGCTGCATGCGCTAGGTAAAAAGCATACGTGGGGGCATGTATTGTTGTGGTAGGGTGGGATATCACAAAAGCAGGAGGGGCCTGATAGAGGCCGTAATAGAAAGTGTGCCTTTGACGAGCGCTGATCTTGTAAAACAGAATGTAGGGCAAAAGGCTGTAGGGGAAGGGAAATAGGGAGTAATGTAGTGGCGTGAAGCATAGACGGTAGCGGTGCATAATGTTCCGGGGCATAGCAATGTTTGGCTTTATTACAGAATGGAGTGTGAAAGGGTGTAGGGGAAGGGAAATAGGGAGCAATGTAGCGGCATAAAGCATAGACAGTAGCTGCATATAGCAACGTTGGGTTTGATGAGCTTTGGAAAGGACCGTAATGAAGGGAGAAAAGGAGGGAGCTTGCGGTGAAGAGGAAAAGCAAACAGTAGCAGCATTTAATAGAAGCAAAAGGGGCCTGATAAAGACAGGGAAGGAAAGAGGAAGCGAGCGAGTAGGAGTTGAGGTAATGTTCTGTGCTGGTGCATAGCAACGGTTGGTTTTTACATGTTGCAACACAGAATGAAGGGTAAAAAGACTGTCGGAAAAGGAAAATAGTTAGTAATGAGGGGTGAATGGAAGGTTGTATAAAAGGCAGCTATTGTGTGTTAAGGTAGGAGAACGAAAGCAGAGCGCGTGCATATGTTTTGTCCTTAACAACGGAAGCAGAGCGCGTGCATATGTTTTGTCCTTAACAACGAAAGCACAGCGCGTGCATATGTTTTGTCCTTAACAACAAAAGCAGAGCGCGCCCATATGTTTTGTCCTTAACAACGGAAGCAGAGCGCGTGCATATGTTTTGTCCTTAACAACGGAAGCAGAGCGCGTGCATATGTTTTGTCCTGCGTGCGCACAGACACGGAAGGAGAGAGGGAGCAACCGAGCAGAGCCGTATGCATGCACATCTCCTGTCACACATACGCGCACATCTGCTGTGCCTTCAGCTAAGCTGTTAGACGTACACGTGCACATGTCCTGTCTTTAACACGCGTGCACATGTCCTGTCCCCCTTCGCCCACCAAACCGACAACAATAGATCTCGCCAAGGCGAGCAGCGCATGCGCTGCTTCGCTAGGCGAGACCTAAAAATCAAGAGCTTACTGCAAATGCATTATACTGGTTATACAAGGAAAAGCGTCCCAAATGACTGCCCTCATAGACACACTGGATACAGTAAACAAGCATTTGCAATGCAATAGGTCTCGCATTTACGCGAGTTTGAGCTATTGACATTGCAAATAACAATGCCTTTTATTTTTGTTTTAGTTTTTAAAACATAAATAAAAGGCATTGTCATTTACAATGCCAATAGCTTAAACTCGCGTAACTGCGAGACCTATTGCATTGCAAATGCTTGTTCAGTCTTTCAATCAACACCTGAGACAATGAGCAGCGATTAGCCACTTCACCATTGCCAATAGCCTGCCATTCAAAGTCTATTGTTTAAGACATGGCCCCTGTGTGTTATCAGATTACATGTTCACTGTGGCAAGAGATATCTTGTCTCCTACTGCCAAATGTCATAAAACAACCTGCCACTCACGCTGCACAGAAACACCTCATTAATTCATAATCCACACGGGCCGTGCTTGCGTTACCCCGTGCTCTGTGAAAAAGATGTTATTTGTGCGGTACTACTGTAAATGTGTTAAAGAGCCTATTTACATGGGTAAAAATGTATTACGCACCGCAGCTCTCGCTTGTGAGAACTGACAGATTTCGCTCATATTTTGGCCGTAGTAGGTCGAGTAAACGTTCACGGTTTTTAAAAAAGACCGAGCTTGGTTTTGAGGCAAGGTGTAGATTTTGCCAAAATTATTGTAAGAGTCCTGTTTGTAAGGACAGTCTGTTAAAAGACTACCATGTCTGAGTGGGGCGTATTACAGTTTTGCGAAGAAGCCCTGTGTGGCGTAATCAATAAATGTCTAAACCATAAAAGGCACGCACGATCATAGATGTGCCGTACCGACGACACTGTACCTACCACTGCGAGAGCAGAGTAAAGTGACCAGTCAAGCTCCCCCAACCCCTGCTCTCACTAAAACGTCCAGCTCGTTTCGGACGGAGACACCCGTGCCCCCCAACCCACCCTTGCATAGCAATGCAAATATATCACTTTATATGCAAATAATGACCGGGAAGTGCCCCAGACTGTGTGAACTGGAAGTTGGAGACTCTGGATGGTCACAGAGGCCCACCCCACGTCCGACCAACCCCACCACCGCCACTTCAGCCGCCGGAGTTATGCCAAGCTCTCATGTTTTTGAACTTCGTATATTACCCTTGCAACAAACTCATTATTTAAAAGCGTGATTGGCATCGGAGTGTTTCCTTTGTCAGCAGCACACACTTAAAAAAAAAACAAGCCTTTTTTATTGGAGAGAGAGATGGGGCTCTGAGGTGGGCTGGCGAGCAGAAATATGCAAAGGTGAAGAGCGTGCTCCACCTTGGCAGCTTGTAACCCGTGTAACAGACGCGCCATGATAGTGCAAATGAAGCGTGGCACGATAAGAAAATGAAGAGGAATGGAGCGGCGCCTCGTGAGCAGCTGCACGCGGCCCCCTCTCCGGCATGTCAGAGGCGAAGGGAGCTCAGCTCCATCTTCAACAAGCTGTCGCCGTGAGAGTGAAAGCATGCCATACGCGCGTTCTGCTCAAACGCCGCGAGTGCGGACAGGAGATGTGCGTACGCGTGCACAACTCCTGTCCTCTGCACATGTCCTGTCCCCCTTCCGACAAAAAACCGACAACAATAGATCTCGCCAAGGCGAGCAGCGCATGCGCTGCGTCGCTTGGCGAGACCTAAAAAAGAAAGAGTGTAATATACTAAAAAAAAAGCTCCCCAAAATAGAGGCTCTGACTCCGAGGGGCATATTTACAACATAATGGAGAAGCGTGGCGTTAAGCAAACATTGCTAACGCCACGCTTCTCCATTCTGAAAATGCAGGGATGCACCGTCTTCACAAGAATGCGGCGAACCCCTGCATTTCCCCTAGCGCTGACCTAAGTTCAGCTGCCTAGCGCCAACGCGTTGGGGAAAATGATTGTTTATGTGCAGGTAGGTCTCCCTTCCTGCACATAAACAATCATTCATGGCGTTTTGAAACTTCTATGTGTGCTGCTTAATGCAGCACACATAGAAGTTTCAAAACGTCATTTTTTCTTCTTCATTGTTTATGTGCAGGAAGGGTCACCTTCCAGTACATACACAATCAATGGTAATTTGCAGTTTCTTTGTGTGCTGCACAAGGCAGCACACATGGAAACAGCAAAAAACAAGGAGAAATAAAGCATTTCTCCTCGTTGCACCAAGGTAAGACACGGTATTTCCTGGTGTTAAATCTGGCGTCGCCTCCTATTTACGCCACCCTTGTAAATAGGGGGCAGCGTCAAAATCAATGGGTGTTGCGGGGAACGCCCACCGCAACACCCATTGCCCTCCCCTTTCACGCTGAGTACAGCGTGAAAGGGTGCCTTATTTGCAAGGCAGCGCTAAGCCACATTGAGTGGCTTAACGCTGCCTTGTAAATAAGGGGAAGTCTCTATCGCCATCACAACGTCACTGGAAGTGACGTTGTGGTAGCAATAGGGGCTTGTAAATATGCCCCTTAGTTTCTCCCCAGCATTTACAAGGAAAAGCAA
The DNA here is from genome assembly GCA_963921515.1 of Calotriton arnoldi. Taxonomy (NCBI): domain Eukaryota; kingdom Metazoa; phylum Chordata; class Amphibia; order Caudata; family Salamandridae; genus Calotriton; species Calotriton arnoldi. The sequence continues at coordinate 497,005 of CAWUFW010002971.1, forward strand.
ATTGATATAAAATATGATAATGAAGAACACTGCAGTCTCAACGAGTGTTCAACACTAGAACTGAAGTCTTTTGGTAAACCAGGGTATCATTATAAAGAAAATTATTTTCCTGGTCTGGTCTGATTCCATTACCATCAAGGACATGTTTGTCTGGCATATGATTAATTCTAAGGGTCCAGAAATGAACATTTTGAGATGTTCCATACATTAAGATCAATTGCTCTAAGCATGTCAGAAAAACAGTAGTCACCAAGATATCAACTGAATAATGTCTGGTGAGTAAGTGGCTAGTGCTGGCACTGATAAGCAAGCTCCCTTACCATACCGATCAATAAGCCCACAGTGAGGATGCCCGTCCAAGAGGAACCAAGGAAACAGCTCAAAATAAAGATGCCAACACTTCATCGGTCAATGGCCTCATAGCTTCTAATAGCATTAAGCACACCTTAATTAAATGAACTTGTTACTCACATGAGAAATGGGGCTTTTAACTAGGAGACAGAAGCATAACAATACGGAAAACCCACAAAAATAAAGATTTTGACTTGCAACTTAGCGGACCTCCCTCGCAAGAGAAGCACACTAGATTGGTGAAAAATTATTTCGAGGGAGAATATTTGCCTAGTTCAGGAAAGCACGGCACTTGATCTTGCGTACATGTATGGTTTCCTCGACTAGGACATTCCTGCCAGACAGACCAACCATCAGGCCCATGGCAGCTCACGTACTGAGTGCACATTAATTGTGACTTGTGATTTTAATACCACTTATAAACCAACAACTGAAGTTACTAATTTAGCTGAAGACGAAGATCAGGCATTGAGGAATTCCAGCACTCCCTGGCCCTTCTATACACAGCCACAGCGAAGTTCACACCAAGTAGCTATTCTAACTCTCATACAAGGGTAGCAAGAATGCAGTAGAACAGTTTGCAATTCCACTTCCAGACCAGGCACCTCCCAAAACCAAATAGATGACATAATGATAAATTTAACTGGCTGTTACCTAATCCTTGAGTGACATATGACTGCTCAGGGGCTGGGCAGAAATCGACAACAAGCCGTTAGATAGCCATCTGGAAGAAATCTGTATCTAAAGGCTACAGTAAAAACAGATAGTAGGTCTAATCTGGTAGTAACCAGCAGAAAAAAGCTACAGTGCCCGGTGGTGTAATGAAACTTGAGGGGGGCCCCCTGCAAAGTACATGGAGGGGGCCCCTCATGCCCCGGAACCAGTCATGAGCTCTCCCGCCACAGGTGCATTGTGCTGGAGGGGGGCCCCTGGAGGCCCCCTGCACCGCGGGGGCTACAGGTGTTATTGTTTCGCCACTGTCAATGCCCAGCTTCGGGACACTAATAATGACGATACCTATTTATTTAAAATTTCTACTTTAGGCTATGTAACCCAACAAGAGTAATATGCTCCGCTCCACTCCGACTATTCTCTTGCCCTAAATCTGCAAAGAGTTGCACTGGTGGCAAGACTTTATCAGTCCTGGCTGTCCATCTCTGTAATACTGTCCTCTGCTTAAAAATCCTAGATACAATTACTAGTCGACAAAAGTGCGAGTCGGTTGTTGGTGAATGTGTAGTACATTTGTTTGCAGGTTTTCTACTTGTTATGTATTCATGCTCCAGATACTGTCAAATGCAAGGTTCATTTTCTAATAAATTGGTCTCTCATGTTTTAGGAAGTTAATCTTTTCTTCAGAGTGGGACAACATTCCTCTGAGATGTCAATAGTCATAAAATAGACTATGGGAGACTTACCTTAGTGTTCTATTGCCCTTTGAGGGTACAGAGGTGATAAAAGGGTTCTCTATTTTTATGGCTAAATCATCCAGTGTCTTTACTGGTAGTCTACAAATTTGTTAGTCCGATTATGTTATGAACATATAGGGGCATATTCACAAGGAGCCATCGCTGAATTAACGGCACTTTATCGCAGCCAAAGTCGTGATATATTTACCTCCCCATTCACAAGCCGGTGTTAACAGCCCACAGCACCAGTTTACCTGCGATAGCAGCCGCAAAAAACATCGCCACAGAGGACCCCCGCAAATATCGCTAATGAGATGCAGAGTAGGCGTTCCCGTGACAAAAGCCGAGACAACAGCACACCTCAACATTCACAACGACCAGCCACATCCGCGATAAAAACACAAAACAGGCGATAAGGCGCGATAGCACCAGGAAATCTACACCTGCTCTGACCTGGTGTAAAGTCGGACGGCAGCCAGCACACATAAGGGAGCACAGCCCAGGGCCACATCCGAAGGGCAACAGATGCCATGGAGCCACCCATCATGCGGCCCGGACACCCAAGAGGGCCACAACACCCATCTCCACCACCCCAGGATCCCCAACCCACACCAGGAACACCCCCCCCCGGACCACCACAGACGCAGCGCAGACAAAGACAGCGGAACCCCAGGAAATGTACCAGCCGCACAGACCCAACATCTGACAATGTCACCTTCCACTACAGGCTGAAAGGGACAACCAACCTACGCATCCTGACCATCATCGCCCAACAGGCCTACGGCAACAACACAGCGGACAACCAACATCCCACCCCACACAAAGCTGATGGCGTGGCTGCACCTGTTGGCCCCTGGGACCCCCCATCCAACACCCGCCAGAGTCGGAGGAGTCTCACAGCCAGCCACATCCAAGTCCCCCACACCTGTCCTGGACATCACCATCACCCTGACACCCCAGTCCCCATACGTACAACACAATGCGCAGGATCTGCTGGAGACCAAGCAAGGACCATACGCCCAAGCAGGACGTACGCACGTGTTGGGGGCAATACACAGCACACATGTACCACCTGTGCCCCCTGGTGACACAGCACACAATCACTGCAACAGAAAGCACACATCTCACATCAATGTGCAGGCAACAACAGAACACCGTGGAACACCCAACAATGTCGCCTCCAAATACACAGCCAGTGTGCATGTTACCTTCATCCTCCGACAGTCCATCATCACCCAACGTTCCCCGGATGGCAACAAGGGAATAGCACAGCCCCTTGGCAACATACAAATGAACACCCCACACACCTCAACTCCACAACCATGCAACTCACAACGCTGGCAATGCACACTTCACAAAATCACATACAACTGGCATGACAATATGCCCACCCACCAGACACGACAGAACAACTTACAATGTTCACATGGGCAAGCCCTGAACATGAGCCAGCAACGGCATGGCACCTCAGCCACATAATAGCCAAATGTGGGGAGAGGTGGCAACCAGGCATGTGTGAAGGTTGCAGTAGAACCATGATTGGGAAAGTACACAATGCCAAGAGTGCCGGAGATGTGCTGGACACCTCGCAGTATGCAGAACATACCCATATCCATGTCGACATACACCGCTTGTGTATGGAGTGTAGTGGACAGTGAACGCCACCATGTCACCCCAGCCAGTGGGGGGCCTCGCGGACATGTTGCCTGTTATGCCCCCCCTAAGCGTCAGCGGAGTGGGATGGCCCGGCGTACGCCACGCCAGCGTAGGGGTGTGAATAAAAAGCACATAGGCCTGGGCGTGGTCCTCTTCCGGAAAGACCCACGTCTCTGCCAGGGCGGCACCTCCCACCCCGCCACGAGGCTGACGCCGTCCCCGTGTGCGGAGTTGCCTGCGATGCTGTGCGCCTGCTGGACCCCGGCACGATGGACCACGAAGCCGTCAGGCCCGCCCCTGCGCAGCCAGGCCACACTGATCACCTGCCAACACTGGCGTGTGTCAAGGAGGGCCCACCACGTGCCGTCACAAGCTCCAAGCCCGAGGCCCGCGACCTTGGCAGCCACCTCAGACCATCACGGCCTCCACGACACAGGCCCGCTTAATTCCTTTCTCGTTGACGTACTCCACTGCCGCCTTCGGCCTACTCTTCGGACCAGTAGGTCCCATATGTGAAACTGTGTCCTGAGTCATGAATGGCATTGACCCCAAATCCGGGCCAGCGGCCACAGCACCAGACCCCCCGATCAGTGAGGCATAGTTCCATATGGGCATCTTGCGACACGTGGTGCCACTAACCCTGTTCAACGCCAGCTGGCTACACGTGGTGCCACTAACCCTGTTCAACGCCAGCCGGCTACACGTGGTGCCACTAACCCTGTTCAACGCTAGCCGGCTACACGTGGTGCCACTAACCCTGTTCAACGCCAGCCGGCGACACGTGAATGAGGGACCAGGACTAGCCTGCTGACCAGTAGGTCACACATCCAGCACCTAGTCACAAAGCACGAATGGCGAAGTCCACACCAGTGGTTGCACGGAGAGGTGTAAGAGGAAGACGCGGCTCAGTCTGGACGAATGCCGGGTCACATAAACGGAGGTGACCGAGCACGTGGTGCCACTGAACCTGAACTATGCAGGCCGGTGGGGCAATCCAACCTATGCCAGCGACACTCGGTGAATGGGCCTTGCTGACCGCTGCCTCAGGCCTACACCACGGTCAGGTAGGTCACACATTTGGAACTAAGTCTTGATTACACCATGGCAGTGAACATTATTTAAGGCAGAGAACTATTCACCATACACCCTTCGATGTGGTGGCAACAGGTCTGTGCATGGCATCACAACCACACGTGTCTGTGGGCCTACGCGGACCACTGCCCTCGGCCTACGCTGCGCACGAGTGGGATCACAGATTTGGAACTGAACATCGGTAATTCAAAAGGCTGAATACATTTCTTCGCACGCATGGAGGGGCATAAGAGGATGACGTGTTGCAGTCCGGAGGGAACAGGATCATCGTCACGGAGGTGATTGAACACTACCGACAACTGCCACTGTGTCACTAACTCTGTGCCTCGCGACCCAACGACCCGTGGCTGTGGGCCATTGCTGACCACTGCCTCCGGCCTACACTGCGGTCCAGTAGGTCACAGCGCCTTGACTTGGCATTCTTGGAGTACACATCTGTGTACAGGCATCATCGCAGACTGCATCCCCTCCCAGCACCTGTGCCACTGAGTTTGCTCCCCGACATTCATGGACACTCACTGGTTGTACATTGGTGGCGTTTGAGTCTATGGACTAGGGGGTAGTTTTCATCCTCATGTAGCTGATCCCGAATTGTTGGTGAAAACGAGGGTTGCGCTTTCCACTCCTCCATTTGCTGCTTCCAGTTAACATCAGACCTTCCGCATCATACCCTGGAGGACACCTTCCACTGTCCCCCGAAACCCTCCGCAACATACACCTCGGACATTGATGGGGACCCGCTCAGGTCGCACGGCCCATCTGACTGCACCGCAAGTCACCGTCCCGTGGCTGGGTGCCTGTGCCGGCCGCAGTGCATCCGGGGCCACTGACTCTGTGCTGCTCCGGCCTGGGACCCCTTCTTCTGAGACATTGAATGGCCTCTGTAGCGATGGTCTTGAGGTCATCAACGCCATGTGTCTGTGGCCCTGTGCTGTCCGCCTCCTCCGGCCCCAACTGCGGGCCACAAGGGCCCACACATGGCATCGAGTCTTGACCTGCCCGGACGTCGCATCACCGCAGGAGGCACACGCCACCACCGCAAGGACCACCTCCAACCGCCATCTGCCAGAGTCGAAAGGGTGGTCCTGACAGACCTACGGAGTTGCTCAGACCTGTCGTGGATGCCATCATCAGCCTGCTGCCCTGCTCAGCACTCCAGGTGCCAGTGACTCAGTGCACCGCAAGCCATTGTCCGTTACTGATTGAGTTTTGTGCTGTTGTGAGGTTGCGCAGCAGTGTCACCTCATGCAGTGGGGAAGACCTGGGACGTTGATGAGGAATTTGATGAAGGTGTACCACACCCCACTGCATCTGCATCAGGACTAACCCGAAGGGACACAATCCTAGCAATTTCTTCACATGAGCGCGCTCTTCTCTAGTGCCCCTACCTCAGTCACTGCAACTCACGGAATGTCCAGCCTGAATATTGGGTGACCTCTGTCCTTACTCCGGGTCCCTCCATGTTGCTCTGCAGTTGACTCTGTTATGCTGGTGTTTTCTGTTTCCACTACACTGGTGTCCACTGTTCAGGTTGTTGCCAGCACCAAGCACTCCGTGCGGGCTGGCTTATACTCACCCCACACACATCCAGCACAGGCGTCACTGTACATGTGGTCCTGCCAATAAAGGGGCCGGGCGCACGTGCCCGTAGCCAGTTCAACATGATATGTGCATGTGTCTCTGTGGAGGTGTGGGTCTCCTTTGTGGGGTGTAGGTGGTCCCTGAAGGGTATTGGACACCCACGTATGTGTTCTAGTTCGCATTCCATGGGTTAGGCAACACCCTCACCTGTTGGGCCACCTCCTTTTGGCGTTCTGCCACCTGGCATTGGTGTGCCATGTGTGGGTGGGTGAGGTGTTGTGAGGCAGCTGTGATTGCGGGTGCTTCATGCTGTGTGGTCTGTTGCAGGGTCTGGGTTCTCCTCTGAGTAGCTTGTCTGCCCTGGTCCTGGTGGTGGGTTGTGTGGGATGTCCATGGGCTGTTGTAGGGCGTCAGTGTCGGGGTGTGGTGTTCATCTTGGGCATCACTGATGGGTTGTCTGTTCTGACCTGCTGGAGGTGTTGTTTGTCCCTCTGCATTGTGAAGGGGAGGTGCATGTTGGCATTGTGTTGGCGCCTTGTTCTTGTCGACATGCAGACTGTGTGACAATGTACATTGTGACTGTTTGGGCGGTGGTGGCTATTTGAGTTGGGACAGTGTACATTTGGCCTACATGGCTGATGTGGGGTTGTAGCCGTAGATGTGCGTCTCACAGTTCCCTGCTCTGTCCAATGTGATTGTTCTGTTACTGCGCCTGGGTGGACCCAGTCGTGTCCCCTGTTCGGCAGTGTGGGTGTTGCACTTTGTGCCACATTGTCATGGTATGTGCTGTGATTGCTATGTGTGTGTGCTGCAGTGTGCTACGGGGATGGGGGACATGTCCCTGGGTAAATGTGGGTGTGCAGTGTGTTACACCTCATTGTGCATGTGTGGCATTGTGCCCATCACCCCCGTCCCCCAGTCCCTGTTGGATCCTCACCCTGTTGTTGTTGTGTCAAGTCCTGTCGAGCTGTGTCCGTACTCCCTACTCCTTGCACCCTCTCCACACTGATGACTGTGGCCTGGGTTTCCTCCTGCTCCTCCTGTGTCGCTGGACTGCCACCTCCTGTCGCCGTTGCTGCCTTCCTGTTGGCAGCGGGTTTGTACCTGGTTTAGGTTGTTACGTCCTGCCGGCGCCTCTTGGCCTCCTGGATTGGCCTCCTGGGCACTCGGACTGCATTCCAGTGGGTCAGTTGCTGGTAGTGTTCTGTCGCCTCCGTGGCCTTGGTCTTGTTTTCCTGCGGTCTGCACCCCGTCTTCCTCTCCCTTTTCTCCTTGGCCTTCCCCGACCCCGACCCCGTTGTTCCTTGCTGGTGATCTGCAGGGGTTGTGGGGTTCGCATTGCCCTCTGCGCTGGGTCAGGATGCATCCGTGTTGCTACGTGCTTTGGCTTGTTTCTGGTGTGTTGTGTCTGTGGTTTTTATGGTGCAATTTCATGCCAGGCGCGTGGGATTTGCAGGCCTGAGGCTGGTTTTCGCTACTTTTTGTACCGCGATTGGCCTCATCGCATGATTTCTCGCGTTTCGCTTTTTTTCGGCATGGCGTTGATTTTCACGCTGACATTTGACGAGTTATCTGGTGGCTATCGCATGGTACCGCCTTGTTGAGAATTCCACGTTGACACAGGGATATTTTCCCGCGATAGGCTGCGATATTGAAAGTTGCGTTACGCTACTCTTGCGGTAGTTATCACACGTTCTTGTGAATATACCCCATAGTGTATATTGTAGCAAACATTGCAACTTCTGTTCATTCAAGTAAAAGTCCTTCTTCCTCTTGTTTGGTAGGTAAACCCACTGGGAAGGGGGTGGTTCAAAGGAAACTGTAAGATCTTGAAATCAGTGTCCTATAAAAGTATTGTGGCAGCAAACGGTCTGTATTGAAACTTTTGAGGTCTACATGTCACAGCACATTGAAAGGAAAAACAAAAAACTTTTTTTAAGGAGCAATTCGGAAAAAATGAATGAGCTATCTATGGTTGGGGATGCCCAGTTTTTCCGGTTTTTGGTGAGTTAGGCGGCAGGTTCTAGAGTTAGGATGTGGTTGGGGATGCTGCTTCTCTACTGTTCACTCCTTGTTTACATTTGCATTTTATTTTTATTAAAATAAATTAAAACCTGAAAATATCAATTGTGATTATTACTTAGAAATTTGATGAGGATACAGGGTATTTTTGGACATTTGCGGCTGTCCCACTAACCATGGTAACTATCACTAATGCAAGTTATTGTCCTAGGGGTGCAATCCTTTCTTTTGCTTTTCATTTAGATTAAATGCCGTATTTGTATTAGATGTAGATGGTACTGAGTACGGAATATCCCAACAGTGTAATCGCTCTCAGCTGCACTGCTACCTTACTATACAATGTTCTCTTCTTTGACTGGTGTACGGTGGAGTTCTAGTTAATAACAAATATTGTTTTAGATAGTTTAATTGTCTGTTTGCTACCTTTCCAAAATCACCCGTGCTTTGCTCTCAGCTGTGAAATTCCCTGCAAGTTTGTTTGAATGTTTGGTTGGAAGTATTTATTTTGCAATACAGATAAATTTAACTTCTATCATGTGCCATACAGATGATCATAACTTTCCTTTAGTAATAAGCTTACATTGTATACAGTTATGTCTACGCTTAACATTGCTTCTTTTACCGTAGCTTTCTTTTAAAACTTTAGTCGATTTTGAACTTAACAAACCATAAAAGTACAGCATATGAAAACATAAGCCACAATATAATATGCAAATACCAGGACGATTGTTTATATTGTATCTGTATTGCTGCTTGCTTATTCCTTCTTACATTTTCCCCAATATGTAAGAATTTATTGCTATATGTACAACGCTCTGTAAAATGTGTGCAGGCAACAGGATCTAATAAAATTCCCGCTCTACAAGTCAGAAGAATTGTTCTGTGGTTAATATATTTGCACGCTTGCAAATGCCTTTGTGAAAGGAGTGTCCTATTTGGGGGCTGAGATTGTCCCAAATTACAAAAAGGGGCAGAAAACAATGCAAAGAACTATCACTTAATGGGGAGAACGATTCTTTTATTGTTAGAAACCTGGGCGTCCAAGCACAACGTTTTTTGCACTACAAGAGTGGCTTTAGGAAAAAGGTAAGCACAATCAAACAGGTTTTACTTGTTAGTATAGAAGTGTGTACACTCTGAAATACATTTTTGTAAGTGGATTTTGTGGACATAAGGATAATATTCCTCAGTACTTACTTTAGGATGAGCTGGTGAGCTCAAGGATTCCACCGGTACTGCTAAGGGTTGTGATGTGTCTGCACAATGGCACCAACGCTTATGTCAAATGTGGACCGTAAGGTGAAGTTACAAACACTTTCCAGTAAACAAGGTGGAGCAACAGGATTGTATTTTGTCCCCCATGGTTTTCTCCTTGTATATTAACGAGGTAGTTACGTTTCTTAAAGATCCTTTAGGTGACGCACCAGTTAGGAGGCATTAAGGTAGCAACTCTTCTGTTTTCAGATTATACACTGTTAGTTTACTAAACACCCATTAGTCCACAAGTGCTTTTAAACAGGTTTTCAGAATTCTGCAAGTTGAAGGGGTTGCTTATTTATACCAAAAGATCAAATACCTGACCTTTAACTCCTTCCCTGCGGAGGATGGCTCCAGGCCCTCCTCCACAGCAGTACTTGTGTGCTGAGGACTGCTCTAGGCCGTCCAATCACACGAGGCAGGAAATCCCTCTGGTGCTGCACCTGAGGAATTTCCTTTCATTTAAAAAAGGGTGTTTTTTTTTCTCTGAAATGATGATCGGTGTGCGTGGCACGCTGATGTAATTTCAAAGAAGGTCAAAGTAAAATAAGCCGATCGGCTCATTTCACTTTCAATGCTTCAATGCTCGGGCATATCCCAGACCCATGGGCACTGAAGCAGATGAGAGAAATATGATTGGAAAGGAGGGAATCTCTCCTCTCCAATGGCGCCTATCCCTAATGGATGCCTGCTTGGGGATTGCTGCAGAAGAGCAATCCCCAAGCAGGGATCCACCCACTAGACTCCAGCGAATATTTTTAAGGGGGCAGTGGCCTCCTGGCAATGGATAAATACTCCCCCCCTCACCCAGGCCCAAAAGTCTTTCTGCCCTCTCCTGGGGTAGATTGGAGGTTCTTACCTCCAATGTGGCCTGGTGGGGGGGCGGGGGGGTAGGGCAGGAAGTCCACTAGACAACAGGATTTATTTTTTTATGGTAAATGGGTGGCTGGTGGCCCTCCCAGCCATTGGGTCTAGCCCCCGTCCACCCACACAACCCACAAGCAGTCTTTCTGCCCCCTATCGGGGGCAGATTGGAGGTGGTCTCCTCCAATCTGCTCCCCAGGGGGCAGAAACCCCACTAGACACTAGGAATTACTTTTTAGAGGCAGAATGAGCGGGATTGGCCCTCCCAGATGTCGGGTCAACAGAAAAAAATCTAATCAGAGACAATGAGAGTCGCTCTGCAAGATTCCCGTTGACCATAGTTTGATGCTTGTCTGTCGCGTGTACTAGACCCAGCCACACAAGTAAGGTAGCATTTTTATGGGGACAAGAGGGAGAATGCTGGGTGGTAAGAATTTTGTGGATTCCTGCTGATTCTGGAAGTTTACGTCACAGAAGTACAAAGAAAATGTGCAATTTTAGCCAAAGTTTGAGGTTTGCATGGCATTGTGGGTAAGAAAACTTTGTGGGATCCACACAAAGCATACCACCCTGGACTCCTCTACAAGTCTACTTTTCAAAAAAATTACAAATTTGACAGGTTTCCCTAGGTGCCGGCTGAGCTAGTGCCCAAAACCCACAGCAACCCACTTTGTAAAAAATGGGTCAGATTTGAGTGCCAAAATGTGATGTATCCATGTTGCCTTTTGGGCTGTTTCCTGTTGTGGGCACTAGGCCTACCCACACAAGTGAGGTACCATCTTTATCAGAAGATTTAGGGGAATGCTGGGTGGAAAGAAATTTGTGGCTCCCTACAGATTCCAGAACTTTTCATGACAGAAATGTGAGGAAGATGTATTTTTTTAGTCAAAGTTTGATGTTTACAATGGATTCTTGGTAAAACAGCCTAGTGTGAGCCTCGCAAGTCACCCCATCCTGGATTTATTACTTTTCTGGTGAGTTGCCTAGACGCCCCTCTCACATTAAGTTAACTGCAACACACACCCCATACTTACATGAGACTCTGTCTTTCCGTATAGGCTGCCAGCAATACCTATACCAGTCGGAAAAAGACCTTCCATGATGTATACTCATTAGCGCATACACTTGGGGTCGAAACGTCAATGATATTTTGATCAATCCATACCCTTAGTCACGCCATCCTAAAATTGAAACTAATGGAGTCAAAGGGTGGCTGTTGAACCATTTGATTTAAAAGGGACTGACATTTGTTTATACTCACACATCATTTTGATGAATTGTTTTGTTGTTCTATACAAATACACTGTTGCACAGTATGCCACTTTGTTCACTAAAGTCACGTTTTTATATGTTTCCTGTGGTTTTTACATGTATGATATCCATATACAAAAATAATTATTCAAAAAATGTGAATTTGAATATATTAAACTGAATTGCAAATGTGTGTGTTTTGTTGACTTGCATTTATTGTTGTAAATGGGTGTCAAGTAAAGCTCAGAATTTTCCTCACCCTTCTCAGTTTGGCTTTAGGGCTGGACATTCGACCGAATCCACCCATCTTAGTGTAACTGAGCTTCTAAGGTAACACTTGGATGAGGGAGAAACTTCTGCACTCATCTTATTAAATTTTAGTGCTGCCTTTGACACGGGTCTAATTCTATTTTAATGGAAAGATTGGAGGAACTTGGTCTTGATGACGAGGCCTTGGAGTGGTTCCGATCTTTTCTTAAAGATTCCACTGCCAGGTCAAGTCACAAGCACTTTTTTCTGGAGTTACGCAGGGCTCTGTGTTGAGCCTGATGTTATTTAACATCTATATCCGCCCTTTAGCAGATGCGGTAGGGCGCAGTGGATTTTCCATTCTTTCCTACGCTGATGACACTCAGCTCATCTTTACTTTGTCATCTGCTCAGAGTCATGGGCCTTCGAACCTCACTATAGGCTTGAGTCAGATATTCTCTTGGATGTATAACCTACTCAAGCTCAACGGGGATGGGGGAAGCTAGAGAGACCACAGCAAGATGGCCACGCTCTAGTGATGCTCTGCCGGCCAAGTACAGTGATCCGACAATTATCCTGAACCCGGAGGGCCATCCGGGCATAAAAGTGAGTGACTGGTCCCAGAAACACGGCAGGACGAAGAAGCACCGAGTTAACAGTGGATTGAGCGGAGAGTGGAGCCGTAACTCGAACTTGCTGCTGCTAGAGAAAATGGCGGCTGCCTGAGCCCGAGGACAGTAAGAGAACCGCTGTGAGTGTGCGGCTCAGGGGACGGCAGGAATCCTGTCTGTGCCTCGGCATCCTGCTATGAGAGGACCACGGTGAGAGGCGGCAGATGCTGTGGGAGCACAGACGGCAGGGAGAGGTACGGACTGGCTGGGACTCTTTGGCGGGAGCTGCAGGAATCGTCAGGGTGGCAGGTGCCGAGCTGGAAGGGAGCGCCTGACCGGTGAGCTCGCTGCTGGGGCCCAGGCCCGCGGTGTGGTGAATTGGGGCCTGAGACAAGAAACCGGCAGTAGAAGTCGGCTGGAGACCATACACTAGAGACTATAAATAGCCTAAAAATCAAAAAGCTCCCATAATAAAAAGTAACAGTGAGCGGCCACAGGAGCACATTGTGCTAGTCGGGTGCCTGGGTGAAGGTATTGAAACGGCGTGAGTAGCAGGCGAACAAATCACATAAGTGGGCCCAGCAGACTGCGTGCCATAACATATTAAACTTTGGAGGTGTGTGGAGCTCTGCTGACCCACAGCTTTGGGGAAAACAGATAAGCAGCAGGCGCGCCTAACCTTTGAAATGCGCAGGACTGCAAAAAATCAACAACATGCCTTGTCTGCCTCGGACCAGGAGCCACCGGAGAAGGGTGCTTCAGGGCTGGAGGTGACGCTGTTGGCAATGCAGTCCAGTCTGCAATCCATCAATGGTAAAATAGATATGCTTACCTTGCGGATTGACCACATGGCGGCGAAACTAGATAAGCAGAGCGCCAAGCTGGGGGAGGTGGAGAAGCGCATATCCACCGCGGAAGATGGACTGCAAGCCGTCTCCACCAAATGCTTAAATATGGAAAAGGTGCTGGTGGTAATACAGGCCAAAAATGAGGACTTGGAGACGCGGACCCACCGCAATAATTTGAGCATTACTGGGCTGCCAGAGTCTACAAACACAGGCTGGCTCGAGCTGTATGTTGAGAAGATGTTGAAAGAGATCTTTGGACCCGACAATCTATCCAGCGTTCTAATATTGGAGAGAGCGCACAGATCGCTGGCTGCCGGGCCAGTCCCAGGTGCGCCGCCAAGGCCGATTATCACCAGGCTTCTTAACTATCGCGACCGGGATGCTGTGTTGGGCCTTGCACGGGAGAAAGAGTCCATCAATTATCAAGGTAATGACATAGCCTTCTATCCGGACTTCACAGCATCCGTCCAGATGGCGAAGAGAGAATTTCTATCAGTTAAGAAAAAGCTCCAGGCTGAACAGATAAAGTATGCCATGTTGTACCCAGCCCGGCTATGCATAGAAGTGGAGGGCAAGTCCAAGATTTTTAATCCACCTAAAGCAGCGATGGAATTTGCCAAGTCTATACTGAGATCACGGAAAGAGCAAGCTGAACAGTCAGAGGACAGTGCAACCACTAGAGACTAGGCCGGCCCATGTGCTGAGAAAGAGATATCTGTGTGGGTCGTCCAAGGTACGAGATGCCCTTGGCATATGGTAAGACTGTGAAAAGTGAACCTCAACACAGGAAAGATGTTGCTTGACTGCACTATGGATTGAATGAGGGCCTGTGGTGGCTGAAATCGCTGGAAGTTGCCTGGTATGCAGAACTTTAGAAGGGACATCCCAAGGTACGGGTTCGTTTCTCCAACCAATTGGGCCGCTCACAGAGGTACTGGGACCACACATAGACTGATATCGAACACCTCCTTTCTTGAAATGTTACTTGACCACCCCGACCATCGGGTGGGGTTAGGGGCTTTGGCGTCCCCCGAAGGATAAACCCCAGTGATAGATGATTGCACTTGTTTGCATTTCGTATATGTTCTTGTTGGGTATGCTGAAGTGGGTGGGGGGTATTACTGTTTGTTTTTGGAGGCAAGAGCATTGCATGCCATACAAAAATCGAAGGTCTTGGGTGCCCAACGGGAAGAGGGATACACCCCGCTGGAAGCACAGAACATATAGGGGAAATGATAGAACGTAAGGGCCTGACTACATTTCTAACATGGAATGTCAGGGGTCTGAATACACCCAAAAATAAAAATAAGACAGGTATTGGCATATCTCGACAGACATGGGGTGCATGTAGCACTGATACAAGAAACGCACCACACAAAGGTCACGGGTGGCACTGTCGGACAAAATGGGCTGCGGTGAGAGTAGCCTCTACATACTTTTCATATGCTAGAGGAGTGTTACTGCTAGTAACGAAAGGAACACTGTTCACGCTACTTCATACAGAGACGGATAAGCAGGGTAGATTACTGCTGGTTCAGGGTTGCATGGGTGGCACGAAGGTGGCACTGGTTAATACATATAACCAAATACTGATGACCCCGAATTTTATAGTATGATATAGACGTCTGCTCTCCCTACCCCCCATGGCAGTAATATGGGGGGATCTGAATGTATATCTGGATCCACAGTGCGATCGATCAGCCAGTACGGAATGGCATGGGAAGCAAGCGGCAAAAGCAGTTCATGAAATAATGGAGGCGGAGGGGCTGGTGGATATATGGAGAGCCAGGAACCCCAACTCTAAAGAAGAGATGTATGTCTCCTCAGTACATGGCACCTGTTCTCGCCTAGATTACTGGCTTGTGTCAAAAGAGGTCTGTAACTTCGGTTGTAGAGGTAACACACTTGGCCAGGACACTGTCTAATCATGCACCTGTCCTTCTGGAGCTAAACATACCCACATACACTAGACCCCTGTTTCAATGGAGGCTGCAGGCCTTGTTGTTATTAGACCCAGTATTTAAGAGTAGTAAAGGCACGGCCATCACTCGCTTCTTCCTAGAAAATAAGGGATCAGTGGACAGCGCCGGGAGGTTATGGGAAGCATTCAAAGTCACCATTAGTGGAGAGTGTATGGGGGTGCAGGCGGGGGTGCTGAAAGTGTTTCAAAACACGCTGCAGAACATAGAGAGTAAGCTCGAGGCCCTTGAAAGAAGCTATGAAAGGCAACCTAGTCATGACACATTAGCTCAGATACAAGGGCTGATCATAGAACACAAGGAAACTGCTGAACAAGAGGTGAAACATAAATCTAGGAGGTGGACGGCGAGGGCATATGGGGAGGGGGGCAGACCGGGATGCACATTGGCCTCTAAATTAGTAGAACCAAAATCACAGGTACATATAGCTGAGATCATTGATGAGCACTCAGTTAAACTTCACACAACACCGGAAATCCTCAAGGTATTTGAGAACGTCTAAACCAAGCTATATGGGGTGCGAAAGTCAGCCTCCAAAATCGAGATCACTAGCTACTTAGAGGATGAGGCTCTGGGCTGGCTGTCACTTGGCCAGAGGGAGTATCTAACGCAGGCAATGATGGTGGAGGATGTAAAAGAGGCCACCATGGCACTACAGAGAGGGAAGGCAGCTGGTGTGGAAGGGCTGCCGAGCGAATTCTAAAAAATGTATGCGGATAGCCTGGCCCCGCCCCTGCTAGAGGTTTATGCAGAGGCATATGAGAAGTGTGTGTTGCCTCCCACACTAAGGGTAGCTGTGTTGGTCACGTTATTAAAACCAGATAAGGACCCGTGCAGATGTGAGGCATATCGGCTGCTCTCACTTATTAATATTGATACTAAAATTCTGGCAAAAATTATTGTCACCAGACTTCAACCCTTGGTGCCAAACTTAGTTCTGCCCGCTCAATCTGGCTTCATTGCCGAGTGGTCCACATCACATAATCTGCGAACATTGTTTGCGTGGCTCCATCAACTGGATCCGGGGATAAGGGCTGCGGCGGTGTTGCTCGACGCCGCCAAGGCTTTTGACTCCATACAGTGGAGATATATTATTACACTGGATGGGGATGCCACAGGTGTTCCTAAAGTGGATACGCTTGTTGTACACAGAGCCGATAGCAAGAATTAGAATCAATCAGGCAATGTCGGAGCCAATTGCAATCTGCAGAGGTACCAGGCAGGGCTGTCCACTATCCCCGATGTTGTTCTCCCTGGTCATGGAGCCTCTGTTGTGCATAATAAGGCAAAGGTATGCCCAGGCAGCATTGAGGTTTCGGCACCGACCGCTAGCTATCTCCCTATACGTGGATGACATGTTGCTGTATAACAAAGATCTGGAGAGACATTTAGCACAGCTAATATGGGAGTATGTGGGATTTGAATGGTACTCAGGCCTAAGCTTAAATTGGGATAAGTCCAAGGTGCTTACCTTCACATCAAGCACCACTCCACATGACCTGGAGTTTCCTTTGACCTGGCCTTGGAGCCTGTTAAGTACTTAAGCATATGGGTTGACAGGGACCCGGAGGCGGTAGTCCGTATGAATTACGGGAGGGCAGTTACAAAACTATCAGATCAAGTGACTCGTTGGATATGGCTACCCCTCTCTTTGGCAGATCGTGTTGCGATAATGAAAATGACGATACTGCCCAAATTTTTATATATGTTTGTGAACATATCCATATTCCTAACCAAGGCAATGTTTAAAATCATCAGAACATGTATGTTAACGCTGGCCTGGGTGGGTAAGCAGCCGAGATGCATCTGTGAGGTACTAACACATCCATACGAAAGAGGTGGTTTTGGGGCTCTGGATATGTATCTTAATTATTTTTGTGCGCAGGCCCAATTTGCACACTATTGGTACTTCCCACAAAAATATCTGCCACACCTGGCGATAGAGACGGATGATGGCACCCTCTCCCACTTACCGCAATGGTGCTACAGACCCGTCCTAAGATTCATTGGCTGGAGATAAACATGGTAAACAGCACCTCACTGACGTGGAGGGGACTACAGGTCAGAGCAGATAGGGACTACATATATGCACTGGCTGTACCCCTGGTCGCACACCCAAACATATCAGTCACACATGAGTTGAAGGCTATGGAGTTGCTAGGTTCTGCGGGGGTGATGGTGCTAGGGGATTTATACATAGACAGGAACTTCCTGCCGCTAGAGGCACTCACAGCTAAGCAGCCATATACAGCAATGCTGGGGTTTACATATACTAGACTATGAGCAGCTGTGAGGTCCCTATATCCTGAGTTCCCAAAAGAGCTGATAACCTTAAAGGCGCTACAGATGTTGCTGACAAATGGATCACGAAAATGGATTATCACCAGACTCTGTAACGCATCCCTCAAAGAGAACCGGGGGCTAATACTATGGCTTTTAATAGATGGAATGAGGTGTTAGACAGGCCACAATCTCTGGAGGAAGGGGAGGCATGCTGCGCTCTTACAGGGCTCACCTCTAATTGAAATCTATGGTTAATTTATTTTAAGTATCTCCAGCAGACATATTCCACCCTGGCGCGGCTCCACAGATATGGACTCTGGGATAAAGCCCGGTGTGACCGTTGTGGGAAAGAGGCGGCAGATTTCATACACCTGGCCTGGGCATGTGGGCCTGTTCTCCAGTTCTGGACCCAGGTGACGCTAATACTGTCTGAAATGGTGGTGGAACAGATTGAGTGTACTACGCAGCTATACCTGCTGGGACTGGTTCAATCGCTAAAGAAATGTAATCGCAAATTGATGGCAGTCACTACATTATTAGCAAAAAGACTGGTGGCAAAGCATTGGGGCGGGAACAGGGCTCCTACAAAAGCGCAATGTCTAAAAGACATTGTCTACTGCAGGGAACAATTGAACACCTAAGCGGAAGAATTACCTATCACATCTCAGCCAAAAGATTTCTGGGGCCCAGTTATGGTATATCTACTGCAGCACTCTGAGGTGGAATAAAGCTATAAAATGTACTGTGATTATAAATGTGACCCAGGGGTGAGGGTGGTATGGGCAGGGGTATATGTCAAGAAATTGTAACATGTGGTTGGGTATGAACTGCAATGCACTGCATGAATTGTCATGTTTTTGTATAATTACATGTAATGTAGCTGTTATGAAAAAAGCACAAATAAACAAAAAAAAAAAACTCAATGGGGACAAAACAGAAACCATGATTCTGGGCAAGAACCCCGCTCTTTGGGGCCCATGTCACTGGCCTGCATCCTTAGGTGTTCTATTCACACCATCTGACAAGGTTAAGAACCTGGCTTCCTTGTGGATGATTTGTTATCCATGAAGCCGCAAGTGGCTAAGGTGATGGCCACCTGCTTTGCAGTGCTTAAATGGCTTAAAAAGATCCTTTGGCTGATGCCCATCTCTGCACAAAAGACAGTGATTCAAGCTCTTATTATCTCCAGACTTGATTACGGTAATGTGCTGTTTTTGGGAGCCAATAAAACTACTATTTGTCGACTGCAGCTAGAGCAGAACTCTGCTGCCAGGCTTCTTTATCGTCTGCCCAAATTTGTCTCAGTCTCGAATCTCCATTATGAGCTGCATTGGCTTCTGATCTTGAATCATATCAAATTTAAAGCTCTATGCTATATGATCAAGGCAAAAGACAGAAGTGGACCTAGATACATTTTGGATCTGGTTCGTCCATACCATCCATCTCGATCTCTAAGGTCCTCACAACAGGTCCTGTTTACTGTACCCAGGTTCCACTTGTCCCGCATGAAAGGATGCTCTTTTACATATTTTGGCCTGAAACTTTGGAACTCCCGACCAGATTCGCTGAGGAACTGTGCATCTTTTATTGCTTTTTGCACGGGTCTGAAGACCTGGCTTTTCTAATCTGCTCACTTTGTTCTCTGCATCCTTTAGTCCTGCCACGTTCTGGTAAACCCCTCAGAATAGCTGTACTCTTCAGCTCAGGGAGCATTCTGTTGTTTCGTTAGATTAATTCATGTTTACACTAAGCAACTGTATTACCTGACAGAACACATTGTAGCTCATAGTGTATTGGAGACAGGCTGCAAGGCACATGGAGCTATAAGTGCAGAGAAATGTCCACTTTCTAAAAGTTCAAAACACAACATGAACACCTGGCTCCGTACTAACCTACACTCCTACTATTTATGGAGTAACGGGCAGACTATTCTTTTATCTGTCCAAGTAAATTTTTTATTAAATAGTCTTTAAATTGATTCAAAACTATTTTTTCAAAAGACTGAAAAAGAAACACATATTTCTCAAATTGACACAGAAACCTTCATATATAAATAACACAATGCACAATCAAAAACAATTTGGACATACACCAAAGTGAGAATTATTTGCAACAAATTACAACAAGCGACAAGATCACTAAATGAAAACAAACATAAATCAATTGCAAAAAACATTTAAAGCTTGCATCATCTGTGAAAAACACAACGGTGATTGCGAAAAATGTCCAATTTCATGGACTAAACTTAGCAAATAATTCTCACTTTGGTGTATGTCCAAATTGTTTTTGATTGTGCATTGTGTTATTTATATGTGAAGGTTTCTGTGTCAATTTGAGAAATATGTGTTTCTTTTTCAGTCTTTTGAAAAAATTGTTTTGAATCAATTTAAAGACTATTTAATAAAAATTTTACTTGGACAGATAAAAGAATAGTCTGCCCGTTACTCCATAAATAGTAGGAGTGTAGGTTAGTACGGAGCCAGGTGTTCATGTTGTGTTTTGAATTTTGAATAGCCCTACCTGGCCCCGGTCCTTTGGGTTTAACCCCTATTGTTGTTAACACTTTCTAAAAGTGGCATTTCGAAAGCAGTATTGTTAAATCATACATCAGCAGAAATGAGGATTGATCAATAACATTCCAAAGATATAAAACATGAAAAAGTTACTACTTTCTTATCAGGAATTACAAATTAAAAGTGTATTAAGGAATTCCCAATGTTAACCTATGAGAGGAGTAGGCCTCACAGGAGGGAAAACGAATTTAGCTGTTTGTCACTACTTGCACATGAAAAACTCACAAGTACATGTCCAACCTTTTACTTACAGAGCACCCTGCCCTTAAGGCTACCTAGGGCCTATCTTAGATGTGACTTATATGTAATAAAAGGGGAGTTTAAGGCTTGGTAAGTGGTTTCAAATGCCAAGTCAAAGTGGCAGTAAACTGCACACATAGGCCATGCAATGGAAGGCCTGAGACAGGTTTGAAAGGCTACTTCTATGGGTGGCACAATCAGTGTTACAGGCCCATTAGTAGTATTTAATTTACATGGTATGCCACTTTACATGGGACTTATAAGTAAACTAAATATGCCAATTGTGTTTACACCGATGTTACCATGCTTAGGGGAGAAGTTTCGGATGGATGACAATCCTACGGGATTATTGTGAACAAGTACATGTGTTTTTAGGAATGTTATCCTTTACAATACAGTGCATGTTATTGATTGTTTTACATAAAAACGCAGTCCAGTTGAATTGTGTTAAGCAAAAAACAATTTTTTCAATGCGTATACAAAACTTTCTTTAAGATGGTCTGAGAAAGCAATACAAATTCGATTGAATGACAATCCTACAGTAGTATTGTGAACAAGTACACGTATTTGTGGAAATGATGCCCTTTACAATACAGTGCATGTTATTGGTTATTTTGCATAGGAAATTAAGTCCAGTTAGATTGTGCTGAGCAAAAAACAATACTTTTGCTACACGTATGCAAAACGTTCTTTGAAATGTTGATTCTTATGGTGGCAGCAATGTACAGGAAAACTTTAACTAAACAAACATTGTTTTTAAAAAAAAGACAAATTCTAGAGCTGATGAGCTCTTGCTGGCTATCTAATGTGAATCCCATATTACAACAAGAGATGCTGACATGATATCCAATTCCATAAATCATTATTGATGCATAAAATCTAGGATATCGAACAACTGTGTATATTCCAACACGAGGTAATGGAACAAGAAAATTGATGTGTGATATTGCAAAATGCAATGTTGTTTAACATGATCTAAAATCAACTCGAAAGAAAATATAAGATGCAATGTGATGTCTAAAATAACCTAATGTGCAAGGGTGAGAAAAGTATACATGATGTGAGCGTGAGTAATGTAATGGAAGGTCATTAGACTACTGCAGATGATTAAATGGCTAACAGACAGAATGTAATGGTCTGGGAGGTGCAGGACAGGCTGCTGTGATCTATTGG
This sequence comes from Calotriton arnoldi, assembly GCA_963921515.1. Taxonomy (NCBI): domain Eukaryota; kingdom Metazoa; phylum Chordata; class Amphibia; order Caudata; family Salamandridae; genus Calotriton; species Calotriton arnoldi. The sequence goes on from CAWUFW010002971.1 coordinate 518,444, forward strand.
TTTCAAGAATTTAGAGAAAACACGATAAATCCAATTTGTCCTTCAAACCTTTAGGATTTAATGTATTCTGAAATTTAATCCAATAGGATTCATGCTGTGCTAGAGTTCTCACCTGGTTTTTGTCAGACTGATGGGTAATCACTTCAAGGACCATAAAGCGGAATTGAGCTATTGTATGTCTGTTCTCATTTTAGTAGACTGCCAAGGGTGAGTTTGGTGTCTTGGTTCTTATACGGCTCTTGTGTTCAGTGATCCTTGTTCTAATCTTTCTTTCCGTCTTGCCTACGTAGAGTAGTCCACACGGGCACTTGATGACGTAAATAACAAATTGTGTGTTGCAATCCGCTGAATGGTTGAGTTTGATCTGTTTTCCTGTCCATGGGTGGAAAATGCTCTTCCCTACGAGCATGTTGTTGCAGTGAGTACAGTTACTACATTCTTCTCATACCTCTGTGAGCCTAGTTGTCCAATTTTTTTGACATTGACAATAGTTCCCTTAAATTGTTGGTTCTTTTGTAGGCGAATAAAGGAGGGTTAGCAAATAATACTTTAAAGTCTGTTTCCATTTGGAGTAACTCCCATCATTTTAAGATTATACTTTTGATTGCCGGTGACTTAGTGGAAAATGTGGAGACAAAGACTTCCCTATCGACTTTTTCTTTCACCTGATTTTCCAAAAGTTGCTGTACCGGTTGTATGGCTCGATCTAATACCTCTTCCGGGTATCCTCGTTGTAAGAATTGAGTCTTAAATGCATATATGGTTGAAGTACATTCCTCTATGTCTGATGTAATACGTTTTATCCTTGTGAATTGTGAAAATGGAAGATGCTGTATAAGAGATGGCGGGTGAAAACTGCTGTAGCGTAGCGCATCATTCCTGTCAGTAGCGTTCTTGAAAACCTTTGTTTGAAAACCTGTATCAGTGGTCGGGATTTCCACAACCAGATAGGTTATGCTGGATTTTTCAATTTTGTGTGTGAATTTTATTTTGGGATTCTTTTGATTAAGGTCCTCCAACAATTCCTCTAGGTCCCGTTTGTGGCCTCTCCAAATAATGAGGATATCATCAATATACCGTCGGTACATGATGAGTTTCTGGGTCCAAATCTCCTTACTGAGGATGTGTTCAGTTTCAAATTTAAACATGAAAAGATTGGCATAGCTGGGAGCTCTGAGAAACCCATTGATGTTCCGTTAGTCTGGCGATAGTAGGTTTGATCCCATTCGAAGTAACTGTGAAAGAGACAAAAATGTAACAATTCTAGTAAAAATATTTTGTTCGCTTTCATTTCTGGTGCTCTAAGCAGTGCCCATTCTGTTGCCTCCAGGCCTTCTTCATGTGGGATTGAGGTATAAAGGGCTACAACATCCACTGTACACAGCCAAATCTCTTCACGGTGAAAAGTAGGGACATCTGCTAACAATTTCAGTAAATGTGTGGTGTCCTGCAAATAAGAAGGACTTGCTTGTACCAGTGGCTGCAAAAAAAATCCAGATATTGACCCAATGGTTCATGTATCGACCCACACCCTGAGGCAATGGGCCTGAAGTGGGGTCTAAAAGATCTTTGTGTATCTTAGTGAGCATGTATAATGAAAAATGTCTAAGGTTTTTTAAATACTAATTCCTAACTATAACGTTCTGCATTCCTCAGAGACCATCGCATGGGCTGTATCTATAACAACAATCTGTGTTTTGACATGCATTGAATTTATAGAAATGATGGAGTGCACTTTACAGATGAAGGCAACAGGGTGTTTCTAAGTAACCTGAAACTCTGCATCCGGTCTTATGTATAGCAGCCATATACGCACAACCAACACAACAGCTCTTGTCAAAGCCACTCTAGTACCCAAAATAATGTGAATTTTTTTTCTAAACGGTGTTTTTTCATTAGTTTAGGGGATCTTCGCGACGACGTCGCGATCTCCACAGACAAGTCGTGAAAACTGAAAACAAAAGCAGACATTCAAGGACCACCAACACATCAAAAAATAATATGCAAAAAAATCCATTCTGAACATTGCCCCACACATATTACTATATGTATACTTTTTTCAAAGCATGTTTAAACTCATATTTTTGTACTAAGTTTCTTGAAAAACCATCTTTCAGACCTATTTTCCGTTTTCGCGGTTATTCGGGATCTCGCAATGACGTCGTTAACCGCGACGATCGCGCCTTTTCCATAAAGTCTAAAACACATATATCCACACATACTACAGTATTTTATACACTAGGGGTTTCTTACAGTATTCTCTAAAGCCATGTTTTTCTAGACAGTTTATATAAAAACCTTCTCTAAAACCTATTTTCCATTTTCGCGGTGACTCCGGAGACCGCGATGACGTCGGTAAGCAGCGATTCCCGCAGACATTGGGCAAAAACAGAAAACAAAAGCAGACATTTAATGGCAGTTGATGGAGCAGGGAAAATAAAAAAATTTAACCCCTAACAAATTATATAATTAATTAATTAAAATGTTCGTTTAAATGTATTAATCAACATTGTATGTGTGGGAATGGTAATATGCCAATATATGTGCTAAATAATCTATTAATGAATGTCCGTGTGTCTAATCATAACGTAAAAATAAAAGCGTACTAAATAAAAAATAAATGCATGTTTGTGCTTCATAGAAATAAAATGTGTCGTTGCAAAAACAATAGTGATGGTAAGTAAGGAACAGCTTAAATGTTGCTTTCTGCTAGGTAACAACTAATTGGGGTACGTAGACGGGAGGGAAACGAAAGGGATATTTTTCTCTATTTTAATTATGTTTTGTTTGCCTCAAATTAGTGCTTCTAAAAGTATAACCGAGTGGCGATATAAAATGGCCGCCAGTGGGAAGATGTGCGCAGGCGCAAGGGGACACGTGATACGGGATGAAATTGGAGAAATCCGGAACCTCGTGATGTCTCTGAGAGGCTAGGATGCAAGAAATGGTCAAGGCTGGTGTGACCTAATTGAACTGATAGTGTGCCATGATGATCAGCCGAAAGTCCGTGGGAAAGAAGTCTAAGAGAAAGGACAATGACTGCGGAGTTCTCGAATGTGTCGAAAGAAGTTACAAATGAACTGATCGAATCGGATGGAAATGTTTAAGCGTATGGGAAAGGAAATGATCCAAGGACCCTTGAATCCAAGAGAACTTGATTAAAGAATGAATAAGCTGACATGCATGGACCAATGAAAGAAAAGCGTGATATTAATGTTGCAACAGTTAGTTAGCAAAGTTAGAATTAGGGTATAAGAGGGCCTACTCTTAGTGGGAGGGGTCAGTTGATGTCAGTCGTGGTTGCAGTCACAGTCAGGAGAGGAGTTGAAGAATCGTGTTGGTGGCTTCCAGTGCTGGGTGGTCCTGATCGATCCCTTACTGAGCGGGAGATGCTGAAAGGCTGTTAGAGGAGACGGGTTGCAGGTAGCTGATGCTGACGAGCTGAAGTTGCTGTTGCTGTCTTAACTTTACAGTTGAGTATGAGAAACAGGCTATTTCTAATTCCTAACTTAGGTTAGAAATCATTAGGCTAAATTAGGAAGCTAGGCAGGTAACTAGGGTTTTGGCTTCATGACAAAATTTCCTTTCTGCAATAAATTGATTATGCTTAATAAAAATTGTGAATTTAAGAATGAATAATTGAATAAAGTATTAAAATTCTTTTCATGCTTTTAAAATTATATAAAATTTAAGATTCTTTAAACCCAAAATGACTCAGTGGTTATTTTCCTAAATGATTGTGACATAAGTAATTGGTTATTGTGATTCAGCTGGTCTTAATCACTATGAACTAATTTCTTAAATGAATGATTCATCGACAAACAATGAGCAGGAATATCTTAAGAAATAACTAAAAGAAAGGGACAAAATAAAAGTAATAAGATATCCTGGCTCTTCCAGCGGTACATAAAATGGTGTTCTCCATTTAGTTCTCATGCTTCTCCTAGGAGTACAGAATTTCATAAAGGTGTAAAGGAAATCCAGGAGTGTGTGTGTGTGTTAGGCGATGTTTATGGGCCCCATCGTCATGTGGATATGAGAAATATAGTTTGCCCCTGGATGACCTATAAGTAACCTGGGAGGAGAATAGTTTTTATTGTACGCGCTGCATCAGATTTCTTGGTAGCAGAGTTATGGTTTTCTATAGATTAGTTTAGTGATTATTGTTTATTGATTATTGATTATTTTATGACTAACACTATATGTTGAGTCACGTTATGTTATATGTAAGTTTTCACGCTTCTGGGATGTAGGAAGTGGAACACGTGTGGCAAGAGAAGTCACATGGAATTTGGTACATGGTCTGAATTCATTTTGGTTATAACGCAGGTTGTGTTATGTTAGGGATTTCGGTGTGAAAAGTGTGTAAATGAAATAGCAAATCACGTTTACTTGTGAAACTTTGGCCTTAATTCTCAGGAGCCTAGTCTCCACATGTGTCTTATCCCCAGAGAAACGAGTAAATTGTTTGTTTGAAAGAAGGGTAAGGTAGAGGGAAGTGCTACTTTACTGGCGAGAGTAAAATAATTCTGTGGTAGGGTAGAGGTAAGCGCTGCCTACTGGAAAAACAGGATTCTTGTGTAAAAGGACAAAGCTGTCACTTTGTTTAGCGAATCAGACTATGGAATTGTTTATTTGTTGTAACTAACGAAGAAAACAGCGAAAAGAAAAATTGCCGATAAATTTTGTAAAGGAGGGGTAAAGAGTAGAAGTGACGTGGAAAAGTGCCGCGCTAGGATTGGATAGTGCGCTAGTCACGTGAACACAGAGCAGGAGTGACGTAGAAAAGTGCCGCGCTAGGATTGGTTGGTTCGCGGTCGGTGGGAATTGTTCTGATTGGTACGTTAGTGTGAGTCGCGCTGTAATTGGTCGAAGTTCCGTACACAGAAACAGCGTTAGAGTAAAGAGAAAACAAATAGAAAACATGCCGTATTACGAGTATGAAAGGGAGAGAACGTCATGGACGACGAAATTAAAGAATTTCTTTAAGAAGGACAAAAAGGTTGTGACTAGAGAGGGACAAGTAATTCCTCCGCCGAAATCAGCAGCTTCACATATGATGCTGAAATATGGATATCATACGTGCATATGGTTGGACAATTGGGTAAAATATACCAAGAATGATGGAGCATTGGCTTTCCCTGAAAATGGTTCTTTTAACGTAGCGGTTTTACGGAATTTAAGAGAAAAGATGTTTAAATTGGAACCTAGACCTAGACCGACACAGTTTGAGGCTTTAACAGAATGGGAAGATGAGATGTACGAAAGAGAAAGATTCAGAGGTATGAAAGGTTATGAGTTCGTGCCCGGAAGATTGTGGGGAATGAATCATGAGGACAGAATAAAACGATGGAGATGTGCTAACATGACAGGAGGTTTGTTTCCAGCTTTCACAGTTGAGGAAGGGACTAAGAAAAACGGACTGAGAAAAAGAAACATTTAGAGAGAGAAAAGTATATGCATGAGAGCGAAACGGATGACGAGTTGCTGGAAGATATATTAAATAAAAATCCACCTCCGTATCAGCAGAGTTCTACAGTGGTGACACCAAATGCGCCACCAATAGAAACTATGCGAAATAAAAGTCCAGAAAAAAGAAAAGAAGTAAATAGGTCACAAGAACAAATAAGAACTTCTCAAAATGAGGGAATAGAAAACGACAATGCAAGTGAATTGGCAAGGACAACAAAAGAACTAACTGAGAAAATTAGAGAATTAACAAAGAATATGGAAGCAGTTACTGTGCCCGTAACAATAGGTCCAGTAATACCAGTTTTTGAGAATCAGAAAATTGATGAACGATCTTTGGTGATTCCCTTGAGTTCGCAATTCCAGAGGGAGAAGGAAAGAATGGAAACAAGTCCAGGTACAAGCAATTTGACTAGTGCTTACAGACCAAGTCCACCTGAAAATTTGACAGTAAATGAGTGTAGCGGTAGGAAAATACCTATGGTAACTGAATCTGCAACAGTGACACCTGAAAAGAGTGGAAATTGGACAGAAATAAATAGTACTCCCATAGGTCCGACTCCTGATGAGTTAAATGAGTGGATAAAAGCTTTTAAAATAAAAGAAACAGAAGAAAAACCATTAGATGTGATCAGATTGAAAATTGACATGGAAGAATTAATTCTAGGAACGATTGGTACAGAAAAGATAAAAAATTATCAGGATGATGAAATAATGTTTCTGTGCAAAAGTATAACATGGAGGGCAAAGAATTTACATGACAAACTAGAAGAAGTGGCTAGTGAGATTGGAATAGATTTTGCAAAAGTAAAAACGTTGCAGAAACCATACAGAGTAGATTTTTGTGAAAAAGATATTGAAAATTTGAATACAGCAGGAAGGCTGACACAGATAAAAGAGTTGATTGTTTTGTTGAGAAAATGGGGTGATGTGGACAGATGGAAGGTTAGATGGACAAAGAAGAATGAGAAAAGTATAGACAAAGGTTCATTGGCTTTTATGATAACAGAAAAAGAACCTGTTGTTAAAGAATACCCTATGAGAGAAACTCCAGGTGGTAGTTACGTGCATGTTCCCTGGACTAGGCAGGACATCCTGTCATTTACAAATGACTTTCCAAAGTTAAGAGAGAAGCCAGTTGAGTGGTACCGACAGGTAGAAAGGTTTGTAAAGGTCTCAAAGGTGTTGTGGATAGATTTGGATGGATTGTTTGACATAGTGGTACCAACGGATCTGTGGTCAGAATGTAAGATTACAGTTGACTGGCCAACTACAGAATATCCAAGAGATCCTAAGACAGGAGCTCCAGGACCAGATGTGATGAAGAAATACGACAAGGTGATTACCTTTTTGAAAAATAAGATTCCTCCCAAAGAGACAGATTGGGTTAAGATTGATAGAACTACACAGGAAAGTAAGGAGTCTGTACATGCATATTATGAGCGCTTGTTGTTGGTTTTCAAACAGTATAGTGGTTATGAGGAATTAAGTGAAAAGGATATGAGTCATTTTGTATACCGATTTGTATTTGGCCTGAAACAAGAAATAAGCGATATGATTAAGCAACATATGATAAACTGGCAGAATGCAAGTGTAGATGAGGTGCTGAGGTATGCTAAGTATTGTAGTGATGAAATAGAGAGTAAACAGCGTAAGTTGAAAGAAAAGGCAATGTGGGCACAAGTGAAAGTGGCAGAAAAACAAGAAGCCCAATTGGACAATAATAATGGAAACGAATCAGGACAGAATAAGATGCGACCAAACATAGGTAAAGGAAAAGGACAAGTGAGTCTAGAAGAGGCAAAGAAGAAATGGCCATGTCATAATTGCGGAAAATTAGGGCATTGGAGAAATGAGTGTAAGTTCCCACCTAAACCTAATCCGGAACATCAATCATTAACTCCACAGGTGCAGAATGAGGTAGTTGTTCAACAAAGTCAGGTGCCACAACCACCACTTCCCAACACTGTTAACCAGCAAAGATACAGTACAGAAACAGGATTCTACGGAGGAGAGCAGGTAACACAGTTGCCGCGAGCAGCTAACATTTCTCAGTATTGGTTGCATCAGAGTGAGGATGACCCGGATGAAAGTTTCTGACGGTGCGCAAGAGAGGGGAAAGAGTGCGTGCTTGGCGCAACTCTAGAGGTAGATCAGTCTGGTCCCTTTGTGGATGGAGAAGTGAATGGTGCAAACGTAACATTCCTTGTCGATACTGGAGCTACCCGTTCTACTGTTAGATCAGTGGAAATTCCGAACCTTCCTCTCTCAGGTGAATACATCCAAGTGGTAGGAGTAGCCAATCAGCAGATTAAAACCCCACTTACTGAATTGGTGGAAGTAAAAATTGGTTCTTTTAGTAAAATGCATAAATTTGTAGTGTGCGATTGTAGTCCTGTAAATCTTCTAGGTCGTGACCTTTTGTGTAAAATGAATTGCACAATTTATTGTACACCAGAAGGAATAGGTTTCCAGACTTCGGATGAAGATGTTCTGTATAAAGTAACTTTGATGAATCAAGAACCTGAAACGAATGGTTTATTTCCTGCATTTGATGCAGAAAAACTTCCAGAAGAGCTAAAAGGTGCAGTAAAAGAAAGTGTGTGGGATTTTACAGGAGAGGACATTGGATTAATGAGAGAAGTTGATCCCGTAAAAGTGACAGTGAAAGAAGGGATAATTTATCCAAACACGCCACAGTACAAATTAACTCCAGAAATAATTGAAGGAATAACTCCTGTGATAAATAAGATGATTGAACAGGGAATTTTGAAAGAAATCATGAGCAGTCCATGTAATTCACCTATTATGGGACTGAAAAAGCCAAATGGAACATACAGAATAGTACAGGATTTGAGAAAGATCAACAAAATAGTGGTACCATGTTGTCCAATAGTGCCAAACCCTGCAGTAATTCTATATCAAATCCCGCATGAAGCTGAGTGGTACACTGTGATAGATTTGTGTCACGCATTTTTCTCTATTCCTTTGCATCCAGATAGCCAGCCATTATTTGCGTTCCGGTTCGGAGAGCGTATTTTGGCATGGTGCCGAATTCCTCAGGGGTATACAGAAAGCCCCTCAATTTTTAATCAGATTCTAAAGAAATCTCTGGAAGACTTAAAAATGCCAGAAAAATCAGTGATGGTGCAGTATATCGATGACCTATTGGTGGCATCGAAAACCAAAGAGGCATGTGTAAGTGACACAATTGCTTTGCTGAACCATTTGGAGAAAAGAGGACATAAAGTGTCCCCTTCAAAATTACAGTTTTGTCAGAAAGAAGTCCAGTATTTAGGGCATAAAATTGAGAAAGGAGTGCGGAAAATAGCGACAGAAAGAGTAAGAATGATTCAAGGAATGAGAGCACCAATGACTCAAAGAGAGGTAAGAATGTTTCTGGGAATGGTTGGATATTGTCGACAATGGATAAGTGGATTTTCTTTGATTGCAAAACCCTTACAAAAATTGACAAAGAAAGATGTAAAAGACCCTTTTGAGTTAAACAAAGAAGAAATGAAATCTTTCAAAGAATTGAAAAAGAAACTGTGTGAGGCCCCTGCTTTAGGCATGCCAGATTATGAGAAAGATTTTGAGTTGTACTGCAGTGAAAGAGATGGATGTGCATTTTCAGTACTGGTACAAAAACACGGGACCATGAAGAGGCCGATAGCTTACTTTTCAGCTGTCTTAGATCCTATAGCGAAAGCATTGCCTGGATGTCTGAAAGCAGTTGCAGCTACTTGTGTAAGTCTGGAACAAAGTGAAGGTATAGTGATGGGGTATCCGCTGAGAGTATATGTTCCCCATTCAGTAGAAATTCTTTTGACAAGAACAAAAACACAGTACATGACACATAGTCGGCTGACTAAGTACGAAAAAGTCATCTTGAGTGCTGAAAATGTGACCATAGATAGATGCATAAATGTAAACCCTTCTACATCATTGCCAGATGAAGAGAGTATAATTGAACAAGACGAAGTAGATCATGATTGTCTGAATGTGCTGGAATATTGCACAAAACCAAGAGCTGACATAAAAGATGAACCGTTAAAGGAATCGGATTATGTCATGTTTGTAGATGGGTCATGTTTACGCACAAAAGAAGGGGTGTTAAGCGCAGCTTACGCAGTATGCACAGTGGCAACTGTGATGGAAGCGTCTTGTCTGAAAGGAGTTAGGTCTGCCCAAGTTGCGGAACTAATTGCTTTGATTCAAGCATGTAAATTGGGGAAAAATGTACGAATCACGATTGTGACCGATAGCCAATATGGTTTCGGCATCGTACATGATTTTGGCCAGATTTGGTCACAAAGAGGATTTTTGACATCTGCAGGAACACCTATCAGAAATGGAGATTATGTTAAAAAACTGCTTGAGGCGATACAGTTGCCTAAACAAATAGCTGTAGTGAAGTGCAAGGCGCATAAGAAAAACGAAGACTACATAGCGGTCGGCAATAATTATGCTGATGAGATCGCTAGATATTGTGCGGAAAACATGGCGTCCCTGAACAAAAATAGAGAAAGGGAGCATGTCTCTTGTCCTTTGCTTTTCACTAATACAGTCGAAACATGGGATGAAGTAAGGCAGTTACAAGAAACAGCAAGAGATGAGGAAAAAGATTACTGGATTAAAGCAGGATGTAGAAGACAGGAAGATAATGGAGTGTGGGTATACAGAGATGAAAGACCAGTTATGCCTGATAGCATGATTGCAGACATGGCACGGATGTACCATGGACAAGCTCATATTGGGAGAGATGCAATGATTAGACTTTTTAGACAAACCTGGTATAACCCAAAATTCAGAGCCATTGCTGAAAGTCTTTGTCAAAGATGTCTTATTTGTCAACAGTTTAACCCAGGAAGAAAAACAGTAGTGAGTCTAGGAACAATAGGACGAGAAGGAGGTCCATTCACAAGGATACAGATGGACTTTATTGAGATGCCCCCTAGTAACAGATTAAGATATGTTCTAGTGGTCGTCTGTTTGTTCTCTCGTTGGGTGGAGGCATACCCCACAAGAAGGAATGATGGAACAACAGTAGCAAAACTTATGCTGCGAGAGTTCATTCCGAGGTATGGTTTTCCAGTCACGGTTGAGACGGATAGAGGAACACATTTTCAAAATGAGTTGATCCAATTGATTTGTGAAGCATTGAGTATTAAACAAAAACTACATTGTGCTTACAGACCCGAGGCTTCTGGGGTAGTAGAGCAGATAAATGGAACAATTAAAAACAGATTAGGAAAAATGTGTCAAGCTACAGGACTCAAATGGCCAGATGCACTGCCTCTTGTTCTGATGACCATCAGAAGCATCCCTGAAAAGAAAACGGGACTCAGTCCGCATGAGATGATCATGGGACGAGCAATGAGACAAGCCCACGTACCCGTCAACAAGTTATTAACCATAACTGATGATCTAGTACTGGATTATTGCAAAGGACTGGCTGATGTGGTGCGTTCTGTGTTTCATCAGGTTGGACCGGATGCGACCACTGTTGAAAGAAAACCAGCCCACGACTTGAATCCAGGAGACTGGGTCCGCATAAAAGTCCACAAGAGAAGAAACTGTCTAGTTCCGCGTTGGGATGAGCCAAGACAGGTAATCCTAGTGACAACGACTGCTGTCAAGTGTGCAGGAGTGAAGAACTGGGTTCACGCCAGCCACACAATCAGAGTTCCAGAACCTACAGATCGACATGTGAGTCGGCGTCTGGAAGTGTGGGATAAAAGCTTAACGGCTGGGACAACCAAAATAAAAGAAAGGGTGCCAGAACTTGAAGATCGACCTGAAAGTCGACATCTGGAAACCCAAACTGCAAGTACCTCTAGAGAAGAGGAAGAAGAAGGAGAAGAAGAAGAAGAAGAGAGAAGTTCAGAAATTCCAGAACTTGAAGATCGACCTGTAAGTCGACATCTGGAAATATCTGACACAACTTCAGACTCTGATGATTCAATTGAAAACCGTAAAGAATTCCTAAGAAAAACTTGGGGTTATAAACCAATTAGAGAAGAAACTGAGCAAGAAATTGAGTTAGATGAACAACCAGGTACAAGTTATGGTGGAACTCCTTCAGAAACAATATTAATAGATGAAGTAGGGAAAGAAGTACACAAAAAGTTAGAAAATCGAGAAGAACCCCGAGGAGCAATAGGGATAGATAGAGAAACAGGAGAACAGGGAAATTTAGAAGCAGAAAAGGAGAAAAACACCAAATCGGAAGAACCCCGAGGAGGGACAGTAATAAGGGAAAACAAAAGGAGAAGACAGATCCACCAGTAGGAGATGACGAGATTATAAGTTTTAAAATAAGAGACAATAGTGAAACAGTTGAGACAGAAACAGAAGAAAGTGGAGGAGAGGAAAAAGCAAAGACTGAATCAAGAAAAAGAAATTGGAAATCAGAAAGAGAAGAAAGAGAAGGTGAGGTCAAAAGGCCAAGAAAAGGAGATAATTGGCCCAACAGCTATGTAAGAAAATTGAGATATAGAATAATAAGAGCAGAAGACGAAGGTGCTGAACAAGTAAATGAAGTAACAAGTCAAAAAGGACAAGAAAAACCCAGTGGAAAAAGGTTACAAAAGTCCAAAAGGACAAAGAAAGTGAATTCAAAATTTAAGTCACCTGAGTGGCTGTATATTGCACTAACTGATTACAAAGAAGAAGAAGAAAACACTCACGGAAACCAGAGACTGAGAAGTCGGATGGGAAAAGGTGAGATGCAACAAAACTGAAGTGAAGACTTATAGTGCTTCTGCCGGACGTGACAATTTTACTGGATGTGACAAATCACCGGATGTGACAACGAAAGAATTCTGGAAAGAATTAAAGAAAGTACCAAGCAAAGACTTTTTGAAAAGCAGAGTGGCATCTAAGTCATTTTGAGGTGTAGTGACACAATTTTCTGAAAACTTAACAAATGGAAAAAGAAAAATGGAAAATAATGAGAATAGAAGAAATAAATGTGAATTTATAAAGAGATGGTGCAAAATGTGCTGCTTTTGTACAGGGTTATTAATGACAATATGGATAGTTTTAGCAATCACAATTCCTATTAGTGTAGCTGTGATAGAAGCAAAAAATGATACTAAACCAGAAAAAGAAACTAATAGTAAAGAACCAGTTGTTTTAAGAAGTAGTGCAGAGTTGCATAAGGATAAGTCAATAACAGATTTTTCAAAGAATGTTTTTACAAAATTGTTGTATGAGTATGTAGAGACAATGGACGTTAGAGATTGTTATGTTTGTATGCAGTTGCCTGCATCAGTATCAGAAGGTGTGACCTATCATCACTTACCTCTGACTTATGGAATAACATGTAGTGTAATAGCAAGTTTATTTTATAAAACAGGTAGATTAGAATCTTATTATACTGATATAGATAAGATTTTTGCAAACATTCCAGTAGTACCAGAACTTAACAAAGTAAAACCAGCAAAAGTTTTAGGAGAATTCTTTTAGAACATAGAAAATTAACGTTAGAAGAAATAGTTAGTAATAACCTTACCTGTGAGTTAAAGAAAGAAGAAAAAGTATTTTTAGATATGGTTGAAGAAAGAAGAATGAAATTTCAAAAAGAAGCAATAAAAGAGGAAGGAAAACGCTTATGGACGTTTGAGGAAGGAAATCATGAAGGGAAAAAGATAAATGCAGCAATGACTTTAGACTGGCCACAAACAGGAAAGTTATGCATTAGGAGAAATAAGACAGTCTATGACAATTACTTTGTAGGTTCCAGTATCTGCCATGACAATTATCAAATTCTGGGAGGTTGGGGATTCAAAGGTGGAAAGGACCCAATATTTCCAGGTATCTATTATGTTTGTGGGAATAGAGCTTATTACAGGTTACCGGACCATTGGTATGGAACTTGTTATGTAGGCCTGGTCTTTCCATAAATTTTTCACATGGACAGAGAAGAAAAAGGAACATACAAGATGATTAATAGATTTACACGTAGAAAGAGGGAAAGTTTTTCAGAAATTGTAGGTGATATTTTTGGAGCATTGATACCAGCAGTGGGAATATCTTTGAATGCATTTAAAATTCGGAAGTTATCCACAGTAGTAGATCGTTTGTCTACAGATACTGCGGGAGGGTTCTTAATGGTAAATACAGAAATGGTTGCCATGAGAGCTATGGTGATGCAAAATCGGCTTGCCCTTGATATTCTTTTGGCAAAAGAGGGTGGAGTCTGTGGAATGTTGAAAGTCCAACATTGTTGTACTTACATTCCTGATAACAGTGAAAATATACAGAAGTATATTACAAATATTACAAGTTTGCACAAAGAATTACTTCCACTGGAGGTTGAAAGTGTTTTGGGAAAACTTGGTAGAGGGTTTTCCTCAGTAGCGAATTGGTTGACTAGGATGAGTAAACTAGTAATAGGGAAAGTTATAATAGTAGCAACTATAGTAATATTGTTAGCCATGATATTGAAAATAGTAATAACATGTATAAAGAGAAAAGTAAGACAGAATAAGATAAGAAGAAATAACAGAATCATGAGAGAAAGAGAGAGAGAAATGGGTGAAATTGAATTGGAGAAAATGAAAGAAAGCATGTATAAAGAGACTAAAAGGCAAGATGAAGAAGAAACAGAGATATAAATAACAGGAAGCAAAGGATGAAAGACATGCTGCCTGAAAAGAAGTATGACTTGGTTTTATGTGGTGATTTAAAAATCACCAAAGGGGGAGTTGATGGAGCAGGGAAAATAAAAAATTTAACCCCTAACAAATTATATAATTAATTAATTAAAATGTTCGTTTAAATGTATTAATCAACATTGTATGTGTGGGAATGGTAATATGCCAATATATGTGCTAAATAATCTATTAATGAATGTCCGTGTGTCTAATCATAACGTAAAAATAAAAGCGTACTAAATAAAAATAAATGCATGTTTGTGCTTCATAGAAATAAAATGTGTCGTTGCAAAAACAATAGTGATGGTAAGTAAGGAACAGCTTAAATGTTGCTTTCTGCTAGGTAACAACTAATTGGGGTACGTAGACGGGAGGGAAACGAAAGGGATATTTTTCTCTATTTTAATTATGTTTTGTTTGCCTCAAATTAGTGCTTCTAAAAGTATAACCAAGTGGCGATATAAAATGGCTGCCAGTGGGAAGATGTGCGCAGGCGCAAGGGGACACGTGGTACGGGATGAAATTGGAGAAATCCGGAACCTCGTGATGTCTCTGAGAGGCTAGGATGCAAGAAATGGTCAAGGCTGGTGTGACCTAATTGAACTGATAGTGCGCCATGATGATCAGCCGAAAGTCCGTGGGAAAGAAGTCTAAGAGAAAGGACAATGACTGCGGAGTTCTCGAATGTGTCGAAAGAAGTTACAAATGAACTGATCGAATCGGATGGAAATGTTTAAGCGTATGGGAAAGGAAATGATCCAAGAACCCTTGAATCCAAGAGAACTTGATTAAAGAATGAATAAGCTGACATGCATGGACCAATGAAAGAAAAGCGTGAAATTAATGTTGCAACAGTTAGTTAGCAAAGTTAGAATTAGGGTATAAGAGGGCCTACTCTTAGTGGGAGGGGGTCAGTTGATGTCAGTCGTGGTTGCAGTCACAGTCAGGAGAGGAGTTGAAGAGTCGTGTTGGTGGCTTCCAGTGCTGGGTGGTCCTGATCGATCCCTTACTGAGCGGGAGATGCTGAAAGGCTGTTAGAGGAGACGGGTTGCAGGTAGCTGATGCTGACGAGCTGAAGTTGCTGTTGCTGTCTTAACTTTACAGTTGAGTATGAGAAACAGGCTATTTCTAATTCCTAACTTAGGTTAGAAATCATTAGGCTAAATTAGGAAGCTAGGCAGGTAACTAGGGTTTTGGCTTCATGACAAAATTTCCTTTCTGCAATAAATTGATTATGCTTAATAAAAATTGTGAATTTAAGAATGAATAATTGAATAAAGTATTAAAATTCTTTTCATGCTTTTAAAATTATATAAAATTTAAGATTCTTTAAACCCAAAATGACTCAGTGGTTATTTTCCTAAATGATTGTGACATAAGTAATTGGTTATTGTGATTCAGCTGGTCTTAATCACTATGAACTAATTTCTTAAATGAATGATTCATCGACAAACAATGAGCAGGAATATCTTAAGAAATAACTAAAAGAAAGGGACAAAATAAAAGTAATAAGATATCCTGGCTCTTCCAGCGGTACATAAAATAGGTGTTCTCCATTTAGTTCTCATGCTTCTCCTAGGGGTACAGAATTTCATAAAGGTGTAAAGGAAATCCAGGAGTGTGCGTGTGTGTTAGGCGATGTTTATGGGCCCCATCGTCATGTGGATATGAGAAATATAGTTTGCCCCTGGATGACCTATAAGTAACCTGGGAGGAGAATAGTTTTTATTGTACGCGCTGCATCACCACCAACACATCCAAAAATAATATGAAAAAAAATCTATTCTGAACATTGCCCTACACATATTACTATCAACATACTTCTTTCAAAGCATGTTTAAACTCATATTTTTGTACTAAGTTTCTTTGAAAACCATCTTTCAGACCTATTTTATTTCCGTTTTCGTGGTTATTTGGGACGTCGCGTCGACGTCGTTAACCGAGAAGATCGTGCCTTTCCCATAAAGTGAAAATACATATATGCACACACATTACAGTATTCTACACACTAGAGGTTTATTACTGTATACTTCCAACTCATGTTTTTCTAGTGTATTTCTAGAACAACCATCTCTAAAACCTATTTGTCGTTTTTGCGGTGAGGCTGGAGATTGCGATGACGTTGGTCATCGCGATCCCTGCAGGTACGTCATGAAAGCGGAAAGCAAAAGCAGGAATTCAATAGCCACCACCACATAAAAAAAATATAACTATACAATTAATTCTAACCATCACAGTTGATAACTCACTATATAAATAACTCTATAAAAACATTTATCAATATCTCTATAACAGTGCATACTAATGATTTATTGCTATATTTTTTAAATATTTTCACCAATATTCACGACGACGTTGATAGTCGGGATGTCCACGCGATGGTA
Source organism: Calotriton arnoldi (assembly GCA_963921515.1). Taxonomy (NCBI): domain Eukaryota; kingdom Metazoa; phylum Chordata; class Amphibia; order Caudata; family Salamandridae; genus Calotriton; species Calotriton arnoldi. The sequence goes on from CAWUFW010002971.1 coordinate 534,957, forward strand.
CAGGGGGGGGCGCGCTGGCGGTCGCGTTGTCGTCGCGAATATCGTGTGCGATTTAAAAAATCTATTTTGGACATATAACTTCTGTCACCAACACCTCCATTTCTCAACCATGGGGTCAGAGTATCTCCACCCTGACCCCTTATATGGGCTTTCAGATAGATTTTCAGCCCCGGGAACCGTTCCCGAACAATAAAATGGCAGCCGCAACTTTCTGTTCAGGTTCTGTCCAGCCAATCAGAGCATTCCTGTTGGCGCGTGCATTCGCGGTTAATCGCGAAACCACCGCAAAATATCTGCGGCCAGAAATATCACTATAATTTTAAACTTACATTTCTCAAAAACTACTGAACGGATTTACACCAAATAAGCAAAAGGCACTCCCTGTCAAATTTGGTGTAAGTCCGTTCAGTGGTTCAGGTTGTAGAGGTGGCTAAAGGTTCCTATGGGCATTAACATTACAAACGCAACCCACCGTGACACTTTTTGGGCAAAATTTAATGCAGATTGGTCAAACGACACCAAAATTATAGCCAAGTCAAAAAATGCTTTTCCTACGGAAACTTGGTCCTAGCTATAACTACCTACTCGCTACTCTCCATGAGAAAGAAGATAAGAGGCCAGAACACTTCCAGAAAATGCTAAGTATTTTATTGGATCACACAAAGGCAGAAGCTCAAAGCATTTAGGCTAACAAGTAGCCTTGGTCACAATATTGAGTGACATATTGGAAACGTTTTTTATGCTACACTGTGTGATACCAACAACATAAACATATATAAAATAGTATGACACTACACATACTTATCGGGCAAATGCATTAACACTACATATATTTAATACAGTCGGTCTTATCTTAATAAGAGCCACAAGGGCCCCCCTCCCCAAGCCTATTTTGTCCCCGGGGACCCACCCCCGGGGCATTTCTACATTATAGGTGGGTATCCCAGTGCCCACCCAGAGGACCCACCAAGTACCACGTTGGGGGCTGTGGGGGAGCCCCAGAGCCCCCACGCCCCAGTTGGCTTTCCGCATGGTGAGGGAGCCGGCATTGCTACCGCCTGGAGGGAGCAGCTATCTTTGTATGCTCCTTCCAGGATGGAGCAATATGCATTCTGTATCCCTGCCCACGCTCCTGCTGGCAGGGACACAGAACAGAAGTCTGCTTCCAGGCGGCAGGAGCAGTTTTTATCTCCAACTTGCTGGGAGCAGACTTGCTTGTTTGCTCCTCTTCCCGGGAGATTTAAAAATGCTCCTGCCTGGTGGGAGCAAACATATGTTTCCCTGCACGCTGTAGTGTGGGCAGTGAGACTACTGAGTCCCGGGGGTGGGCTCCTCTGGACACCCTCCCTAAGCCGACCCCGGGGGCAGTGGCGTAACGAAAGTTGAAGTGGCCCTCCTGCAAGGTACACAGCGGGGCCCCCGCTCTGGATGTAATCCAGAACTCTCAGGCCTGAGTACAGTGCGGAGGGCCCCCCCTGCAGCTCAGGGGCCCCCCTGCACTGCGGGGGCTGCGGGAGCCTGTGTTACGCCCCTGCCCGGGGGATGGGGTCCCAGGCCAGTTAAAGCCTCAGGGAGGGCCTAGTGGCCCTCCTCCCCTCTTATTTACATATTGGCCTCAGGGATGGGGTCCCCGGGGCTTAATTTGGTGTGGCCACCCTCCCTTTTATTATTCACTTCGGTTCTGGGGGATGGTGTCCCCGGGGCCAAATTAGTCTCCGGGAGCGGAGCAACGTGCCCTCTTCCTTCTTTATTTTACAGCAGCCCCGGGGCCACTCTCCCCCTCCTCAAAATTATAAAGGTAATTATAGAAAAAGTCAAACCTCCCCCCCCAGACCTAGCACACCCAGGGGGTATTTTTAAAATAGCCTGCACTTTTTTTTCATTTTGTTGCAGATTTCCGGATTTTGCATGAATTTGCACCAAAATGTAAAAAGAAAAAAAAGTTTTTGACCTCAGGCTGGGTCCCTCTAGGACCCCACCAACAAACCTAGGGGGTCAGGGTAACCCTAGCCTACACCCTATGTCTTTTTATTGCTTTTTTCTTAGGACTCTGGAATGAGTCCCGGATCCTAAGATGGCTGCCCCCACTTCCTGGTTGATGTGATGTGGTGGCAGCCAATAAGATGTCATCTTAAGATCTGTCGGATCTGTTGAGGCTCCGTGTCTCTAGATATACATTTATTTAGCATTAACTGCTCAAAAACTACTGAACAGATTTACACCAAATCACAACAAGCATTTGCAAAGCAATAGGTCTAGCATTTGAGAGAGTTTAAGCTATTGGCATTGTAAATGACAATGCCTTTTAGTTATGTTTTAAAAAAACAGCACATAAATAAAAGGCATTGTCATTTTCAATGCCAATAGGTCAAACTCGCATAAATGCAAGACCTATTGCATTGTAGATGCTTTTTTTTCCAGGCAGGGGGAGTGATTTGCCCAGTGTCATAGAAGTGGCAGGACGACCAATGCGCAAAGTTGTGTGTTCCAGATGGTGCAAGCACATTTTGAGACTAGTGCAGAGCGAAATATGATGCCAGACTAGACAAGAGGGTCCCAAAATAAATATAAAGGAAATAGTGTATGGTGCTTTCAGCTTCTGAAGTTGTGGAAAACTCTTTTAAAAGGTGCTTTCAGGTGGGTGGTCATGCTCCTTCTCGAGCCTCTATAAAAAATAAAATCCAGATGAGTCGCCAACGTATGGAAAAGCAATGAAAAAGCAGACAAGGAGGTGAGCTGCCGTAAATGCAAGATGCCAGTGCCACGATCTAGCCGTTACAACTGGACCGATATCAGGACTCTGAAGCGGATACAATGTCTTTGAGTTTGAGTGACTGCTCTTTATTATAAAATACTGCACCATAAAACTTTATCACAGAATAGCATGAGGCCTGACAGAAAATAAATACATTACCAAACAGACAGAATGAAAGAACACAGAAACTGCATCCTAAGCCCTCCAGGGGTATACAGGGCAGGGGCGCCACTAGACCCGAACTTCCGGGGGGGGGGTTCTAACACTCCCAGCCAGGGCTGGCCCTAGCACTGGTCGCACATGGTGCAGCAGTCTTTTTTGCACCCCTCCCCCATTTCCTCCTTATCCATGAATTCCCTCACTACCACTCACCAACAATGCACCTCATCTCTCTATAGCACCTTTCTGACAAACATTTTTTTTTATAGGGCTACTCGTAGTTTACTAACACTTAGTTCTGTGATCTGCATGGTACACACTCTTGTAGCAGGCACATTAACCATCTGTGCTGAGTGGGTGGCAGGAGTGCCCATGAGAGTGCACGGAGAGCGATGCAACAGTGTGAGAGTAGGGTAAGAGGACTGACTTGAGGTGACCATATGAATTTGGGTGCGGATGTAAGTGCAGAGTGGGTCGAATTAATGTATGGTTAGTGATGGGCTTGTTTGAGTGAGATTGCAGATTGAGCAGTGAGTGGGACAGGTGAGTGAAGTGTCACATGAGTGCAGGGTGAGTAGTGTGCTCATGTGACTGCAGGGTGAGGTACAGGGTGAACAGCACAAGTGCATTGTGAGTGCAGAGTGATCACTGTGAGTGCAGGGTGAGCGGGTGAATGGTGTGAGTGCATGGTGATCAGTGCAAGTGCATTGTGATCGCTGTGAGTGCAGGGTGAGCGTGAAAGTGAAGGGCAAGAAAGAGGAGTGAGTTGTCTGAATGCAGGGTGCATTTCCAGACACTTGAAGTAACTCAGCATGTTATTGATGGAGGCGTAGGGTTTCAGATATAAGTTAAACAATTGCTATTATGGCATTAATCAGGCTTCCAGTGTGGAGGAAATAAATAAAGTGCTGATCCTGCAAAAAACTTCCAGTCTTATGATTAGGGTTGCCAGCTCATTATTTTGAACAAAGACAGAAAAGTCACATTACAAATGAATACATACTTTATTTATAACCCTATTTAGGGGCCGATTCCGATCTCGGCCGGTAGCGCACCGAATCGGATTCGGCTTAACCGGATCCGATTCGGAGCCCTCTTTTCCGACCGATTCGAACGCGCGTCCGGCCGAGCGAGTACGATGCGAGCGCACGCGAAATCGCCGACCGACTTGTTCACGGGTCCGAACCACACCGACCGACTCGCTCGGACTCGACTCGCACCGTGCGATGGAGACGTTCCCCGGCCGGGAAAGTACGATGCGCGCATTGAGCAGTCCGACCGACCCGCACCGTCCGGCTCGAAACAGCTGTCGGAGCCAGACTTTGGGGGTCCGTGTCGGACCCCCCTGTACGCGTAGCCACGCGAGTCGCACACAGGGGGGACCCATGGGTCCCCCCTACCTGTGCGTATGCGGCGCGAACCGCATCGATGCGAACCCGCTGTAGGGGGCGCCCTCGTTTGCCTCGCACCCATTCAGTCAATGGGAGCCCGCGTACGCGTAGTACGACCGGCTCCCATTGACTTCAATGGGAGTCCGACCGAATCGAGTCCGATAGCATGCGTGCGCATCGTACTCGTTCGGTCGGACTGCCAGAGTCCGATTCGGTCGGAAATCTCTCCGGGTCCGGCTCGGTCGGAGAGTTTTCCGGCCCGAATCGGAATCGGCCCCAAGGTCTTTGCAGGCTCGTTAAAAAACACACGGCTGGCATTTTTCTTTTGGCAACCCTACTTTTTTTATTCCTTTTCATGAAATGCATTCTCACACTATGGCAGTAAATGTAAAATACAAATGTAAGGAATAGGCAGAGTGGGGGCCCAGGAGGTACTGAAATCAGAAAAAAAACTATGCCTCTGTAACCAGTTTACAAAGGTATGTAAATATGCAAATGGTCTTTAAAGACCTGTGAAAAGCTCGGGCGTGCTGGAGATAAGACTCAGACAGAGCTGCAGCAGCCCGGGCTGAGACACAAGACCGGGGTGGGGGGGGCTGAAGGCCTTTTAGCCCTATGGGCGTTGCGCGTCTGGGGCAGGGCATTAAGCGCTGGATAATGGCCAAAACCCTCACAATAACAGACTCCAGAACCAGAATCCAGAGACCGTGGTACCGGCTCTACCCACCATAATTGAGTTATTTTCGGTAGGTTGAAAAGGGGAATCATTTAGGTGTAAAACAATGCCCTTACAGGGCTCCCAGATTTTGCATGGTATTAACACGGCTGCTTTTTAAATCTATGTGAAAATGAGCCTTTTGTGCAATTTCAGAAGAGAGGAACGCTATGATTAAGAGATGGGGCAGCTTCCAATTGAAGGCTGCCTTGCTATGGTGTAGTATGCTTCGCTCTGGAGCCCTCTTGTGCCACTGTGGCCCACACCTCCTGTGAACTGACCTGTCCTTGCGCACACTGACTGAATGAGCACTACTCAGGCCTCGCCGCTGGCTCTGCTTTCAGGCCCAGCTCGCACCATTGCAAATGCGTCCTAGCTACCAGTCGCAAGTTCCTCCTGTACATGCACATTTTCCAGCACCTCAACAGCTGTGCAGAACTTCACACAGGTCTGCAACAACGCCCCGCCTCACAACCTGCCACAGATCACGGGGCTGCTCAGGGGGCTGGCTGAAGTGCAAATGAAGTCATTAATAGCATCTCGCCAAGGTGCAGCAAACTTTTCAACTGCCTGTTTGATTCCATCCTTTCACGGAGGAAATGGCAGAGGGGGTCTACAAGAACCAGGTTAATTAGGGAAAACTTGATTCTAAGCTCTGTGACTGGGTCCCTAGCCCCTCCCTTGCCCATTACATTGATTTTTATTCTGTTTGCTTCAAAACGCTTTTAGCACATTTAAAAAAATATATTTCTGTAAAAGGGATGGCTCTAAGCTTTCAAGTTCAGCTTTACCCCTCTCTCTCTCTGCAGCCAGCCCTCTCCATGTCTACAGTCGCCTTGTTTGCACTCAGAGTTGTAGCATCCCTGGCTAGTCTTCACGGCGCACAGAGGTGCCACGGCGCAGATTGGGAATCGCTGAGGCATGCTGTTAAAACGAAAAGGGCGGGAAACACAAATTAATTACGCTACGAGATGTCCTGTGCTCCAAGTACTTGCAAGGCTGCAAGGAGACTCCGTGATAAGAGACGAGAGCAGAATGACAGAGGTGCTTAACAGGAGAGCGTGCTTCTTAAAATGGTCAATCACCGTCAATGACTGCATAATGTAAGACAGCGAGATTAGGACGAGGGGGGTTGCACTTATCTCAATGCACTTCAATAGATCTCGCATTTGTGAGACTTAGAGCTATCGGCTTTGCCAACAGAAAACCAAGCGCACCCCCGAGAACAAGCTTGATTCTGATTGGCTGCCAACACTTTAAACCAGAAAGTGTTGGCAGCCATCTTGTGACTCGGTAGAACCAAGTCACAAGAAAAAAGGTCAACAAACAAGATAAGGGGGCAGGGTAGAAACACCTTGACCCCTAGACCTGCTCAGGGGGTCCCACAGGAACCCCTAGGGCCCAAAAAAGCATTTTTTCTTTTTAATTTTTGGTGGGATTCGCGTACGGTACGCAAATCCTGCCGAATTTTTTTTTTTTAAATGAAGCGAGCTTTGTTTTCAGCCCCTAGGTGGGCCAGGTCCCAGGGGCAATCCATATTTATGTAGCAGGGGCCCCCACAGCCCCGGGGGCGCCACCTCCCCTGGTCTTGTTGAAGAAAATGCGTGGGGGGCTCCTACCCCCCATGCTGCCCTGGGGACCGCCACCTCCCCAGGACTTTGATTTATTTAGAGCAGCTTACGGGCCCCCTCAAGCCCCGGGGACCCCTAACTCCCCGGAACTTGTTGTAAAAAATGCGTGGGGGGGCTCCTTCCCCCCACATGCTACCTCGGGGACCGCCACCTTCCCGGGCTACTTGTAAATACTAAGTGTGGGGGGCTTGAGCCCCCCCACAGTGCCCTGGGGACCACCACCTCCCCAGGGTGCACTTTAATGCAATATGGGGGTCCGTTGCTGACCCCCATCCCCGGGGACCACCACCTTCCTGGAGCTATGTTCAAGTTTGGAGGGGCCGTGCGGCCCACCTCTAGGAGCTCTCCTTGGCCCTGGGGACCACCACCCCCCAGGGCCGGCTCCAGCAAAGTCCCGGGGTGCCCACCTCTGGGACATTGCAGTTTGCTATGGCAGGGCGGGAGCACTGCTCCCACCCTGTCATAGCAAACTCTGCTTCGCTTCATGGAAGCAAGAGAAAGAAAACTGCTCTCGCTTCCATGAAGTGAAGCAGTATTGCTTTTGGGCAAAGGGAGCTGCTAACATTCTGCTCCCTTTGCCCAAAAGACATACCGGCTCCTGCAGGAGGCGGGGAGCCGGCTGGGACCGCGGGGGCATTGGGGCTCAGGACTAAAGTGGACTTCATCCCCGAGCAGCAGAGCGCCAAGAGGCACATTTGCAGGGTGGTGTAAAAAGGGGGCGTGGCCTCAGACCACTCTCAGCAATTCAGCTGTGTGGAGCTCACTAGAGGAAACAGGAGGGCTAGATGGCCCCCAGGGACACTCAGGAGACAAGGGGACTTCATCCCCTAACCAAGAGCGCACCAGGAGGCGCGTTTGCAGAGTGGTCGAGAAAGGGGGCATGGCCTGTGTCCACCTTTCAGAAATCCCACTATCTGGGGCTTACTGGAGGTATCAGGTAGGCTAGTTGGCCCCTAAGGACCCCCAGCAGTGAAGGGGACTTTAATCCCCATCCAAGAGCGTGCCAGGAGGTGCGTTTGCAGAGTGGTGGGCAAAGGGGGCGTGGCCTGCTACGAGAACTTAGCAATCCTGCTGTGTGGAACTCACTGGAGGTAATAGGAGGTGTAGTTGGCCCCCAAAGAAGTCCTTGGGGGCCACCTATCCCTCCTGTTACCTCCAGTGTGTCCCACACAGTGGGATTGCTAAGAGGTCTTCGGAGGCCAGGCCCTCTTTCTCCACCACTCGTCAAACGCGCCTCCTGGCACACTACGGGTTGGGGGATGAAGTCCACTTTACTACTGAGGGACTTTGGGGACCAAGAAGCCCTCCTGGTACCCCCTGTAAGTCTTAAGCAGCGGGATTCCTGAGCGCTGGTCAGAGGCCCAGCACCCTTTCTCCACTACTCTGCAAACACAACTACTAGTTAAAGAAGCATTTGCAATGTAATTGGTTTCGCATTTGCGAGAGTTAGAGCTATTGGCGTTGTAAATGTAAAAGTTTTTTACTAATATTTTTTGGAGTGGATGTGCGTTGTGTGTAGTGGAATTATGTGGTATGTTGTGCAGTGAAAGTATGTGGATAGAAAGTATCTGGTATTTAGTGTATAGGAATTATGAAGAGAGGGATTATGTGTTATGAAGAGTAATTATGTGTTACGGTAGTCTGTGTTGTGGAGAGGTAACCTCAGGTTTAGTCTTCGTTTCCATAGAAGCTAAACTATAAACTCAATGAGACAAAAAAAAAGAAGGAACCAAAGAGGAGCACTTCTGGACCTAGTCAGAGGTATGAGCAGGGCCACTGGAATTGTGCGACTGTTTGGCTGCACCGACTTTCGCACAATTATACATTTTCCGCATTTGCCACGTAATCCATCATCTGCTGCATAACATGCAGATTTGAACAAAAAAACATTGTTTCTAGCTGAAACGGCTCAAACGTTACCAAAAATGCAGCGACAAGTGTTACAGCGTGGTGGAAGGCCCTTTGCAAACCTAGAATGGTCACCTGCTACTTATTGCTAAATGTGGGTGTTAAATTGGTACTAATGGTGTGCAAACCAATCTTGCTTCTTTCTGCGCCTCTCTTCCCTCTTTCTGCATTTCTGTTGCTTCTTTCTGCACCTTTCTTTCTTTTACTGCACTTTTCTTGCCTCTTTCTGCACATCTCTTCTACTTTCTGCACCTCTCTTGCCTCTTTCTGCACCTCTGTTGCCTCTTTCTGCACCTCACTTGCTTCTTTCTGTACCCCTCTTGCCTCTTTCTGCACCCTTCTTTCCTCTTTCTGCACCTCTCTTGCCTCTTTCTGCACCTCTGTTTCCTCTTTCTGCACCTCTCCTGCCTGTTTCTGCACCTCTCTTGTCTCTTTCTGCACTTCTCTTGCCTCTTTCTGTACCTCTGTTGCTTCTTTCTGCACCCCTCTTGCCTCTTTCTCCACCCCACTTCCCCCTTTCTGTATCTCTGTTGCTTCTTTCTACACTTCTGTTGCATCTTTCTGTACCTCTCTTGCTTCTTTCTGCACCCCTCTTCCCTCTTTCTCCACCCCTCTTCCCCCTTTTTTCATCTCTGTTGCTTCTTTCTGCACTTCTCTTTCTCCAAACCTCATCTGTCTTTCTGCACCTCTGTTGCTTCTTTCTGTATCCCTCTTGCCTCTTTCTCCACCCCACTTCCCCATTTCTGCATCTCTGTTGCTTCTTTCTGGACTTCTCTTGCTTCTTTCTTCACCTCTCTTGCTTCTTTCTGCACCCCTCTTGCCTCTTTCTCCACCGCTCATCCCCCTTTTTTCATCTCTGTTGCTTTTTTCTGCATTTCTCTTGTCTCTTTCTCCACCCCTCATCTGTCTTTCTGCACATCTGTTGCTTCTTTCTGCACTTCTCGTGCTTCTTTCTGCATCTCTTTTGCTTCTTTCTGTACCCATTATGCCTCTTTCTGCACCCTTCTTCCCTCTTTGTGCACCCCTCTTGCCTCTTTCTGCACTTCTCTTGCTTCTTTCTGCACCTCTGTTCCTTCTTTCTGGACATCTTTTGTTTCTTTCTGCAACTCTCTTGCTTCTTTCTGCACCCTTCTTTCCTCTCTCTATACCCCTCTTCCCTCTTTCTGCATCTCTGTTGCTTCTTTCTGCACTTCTCTTGCCTCTTTCTGCACCCATCTTGCCACTTTCTTCACCTGTGTTGCTTCTTTCTGCACTTCCTTTGTTTCTTTCTGCACCTCTCTTGCTTCTTTCTGTGTCCCTATTGCCTCTTTCTCCACCCCACTTCCCCGTTTCTGCATCTTTGTTGCTTCATTCAGCACTTCTCTTGCTTCTTTTTGCACCCCTCTTTCCTCTTTCTCCACCCCCTCTTCCCCCTTTTTCATCTCTGTTGCTTCTTTCTACACTTCTCTTGCCGCTTTCTCCATCCCATATCTGTTTTTCTGCACCTCTGTTGCTTCTTTCTGCACTTCTCTTGCCTCTTTCTGCACCCATCTTGCCTCTTTCTGCACCTCTGTTGCTTCTTTCTGCACTTATTTTGTTTCTTTCTGCACCTCTCTTGCTTCTTTCTGTATCCCTCTTGTCTCTTTCTCCACCCCACTTCCCTCTTTCTGCATCTCTGTTGCTTCTTTGTACACTTCTCTTGCTTCTTTCTATACCTCTCTTGCTTCTTTCTGCACCCCTCTTGCCTCTTTCTCCACCCCTCTTCCCCCTTTTTTCATCTCTGCTGCTTCTTTCTGCACTTCTCTTGCCTCTTTGTTTTGCCCCTCATCCATCTTTCTGCACCGCTGTTGCTTCTTTCTGTACTTCTCTTGCTTCTTTCTGTACCTCTCTTGCTTCTGTCTGCACCCCTCGTGCCTCTTTCTGCACCCTTCTTCCCCTCTTTGTGTACCCCTCTTCCCTGTTTCTGCACTTCTCTTGCTTCTTTCTGCACCTCTGTTCCTTCTTTCTGGACATCTTTTGTTTCTTTCTGGAACTCTCTTGCTTCTTCATGTACCCCTCTTGCTTCTTTCTCCACCCCTCTTCCCCCTTTCTGCACTTCTATTGCCTCTTTCTGCATGCAACCATCTTGCCTCTTTCTGCACCTCTGTTGCTTCTTTCTGCTCTTTTGTGTTTTCCTGTACCTTTCTTGTTTTTTTCTGTATCCCTCTTGCCTTTCTCTACCCCACTTCCCCCTTTCTGCATCTCTGTTGCTTCTTTCTTGACTTCTCTTGCACCCCTTGTGCCTCTTTCTGCACCACTCTTCCCTCTTTCTGCACTCCTCTTGCCTCTTATCGCACCTCTGTTCCTTCTTTCTGCACTTCTTTTGTTTCTTTATGCACCTCTCTTGCTTCCTTCTGCTTCCCTCTTGCCTCTTTTTCCACCCCTCTTCTCCCTTTCTGCATCTCTGTTGCTTCTTTCTGCACTTCTCTTGCCTCTTTCTGCACCCCTCTTGCCTCTTTGTGCACCTCTGTTCCTTCTTTGTGCACTACTTTTGTTTCTTGGTGCACCTCTCTTGCTTCTTTCTGCACCTCTTGTGCCTCTTTCTACACCCCCTTCCCTCTTTCTGCACCTCTCTTGCCTGTTTCTGCAACTCTCTTGCCTCTTTCTGCAGTTCTCTTGCCTCCTTCTGCACCTCTGTTGCTTTTCTATACTTCTCTTGCCCCTTTCTGCACCCCTCTTGCCTCTTTCTGCACCTCTGTTGGTTCTTTCTGCACCGCTCTTGCTTCTTTCTGCTCCTGTCTTACAAATTTCTGCACCCCTCGTACCTCTTTGTGCACCTCTCTTGCCTCTTTCTGCTCCTCTCTTGCCTCTTTCTGCACCCCTCGTGCCTCTTTGTGCACCTCTCTTGCCTCTTTCTGCTCCTCTCTTGCCTCTGTCTGCACCCCTGTTCCCTCTTTCTGCACCTATTTTGCCTGTTTCTGCAACTGTCTTGCTTCTTTCTGCACTTTTCTTGCCTCTTTCCGCACCTCTGTTTCTTCCTTCTGCACTTCTCTTGCCTCTTTCTGCACCCCTCTTGCCTCTTTCTGTACCTCTGTTGCTTCTTTCTGCACTTCTCTTGCTTCTTTCTACACCTCTCTTGCTTCTTTCTGCACCCCTCTTGCCTCTTTCTGCACCCTTCTTCCTTCTTTGTGCACCTCTCTTGCATCTTTCTGCACCTCTATTCTCTTTTTTTGCACCTCTCTTGCCTTTTTCTGCAACTCTCCTGCCTCTTTCTGCAGTTCTCTTGCCTCTTTCTGCACCTCTGTTGCTTCTTTCTGCACTTCTCTTGCCTCTTTCTGCACCCCTCTTGCCTGTTGCTGTACCTCTGTTCGTTCTTTCTGCACTGCTCTTGCTTCTTTCTGCACCTCTTGCAAATGTCTGCACCCCTCTTGCCTCTTTCTGCACCTCTATTGCCTCCTTCTGCAACTCTGTTGGTTCTTTCTGCACTGCTCTTGCTTCTTTCTGCACCTCTTTTGCCAGTTTCTGCAACTCTCTTGCCTCTTTCTGCACTTCTCTTGCTTTTTTCTGCACCTCTCTTGTTTCTTTCTGCACCCGTCTTGCCTCTTTCTGCATGCCTCTTCCCTCTTTCTGCACCTCTTTTGCCTCTTTCTGCACCCCTTTTACCTTTTTCTGCACCTCTCTTGCCTGTTTCTGCAACTCTCTTGCCTCTTTCTGCAGTTCTAGTGCCTCCTTCTGCACCTCTGTTGCTTCTTTCTGCACTTCTCTTGTCTCTTTCTGCACCTCTGTTGGTTCTTTCTGCACTGCTCGTGCTTCTTTCTGCAACTCTCTTGCAAATTTTTGCACCCGTCTTGCCTCTTTCCGTACCCCTCTTCCCTCTATTTGCATCCCTCTTGCCTCTTTCTCCACCTCTTTTGCTTCTTTCTGAACTTTTCTTGCCTCTTTCTGCACCCCTCCCTCCTCTTCCTGCACCGGTTTGTTATTTATGTACTGCTCTTGCTTCTTTCTGCACCTCTCTTGCAAATTTCTGTACCCCTCTTGGGTCTTTATGTACCCCTCTTCCCTTACTGCACCTCTCTTGCCTCTGTCTGCACCCCTGTTCCCTCTTTCTGTACCTCTTTTGCCTGTTTCTGCAACTCTCTTGCTTCATTCTGAACTTTTCTTGCCTCTTTCTGTACTCAAATGCGAAGTGCAAGATGTCAAGTTTAAAGGTCTGCATGCTCTTGTGACTGAGGTATATGTCTACTTGTACATGTATTCTTACATGTGTGTTGCAACTGAAGATGGTAACTTAAAAAGCGGGTATCTTCTCCTATAGGTGGTCAAATCTTCTCAGTTCTGCTCTGTCATTCGGTTGCACAGGTAGACATGGCCTATGTATATATGTGTTATAGAGCCCCTCAAATATGCTATTGAATACCCATGTGCCCTGTATTGTGAGCAGAAAGAAATGCATACACCTTTTTCTACACAAATTTACAGAGTATGCTGTTTGAATCACAGGTATTCACGTATTTGTATGGTTATTTTGATTTAACATGTCACTAGGCAAAAGCATAGACACACATGCATACCTTCACAAACTTGGTCAGACTTTCAACAGTGATATGCTTAGGATTGCTGTTTTATATTTGTTAGGCCTAACATTCTGAGCAGTCGATTAACAGTGAACCTTCCAGAGAAATGTGAGGTTTAAGACATCTTGGGAGAAGGATTAGTGATTAGGCTAGTTTGTATGAGTCTGTTGTAAGGTACAGTCAAAGTAGGCCTCTTTCTGTACCTCTGTTGGTTCTTTCTGCACATCTCTTGCTTCTTTCTGCACCTTTCTTCCTCTGTCTGCATTTCTCTTGCCACCTCCTCAGGGCTTTATACATAATGTGCGGGCGGCACGCAGCCCCCCCGCAACCCCGGGGACCGCCACCTCCCCGGAGCATAATGAAAATAAGGGCAGGGGCCTCACGGGCCCCCCCAAGCCCCGGGGACCGCCACCTCCCCGGGGCTTTGCTGAAATTAGGGTGGGGGCCCCCAAGGGATGTCCTTGGGGGCTAAGTACCCCTCTTGTTACCTCCAGTAAGTCCCACACAGTAGGATTGCAAAGACGTCTTCGGAGGTCATGCCCCCTTTCTCCACCACTCTGCAAACACGCCTCCTGGCAGACTATGGAATGGGAGATGAAGTCCACTTTACTCCTGAGGGACTTTGGGGGCCAAGAAGCCGTCCTGGTACCTCCTGTAAGTCCTACACAGCGGAATTCTTGAGCGCTGGTTGGAGGCCCAGCACCCTTTCTCTACCACTCTGCAAACACGACTACTAGTTAAAGTAGCATGTTTCTGCACCTCTGACTTAGAGGTAGTTTTAATCCCCCTGCCCTATTATATACTAGGGCCTTACAGGGGAGGTCATGCCAATTACAGGGGTACCCCACCCCATAGTGTACCCTAGTGTATGGAGGTGTTTTCACTGTATTCTAAGTGTCTTTTAGCATAGCACTGGCTCAAGGCCTGGTTAGTCAGAGTCAGTTACCACCAGTACCCATCAGCAAAAAGTTGGGGGCACAGGATAACTTTGCAACAAGGCCTCTTTCTGCACCTCTGTTGGTTCTTTCTGCATATCTTTTGCTTCTTTCTGCACCTGTTAGAAATGGGGGTCTCTAGTTGGCAGAGGTAGGTACCTTTGAGCAAGTAGGGGCCCTTGCTTCTAGTCAGGGTAAGGGGGCTACACTCCTACAATAATCCCTGCTCACCCCCTTGGTAGCTTGGCACGAGCAGATAGGCTTACCTCAGAGGCAGTGTGTAAAGCATTTGTGAACACATACAGTAATACAGTGAAAACACTACAAATGGACACCACACCAGTTTAGAAAAATAAGTAACCACAAGACCAAACAACAAAAATCCACAATTCAGTAAAAAAATACGACTTTCAAATGGTAGAAATAGCTTAGTTCAATGTAGATGGTAAATGCTACACTTTACTCTCAAAGTAACTTGGATGCGTAACGCAATATAAACAAAAGGGTCGCATGGAAGGCGATGCATCAGTTCCTTGCTTCGGGGGAGGCGGCGCACCTGTTCCTTACTGCAGCGCAGGGGAGGCAATGCGTCTGTTCCTTACCGGAGAGGAGGCGAAGCGTCTGTTTCTTACTGCGTTCCGGTTACGATGCGACAAATGGTGCCGCGATGCGACGATCCGGTGCGATGCGATAAAATGGCGTCTTTGTTGCAATGCGACAACTTGGATGCGTTGCGTGCATGCCCAACGGCCGTGTGGCGAAGTCGGTGGTTTCTTTAGCCGAGACAGGCCCTGCGACGCACTTCTCCGGTGATGCAACGGCAACCTCTGCACTTCTCTTGCTTCTTTCTGCACCTCTCTTGCTTCTTTCTGTGTCCCTATTGCCTCTTTCTCCACCCCACTTCCCCGTTTCTGCATCTTTGTTGCTTCTTTCAGCACTTCTCTTGCTTCTTTTTGCACCCCTCTTTCCTCTTTCTCCACCCCCTCTTCCCCCTTTTTTCATCTCTGTTGCTTCTTTCTACACTTCTCTTGCCGCTTTCTCCACCCCATATCTGTTTTTCTGCACCTCTGTTGCTTCTTTCTGCACTTCTCTTGCCTCTTTCTGCACCCATCTTGCCTCTTTCTGCACCTCTGTTGCTTCTTTCTGCACTTTTTTTGTTTCTTTCTGCACCTCTCTTGCTTCTTTCTGTATCCCTCTTGTCTCTTTCTCCACCCCACTTCCCTCTTTCTGCATCTCTGTTGCTTCTTTGTACACTTCTCTTGCTTCTTTCTATACCTCTCTTGCTTCTTTCTGCACCCCTCTTGCCTCTTTCTCCACCCCCTTCCCCCTTTTTTCATCTCTGCTGCTTCTTTCTGCACTTCTCTTGCCTCTTTGTTTTGCCCCTCATCCATCTTTCTGCACCGCTGTTGCTTCTTTCTGTACTTCTCTTGCTTCTTTCTGTACCTCTCTTGCTTCTGTCTGCACCCCTCGTGCCTCTTTCTGCACCCTTCTTCCCTCTTTGTGTACCCCTCTTCCCTGTTTCTGCACTTCTCTTGCTTCTTTCTGCACCTCTGTTCCTTCTTTCTGGACATCTTTTGTTTCTTTCTGGAACTCTCTTGCTTCTTCATGTACCCCTCTTGCTTCTTTCTCCACCCCTTCCCCCTTTCTGCACTTCTATTGCCTCTTTCTGCATGCACCCATCTTGCCTCTTTCTGCCCCTCTGTTGCTTCTTTCTGCTCTTTTGTGTTTTCCTGTACCTTTCTTGCTTTTTTCTGTATCCCTCTTGCCTTTCTCCACCCCACTTCCCCCTTTCTGCATCTCTGTTGCTTCTTTCTTGACTTCTCTTGCACCCCTTGTGCCTCTTTCTGCACCACTCTTCCCTCTTTCTGCACTCCTCTTGCCTCTTATCGTACCTCTGTTCCTTCTTTCTGCACTTCTTTTGTTTCTTTATGCACCTCTCTTGCTTCCTTCTGCTTCCCTCTTGCCTCTTTTTCCACCCCTCTTCTCCCTTTCTGCATCTCTGTTGCTTCTTTCTGCACTTCTCTTGCCTCTTTCTGCACCCCTCTTGCCTCTTTGTGCACCTCTGTTCCTTCTTTGTGCACTACTTTTGTTTCTTTCTGCACCTCTCTTGCTTCTTTCTGCACCTCTTGTGCCTCTTTCTATACCCCCTTCCCTCTTTCTGCACCTCTCTTGCCTGTTTCTGCAACTCTCTTGCCTCTTTCTGCAGTTCTCTTGCCTCCTTCTGCACCTCTGTTGCTTTTCTATACTTCTCTTGCCCCTTTCTGCACCCCTCTTGTCTCTTTCTGCACCTCTGTTGGTTCTTTCTGCACCGCTCTTGCTTCTTTCTGCACCTGTCTTACAAATTTCTGCACCCCTCGTGCCTCTTTGTGCACCTCTCTTGCCTCTTTCTGCTCCTCTCTTGCCTCTTTCTGCACCCCTCGTGCCTCTTTGTGCACCTCTCTTGCCTCTTTCTGCTCCTCTCTTGCCTCTGTCTGCACCCCTGTTCCCTCTTTCTGCACCTCTTTTGCCTGTTTCTGCAACTGTCTTGCTTCTTTCTGCACTTTTCTTGCCTCTTTCCGCACCTCTGTTTCTTCCTTCTGCACTTCTCTTGCCTCTTTCTGTACCCCTCTTGCCTCTTTCTGTACCTCTGTTGCTTCTTTCTGCACTTCTCTTGCTTCTTTCTATACCTCTCTTGCTTCTTTCTGCACCCCTCTTGCTTCTTTCTGCACCCTTCTTGCCTCTTTGTGCAGCTCTCTTGCATCTTTCTGCACCTCTATTCTCTTTTTTGCACCTCTCTTACCTGTTTCTGCAACTCTCTTGCCTCTTCTGCAGTTCTCTTGCCTCTTTCTGCATCTCTGTTGCTTCTTTCTACACTTCTCTTGCCTCTTTCTGCACCCCTCTCGCTTGTTGTTGTACCTCTGTTGGTTCTTTCTGCACTGCTCTTGCTTCTTTCTGCACCTCTTGCAAATGTCTGCACCCCTCTTGCCTCTTTCTGCACCTCTATTGCCTCCTTCTGCAACTCTGTTGGTTCTTTCTGCACTGCTCTTGCTTCTTTCTGCACCTCTTTTGCCAGTTTCTGTAACTCTCTTGCCTCTTTCTGCACTTCTCTTGCTTTTTTCTGCACCTCTCTTGTTTCTTTCTGCACCCATCTTGCCTCTTTCTGCACGCCTCTTCCCTCTTTCTGCACCTCTTTTGCCTCTTTCTGCACCCCTTTTACCTTTTTCTGCTCCTCTCTTGCCTGTTTCTGCAACTCTCTTGCCTCTTTCTACAGTTCTAGTGCCTCCTTCTGCACCTCTGTTGCTTCTTTCTGCACTTCTCTTGTCTCTTTCTGCACCTCTGTTGGTTCTTTCTGCACTGCTCGTGCTTCTTTCTGCAACTCTCTTGCAAATTTTTGCACCCGTCTTGCCTCTTTCCGTACCCCTCTTCCCTCTATTTGCATCCCTCTTGCCTCTTTCTCCACCTCTTTTGCTTCTTTCTGCACTTTTCTTGCCTCTTTCTGCACCCCTCCCTCCTCTTCCTGCACCGGTTTGTTATTTATGTACTGCTCTTGCTTCTTTCTGCACCTCTCTTGCAAATTTCTGTACCCCTCTTGGGTCTTTATGTACCCCTCTTCCCTTACTGCACCTCTCTTGCCTCTGTCTGCACCCCTGTTCCCTCTTTCTGTACCTCTTTTGCCTGTTTCTGCAACTCTCTTGCTTCATTCTGAACTTCTCTTGCCTCTTTCTGTACTCAAATGCGAAGTGCAAGATGTCAAGTTTAAAGGTCTGCATGCTCTTGTGACTGAGGTATATGTCTACTTGTACATGTATTCTTACATGTGTATTGCAACTGAAGATGGTAACTTAAAAAGCGGGTATCTTCTCCTATAGCTGGTCAAATCTTCTCAGTTCTGCTCTGTCATTCGGTTGCACAGGTAGACATGGCCTATGTATATATGTGTTATAGAGCCCCTCAAATATGCTATTGAATACCCATGTGCCCTGTATTGTGAGCAGAAAGAAATGCATACACCTTTTTCTACACAAATTTACAGAGTATGCTGTTTGAATCACAGGTATTCACGTATTTGTATGGTTATTTTGATTTAACATGTCACTAGGCAAAAGCATAGACACACATGCATACCTTCACAAACTTGGTCAGACTTTCAACAGTGATATGCTTAGGATTGCTGTTTTATATTTGTTAGGCCTAACATTCTGAGCAGTCGATTAACAGTGAACCTTCCAGAGAAATGTGAGGTTTAAGACATCTTGGGAGAAGGATTAGTGATTAGGCTAGTTTGTATGAGTCTGTTGTAAGGTACAGTCAAAGTAGGCCTCTTTCTGTACCTCTGTTGGTTCTTTCTGCACATCTCTTGCTTCTTTCTGCACCTTTCTTCCTCTGTCTGCATTTCTCTTGCCACCTCCTCAGGGCTTTATACATAATGTGCGGGCGGCACGCAGCCCCCCCACAACCCCGGGGACCGCCACCTCCCCGGGGCATAATGAAAATAAGGGCGGGGGCCTCACGGGCCCCCCCAAGCCCCGGGGACCGCCACCTCCCCGGGGCTTTGCTGAAATTAGGGTGGGGGCCCCAAGGGATGTCCTTGGGGGCTAAGTACCCCTCTTGTTACCTCCAGTAAGTCCCACACAGTAGGATTGCAAAGACGTCTTCGGAGGTCATGCCCCTTTCTCCACCACTCTGCAAACACGCCTCCTGGCAGACTATGGAATGGGAGATGAAGTCCACTTTACTCCTGAGGGACTTTGGGGGCCAAGAAGCCGTCCTGGTACCTCCTGTAAGTCCTACACAGCGGAATTCTTGAGCGCTGGTTGGAGGCCCAGCATCCTTTCTCTACCACTCTGCAAACGCGACTACTAGTTAAAGTAGCATGTTTCTGCACCTCTGACTTAGAGGTAGTTTTAATCCCCCTGCCCTATTATATACTAGGGCCTTACAGGGGAGGTCATGCCAATTACAGGGGTACCCCACCCCATAGTGTACCCTAGTGTATGGAGGTGTTTTCACTGTATTCTAAGTGTCTTTTAGCATAGCACTGGCTCTAGGCCTGGTTAGTCAGAGTCAGTTACCACCAGTACCCGTCAGCAAAAAGTTGGGGGCACAGGATAACTTTGCAACAAGGCCTCTTTCTGCACCTCTGTTGGTTCTTTCTGCATATCTTTTGCTTCTTTCTGCACCTGTTAGAAATGGGGGTCTCTAGTTGGCAGAGGTAGGTACCTTTGAGCAAGTAGGGGCCCTTGCTTCTAGTCAGGGTAAGGGGGCTACACTCCTACAATAATCCCTGCTCACCCCCTTGGTAGCTTGGCACGAGCAGATAGGCTTACCTCAGAGGCAGTGTGTAAAGCATTTGTGAACACATACAGTAATACAGTGAAAACACTACAAATGGACACCACACCAGTTTAGAAAAATAAGTACTCTTTATCTAGATTTACCACAAGACCAAACAACAAAAATCCACAATTCAGTAAAAAAATACGACTTTCAAATGGTAGAAATAGCTTAGTTCAATGTAGATGGTAAATGCTACACTTTACTCTCAAAGTACCTTGGATGCGTAATGCAATATAAACAAAAGGGTCGCATGGAAGGCGATGCGTCAGTTCCTTGCTTCGGGGGAGGTGGCGCACCTGTTCCTTACTGCAGCGCAGGGGAGGCAATGCGTCTGTTCCTTACCGGAGAGGAGGCGAAGCGTCTGTTTCTTACTGCGTTCCGGTTACGATGCGACAAATGGTGCCGCGATGCGACGATCCGGTGCGATGCGATAAAATGGCGTCTTTGTTGCAATGCGACAACTTGGATGCGTTGCGTGCACGCCCAACGGCCGTGCGGCGAAGTCGGTGGTTTCTTTAGCCGAGACAGGCCCTGCGACGCACTTCTCCGGTGATGCAACGGCAACCTCTGCGGCACGCTTCTCTGGTGATGCGATGCAGACAGCTGCGGCAGCGGCACGCTTCTTCGGCGATGCGACAGCAACAGCTGCGGCAGCGACACGCTTCTTCCTCGTTGCATCGCGCTTCCAGCTCCCAGCAACACGCAGTCTCCAGAGGGCCCAAAACAACAGCAGGCACCTCTCTGCAGGTAGAATTCCCAGCAAGGAAATTCAGGGGGAGCTGGGGGTGAAGTCTTTGTGACCCTGAGACTTCAGAACAGGAGGCAAGCTCAGCTTCAAGCCCTTGGAGATCTTCCTCAAGATGATTAAAGTACACACAAAGTTCCTTTTCTCCCTTCCTTGGCAATAAGTAACCACTGCAGGCCAACCCCAAACAGTCACCAGCGCAGGGGCAGTCTCCTCCTTCAGCTTCCTTGGTTTCTCTCCTTGGCAAAGATTCGTCTTGATGTCCAGAAGTGATCTAAAGTTCTGGGGTCTGGGCCCCAATATTTATACTCCAAAATCCTTTGTTCTCTGAAGGCAGAGAGTGTCTGTACCCAGACCAAACCAATTCTGTCCTCCCTGGTTCAGCTTCCTGGCTGGAGGTGGAGGCAGCATTGTTGAAAGCAGACATGGCCCAGGTAGCTGAAAAGAAATCTCCTCCCCCTACTCTCTATTCTATGTAGGCTCAGGCATGTGAAAAGAAATCTCCTCCCCCTACTCTCTATTCAATCCAGGTCCTATTCAGCCCAGCCCTGACTCATCAGACTGCTGGAGCCAAAGCCCTCTCCAGCCCCCTGTCACTCACAAACCAGACATGTAATACACAAACCTAGCAGAGACATACTCGATGGTTAGGCAAGAAAATACCTACTTTCTAAAAGTGGTATTTTCAAACACAGAATGTAAAAATCACCCACACTAAAAGATGTATTTTAACATTCTGAGTTCAGGCATACTAAACTTTATTTTCCTATCTTGTTCCTTGGGTCAGTTATGCTTATCAGATATTATAATCAAACTGCCCATTCTGGCCTATGGGAACCGATAGCCTTGCAATAGTGAAAACAAAATTGTCAGTATTTCACTATCAGGACATGCCACACACATCAGGGCATGTCCTACCTTTCACATACAATGCACCCTGCCCATAGGGTTACCTTGGGCCTACCTTAGGGGTGACTAACATGCAGAAAAGGGAAGGTTTAGGGACTGGCAAGTGGGTGCACTTGCCAAGTCGACATGGCAGTCCCAGACTGCACACAGGCTCTGCAATGGCAGGCCTGAGCCATATTTTACAAGCTGCTTCTGTGGGTGGCACAATCAGTGCTGCAAGCCCACCAGCAGCATTTGATTTACAGGCCCTGGGCACTCATGGTGCACTGTACTAGGGTCTGACAAGTAAATCAAATAAGCCAATCAGGGAGTCACTAATCCATTACAACAATTTACAATAGGGAGCACTTGCACTTTAGCACTGAACAGCAGTGGCAAAGTGCCCAAAGCATCTAGACCAACAAAAACATAGGAGGCAACAGTGAAAAAAATGGAAGGGAGACCCACGACAATGGTGCCAGGTCTAACAGCACCTTTCTTTGTCTTTCTGGACTTATGTTGCCTCTTTCTGCATTTCTCTTGCTTCTTTCTGCGCCTTTCTTCCTCTTTCTGCACATGTCCTACCTCTGTAGGCATAGTTAGAAATTAGCATTTAAAAAACCTTAGATATTCACTGAAAAAACCATAGGTTTCAGGGACATTATAGTTAGAAATTAGCATTTAAAAAACCTTTGAAATTCACTGAAAAAACCATAGGTTTCAGGGACGTTATAGTTAGAAATTAGCATTTAAAAAACCTTAGAAATTCACTGAAAAAACCATAGGTTTCAGGGACGTTATATTTAGAAATAAGCATTTAAAAAACCTTTGAAATTCACTGAAAAAAACACAGGTTTCAGGGACATTATACTTAGAAATTAGCATTTAAAAAACCTTAGAAATTCACTGAAAAAACCATAGGTTTCAGGGACGTTTTAGTTAGAAATTAGCATTTAAAAAACCTTTGAAATTCACTGAAAAAAACATAGGTTTCAGGGACGTTATAGTTAGAAATTAGCATTTAAAAAACCTTAGAAATTCACTGAAAAAACCATAGGTTTCAGGGACGTTATAGTTAGAAATTAGCATTTAAAAAACCTTTGAAATTCACTGAAAAAACGCAGGTTTCAGGGACGTTATAGTTAGAAATTAGCATTTAAAAAACCTTTGAAATTCACTGAAAAAACCATAGGTTTCAGGGACGTTATAGTTAGAAATTAGCATTTAAAAAACCTTTGAAATTCACTGAAAAAACCATAGGTTTCAGGGACGTTATAGTTAGAAATTAGCATTTAAAAAACCTTAGAAATTCACTGAAAAAACCATAGGTTTCAGGGACGTTATAGTTAGAAATAAGCAATTAAAAAACCTTTGAAATTCACTGAAAAAAACACAGGTTTCAGGGACGTTATAGTTAGTTGGACATTTCACTCGTACAAAACCAGAGAAATTCGGACATTATAGTTAGTTGAGCTAACTATAACTCGCGCCCCCGCAATGCACTGCTCATGACGTCACATATCACATCATTCATGACATGGTCAGTGACATCACTGATGACATCTCAAATGACATCACCGATGACATCATCCAGATGATAATCTGATGCACCTCCTCACACCCTAGTATAACCTTTGATACACCCACTCTAAAATACAGACTACCATTTTCGAAACAATAGACATACAAATACCAGTTACTACATACCCACTCACTGATTCCTAGGTCTTGACACACATGCACTCATTCACCCATACACTCACTCATACATGCAGTCACTTATCAGTACAGCACTATCATTTGCACTCATACACCTATACAGACACTCACACATCGCCACTCATCCATAGAGTTACTCACACACGTAGTCAGTCATGCAAAAAATCAATCACACTCTCATTTACTCACCTATACAGTTATACACACACCACCTCACTTATTCATACAGAGACTAACACATACTTACTGTCCTATACAATCAATGACACAAGCACACACTCATCCATACAGCCACTTTCACAATCACTCACTCTCACATATAGTCATTTATATACTCCAACACTCATATATACTGCCTTTCACATATGTAGTTACTCACACATGTACCAGTGAGACATCCATTCACTCACGAACACACCCATACACATACTCACCGACCCATACAGCCCTTCACAGATACACTCATGAACCCATATACCCAGTGAATCACCCACTCACACATCTATGCACAGAGTCACACCCACCCCACCCACCCACACAGACACTCAGGCACACATACAGATAGTCAGACAACCAATCAATAACCCATATAGACACTCATGTAACTACTCACCAACCCATGCAGACGCTTACACACCAACTGACAGACTGATACAGTCATTCACACAGTTTAGTCACTAACCCATGCATTCAGTAAGACACATTTAATCACTCACTTATACAGTCAGTCACACACCTACTAAATCATCCATTCAGATAGTCATACACCCACTCATTGTTCAATACACCTTGGCCTATATATATATAAAACATATTTAAACTTTACAGAAACACACAGTCACTGGATGATGTCATCAGTGATGTCACTTACCATGTCATGAATGATGTAATATGGCTGTTCATACGGACACATTATCATCGCTTTTTTCCCGATTATCACAACGTGGCGCTTTTTGTACCGTATTGCATTAAGCCCAAGTGGGCATACACATGAAAACTGTTCAATATAATTTCTCTTCACATAAATAATCTTATTAATTATGTTTGTTTCAATCAAGCCCAAGTGGGCAAAACAGCCATGATAAATATATTATATTGATTTCCGGAGTCAACTGTTTGTATCATACACTGCCCAAGTGGGCATACTCCATTGCCACTGGATTTCATTCAGAGTTTGTTTACTGCTCTTTTGTCTGTCTTTTATCCCTGAAAATCATTTTAAAATCCTTTTATAATACAATTAAAAACCTTAATTCCTTTCTGTTCGTGATTTTATAGGCAAACAATTTTGACTCAATTTCAAACTTTACAAGTGCGTGTACAAATCTTCCTCTACATTAAGGCCTTCTGGCTGTTTGGAATTTAATTCAATGATGTAACGGGATTCAAGTTTCCTAAGTTTCTTCTCCCTATTACCACCACGTACATCAGCTGCCACTGCATCGATCACAAAGTATGTAAGCCCTTTGACATCTTTTGCATGGAACCTCTCAAAATGGCGAGCGACTGGGTAAGTTCGGTCGCCATTCTTGATCGCCCTCATGTGCTGCAAAATTCTTTTATGTACTTCTAGAATTGTGCTGCCCACGTACCGCAGGCCGCAAGGGCACTGCAGCACGTACACAGCAAACTCTGTTTTGCAGCTGTATTTTCCCTGGATTTTCTTCATTATATTGGACAATCCTGGTCTATATTGATCCGTATTGATACCATGCAAGCAGGCCTTACACTTTATATATATATATATCGCGCTGCCAGACCTCGTCAATATCCCTTCACTCACGGTCGGGTGCTTCATGCGCGAAGATGGGAATCGCGCCTTTAAATTACAGCTGCAGGGTAAAAAAATCACCAGCACTCATGGGAGCAATGACCCCCGTATTTTATTGGGTTCTCAGTATGCTAGACGCGTTTAGGTTACCGCCTTTGTCAATAATGGCGCGCGCCGCGAAATAGCAGGTTTAAATATACAAATGCTCATTGACATCAACAAAGGACACCGGACATACTTCTGTCCTTCGGTGTCGGGCATCTTATAACATGCAGCTAGTATAGCATTGCAATGGTGCATACAACAGTGCAATAATATTACAGTGACATCTTAGTTCTCCCACCCTAAATGGGCAAGTCCCCTCTCTCAACATACTCTCTCTGCAGCAATCTGCACATGACTCTACATTAATCAGTACGTGATCTTCAACAACTACTGCAGCAAATCCGCAGAAGATGAAAAGCATTACCCCGCCCTGAATGGGCTCTTATCACGGGGGGATAGTGCTCATTGCTAATATTCATTATTTCACCCTGGATGGGTTAATATCAATTAGATATGAAATCCTCACTTCCTATATTATGCAGTTAATGTTTAAACATGTTAAACCTTATTTCATATGATGTCACATGAGATTCCCAATTTCATTCATTCATTCATTATTATATTCCAGAACAATGTTTCAGTTACAAATGAATCGCCATTTCCTCTCCACTGTTCAAACCCCTTGGTATCTTAGTTTGGGTGTCAATGATGTACCTGGACTCTAATCTACGGAGCTGTAGCTGTCTATCACCTCCTCTTATGTTTGGTGGCACATGGTCCATGCAAAAGAATTTCAACAGATCCCTGTTGCTTTTGTGATGCGTTTCAAAGTGTCTTGCCACCGGATACGTAGCGTCCTTGTTGGCAATCGCTCTGAGATGTTCTAAAATGCGCACAGACCCGTTGTTGCTAGAGGAGTGGGCGGACCACACTGCCAATTCATCAAATGGCATGCTAGTCATTCTAGTCAAGTTTGCCTGGAGTGATAGGGAATGCGCACTACAAGACATCAACACCTTAGAAAGGGAAATCGCTAAGAACAATGACAAAAACAAACAGGAAGAGCTGAAAACGGAGATGAAAAAACGCCTTACTAATTATGAGCAGAAAATAATCAAAGAAAGCAGGACAAATTTGAACGAGATGCTAGGGATTACGAGCTGGGACGTGTCCTTACGTTTGCGGAGAGATTTGATGCCCCACGCAGACAACTGTTAAGCAAAATGAATCAGGAGAGCACTGAGCAAAGGAGACATCTGAATCTGATGTAACAGATGCAGAGCTATCCAGAGAGTAAAGTGGACCACGAGCTGCAACAAAAGAGCTATCTACTCCTTTTCTCGAGGAGTTTCGCCTAATCAGGCAAACGTGGGGCAGAGGAGGGAGGGGAAACCCTCCGGATCAAAAGGCAAACGCAGGACGAGGAGGGGCGGCTGGAGTAGACAACAACAGCGCCTCACCACGGGTAACTCGAAGCAAGCGAGGGACCAAGCGTTAACATCTGAAAATCTTACGATTGTAAATTTAACACATAGAATACTGAACCAAGCAGAAGAAACAGTACTGCGATTAGGTCTTACATTCTGCCCTTCCAAAAGATCAGAGTACACCCAGACAAGGATTGATCTATTCAAATTTTCGAGGAAAATTAAACTGCATAAGTATTTTAAACTGCAAAGACCAAGACGCAGGGGGATAAGAACAAACACTGTGGACACAGACATGGATATTTTGACGGTCAATGATCTTGAAATTTTGGCGGTTTGGAGGATCTACAGAATGGAGAGAAGATTGGAAGGAAGGAATATGAGAGCAGCACAATGGATTATTACACACTCCTCAATAAATGGTATCAAAAAGGCATGCTGGAGAAGGAAGAATATGCCTTTTTTGAGTGCAAGCATCCACGTCTTCCAACCTTTTATCACCTCCCGAAGATACACAAGAACAAAATAAGCCCTCCTGGTCACCCTATAGTTTCGTCCCTGGGCAGTTTAACCGAGAATATGTTGAGATTTGTGGATCATTTCCTGTTTGAGTTTGATCAAGCGCGAGGCCAATGCCTAATCAGGGATCAATACTCAATAATCTAGCAGAACAATGGCCCATACACATTCACCCAATTCCCTGATGCGCTGGGATCAATTTTATAAAAGTTCAATACTCTTCCTCCTAAAATTCATATATGGTATTTCCAAAATACTTATCTATTTTATACATCAACTCTTCCTCTACTTGTTCGATGAACCAATTAGTTGAATAGTTGATGGTAATGATACTCCTTATCTGACTAATCATTCGATTAACTAAATAAGACACAGACTCTCGCTGAAGTTACTAGGTTTATCTCAAATCAAAGAATAAAATGCTCAAAGCATACGGTTACAAGTGCAAACAATGAACTCACAAAGGGAGAGAACATCAGCAATTCAAAATAGAGACAAGCTCATCAATCAAATAATGACATTGTGCATGAAGGAGTGGATAGATAAATAGACAAAGGTTTTCAGAGACCAAATACATTCACAGATAAAATATGCAATAACGAGTCAGAATAATATAAACCCGACAGATTTGTAGAAAACCACCCCTCAGGCCTAAGTGGTGGTGGGGATCCCCTGAAATAGAGTCAGGGGACAAAGATTTCAGGGACAGAAATCAGGACAGGATAGGAACAGCTAGGCCTCTCTGCAAACTGACGAACCGCGACGCATCTCCCCTCTCTCAGCCTCTCCTAACGACACCTTAACCACACCCCTAAAGGCACCCCAGTAGTACCCTAAAGCCTACATGTCCGTCCCACATCAATTGTAACATTCAGCGTAACTAGACAGTTGATTGGTGGACTTTGGGGGTGGTATGTCACACCATGGTGACTTCACTGATATTTGGGCTTATTCATTGTTTTATGCCTATTCACATGAAATCATATTCGCTCTGTTCACACGATCCGATCCCTGTTACAATTGTATACAAATTTAAGCAAAGTCTAAGGAAGGAGTCCTTCTGTCCCACAGTCTGTCACATCGCTTGGCAGACGTTCATCACATTGGCCTTCAACTCTTTCATTTCTTCTGCTGTGCTCAGCGCTTCAGCGTGCCTTTGTCAGAACAGCTTTCCTCAGTTATCCAACCCCGCCTTCATTCGGCCAACTTAAGGAAAAATGGAGTCTTATCCAACTCACTATAGCAAATGGAAAATGAACATTCATTAATTATATGATAATGTAGTTTTCACTGTTTACCACCCACCTCTGCACTATTCCCTGTTAACGTTTTTCCTAGCATAGCTTTATGCAAAACGATATTATTTATTAATTCAAAGCAAGCTGCGACATGCAAACTACAAAATGCACATGCGGCCTAGTCATGCATTGTTTCTCGTTTCTTTCAAAGCATAAAGTAAATGCGATTTTAGTTCTTTCATGCGTTATCTCACATTAGGGCATGCATGCGCGAAGCAGTTTCCCCTTTGTTCATGTAAGGTGCACATTAATTTTCTACTACTACTTACTATTAGTACGTATTATGGGGGTATTCGTTTGAGCAGGTTTCTTTTCGTGAAATCCTGCTCCATCAATCCCCTTTGATGGCTTTCTGGAGCCATCATAAAATACCTACCATACCGAGTGCCATCTTAATTTATCTAAAACTGTATTCTTCTCTCTTTTTATGGCACTTTCATCTATATCTTTCATCATATTATAGTATTCTTCTAGCTCAATTTCCTCTCTTTTTCTCTTTCTCGCTCTTCGTCTATTCTCTGATTCTGTCATTTCCTTTTTCCCACTCTTACACTTACAACATTTATATGTTGTTATTATCACTAAGACTATTATGGCTACTGAAATAATTGGTATTATTATTTTTCCTAATAAACTAATTTCAAAAGTAGAAAACCATTTACCTATAGAGGAGAAGCTCTTACCAAGTCGCTCCCAAACACGGTCAACCTCCAATTGGGTCAAATTTTCATGTAATTTCGTAATATTCTTTATATATCCCTCAATCCCTTTACTTTTGTCAAGGATATAGGTACAACAATGTTGGATTTTCAACATGCCACAAACTCCACCCTCTTTTGCCAATAAGATATCAAGGGCAAGTCGATTTTGTAAAACCATTGATCTGATTGCAACCATTTCTATGTCAATCATTAAGAAACCACCAGCAGTATCTGTTGATAAACGATTAACCACTGTGGATAACTTCCGAATTTTGTGTGAATTTAGAACGACTCCAACTGATGGTATCAGCGCACCAAAAATATCACCCAGTATTTCTGAGAAACTTGCTCTCTTATTATGTGTTAGTCCATGATTTATCTCCTGTTTCGATCCATGTAATAGACCTTTAGAAAGACAAAAGCAAAATAACAACTACCATACCAATGTGCAGGCAATCTATAATAGGCTTTCTTACCACACACATTATAAACTCCTGGAAAGACAGGATCAGTTCCACCCTTCAATCCCCAACCTCCAGTAATTTGAAAGGTATGCTCACATTCACTAGTACCAATGAAATAATTATTATAGTTAGTTTTCATTCTAAGCACACATATTTTTCCCTTCTGATGCCAGTCCAGGGACATTGCAGTGTATGTTTCGCCTTTCTCATAATTTCCTTCCCTGAAAGCCCATGGTGGAACTTGTGACTTCTGTTCAACAGCTTTTCTCTGGAAACTTTCCCTTCTACTTTCTACCATTTCTAAAAATACTTTTTCTTCCACCTGTAAACTACATGTTAAATTGTTTTTATAAGCATACTCTATATCTAAAGTATTAGTAATATGGAAGAACTCTCCCATATAACGTGCATTTTTACTACTCAAAACCTTATTTAGTTCTTCAATAATAGGTATTTCTGAAAACACTAAATCTATATTAGAATAATGATATTCGAGCTTCCCCGTCATGTAAAACAAACTGGTTAAGACACTGCAAGACACACCATATGTTAAAGGAAGGTGATGATACGTCACCCCTCTGAGACAGACGAAGGTAATTGCATGCACACATAACAATCACTCACATTCATCGTATTAATGTACTCATACAACAATTTAGTAAACACATTTAACGAGAAATCACTAATTGATTTATCATGATGGAGAATGCTTCCATCCAATTGTTCTATGTTAGGATCAGGTGTTCTTTTAGTAACATCATTCACTCTTTCACTCATCACATCATTAGCATTATTTCCATTATTAGTTACCATTAGGATAGGTACAAGGACACTTAGTAATATCCACATGAATATTAATAGCAAGACACTACATAAGCAAGCTTTAATACATCTACGTTTTAGACTAGATTTTGGATGTTCAGTCACCTTTTATTTAGCCAGTTTATATTCTACCAAAAATATAATAATTCTAAATTTATAAACACTAAACTTTACTAAAAATTCTAAAAAATATTCTAGGAAAAATAGTGTAATCCCACACTTCAGACTTTCTTCTTCACCCCTCTCTTTTTATTTTTATTTTCTTAAAGTCTTCAGAATTCTTTGCTTCTTCTCCCAACTGACAATGCTGCACCTTAGTTTTTGTTTTTCACAGTTTTTTTTAAGGTGGTCTCAATTTGCTTTCATCAACATGTTCAGTGTCTGATTTGTCTCCTTCTTCACTTGGATATGAGCTTTCAATTTCTTCCAAGATTACGTAGGTCCATTCTGGTGCTGTATATTTTCTACTTGGAATTCTTGCTCTTCTTATTTTTCGTACTAATTCTTCTCCTGACTCTTCTTGTTCTGTCTGACTTGAGACCTCATTACTTTGCTCTGGTCTTTTCTTTGACTTTCTTCTCACAAGAGTGTATTTCAGCCTTTTCACTTCACCTGGCCAATTATCACCTTTTCTTGCTTTCTTGGTTTGAACTACTCTTTCACCTTCCGTATCTGGTTCACAGGTTCTTTTATTTGGCCTTCCTTCTATCTGTCTTTCTTTCTGTTTTTCAGCAACTTCTGTTTCTTCTGTTTCGCCAGTAATTTCACTGACTCCTTGCTCAACAGGGAACTCACTTTCTCCTGGTTCAACAGTGAACTCACTTTTTCCTGGTTCAACAGTGAACTCACTTTTTCCTGGTTCAACAGCAGTCTCACCTTCCTCTGGTTCAACAGCAGTCTCACGAGACCCAGCAGCTGGTGCCCACTTTACTTAACTTGTGCTTGGCTGTTCGTCATCCGTTTGTTCTTCAGAATCTGTTATTCTAGATTCTTCAGCTTCACACACTTCAACCTCTGGTCTTTGACTTCTGTTTACCAGTTGCTGCTCATGTCTTTCAAGTGGACTTGGGACTCGACTTGTGTGGCTTGCGTGAATCCAATTTGGCAGACCACCACACTTCACTGCGTCGTCTTCACCAGAATTATTTGATAAGGACCGCTCCACCTGGGTTCTAAACACGATTTCCTCACGTGTTTCTTGATAAGAACCCACTCACCAGGACTCAGATCATGAGCTTGATTCAGCTGTGTTGTTGTGGCATCTTCTCCAAACTGGCGAGACACAGAACGCACCAGATCAGCCAATCCTCTGCAATAATCAAGCACTATATCATCAGATATATTCATCAGTTTGTTTACTGGTATGTATGCTTGTCTCATTGCTCTTCCCATTAGGATTTCATGTGGACTCAGACCCGTCTTTTTGTCAGGAATGCTTCTAAGACTCATTAGTACAAGGGGTAAAGTGTCAGGCCATTTCAGTGTTGTGGATGCACACACCTTTCCTAACCTAGATTTTATTGTGCCGTTTAATTGCTCAACCACTTCAGATGCTTCAGGTCTATAGGCACAATGCAGCTTCTGTTCAATCTGTAATGCTGCACAAATCATTCGAATTATCTCATTATTAAATTGTGTTTCTCTATCTGTCTCTAAAGTGACTGGAAATCCGAATCTAGGAATCAGTTCTCTCAGAAGTAGTTTGGCGACAGTTAAGCTGTCATTCCTTCTTGTCGGATAGGCTTCCACCCAA
Organism: Calotriton arnoldi; assembly: GCA_963921515.1. Lineage (NCBI taxonomy): Eukaryota > Metazoa > Chordata > Amphibia > Caudata > Salamandridae > Calotriton > Calotriton arnoldi. The sequence continues at coordinate 566,451 of CAWUFW010002971.1, forward strand.
CGAGAGAACAAGCAGACAACAACCAACACATATTTCAGCCCATTGCATGGGGCAGCTCGAAAAAATCCAGTTGGAGGCGGGTAAATGGTCCTCCCGCTCTTCCAATTTGTCCCCAACTAACAACTCTCTTTCTGCCTGGATTTTGCTTCTGACAAGTGATGCATCACTGGCAAAGGCTCTCTGCAATAACCCTGAACCTTGGGTTATACCATGACTGCTTGAAGAGTCTGATCATTGCATCTCTTCCAACATGTGCAATTCCATGATATACCCTGGCCATACGGGAGAGTAAAGAATCTGGCAAGACTAGTCTTTCGTCAAAATAGACCCACACTTCATCTTCTGCTCGCTTTCTACAACCTGTATTTTTCCAGATTTCCTTTTCCTCATCACTTGCCTCTTCCTGCATCTGCCTCACTTCATCCCAAGTTTCAAATGGGTTTGTAAACATAATTGGCATTCGGTATTCCCCTTTCAATCGCTCTGTTTAAAGCCATTAAATTTCGTGCACAGAAACGCGCTATTTGGTCAGCGTATCTGTTGCCCTTCGTCACATAATCATCTCCTGATTTATGTGCGGCACATTTGACCACTGTAATTCTTTTGTGCAATTACAAAGCATTCAATAATTCTTTTACAGTTTTGCTGTTACGGATAGGAGTACCTGAAGAAGTCAGAAATCCCCTTTGCATCCATAGCTGTCCAAAATCATGGACAACCCCAAACCCATATTGGCTATCCGTGAATATGGTCACCCTCAGACTTTTGGCAATTTTGCACGCTCTGATTAGAGCTATCAATTCAGCAATTTGAGCAGAGTTTACCCCTTTTAGACAGGATGCTTCTAGAACTCCCGCTATGGTGCAAACAGCATAGGCAGTGCATAATTCGCCTTTCTCATTTCTTAGACATGACCCATCCACAAATATTTCACAGTCTGGTTCTTCCAAAGGAATATCCTCTATATCAAACCTGGGTTTTGTGCACAGTTCAGTCACATCCAAACAATCATGATCGGCTTCCTCTCTCACTTCCTCACACCGAGAATTTGCCAAGAGAGTTGCCGGGTTTACAGTTGTGCACCTCACCACAGTCACATTTTCAGCATCCAGAATCACTCTCTCGTACTTAGTCAGCCGACTAGAGGTCATGTATTGAGTCCAGGTTTGAGTTAAAAGGATCTCAACAGAATGTGGCACATACACTTTGACTGGATATCCCATCACAATCGCTTCACTTTGTTCCAGACTCACACAAGTGGCAGCTACTGCTTTTAAACAGCCTGGTAACACTACAGCCACTGAATCCAAAGTAGCAGAAAAATATGCTGCTGGACGTCGTGCCATTCCATGTTTCTGAGTTAGGACTGAAAGTGCACACCCATCTCTTTCGCAACAATACAATGCAAAATCCTTTGTATAATCTGGCATTCCCAATGCAAGTGCTCGACAAAGACTGTTTCTCAATTTCGTACAGGCTTCCATACTTTCATCGTCCAGCACAGTCGGATCTTTCATATCTTTTCGTGTCAACCTCTGTAGAGGTTTTGCAATCAGTGAGAAACCACAGATCCACTGCCTACAGTATCCAACCATTCCCAAAAACATTTGCACTTCTTTCTGAGTAGTAGGTGGGCTCATTTGTTTGATCACACTAATTCTTTCTGGTGTCACCTTTCTGACTCCCTTTTCGATTTTGTGTCCTAGGTATTGGACCTCCTGTTTACAGAATTGTAATTTTGCTGGTGACACTTTGGGGCCGATTCCGATCTTGGCCGGTAGTGCTCCGAATCGGTTTCGGATTTACCGGATCCGATTCGGAGCCCTGTTTCCCGACCAAATCGTACGCGGGTCCGGCCGAGCGAGTACGATGCAAGCTCCCGTGAAATCGCCGACCAACTCGTACACGGCTTCAAGACGCTCCGACCGACTCGCACAGACACGACTCGCACCGTGCTATGGAGACGTTTACCGGCCGGGTAAGTACGATGCGCGCCGCGAGCAGTCCGACCGACTCGCGCCCTCCGGCTCGAAAGAGCTGTCGGAGCCGGACTTTGGGGGTCCGCGTCGGACCCCCCTGTACGCGTGGGCACGCGAGTCGCACACAGGGGGGACCCATGGGTCCCCCCTACCTGTGCATGTACGCCGCGATGCGCATGGACGCGTACCCGCTGTAGGGGGCGCCCTTGTTCGCCTCGCACCCATTGAGTCAATAGGAGCCCGCGTACGCGTTGTACGACCGGCTCGCATTGACTTCAATGGGAGTCCGACCGAATCGAGTCCGATAGCATGCGAATGCATCGTACTCGTCCGGTCGGACTGCTAGGGTCCGATTCGGTCGGAATTCTCTCCGGGTCCGGCTCGGTCGGAGAGATTTCTGGCCGGAATTGGAATCGGCCCCAATGTGTCCTCCTTCTGCCAAATGGTTCAGTAAGGCAATGGTATCTGTCACACATGCCTCTCGGGTCTTTGATGCCACAAGTAGGTCATCAATGTACTGAACCAAGACTGAATTTCCTGGCATGATCAAAGTCTCCAGACATCTTTTCAGAATCTGGTTAAAGATTGAGGGACTCTCGGTATACCCTTGAGGAACTCGGCACCATGCCAAGACACGGTCTCCGAACCGGAACGCAAAAAGATATTGGCTCTCCGGATGCAAGGGAATCAAGAAAAATGCTTGGCACAGATCAATTACTGTGTACCATTCTGAATAGCATGGAATTTGGTAAAGGATTACTGCTGGATTTGGTACTACGGGACAGAAAGGTACCACAATCTTATTAATCTTTCTTAAATCCTGTACTACTCTATATTTTCTGCTTGGCTTTTTAATTCCTATAATCAGCGAATTACAAGTACTACTCATTATTTCTCTCAAAATTCCCTGTTCAATTATTTGATCAATCACAGGAGTAAGTCCTGCAATTACTTCTGGACTCATTTTGTACTGAGGAGTGTTTGGATACACAGTACCCTCTTTCACCGTAACTTGAATCAGGTCTACATTTGTCATTAGGCCAATTCCTTTTCATGTGAAATCCCATACTTCTGACCTCACCGTACTTCTTAATTCTTCAGGCAAACTCTCTTCTGTGAGAAGTGAAAACAACTCATCCACTTCTGTCCCTTGTTTTGCTAACATCATTTTGAATTCAACATCCTCATCAGGTGTCTGAAACGCAATACCATCTGGTGTACAGAAGATGGTACAGTTCATCTTGCATAACAAATCTCTACCTAAGAGATTTACTGGACTCGAGTCACATACCACAAACTGATGCATGTCTCTGAAGTTTCCTATATGAACTTCTATTGGATTTGTGACAGGGGTTCTAATATGTTTATTTGATACTCCTACAACTTGGATAGTTTCTCCCGAGAGGGGTAGGTTTGGAATTTCTGCTGCTCTCACAGTAGAATGGGTAGCACCAGTGTCCACCAGGAATGTAATATCATTACCTTCCACCTTTCCTTCGACAAATGGACCTCACTGATTTACCGCCAAAGATGCGCCAAGTACGCACTCTTCCTCCCCCCTCAGGCACCGTCATTGAGATGAGTCTGAATCATTCTCATTGCACTGCAACCAATATTGCGGAACCATCTGCGCACTTTGATTCTTACCGATTTGGTCACCTCCGTGAAATCCAGTGTTCACACCGTACCTCTGCACTTGAGCATTCACATTATTTGGCACAGGAGCTTGTGGCACCTGTAACTGTGGGGTAACTACCTGCTGCTGCTGGTTCACAACCACCTCATTCTGCATCTGTGGATTTAAATTTTGATTCACCCCATTATTCTTTTGAGCAGATCTACACTCATTCTTCCAATGTCCAATCTTTCCACACGCATGACACGGAAATTTCTTCCTAGCCTCTTCTTTACTCATTTTACCTCTACTCTTTCCTCCATTGGGTACCTGACCATTTTGATTCTGACCATTCATTTGATAACCTGTCTGAGAATTATTATTTATCTCTTGTTGCTCTGCTACCTTCACTTGTGCCCACATCATTTTCTCCTTCAGTTTCTTGTGCCTTGATTCAATGTCATCACTACAATACTTCGCATATCTAAAAATTTCATTAGTTGTTTTACTCTGCCAACAAATCAAATGTTGCTGAATCATATTACTAATCTCCGGTTTCAATCCAAACACAAAACGATACACAAAATGTACCATATCTTTGTCTCCAATATTCTCAAATCCGCTGTACTGTTTAAATACTTGCAACAACCTTTCATAGTAAGCATGTACTGACTCCTTTTGTTTTTGGGTCGTTCTGTCTATTTTAACCCAATCTGTTTCTTTAGGGGACATTTTTCCCTTCAAGAAAGTGATTACCTGATTATACTTTTTCATCACCTCTTCGGATGGGGCACCTGTTTTAGGGTCTCTAGGATTTTCTTCTTTTGGCCAAACGACAGTGATCTTACATTCTGTCCACAAGTCTGCTGGCACAACAATCTCAAACAACCCATCCAAATCCTTTAATAGAACCTTTGAGACCTTCATAAACCGTTTGTACCATTCAACGGGATTCTCTCTTAATCTGGGGAAATCATTCGTAAAAGATAATATATCCTGCCTTGACCAAGGAACATGACATATCCACCACCTGGAACTTCTCTCATCGGTCACGCCCTTTCAACCTGTTCTGTCTCCTTTAACGGGAGCATGGACACTCCTTTACTAGCTGCTTCTTCCTTCTTTCTCACCCATCTATTTTTCCATCGATCTGCATCTCCCCACTTCTTCAAAATGTTCATCAACTTTTATCTGTAACCTTTTCCCAGACGCATTCAAACTCTCCAGATCCTTTTCAGTAAATGCCAATCTGTACGATTTCTGTAACACCTTTGACTTTTCTATGTCTATTCCATACTCACTAGCAGCTTCGGATATTTTCTCATGAAGATTCCTTGCTCTCCAAGTAATGCTTTTACACAAAAACAATAATTCATCATCTCGGTAAGTCCCTAATCTGTCTGGACTTATTGAACCAATAATCATCTCTTCCAAATCTACTTTCAATTGACTCACATTTATACTCTGCGGTTGAGGTCCTTTCTTTTCCATTCCCTTTATCCAATCATTCAATTCTTCTGATGAAGGACCTGCTGAACTCCCTGTCATTGGAGTGACACTTGTCCCTATTCTCCTTGGATTTATTTGTATACCTCTTCTAGGGGTTTCCTTTATCATTTCACAAACCGGAAGATCTAACAATGTAATGTTTGTGTCAGCCTGTCTATTCTCATTGACTACCATCTCCATTCCACTCCCGACATTACTCCTTGGAACTGCTAATGTATGTACTTTAGGTGTATTCTGGTTTCCTCCAAACAAAGGAACTACAGGACCTATTGTAACCGGTACCGTCAATGCTTCTGCATTTAGACTCAACTGATTTATTTTCTGAATCTGCTCTACATTTGCCTTGTTTAGCATCTCAAATTCTTTTTCTCGCATTATCCTAGCCATATCCGCAATCTGTGGAATTAATGGATTTCCCATAAAGGGTGCATTAGGACTCACCTCAACTAAATTTTCTTGATATGGCGGGGGTCTTTTGGTCATAATATCCTCTAATAACTCATCATCTGAATCATTTACACCATCTCTTACCCTTGAGGTGTCTATATTTTTCTTTTTCTCTTAACATTTACCTCCTGTCTGTTCATCAGCAACTAAAACTGGGTACAAACCCTCGGTTACCACAACTCTCCTCCATCGTTTCATTGTGTCCTCTCTTCTCTCAAAAGGGTACTTAGACATTAAATTTCTGTATCTCCTACCTCCTCGATACTTCTCTCTTACCATGGCTTCTATTTCCCATTCCTCTAACGCTTCATACTGTGTAGGTCTGGGATTCGGCTCTAATGAATTCATTCAATTTCGCAAATTCTGCAAAATCCTCATATTAAACGAAGCATGCTGTGGAAAAGCTAAAACTAAATCATCCTTTCTATACTCCACCCAATTCTCCAACCATGTACACGTATTGTAGTGTAGTTCCTATTTCCCTAATAGGCTCTGCGCATTGGAATAATATACCCTATAGGTTTGACATAGGACTGAGGTCAGTATGTCCCTATCGAGTATATTAAACTTAATTACTTTGTGCCAGCTAACTCAGAGGCCACTAGAAACTCCTTGTAAACAAGAAGGAGTAGTTTCTGGCAACCGCATAAACATGACAACTTTGTTTCCCTTTAGAATCGGAACACTCTCAGAATCGTGGAAACAATAGATAACAGTTTCACTCAGCTAATCGTGCATTCTTAGTTTCTTCAGAGTTACACAGAAAGAATAGACGGGCGTTTCAATAAAAGGATTCATTGAACAGTCTTGTTTCTCGTGTAAGAGATATGAGCTGTTATGATCATAAGACAGTATGCAAGATATATAATGTACAGCGTAAGCAGTAGAAAGAAATAATACTGCACTAGCATTATCTTTTAGCTATGACACATATATTCCTATACATAAATATTATAAGCTAAAAATGCGAGTACTCATACGATGCTTCTCTAAGCTAGTTCTACCCCAGTGTACCTAACCTAACCTAGGTGTAGGACAAGGTAAGAAGTAGGTGAAGTATTCTATAGTATGGTATACTAAGAGTCTGATATGCCAAGAGTCCCTCTAGGTTCTAGTCAGCTCCATACCTTGAGAATGAGAGAGGTGGGAATCTCTTTCCGGATCTTCGAACTCTAACACCCCGCGAAGGGAGTCAGAACACTGGAAGCTGGATTCTCTGCGAGCAGGGATGACAGCGTCTCTTCTCAGTGCGTCAGGCTGGGACACGGGCTCCTCTAAAGTCGAGGTCTCCTCCTACTTGCTTGGGCAAGGGAAGGTATATTTATACCTGGTAGGTGCCTTGGAATGTTAGCATTGACGTGAAGTCGGGCAGAGGAAGACGTCAGGAATGAACCCTTAAGGAATAGCGGTTCATGCATAATAAATGAGTTCTTGGAGAAATCAATAATCCTGTGCTAGGGGAACTCCCAAGAGCTTAAGGGTCTGGTTTCTAAGAACTCGTTGTGACGTTAGGGTGGACAGATGTCGGTGACCATGCCTGTATTTGGAGTGCATGGCTAATGCCTAAATAAGGACTGGGATTTTATGCCTATATAAGGGCAATGCGAGTTGTGCCTATATAAGGACATGTTTCAGGAAAACCTATATACGGATACCTAAAGCGGAATACAACACCCACTCCACTTTCGAATGAACGATAATACTAAATGCTAAACATTAAATGCTAAACATTAAACTGAGTACCACATGTTGCTAAAAACATTTCTAAAAGCATATTAAAAGAAGTCTTTAAAAGAAACTGTTGCTAAAACATGTAATGCAATAGGTACTGTACATTTTAAAGCAATTTTTCATTCTAAGCATATATCATAAATAAAATGCAACATGAATGAATAAACAGAAATATACGAAATGGTTGACAAGTTTTCAAAAATCAAAGCCATTTCATAACATGATGCTAAAATGAAATTATAGTAAAATAAGGTGACAATGTGTCCCTGGAAGTATTCAAAGAAGTCTGTTTTATATGAATAGTTCTACTGTAAGCAGATTGAGTTGCCATGTATTTTCAAAAATTAGAGAAGAAAAAGTTAAATTTTAGGAAGAGTTCCAAGTTTTGTTCTGTTTTGAAAATATGGAGGCCAAATTTCATTGCGTCCCTGGTACACTGTGAGCCGAATCAAAAGTCAGTGTATGGGTCTGGTGTAAACATGAAATCATCTATTTCTGTAGTCAAAATATTGTCTACCGATGTCGGTGACATTTGGAATACCTCATTTAGAAGGTTAACTGCACAGAGATGTGAAGCATCACCTTCAGCATAGGATGCCGCAGCAATGTTCGTGTCCGTTGTTACCTGTGTGCCTGTTGATCCATCTCGTACCTCAGCAGCAGCAGGAAGCGTCTGTGAGATCTCAATGAATGCTGTCATCAGGATTGGTAGCCTCTGGGGACAACACAGAGCATGGGCCGTTATCGGGTCCAGCAGAGTATCGATATCCGTTGTCATGACTGATGGGAGTGTTAGACAGGTGTCTAGCACGCATTTTTCACCGCAAAGCAGGCAGCGTAGAACAGGTAAGATGCAATCTTGCCACATTGGTCTGAATGACAGAAACCATGTTGTATTAAGTTCCCGTAGACGAGGTATGCCCAAAAGTTGCACTATGCGCTCACTGCACTTCCGTTCTAGGAGAGCTTTCTCCAATTTGTACGAATTAAAGCCTGTATCTCAGCAGAAGTCCTTGCAATTTGTAGATCATAAGTTTCTTTGGCCGAGGTCAAAGGCACGGTCTGTTGCAAAAGCATGGCTTTCATTCTGCTTAAAGTATCAAAACATATAAAAGAAACATTCAATGAAGGCCATAGAGGCGACTCCCTGACTGTCTCTGTTTGGGGGAACAATACTTGCATACAACAAGTAACCCTGGAGTCGACCGTTACCAGATATGGGATTCCTGGCAACATGCCACAGCAACTCTGATCATTCAACATGAGGTAACTCCCATTAGAAAGTTGGCCAAACGTTGGATTAATCACAGTAGCTGGTGTACCCTGCTGGTGGCAGGACAAATTTCCCACAGAACCATTACAAGCCCCATGTAAAGAAATGTCCTGACATATGAGTGAACCGCTTAGTGCATTTTCACAGTGTGTACCGCTTAGAAACACTTCACGATCCCCACTCCAACATCTGTAGTCGTAAGGTAAATCCCAGGATGTCTTAATGTATTCTTTACCCAACCTTTCATATTTGCCTGCTTGCATTTGTTTGAGGCAATACTGAAAATGAAAAGTAGAGACAGGCAGAGTTATTTTGCCATGGATAAGCCATTCTGTAGCTGGTTTTTCTGCCACTGTGAATGGTAATTTTTCCAGTTTTTCAATGCTCAGCACTGTATACTTTGCTCCCCTTTGTGCCAATTCGATCTGTTTATCCGTTAGATTGTATTCTGAAAACAGAGAAGACGTGTTGATAAAACGCCAAGGCACATAGCCCGCACGCAAAGATTGCAGCGTCCAGCCTAATAACATAATAGAACGTAACTGAGATTGCCTTGTTGTAACATGGCTAAATCTTGTTCCAGTATGTCAATAGCAGAGGATACAATGTTGTCCAATGAATAAATTCTGGATGACAAAGTTGTTAATCCATTGTCGACCACAGTGAGAGATTTCTCTAAGTTAATGCGATCAAGTTCACGTATTCTTTCTGCGTCCTCTGCCTGTGAAACCTTCCATATCTCATTATAAGCAGCATAAATGCAGGCATATATGAAACGTTTTTGACGCAGTTTTCTTGGTCCTAGCAAGAATTCCCTAAGGTCTGCGTCTTCTTTAAGTAAAGATAAGTGTTGTTTCACATCCTCAAGTGTAGACTTTTGTAATCAGTCAAGGCGCAATTTTCCTACACTGTATGTTGTTACTACCCCGGATGTTATCTTTGAACATATCGTGGGTCTGGCCTATGGATTGTAAAGCCCTGTGTTTTATTCAGGAATCTTTCTTGACAGATGTTTGTGTCTGTGGGCCAGAGCAACCATTTTTTCCAATCAGGATCTGTTCTGTTGTTTTGTAGTATTGTGTCTACTGTGACCACTCCCTGTGTAGTGTTATTACTTGCAGGTGTTGGTACAGAAGGTGTGTTCATGTCTTTGATCTTGGCTAAACCAAGGCAAGACGTTTGTTACACAGTGTCATTCAAAAACATTATTTGATGTGGGATGATACATGCTCTAAACAAAGCTTCTGTCCCCTGCACTTGCCAATCTTTAGAACCCCAGACAGATTTTGTGTCAATTGTGTCTTTCCAAACGTCAAATCCTTGTCTAGACAATTGGGTAATAAAGGCTGCAGAATAAATCTGTTTTGTATTTGTTAACATAATTTTCTGACCTGTTTTGTTTACATTCTTATAGAAAAATGTTTCTGGATCAGATGTATTGTACCCTAAAAAGTATGGAAACTTATTCGCAAACGTTTTTGAACTACCCTTTGGAGGTGTAGGACAATGTTCCCATTGGTTAAACATAAACACATTTCTAGGTGTTGCAGATTTATGCAAGAAATGATGACCATAGTGGTTGTAACAATAAAGCTGTTCGTAGTCTGATGAACCCTCTAAGTATTCATTGTTAGAGAACGCAGCAGACCTTTCTAGATCAGACATCATATCATTTACAGTCTCAAAGTCCCAATCATCAGAATAGGTACTGGAGGTAATAAAGTCACTTAATGAAATTTTAAATATATGTGGAATCTTCAAAAGTTCCGTGGGGCCGAATATATCGAAATCGGTTTTGTCCCAAACTATACCATCCTGTATAGGAACGGCTGTGATGTTCACTGCTGACAAGTCTCTTGTTTCACGATGGGAAGATTTGTGTGGTTTTAAAAGTAAGTTCACATTTTTACTTTAGGTGTCCAAACAAATGTATCTGCCATTTATAAGCATGCTAAGAGTCATAACCAAAGCTAGCCAAAACAGAAAGAAGAATATTCCAGAAATAATCCATATTTCAATCCATGGTGAAAGCAGATAAGTCTTTCTCAGGAAATGAAAAAGGTCTTGTACTTGTTGCTTGAAAGTTTTTATGGCTGGCGTCGTTTCAGGTTCACTCGGATCCTCAGAAAATGTATCAAAGTTAATGAAATAGCCAGAAGCAGTTCGGTCAATTGTTGAAATTGCATCAGGATTTGTAGAAATCGCTGGAACCAGTTGATCACGTGTTAAGTTGGTGTAGACAGGTGTATCTGGACGAACTGTTACTTGAGTTTCAAGAGGGATGAGTTCCATAGCATTGTTGCTTAGTCCTTCATCTGTTACTGCTGAATTCTCGATGGTTATGAGTCTTTCAGTCTGAACCTCTTGGATAGTAGCGAGAGGAGTGCGTCTGCTACTAGGTCGGAGTCCACGAGGCCTACTATTTAGTATTGGCCACATACTGTGGTTTGATGAGGTCGATTGACACAAATCTTTTCTCCTTTTTTTCCAGCAAGGGGCGGCAGAAGTACTGTTCTTGTTCCGTGGGCGGCTAGGACAGGTACTGGTTGTCTGTAAGAAGGTCCAAATTCCTTCTTGTCTGCAATCTTCTCTCTGACTAGATCCCCAACTTTTGGGATCCAGACAGGCCTTGCTGGGACTGCCGGTGTTTCCCCAGTGGTGGTTGGCTTCAGGAACACGTTGCTTTGTTTCGATCTTAGTTCATTTAGATCCTGTAAAACAGCCAAACGATCTTTGATATCAAAGGGTTTATTTTCCACCACTGTGCCTTTACATTCGAGATCAGGAACCCACATTCTTGTCCCAAATAGGACCTCATATGGAGTGACCCCCTAGAGAACTTCTTGGCAAATTATTTAATGAGCGTTGGACCCCATAAAGATGTTTGACCCACCCATCACCCGAACCTAATACCCTAGCTGTTATAGACTGCTTTATGTCCCGGTTTTCCTTTCCACAACAGAATTTCCCTCAGGATGAAACGGAGAGGAGTACCGCAATGCTACGCCCAAACTGGCCATGGCTTCTTTGTAAGCCCGAGAGCTAAACGCAGGGCCCTGGTCAGAATGTAGTGTGCCAATTGCGTATGTGCCGATAAAGACTCGCAAATCTTTTATAACAGTTCGAGCGTCAGCCGAGCGCTGAGGCCACATCCATAGGAACCTTAACTTAGTATTTGTGTGATTGCATTTGTCCAAAAGGACGCCTGCGCATAGATAGTCTAATGCTGTCAAACAATGGTGTCTGTACTGGGCAGGCTACTTTGTAGTCTGGTGTCTGATGGCGTTCTGCATCATGCTGTATATTACAGTCTATGCAGTCATCGATGAAGATGTGAATCTGTGTATTCATTCCAGGCCACCAGTACATCTCTTTTAATGTTAATATTGTTTTAGAGATCCCTTGATGTGACAGACCCTCCCCCAGATGTGCTTCATAAATCAAAGCTGCTCTACGTTCCATGTTTGGAATTACCCTATCCCCCCACTCCAGGGATTCGAGCAAAAGGAACATTGTTTGCATCAATTATATAAGAGTACTTGAGTGGAAATTTCTTTGGTAACGCTGCACCACTGCCTTTGCTTGAAGCATTGACAGCCAACAATATCTCACTGTCTCAGGGGCGTAACACAGGCCCCCGCAGCCCCCGCGCTCCAGGGGCCCCCTCACTCAGCAAGCCTCTTCGTCATGAATTAAATGGTGCGTAAATAAATTAAATGGTGCGCACGCACGTCGCACGCCTGGGCCCCGGCCGGGCTTCAGAGGCTCTTCAGTAATTAAATGGTGCCCGGGCCCCGGCCGGGCCTCTGAGGCTCTTTATTAATTAAATGGTGGGTGCGCGCGGAGCGCAGTTGTCTCCGCGTCACGTGTCTGTGTGGTCTTCAGGGTGGGGCAAGGGCTGGTGACCAATGCCAGATTGAATTTGTTGTCATGCGCATTGCGGAGAGCCTGCAATTAAAAGTGCGCGTGAGCTGTGAGACTTGTGAGCGAGGTGAGGCATCCCAGGACCTAGCCACGCTACGCCACGCCAGAGACTGAGAAGGACCGTCAACGGCCATAATTTACATTATTACTAGCCCCTGCCTGGCTAGCCTTGCCCTGCCTTCTGCTGCCCGCTCGCGCCTGCCTCTGAAACTGCAGGCCAGGCCAGCCCTCAAGTCAGGTGAGTGCCCCGGTGAGTTTGGGCCAGGCCTCCATGGTGCTGCTTCCCCAATCTCACCAGTCCTGGAAAGAAGGCAAGCTTGTCCAAGGTGAAGTTAGGGGTGGTGGCGATTTAAGAGCGAATGGACTGTATTGTGTTTTATTGTTTGATTTCCTTTGGCACATGCGAGCTTCAATAAAAAATATGTTTTATATAAAGTGGACCATAGTAATACAGCCCCCAACACCAGGCTTGTATCTCACAGGAAATTCACAGAAAACCAGACTAAATGTGGAAGCAAATTAAAAGACACCTTGTGAATGAAGCCATCTGACATTAGGTAAACTGGATCACTTCCGCTGTTATTGCGACCTCAGTGACATGTAGTTATTTAGCACAGCTCTGCTCCCACTCCTCCTCTGGGAAAACTGTCCATCATATAGTACGATAGGATAGAACGGTAACATGGGAAAGTGACTCAAAATACAGTGCGTTAACCCTCTACATAGGATGTTAGTTGGTTATTTACTGTCTATATATTTTTTTAATGAGAGCATTATATTTTTAATTGTTGCTTAATACTGGATATTGATTTCCCTAGCTACAGCAAACTCGGTTTAGGAGAATGCTGTGTTCTGGCATATTTATGTTTTCTATTACTGAAATATGTGTGGGTGCATGTGTTGCAAGCATGTTCCTCTCCTGTTAGCGGGTTTTCTGTCTGTAACCTTCATACGTATGCTGATAGGTCTTGTGGGCTACATTGGGGCTCTGCCTCCAAGAAGGGTTGCTAAACAGTCTCGTTCACACCACCTACTTGAAAGGGGCGCATTACAAAAACGTACACTAGCTGCATTCCAACACCCCTAACACTCCCCACCCTGCTTTTCCTAACCTAGGATAGCCTTCACAGATCAAAAGGCTGCAGGGTGAGAGCAAAAGCACTTCAAGACCAGGAGACAAAACTCACACCAGCCAACAGATGAACTCTAGTGTCAAGCAAAGAGGTCAAGCTGGCTGGTCTGCCCTATCACAGAACCTATCTGATCTCATTTCTCGCTCTGTGCTTCATGTCAAACTATTCTTCTTTGTCCTAGTCACCAACCACCCACTCTTACAAGCATCTTCATTCAATTTCCGTTTTCCAGAAGCTGTCTACGTGCCTTGCTTGAACCCAGACTAACATAAAAGTAGTTTTTTTTTTCAATTTTGTTTCATAGTTTAATAGAGCGCAAACTTGACAGATTTCAGAGTATGGTACACCATGGTACACCTTAAGGTGGAACATAATACAGTTTTACCCACAGTTAGTCAACTAAATAAAAGCGCTGTACTCTTGATACCCATTTCAGTTGAAAGTGTACGGTATGACTTATTGTCCAAAACAGTTTGACTTTGCTTAAATCCTGTTTATTCAGATCTTTTTGAGAGATGTTTTGCTCTTTTTATACTGTCTTTCTTATGTAAATGTTTATTTTCTATTAACTTTATTTTGTCCATTGTGAATTATTATTAATATTCTTTTTTCCGCTGTTTGTTTTTCTGTTCATTTTGTGCCCATTTCTTGTCTAGTACTTTTCCATTATTGTGTATGTGCTCTTTCTGACCGTTTTCATAATTATTTCTATAAGCCCTTGCTTTTTTTTTTCTTTTTTTAACTGAAACTATTTAGCATTTTCTTGTGAAAATGATAGTGGTATTGTTATATGAAAAGGTTTTGGTCGCTGAAAACCTAACGAGCAAAACTGTGAATGAGACATGGCAGCAAATGTTAGGCCGAGTTTCAGCATTCCAAGCATCTCTTCTGAGGCCCTTGTCTGAAGCCAAGTGCTTTCCCATTGCCCAGACAAGTCCCCTCTAGTACGAGTAGAAGAACATGAAGTCCAACCAATCCTGGATAGCAGATGTCTAGCAGAAGGGAGCAGGTCTTGGTGGACTGGGAAGGTAGAACGAGAGACAAAATGCTAAGATTGCTCCTGTTTGGCAAGGTCTTTCCCGGCTTTCTTGATTGCCTGTTTAAGCAGTCAGCCTTTGCACCGCCCTCTTCCAGTTCCAGTACTCTCCTTCCTCCATAAGGCGAGGTCCCCTGGGCTTCCTGTCATTTTTGCTTTGTGAGTCTCTCCTGCCCCCTCTTATTTTGAATCATTTGCCCCTGATCAAGTGAAGCTATCCTTGGGAGTTTCCCTCTGAAAATACTCCACTCTGTTGCACTTGTGTCACATTCCTGTCACTGCCCAGATGGGTGTATCACACTTTCTCTGAAGGTGTTGTTGCAATGGGGCATGGGTATATCAGGAATATAAATTTACATTGTATCTTTGAGGAGAACTTACTGATTTTTCACTTGTCTCTTTCTGCTCCCTTGGTATCACTGCTATCTGTCTCGCTACCCCTTGGCGGGGAGCTTGATGTCTAATGTGATATGCTGGCAAGCAGTGTACACTTAAAGGAGTAGGGAGGCACCACTACAGAGCACTTTTAAGTGTACTTCTCTCTCTCTAGATGCCAGAAATGGACAACTGCACTCTGAAGAGGTAGTTGGTATATGGATGAAGAGAAGTTCAATGTGGATTATTATATATTGTAAATAATAGTGAAATTCTACTTGTAGGCAGTGTGTTCACAGCATTTGAAGCGAGAGTATATGTCACGGAGATGCATGTGGGGGAAAGTGAGCATAAAAATCGATTTCGAAAGTGCATCAGCAGATTTGAAAAAAGAACAATTGGTCTATCATACCATCACATCTGCAGGTTATTTGTGCAGCAAAGGGTGGTATATGTGTACTCTGGGTCACTATATGAAAATAGGCCTCTCTACTGAAATCTCAGAGCAGAAGGCATTAGAAAAGAACAAATGTAGCCGATTTTGCCTTAGTTTGTTGTGTTATGAAGGTCATGGATCATGTGGAGAAAGCAAGTGCATTCTCTGAAGAGGGAAGTTCAGATTCGATGATGAGAGAGCTGCCTGATTACAATACCGCGGGAGCGCGCCAGTCAGTGCTTGACTATGTGTGTATGAGGACTGGAGGGAGGACACTGACTGATACCGATTGTGTCCTCCGTGTGTACTGACTGGCGTGCTCATGTAAAGCCAGCCGCGCTGATACTTTCGGGTCGCGTTCCCGCTATATAAACATTAACACTTTTTGAAGTGCAGAGTGACTACTGCTCTAGATTTTGTCTACAGAAAGTGAACTATACGTTAATCATAACATTTCTTCTTGAATGCTGCTAGTTCGTGACCTGTTTAGTTGTTTGTTTAGTTGTTTGCAGTTTAAATAAAAAAAATCTGTGAGGTTCTCTGCATTGTATCTTGAAGTCTGTTATGAAGCTCTGTGGTTATACTGAATAAGCAGCTACCGTGTTGTTGTTATATGACATCCCTTTATTAATGTAATAACTGCACTTTCACAATTGCTTTATTAACCTTCTTGCTTCTCAAATTTGCTTAAAAATGCACCATTGACCCACTCTTTTTTCAAAATTTTCTCGGGGGGACAACCCCCCGAACGCTCCTTTAATTGTTCTGGCTCGCTCGCTGCGCTCGCTCGCCACGGTGCTCTCTCACAGAACGTTTACGTCCCACCACTTTCAAATGTCACCAGCCACCATTGATTCAGTCGAGTTTTTATGGAATTGCAGGTTTGGGTTTGTCTTTCAAAGTTTCATGTTATTGTCCATTAATGTCAATTCTAATTCAGACCCTTCATAGTTATTCTTCGGCCAAAGGCAGTTCCTGATACAATAGGACCGCTCTTTGGCATTGTTCTGATTGCTGCCGTTCCTGAGACAATAGGATCGCTCCTTGGCATTGTTCTGATTGCTGCAGTTCCTGAGACAATAGGATCGCTCCTTGACATTGTTCTGATTGCTGCCTCAGTTAAATAATCTGCTTTTGACATTATTGTTACAAATGGCGTAGCTTATATGTTAAGAGGGTTTCCCACTTTCTCATTAGAACTTTGAGAAAGACAATATAGAGGCATTTCATTTAAATGTTGGAGGTTTCAAATCAAAATATGCCAGCTTTTTGGGCGGTGGGGCAAAGTGGTAGGTGGTGGGTTGGGCCGCCGCGGGGGGCCCCCTCCATGTGTTTTGCAGGGGGCCCCCCTCAAGTTTCGTTAAGCCATTGCACTGTCTATTCTCGTTTTTGAACGAGTGATCGCAGCTACGGAAGCCGCTTGAACAGCCCCCTTTGCTGCTTCGTCAGCCAATGAATTCCCTGCAACGTGAATGCCATCACGTTGATGACTCAGCGTGTGTATCACATGAGCGTTTGGTAGTTCGTTTTTTAACTGAACTACTTGTTCCCAAAGCGTTTTATGCTTTATTGTGCCACCTTTTGCATCTTTGAACCCGTTTTCAAGCCAATTCTGTATATATTCATTATACGACTGAACACAGTAAAAGGAATCGCACACTATGAGTGTGGGGAATTCGCGATCTGTATTTTCAAGTGCCAGTTTGAATGCTTGTAGTTCAGCTCGCTGAGCTGTACAATCTCCTAGAGATTGAGTTTTAGTGACCATTGGTCTGAAGTTACCATCTTGCATGCGACCTTTAACGATTGCGCATGCTGCACTGTAAGCTTGCTTACTCCCTGTAGCGGGTTGTGCTGATCCGTCAGTGTAAATTATGAATTTGCACTGATCGAGAGGCAGAATTTCAGTGGGCAGAGGACATTCATGTTCATATTGCAGGAACGCTTGTGTTTTTAAATCAGGATCAAAAACATATTCAACATCTGTTGCAGCAAGAGAATTGACCCATTGTATCCATATAGGATGTAAAGCTTTTGCATTCGAGATGCTCGCTTTTGTAATGAATGAATGAATGAATAAATGAGTTTTTATATAGCGCAACGTTCACTCCAAGGAGTATCTTGGCGCTGTATGTGGAGAGGGAGGGCACCTACCAGGAGAAGGAGCTGGCGCAGACTTAGATAACCGCCTCTAAGGCTGGTACTGGGGTTACGACAATAATGCGTTTCCCTTGAGCTAGAGCTCTTTCTTTTGCTACAGCGGTTTGAACTGCTGTCAGTATCTTTTCTGTTGAAGTGAAGCGCGAATTTCTGCTTGTGTATACAAATGTGATTTGTATGCTATTGGTACTTTTTCACCCTCATTAAATGTTAAATAGGTGAATCCGCATTGTCCCGAAATTATTCGGATCACTAAATTGCGTTGATTTACGCGTGTATGTAACTGATTTGTTGCTAACATGTTAGCTTGGAGTGAACGCAGGATTTCAGTGTGTTCTTGTGTCCAATGTTTGATTGAAAAATCAGGTTTGATTAATTCGTAGAGAGGTTTAACCCTTTCTGCGTAATTTAGAATGTAAGTTCTTCCAAAATTTAGGAAACCCAAGATGGATTGTAAATTTTTCAGCGTTTTTGGAGATTGGAGCAGCGCACACTTTTCTAAAAAGTTAGCTGCCAGGCTCTTGCCTTCACTTGAAAGCTCATATCCTAGGAAAAGGACATTGAGATGGGCAATTCTGGATTTTTAAAGTTGAATTTATAGCCTTCAGAGGCAAAGCCCAATATAATGGTACTCACCCTGTTCAAGTGCCTATCTAGGTCATCGTCTGTCAGATAGATATCATCGACATATGACAATGCCTCATTATCATAAATTTGTAGTAACTCTGTTACCCTCGCTGAGAATAACCCTGGGCTGTTCTTAAACCCTTGTGGAAGTCTACAAAATTGACGCTGGGTCCCCATTATTGAGAAAGCTGTTAAGTACCTGCTTTCAGGTGCTATGTTTTGACAAAAGAAACCATTTGAAATGTCCAATGTGGTTTTATATTTTTTGCGCACAATGTTATTCATTAATGCTGTACTATGTGCATTTTGCACTGCAAATGTTTTGGAACAAGTGTTCAAGTGTCTATAATCCAAAACTAGACGATATGTATTGTCTGGTTTGGATACAGGAACAAAGGATTGTTCATTGAGTAGGTGCATGTTTCAATCACCCCTTGGTATTCAAGTTGATATAAGATCTCCCTGACCTGTTTTTTAGCTTCATGCTTTATTGGGTACTGCCT
This sequence comes from Calotriton arnoldi, assembly GCA_963921515.1. Lineage (NCBI taxonomy): Eukaryota > Metazoa > Chordata > Amphibia > Caudata > Salamandridae > Calotriton > Calotriton arnoldi. Next base: position 585,199 of record CAWUFW010002971.1, read on the forward strand.
TTGTGCAGTAGGTTTATTTTTTAACTGTATTTTATGGTGAGGTGAGTCCTCATCCCATCCTACATGATTTTTATATAATGCTGGGGCCTGGGCAACTGCCCATTTCCTGGCATAAGTATATTTTAGGCGAATTGGAATATGGTCGGAGAAGGCAGGCAAAATAATGTCCTCGCCATGTGGGCACTCCCTGACAAAATTTGGTGGGCAGTCTTTTTCTGCTAGAAGTATATCATAACCCCTTGAAAGTTTCTCCCAAAAGAGTATTTTCACTTTTCTTGGTATGTCTCCCTCCATTCGGAGTGTTATTTCATTTAACTTTTGTGGAGTACTAACCCTGGTGTCTACAGTCTCTACTGTGATGTACTCATTCAAGTCCACTATCTCCAGAAGTTCCTTCAGGTTCTGGCGAGCTATAGTGACTTCTGCTGCACTGTCCAGCATTGTCTGAGCCCATTCTCCGTTCTTGAGCTGTGTTCTCAGTATTCTCGGCATGTCTGATCTTCAGACCTGCTACCTTCTTTTTTGAGAATTGAGGTTTTGATTTATTTTTCTGAACGTTTTTGTCGTCTTTGGATTTCATGCGTTCTTCTCTATGTTCTGACCGTCCTCTTCTTTCTGATGTCTGTGACGATGTCTGAAAGGTACGAGAGGAATGTGTATCAGTATCTTGATACCTGTCAGGTTTTCTTAAATTATCCCTATTCCTGAGGTTATACCTCCTTTCAGAGGGCTCCTTTTGAGGAGACCTACCTCGAGATTGAGAACGTGTCTCTCTTGAATTTTGTTTATTAGTTTCCCACTTCTTTTTAGAAGATGTAGGAGTTTGTTTAATAGTGTCCTTCTCAGGACTTTCAGATAGTTTTGGCTTCAAAGGTTTCCACCCAAACTACCTCTTCCTAATTCTGCATAAGATTGTTCTATTATTCTGGGTAGTTCATTTTGATGTTCTGTTACATCAAATTCCCTTAAGCGTTGGCGGATCGCCACTGATGCTGCCTCCCCTTTAATAGTAGATAATATTATTGTTGAGACCTGGTCGAAGTTTTCAGTAATTTCATACCTAAATTCAGAGCAGGTTCTGCCCCGTATTCATTTTGAATTTGTTTCAGGACATCTGGTATTACTGCAATTGACGGAACACCATGGGGCCGATTCCGATCTTGGCCGGTAGGGCTCCGAATCGGATTCGGCTTAACCGGATCCGATTCGGAGCCCTATTGCCCGACCGATTCGTACGCGCGTCCGGGCGGCGAGTACGATGCGAAATCGCCCGACCGACTTCGTCCGGGCGTCCCGACCGCTCCGACCGACTCGTTCCCGGGTCTAACCGCACCGACCGACTTGCTCGGACTCGACTCGCACCGCGCAATGGAGACGTTCCCCGGCCGGGTAAGTACGATGCGCGCCGCGAGCAGTCCGACCGAGCCGCACACTCTGGCTCGAAAGAGCAGTCGGAGCCGTACTTTGGGGGTCCGTGTTGGACCCCCCTGTACGCGTAGCCGCGCGAGTCGCACACAGGGGGGACCCATGGGTCCCCCCTACCTGTGCGTGTACGGCGCGAGTCGCTTCGCCACGTACACGCTGTAGGGGGCGCCCTTGTCTGCCTCGCACCCATTGAGTCAATGGGAGCCCGCGTATGCGTTGTACGACCGGCTCCCATTGACTTCAATGGGAGTCCGACCGACTCGAGTCCGATGGCATACGTGCGCATCGTACTCGTTCGGTCGGGCTGCACGGGTCCGATTCGGTCGGAAATCTCTCCGGGTCTGGCTCGGTCGGAGAGATTTCCGGCCCGAATCGGAATCGGCCCCCATGTGTTTTAGTATAGATGGCAGCAAAGATTGCGCCCCAAGTGGTGCAATCTTCCAGTTGTGGTGTGATCCCCATTGGTAAACAGATTGTTAGGATTCTGTGTTTCTCATACGGGCTAGTATTCGGAAATACTGCTTCGATTTGAGTAATTTTTTGAGCTATCCAGAATGGAATTTGCTCACGTTTTGTGGGCATTTTACCCATGACTGTGTAAAGTCTGTGGAGTACTTTTTAGTTTATTCCCCTGTTGAGGGGTTTGATTTGGAATGGTCAATGGTGGTTGGACTGTGAAAGTCCGCATGACATATTGGACTAATTGTCTGTACATTTTTATTAACTCTTGTAGTTGAGTAAGTAATTCCTCGTCTGACATTACCTCGATGTCAGGATGAGGTGTGTAGCCGGCTAAAATCTGCCATGTTGCTCCTGGTCTACCTAGTGGACCGAGCCTAGTAATGTTTTTGTGATGTTTTAGGGTGCCTTTAAATCAGAGATGATGCTCCTGGTAAGTTAGTGGACTTTCAATATCCTCGAAAGGAATATATTCCTCTGGTGGTTCATCTTCTTTAAAGAAGTGAAACAGTCTTGTTACTGGATTTGATTCTGGGAATACTATCCATGAATAGAAGACCTCTGTCTGAAAGGATTTGTGTGCCTCTATCACGAAAACTGCTCTACCTTCTCTTGGTGGTAGGCCGTGTTTTATAAGTTTTAGAGTGATGGCTCTCCTTAAATTTGGAGCGATGTCTATAACACTCTCCTCGGTTTCATTTAAACCTGTAAAATGAAAAGCTGTTACGACTGGGTCAGCCGCAGCTACACCGTTCCCGGTGTCATTATCCCCGTGTATGGACATTTGTTTTTTGAAAAATGTAGCACAAGTTTCAAAGAAACAAAAGATAAGGTGCACAATATTTTGGAACACTGTATCCTTCAACGTTGAACAAACCAAACAGCTAATATATAGTTTTTTTTGTCCTATTTAGCTTTGGCGGATACTTAACCCTACCCACTCCAGATGTCTTATGGAGGATGTGAGTAGGGATCTCTGAGAAAAGCACGACTGAGTTACTCAGTATCTAGCGTTAAATTACTGCCTTACCAAACCGCTGGGCGCCATGTAGTGTAGTTCCTATTTCCCTAATAGGCTCTGCGCATTGGAATAATATACCCTATAGGTTTGACATAGGACTGAGGTCAGTATGTCCCTATCGAGTATATTAAACTTAATTACTTTGTGCCAGCTAACTCAGAGGCCACTAGAAACTCCTTGTAAACAAGAAGGGAGTAGTTTCTGGCAACCGCATAAACATGACAACTTTGTTTCCCTTTAGAATCGGAACACTCTCAGAATCGTGGAAACAATAGATAACAGTTTCACTCAGCTAATCGTGCATGCTTAGTTTCTTCAGAGTTACACAGAAAGAATAGACTGGCGTTTCAATAAAAGGATTTATTGAACAGTCTTGTTTCTCGTGTAAGAGATATGAGCTGTTATGATCATAGACAGTATGCAAGATATATAACGTACAGCGTAAGCAGTAGAAAGAAATAATACTTCGCTAGCATTATCTTTTAGCTATGATACATATATTCATATACATAAATAACATAAGCTAAAAATGCGAGTACTCATACGATGCTTCTACCCCAGTGTACCTAACCTAACCTAGGTTTAGGACAAGGTAAGAAGTAGGTGAAGTATTCTATAGTATGGTATACTAAGAGTCTGATATGCCAAGAGTCCCTCTAGGTTCTAGTCAGCTCCATACCTTGAGAATGAGAGAGGTGGGAATCTCTTTCCGGATCTTCGAACACTAACACCCCGCGAAGGGAGTCAGAACACTGGAAGCTGGATTCTCTGCGAGCAGGGATGACAGCGTCTCTTCTCAGTGCGTCAGGCCGGGACACGGGCTCCTCTAAAGTCGAGGTCTCCTCCTACTTGCTTGGGCAAGGGAAGGTATATTTATACCTGGTAGGTGCCTTGGAATGTTAGCATTGACGTGAAGTCGGGCAGAGGAAGACGTCAGGAATGAACCCTTAAGGAATAGCGGTTCATGCATAATATATGAGTTCTTGGAGAAATCAATAATCCTGTGCTAGGGGAACTCCCAAGAGCTTAAGGGTCTGGTTTCTAAGAACTCGTTGTGGCGTTAGGGTGGACGGATGTCGGTGACCATACCTGTATTTGGAGTGCATGGCTAATGCCTAAATAAGGACTGGGATTTTATGCCTATATAAGGGCAATGCGAATTGTGCCTATATAAGGACATGTTTCAGGAAAACCTATATACGGACACCTAAAGCGGAATACAACAGTATGATATCCTTGCTCTAACATCATATAGGAAGCAGGTGTTCCTGGAGGGGGAATAAGAATTCCTTCCCTAGTCACAATCGGTTTATCCTTTTTGAAGAACTTCTTTATTTTCTCAAGCAACTTCATTTTCCTGACTCTTTATACTAGCGTATTTCAACAAAACAAACAAGGAATCTTTCCGTAATTCTACTTATTCTATTTGTCAGTTCTCGTCCTATACCAGCGCGGCACACACCAAACAACCAATCAGAACACCACTACGTAAGCAAAATCTCAACCAATACTAGCGTGACTCACACCAACCAGTCAATCACAGCTCTGTGCACGCCCGCTGCCTGACCAATGCCAGCGCGGCTTTTCTGACGTCAGTATTACTCCTTCTACTGACCCTCCCTTTACAAAATAATACGGCAATATTTTTCTAAGTACTCGTAATCAAAAAATTCCATTAGTAACAACACAAAACAATGCTACCTTGTCTGTTCCACTAAATAAAGAGATAGTTTTCACTTTTCCGAGAGGTTTTTCCTCACTACGAGTCCTAATAACGTCCAGCGCTATTTTACTCTTCAAACAAGCTCCGGGTGGACCTATTACTCCTCTAGGGATAAGGCCAAAGTTTCGCAAGAGGACTTTTTAGTGTGAAAAGAGGTCTTGGTACTCCCCTGGGGATAAGGCTAGAGTTTCGGAAGTGGACCCTTCGCTATTTCAGACACTCTACTCACATACAAAATTTCCCTAAATATAACACCTTCAGCCCTCCGTAGCTTTGGTATTATTACAACAGACAAAGTACTTCTGCAGTGTGAATTCTTTACCACACTCTTCTTCTGCCTATTTCAGGCTAATTCCATTCCCGGGATTCCTCAGGTATCTCTGTACCTGTACTTCTAGATGACATAAAACAGGACACTGACTTTTTCGAGTTAAAACATATAATCAATAATCAATAATCATTACCAAATTAATCAATTATTAACCATCCTCTGCTACCAGGAAACTGATCCAGCGTGAGGCCAATGCCTAATCAGGGATCAATACTCAATAATCTAGCAGAACAATGGCCCATACACATTCACCCAATTCCCTGATGCGCTGGGGTAAATTTTATAAAAGTTCAATTCTCTTCCTCCTAAAATTCATATATGGTATTTCCAAAATACTTATCTATTTTATACATCAACTCATCCTCTACTTGGTCGATGAACCAATTAGTTGAATAGTTGATGGTAATGATACTCCTTATCTAACTAATCATTTGATTAACTAAATAAGACACAGACTCTCGTTGAAGTTAATAGGTTTATCTCAAATCAAAGAATAAAATGCTCAAAGCATACGATTACAGTGCAAACAATGAACTCACAAAGGAAGAGAACATCAGCAATTCAAAATAGAGACAAACTCATCAATCAAATAATGACATTGTGCATGAAGGAGTGGATAGATAAAGAGACAAAAGTTTTCAGAGACAAAATACATTTGCAGATAAAATATGCAAGAACGAGTCAGAATAATACAAACCCGACAGATTTGTAGAAAACCACCCCTCAGGCCTAAGTGGTGGTGAGGATCCCCTGAAATAGAGTCAGGGGACAAAAATTCAGGTAACACTCAAGAGGAGGGACAAGGAGCACTTTAGAAAAGACTAGGTCCAGTACCATTACTCCCAAGAACTAGCATCTAATCACTGTGTGGTAACTGTTCCTTAAAGTTCAGATCCATAACCAATTTGGTCACGTAAGTAGAGGAAGGGGAGAAAAGAAAAGTAAATCTCTATATGTAGTGTTCCCAGTAGTTAGAGGTGGGGAATTTCTCCTTTAGTAATTAGTGCCCTCACACACCCTTGCGAGTGTCATGCTTCATCATCGGGCGTAGCTCCTCGTGGGGGTGGCGCTGCTGTCCCCCACGGGCCTTGCAAGAGGGCTCTTCGTCGGAGATCTTTTTATGGAGACGCCGCAGTTGTGCATGTGGGTGTGTGGGCCTAAAAGAGTTTGTGCTGGTGTATTAAAATTACCCCACCGGTGCCGTGAGGATAATTGTATTCATTGGTCCGGGAGGTAAGGATAAAAGAATTATACAAGGGTATAGGGGCACCTCTATTAACAAATAGCATAGAGGTCGGGGTATTACTCCGCTGCTCCTAGTGCCCGTGTGTGTCTGTGAATGTGCGTACTGGTCAACATGTTTCGCGCTGTCACTGGGTCCCTAATGGATCCCCATGCGCTTCATCACGACCGTGTGAGTGATATAATAATAAAATAATGAAATAGGAGTAGGGAAAAGACACCCTATCCTCCTATGATACCTCTATTCAGGTATGTGTGCGCAATTGGCGCCTAGGGGAACACCTCTCTCGTGTTCCAGCCTATTACCTATTAAAAAAACAGGGGACAAACAAACATATAGAGACATATATAAGTGATGGCATTTCTGGGTCAACAGTAAATATCACTTGGACCATTGCATTAATGCCTTCCAGTTCATGCTGGTAGTGTTTGGTACAAGATGCCCTGGACATGTTCAAATTCGCATTCCATGCACTCGTAGTCGCAACTGCTATCTGCATATTGCATCAATCATGAAGTCTACTTCACTAGCCTCATGGTCATAGTGCATATATATTTTATAACAAGTGCGGTGTGGAAAAACGCACTAGTATCTTATCATAGTGGTCACCAGTGTTCAATAGTTGCGAAACGCGTGTGATCGGTGCAACACTTCGCACGTGTAAGAGTGTCATGTGGTAACGGCGGTGGTTAAAACAGTGTTGCAACATGCCGGTCGATCTGTAAGTTCAACAACCCATAGTTCAAACATACACTCATACAATATTTACATAATGTTTACCCAATTAAAAGAGAAGTCATTGCTTCCTCTGTAGTCCCTGCGGTCTCAAGGGGGGATCTCTGTGGACATGGAAATACGCAGTCAGCATCATACGCATCCAACATACCTTTCGCTGTGGCCAATGTCGAAGCAGCAGAATAATACTCACGTTGTGACCATTTCGTACTAGCCTGGTACATGCCCTGCCGCTGGATGGACGCCGGAGTGGTGTGAGATGGCGTCCCTCCGGTTTTAAGATGCTTGCAGGCGGAAGCGGCTGGAAAGGGAGGGGGGTGTGTCAAAAAAATTGCTGATGACGTGAGCCTACGGAAGCAAAGGAATCTGGCATGCGCGGCCGCCATCTTGTGACAGTTAGTTAGGTTTCACTAAGTGCCCGATCCAATGGGACGATTATGAAAAAATAATAATCGGAAACATAACAATTGTTCTCGAAAAAGAATTAGCTCAATGGATGTGTATTTCCATGGAATTTTAGGTCTATGCACGGTCTAGAATTACCACTACCGCGGTATGTTTTGATAATCCAGGTAGTCAATAAAGTTAAATTGAAAATGGACAAGATCATCGTCGTTCTACGTTACCCACCCAAGGGGCTGCCCTGTCACCTAGGAATAATATAGGCTACGGGATAATGAATGGAATTCATATAGGGGAAGCCTATCCATACATGACAGTGTATCGGAGCCAACAAATTGGTGTGAAGTGCAGATGGCAACCGATTGGCATATAGGGATAACGATACTAGAGGTGAAGGAAGAGGTGAAGGTATGATGCCTGTAATGTCATCTTCTTGCAAAGTATCTTCTTACATAAATAGCCAACAGTGGTAACACCTTCCTGCAATTTATTTCCCTTCTTCATATTTGGCTCACAGTGTTAACATTGGTGCAGTTATACTTAAGTGTCCGAATCTAGGGTGTACACCAGTCCAGTCAGATGGTGACCACATATTCAGAGTGGTAAACTTACAGGTATTATCACGACCATAGGTGGCCCATCGTGGTTGGCGGGTTTATTTATAAATAGATGTTTCTAGGGGGAGAGTGCCCTTCATGGGTATAATAGCCTATTCATCCAAAAGTCGTACAGGCTTTTGTTGTTAAATTAAGTGGCAAGTTCTGACCACGGAATGTCATCATTGAGTCCTCGTGTGTTACTCTTTAAGCGGAACACCCAGCGTTGTTCTTGCCTGAACAGCGTGGAGGTAGTCCAGTTGGCATTGGCTTCAATGATGGTCCATTTCAAGTCGTTGGGGGTATGATTCATTTCCAAGAAGTGATTCTGTAATTTCGTATTTGTCTTTTTGCACCGTATTGTGCTCTTGTGCTCCCCAATGCGTAGTTTTACCGGTCTGGTTGTCATTCCTACGTATCTCTTGTGACAAGGACATGTGATCAGATACACGCAATTTCTGGTATTGCAGTTGGTATGACGCTTTTGTATCCATGGTCTCGTCAGACCTAGGTCAAGTGTTTTTGATGCTGCCGTAAATGGGCAAATAGAGCAGGTGCCACAGGGAAAGTGGCCCACAACAGGTGGGAGTGACCATAAGGTTGGCTGAGTTTTGGTAATTTGTTTGGGTCGTGTATGTACCAAAAGGTCTTTGAAATTCTGGAACAATGGTGGTGGCGGTGGTTGCCTCCATGATCCTCTTGTTGGTGTGGTATAATTCCTCCCTTCATAGCTGGAGTCGCTACTCATTGAGCCAGATCTCCTGGAGCCATTACTGCTCATTTCCTCTGAGGATGTCTCATAGTTTTGGAAGACGTAGTCCTCTTTCGTGTATGGATATACTTTCTCCTGGGAGAATCTCTTGACATCTTTTTGAAGTTTCGTCACCTTTTGTTTGGTGAGAAAGTCTCTGTGTTCAGTCATTTCCTCATTGATCTCAGCTAGGCGTGTTTTGTATGCTGTGATTGATATCCCTGCTTTTAAACCTGTTTCTGCTATGGTGATCTGAATGAGGAGTTCGTCCGAGAGACGCTTGGCCATGTTGATAATAAGTACAAGCCAATCCCTTGTGCACCTCCACGCTATCTTAGACCACTCTCGTCTGAACGTTAGGTCTTCTAAGAAGATCCGGGGTGTCAGGGTCACTAGTAGCCCGTTGGGTGCTATATTAGCTCTTAAGTATTCGGTCATTATTGTGCCATGTAGAGCAGTTTTTATTTGTAGCTTTCTCAATGCCTGTAAGGTGTTCTTTTGAATGAAAAAAGAGGGGTCGGTCCTGGGTCAAATGAACCTGTTTCTAGGATCCCCCAGTGTCTTTTGATCAATTTCTGGATCTTATTGGAATTTGGTGTGAATGTTGTTACACACGTCAATGCATTATTCTGGGGTTTCTCCTTAACTTCCAACAATGCCTCCCTGTGGTTATTTCTAGCTCGTTTGTGTGCTTTCCTTATTGTACTCTGTGGATAGTTGCGCTCCGTAAGGTTACGTGACAGGATGGAGGATTATTTCTCAAATTCACAGATTGTATTGCAATTGCGTCGTAGCCGGAGAAATTGTCCCACAGGGAGGTTATCCCTCAATGCCTTGGGGTGATGACTCTGGTACATCAGAAGACTGTTCCTGTCCGTAGGTTTTTTATAGTTTGTAGTGAGTAATGCACCTTCTTGTAAGGTAATCCATAGATCCAGGAATGCAATGTTCTCTTTGGATCTAGTACCTGTGAACCTAAGAAAAGGGTCCAGGGTGTTCAGCCATTCGAAAAAGTACTGCATTGGTCCTCATCTCCTCTCCAGAATAGTAGAATGTCATCGATGTAGCGCCGCCATATCATGATGTTCTCTCTGTAAGGGTTGGTGTCATCTAGAATGAATTTGGCCTCGAAATTCGCCATGTACATACAGGCTAGACTCGGCGCAAATGTGCTCCCCATGCTGGTCCCCTGTATTTGGTGGTATAGTTGTTTCTTAAATGCAAAGAAGTTTTCTTTGAGGGCCAACGTTGCGCATTCGCAGATGAATGAGATTGGTGTCTCATAACTCCATGGGTCCACGCATTAACTCCATGACCTCTAGTGTGGCATCCTGGGGAATATTCGTACAAAGCGCCTCCACGTCTAACGTGGCCAATAAAGTGATTGATCCTGGGTCATCATAATGTTCAATTAGGTTGAGAACCTCTGTTGTATCTCTGAGGTAGGTGGGTGTCTGTGTGACAATGGGGCATAGGAAGAAATCACAGAACTTGCTCAGAGGCTCGAACAAAGAGTCGATACCGGACACTATTGGGCGTCCAGGGGGGGGATTAGTTCCTTTGTGGATCTTTGGTAACGTGTAATAGTAGGGTGTCCTGGGGTTGTTGTTGATAAGGAATTCCGCCTCTTGGGCTGTAATCCAATCCTCACTTACAGCTTCATTGACCAGGCTTCTGATTTTCAAAGTGAGTCTCCGACGAAGAGCCCTCTCGTGGGGCCCGTGGGGGACAGCAGCGCCACCCCCACGAGGAGCTATGCCCGATGATGAAGCATGACACTCGCAAGGGTGTGTGAGGGCACTAATTACTAAAGGAGAAATTCCCCCACCTCTAACTACTGGGAACACTACATATAGAGATTTACTTTTCTTTTCTCCCCCTTCCTCTACTTACGTGACTAAATTGGTTATGGATCTGAACTTTAAGGAACAGTTACCACACAGTGATTAGAGACAAAAATTCAGGGACAGGAATCAGGACAGGATAGGAACAGCTAGGCCTCTCTGCAAACCGACGAACCGCGAAGCATCTCCCCTCTCTCAGCCTCTCCTAACGACACCTTAACCACACCCCTAAAGGCACCCCAGTTATACCCTAAAACCTACATGTTCGTCCCACATCAATTGTAACATTCAGCGTAACTAGACAGTTGATTGGTGGACTTTGGGGTGGTATGTCACACCATGGTGACTTCACTGCTATTTGGGCTTATTCATTGTTTTATGCCTATTCACATGAAATCATATTCGCTCTGTTCACACAATCTGATCCCTGTTACAATTGTATACAAATTTAAGCAATGTCTATGGAAGGAGTCCTTCTGTCCTAGTCTGTCACATCGCTTGGCAGGCGTTCATCACATTGGCCTTCAACTCTTTCATTTCTTCTGCTGTGCTCAGCGCTTCAGCGTGCCTTTGTCAGAACAGCTTTCCTCATTTATCCAACAGCGCCTTCATTCGGCCAACTTAAGGAAAAATGGAGTCTTATCCATCTCACTATAGCAAAAGGAAAATGAACATTCATTAATTATATGATAATGTAGTTTTCACTGTTTACCACCCACCGTTGCACTATTCCCTGCTAACGTTTTTCCTAGCATAACTTTATGCAAAATGATATTATTTATTAATTCAAAGCAAGCTACGACATGCAAACGACGAAATGCACATGCGGCCTAGTCATGCATTGTTTCTCGTTTCTTTCAAAGCATAAAGTAAATACGATTTTAGTTCTTTCATGCGTTATCTCACGTTAGGGCATGCATGCGCAAAGCAGTTTCCCCTGTGTTCATGTAAGGTGCACGTTAATTTTCTACTACTACTTACTGTTAGTACGTATTATGGGGGTATTCATTTGAGCAGGTTTCTTTTCGCGAAATCCTGCTCCATCAAGTTCGTGATCCAATTGGTCTCGTATGTAAAGGACACAAAAGACTTTTTGAGGCGGATTGAGGATGTCGTTTGGGAAACAAACTTTGTGATGATGACACTCGATATCTCGAGTCTCTACACTGGTGAGCAGTCAAAATATCGAAATTTTAATGTCGACAAACAAAATTTCGATAGTGAAATATCTATGGTATAAAATATCGATGTTTAGTATATCGACATCAAAAATGTCGATATTGGAATGTGTAGTAAAATATCGAAGTATAATATATCGAATGTCATAATATCGTTGTATTAATATATCGATTAAGTGTAGTATTGTGTAAATTTCTGTATGTTTTGTAATATTTTGTATATAAGGGGCCCATTACGATGGCGGGCGGAAGCACAACCGCCGTGCTGGCGGATGCAAAAAGCACCAGTTACCGCCGGCACGCAGCAGTCCACACGCCCGCCCAATTACGATGCGAAAAGCAGGCCAAACACCGCCGGCAAGCCAGCAACACCGTCCGCCATCAAAGTGCGCCCGTACACGTAGCGGCGCAGCCCAACTGACACACACCGTCCGACGAAACACGTCCCGCCCGGCGCATAAATTACGATGCCGCAAACAAACGGCTCCCACGGCTAAGAGACACCGCACGTGAAAGAGAGGCGGTAACACGGACGCAGAGCACGGACAACGAAGAAGCGGCTCCCCGAGCATGAATCCAGCACTGCAGGCCCTCCCCATGCTTCTGCTGATGCACCACCAAGGACGCAACGTACCGCGGAGACGCAGGTAGGCACACACACAACAAGTGCATGCAAACAGCGCACACAGTGCAAGGGCGGAAAAAGCGGACAACCCCCCACCAGCGCGTGTACACAACACATCCACCATCGCATCCACATATGACACACAGGCCAAATCATAACATCGCAGAACACATGTGTACACACCACCTGGGACTAGGAACCAACCACCCTGTCACGGCCCCAAAGCGCCGATGACGCCGCCACACATGCGCACAACGCAGAGGCCAACCGCAGCGCCATGCATGCGTCGCACACAGACACAGGGACACAACCAAGCAGCACACACATCAGCCCCACCCCGAACGCACATGACACGTGACAGGCCGGCCACAGACATGTCCCCAACGCCCAATTCACGGACAACACCCAACGCCACACAACCGACGCACACATGTCAGTGAAGACACGCAACAGCAGGACACACCCCAGTGTAACAAACATGGCGTAGCACACAGCGGCGGCAACACCAACTAGGAGAAGCAGGGCCCCTTCGGGAAGAGGAACGCCAGTACCACACAGAAACACCCATACCACCCTGCACATATGAACAAGACATATAAAACGGAACACCAAAGAGCCCGGGGACCGACAACAGGTGGCCCAAGAATAACATTCACACACAAGGCCCAACGCAGAGCGGAAAGGCAGCCTGCCGCCCACACAAGGGAGAGCAGACAGCACTGAATGACCTTCCATTCCAACTCCGAAACCACAGCCCTACGACAGAAGCCGGTGAATACAGCCATTGTCCAAGAATAGACCAACACAGGCATGCCGAGGAGACCGACCACAGGGCAGATAGCGCATATCACAGAAGCACACAACGGACGGGGAAGAAACAAGAAAACACTCCCCATGTCGGCCACATGCAAGTTAATTGGAAGGAGTCACACAGCACTGACCTTGAACTGTCTGAGAAGCATGTGGGAAGAGGGCCCGTGTCCTCCAAACAAGCCAACAGAACACAAGTCCTGTCTCCCTACGACTACACAGAGCTGACAGCAACCCCGGAGCGTGCACATTGCAGACTGCACACACAGCCGGAGCACGCCACCTCAACGAACCGCTGCGAAATGGCAACCGCAACACACCTACCCAACTACGCCGAACAGCTCAAGCTGTACAAAACGAACCTGTGCCATACATTGGGATGCGATCTCCTGTCCCTGCTGAACGTAAGTTACCGACTGACTTACCGCATCACATTGTTCAGCTGCGTCATGCCCGTCTTCTACTGTCGGAGGTGTCCCTACCAGCATCCCGTCGAGATATGCCTCTCCAACCCGGCATGTCTGAAGGCGGACCTGCTACCACTACTCCTCCCTCTGGACGCACACGACAGGGCCTGCTCTGCCTATGGGGGCATGGCGTATGTGGCCAAAATCGCACCCGCACTGAAATGGGACCACTGTGCCTCCACACGACGGATCATCGATAACAGCTACATCGAATGTCACCCAGCATGCCCCATCATGGTCCTCCAAGGGACAACCTACGAACAACACCTTGACAGCCACCATCCGCTTCATTGGCTGGCAAACATGTACACCACCAATGACATGGAAGCCCTGCTGGACGGCATCGCATACCTGACAACCTGTAAATACGTCGGACCACAACGCAGGTTCCCCGAGTGACCTATGATGTCCAACCCCGCACCCATGCTTAGCTTCCGCACGGACTGGCCAGTCACCACCACAACAGCCATACCAAACGACCGGCAACTGTAACCACACCATCAACGACATCGCCATGACATCGGATATGACCGGGACATGCACACTGTTCCCCATCACATCCAGGAACACCACATGCATCGTGGGAGGCAGTGGCATGGGCTCTGTGTATCGCACCCACATGGACGGAACTGCACGAACAACCAGGACACGACATGGATCCAGCGCCCATGGACACACACACCGCTCAGTGGACATGAATAGGTCGCCTGGAGTCTGTGGGTGCTGCACCCCTCCCACCCCCGCCCCGGGAATCCCATACCAGGACCTTTGCATGGACGACAAGTGCATACAACAACAACACGACCCCAGTGACTGTGACATGTCCAGTAACCACCACAGTGCAACAACAAGTGGCACGCCGCTGCATGCACGCAAGCACATGCCCTGATGTCATCTCACATGCACGCGTGCATGAGGAACAACCGCAGCAAACCTGTCACATGGAACTGAGATGGACTGTGCCCATGATGCCAAGCGGTCTGGTAGGCTACATGTATACCGTCTGTGTCAAAGTCCGCAGCTCCGCAGCTATACGTAAATGTACATTAGCACAGCCTTGGCCAAGCAGATGTCACTCTGAAGCCCACATCCCACATGCAACAGCCAATCACATGTAACCCCACACCCTATCCCATTTGCAATCATGCTCAGTATATCCTCAACATGTATTCCGCTGCCAGTAGTGTCCACTATACTGCATCACAGAGGACAGAAGACTCAATATAATGTTTGAAACCAAAACTGTCTCCGCTGACTCATTTCACAAGTACGAATGAGAGAGGATGAGAGTATGTGAAGTACACGGCAGTCGTGACATGACCATGTAGTCCATTGGTATTGGATGTCAACGCAAATGAGTAGCACTACTGTGGAAGACACACATGTGTCGTGTGAAGTCGTATGGACGCAGTGCTCAGGTGGGTGGGTGCGACGGGTAGATGCGCACATGCCAAGTTGGAGCACGCCGTGTTGGGAGGGGTCATGAACAGTACACCACCGCTTCCCTGGGCATTGTGAGAGGACACCTGTCGGGGGGAGTGAACACGTGTGTGCACAGCAGCCGGGCACACGTACAAAGCGGTACCAGGCGCACCTCAGCCCACCCTCTGTGGACAAGCTGGATCCTGTTGTGCGCCCGCCATGCCCCTTGACAAGGCACACACAGCCCCAGTCGACCAGGTGTAACCCCAACATAGTCAATCCGCACAGGCGATACAGGGCACGGGATGGCAGTGGAGCATGGTGTGTGAGAGGTCTCCTCGCGCTCCTCCTGGTCATATCACGCAGGCAATAGAACCTCAACGTCTAGCATGGCAAAAAGTCAAATGGAAGTGTAGGGGGGACGCACCACAGCACGAGCAGCACTGACGTCACGGGAGGTGGCTCGCACCATCCCATCCATTGCCCATCATACCAACCACGCCACATGCCATTGCGACTAAGTGCAAGCGCGTGCGCCACCACCCCTGAGCCCTCCCCAGAGAGGCCAAAGAGTGAATGTGTGGGCCATCAGCCACAGACGGACGCGGCCTGGCCGCAAGGGCAGCCACAGCCACTGGGTGTCGCAGGTGGCGGATCCGGAAGGCGAAGACTGTGATGCATAGTCCATGCAGGCCGGGTCTCCATTTGGGGCACCACGCAGGTGGACGGCGTCCCGCCACACATCATACCCTGAGACAGCCCACTCGTGCAACTGGACCCACACATACACTCCTTGCCCTCTCTGGTGCGAGCTTGGGGCTGCCTGTGCAAGCGCTAGCCTCGCAGGTGAGCATGCATATTGGGGGGCGAGGGGAGGACATGAGGGCTGGGGCGAAGATGACTGTATCACTGTCAGTTAGTACAAGGGATGACCCAGATGTGGAAAGGAAGAGACGTGTCCCGTGTGTACTGCAACTAGTCGCCAATCCAACTACCCCCATGTCCGGAATGTAAGCCCGCACCTAGGCCCGCCCATCCGCCACATCGAACATACCACCAGCACGACAACCTTCCCATTCGAAACACTGACTGGGGGTGGCGACCAGTGAACAATCATGTGTAGCCTACCCACGCGTACATGTGGGCCCTCCATGATCCATGTCACCTGCGGCAAAGACATGACATGCGCAATGAGGGAAGTGAGGAGAGCTGTCCGCCCCA
The DNA here is from genome assembly GCA_963921515.1 of Calotriton arnoldi. Taxonomy (NCBI): domain Eukaryota; kingdom Metazoa; phylum Chordata; class Amphibia; order Caudata; family Salamandridae; genus Calotriton; species Calotriton arnoldi. The sequence continues at coordinate 601,452 of CAWUFW010002971.1, forward strand.
CGCACAGAAGGTGCATCAGCTCCACAGACCCAGCAGCGAGTCCAGCAGGGGTCACATGTGCAGGGGCAGCTGTGCCTGGTGTGAAGGCACATGCATATAGACAGCACATCGACCAATGTGTAGTCTGCCCACATCCACAGTCCATCATCATGCGGACATAGGAATTGAACACAGGGCAACACATCTTAGTTGGTGCACCCACTGTGACCAACAATGCGCAATCATCGACGTACCCGCCCTGTGCATGGCCCCCCACCCAACGGAGGCACATCCAGTGCCACCATCCCACACACACAAGCCTTCCACGGAACATGCTGTGTCCAATGGTCAGTACAGAGTCAGCGCCCATCTGGTGGATCCTGAACAGGAGACACATGCACACACATGCCAGCTCCCACTATGTACGTCTGCCACCTGGCACGTGCAATGTAACCTCTCACCTGTGACGTGTGACTGCAAGCACACAGCCGTCTTGGCATGGGGCTGTCAATGTGGACACCTGTCAATGTTTCGGGAGGTGTGATCCGTACAGTGCTGTACATAGGGTGCAGTGCTGACACCTACTACTGTCTCATATCCCCTCGTGCCACAGGTCCCACTTGTTTTGGCCGCTCAGCCTGTGCCCACATCGTCGTCGTCGTGTGCCATACTCATCCAGCCTCGGAAGCAGTTCCATGCTCAGCAGACACTCATGTTGCCGTGGCGTTGCCGCTTGACGAATATGCAGTCAGTCCCCATCAGCACGCCCCGCAAGTCATTGGGGCCTAGATCCCCATGTGCATGCACATGGCAGTGGTATGTCTCACTAGCCATTGCCATTGTTGGGAGACCTGTGTAAGTGTATTGTGGCCGTGCTGTCCCAGCTTGACAGCTGGGCTGTGGCTCATGTGCGTGCTCAGTCATGTCAGTGATGTGTATGCGAAATTGCTATGTGTTGTGTTGCTTTGACATGTGTCCTCTGCAATTTCCCTAGGCGGAGACCGAACATTGACCGCCCATACCAATTGCTGGTGGACATGGACGATACAGAGGTTATTAGGAAGTTTCGGCTGGACAGGCCAACCCTGCATCGACTGTGTGCCATGTTAGAACCCCATCTCCGTCCCCGCAGGGTGTATCCAACAGCATTCACCCCCACGGCTAAGGTGATGGCTGCCCTGCATTTCTTCGCCACTGGGTCATTCCAGCACACAGTGGGCAGTGGAGGAGGGATGTCCCAGCCCATGTTCAGCAAGGTGCTGAGGGATGTACTGGCAGCCATGATGCTGTACCGAAACAGGTACATCCGCTTCCCCAGGGCTCGTGAATTGGCGGCAGTGAAGGGTGCATTCTATGCCCTTGGCAGAATCCCACACGTCGTTGGAGCCATTGACTGCACACATGTTGGCCTTGTTCCACCACAGGCCACTGAGCACCTGTACCGCAACAGGAAGCACACGCACTCCCTGAATGTGCAAGTGGTGTGCCTTGCGGACATGGTGATCACCCACGTGTGTGCAAAGTTCCCAGGCTCGGCCCATGACGCACACATAATGCGCAACAGCATCTTGCCACGGCTGATGGCCAATCTGCAACAGGATCGTGGCTGTATTGTCGGTGAGTATGTGGAGTGGTGTAGCGTGCTGGTTGTGCGATGCTGTCCCCTGTCCAGTTGGAATAGCAACGGTTCTCTGTGTCCCTCACACCCAGGTGACTCTGCGTACCCGAATGGGGCATGGCTGCTCAGTCCATTGAGGAATCCTCGCACCCCAGCAGACGATCGATACAATGAGGCACATGGGAGGACCAGACGTGTGGTCGAGCGTACCTTTGGCCTCCTCAAGTCCAGGTTCAGGTGCCTGGACCGCACCGGGGGTGCACTGGCGTACTCCCCACAGAAGGTGTGCCAGATAGTGGTGGCGTGCTGCATGCTGCACAATCTGGCCATTCGGAAGCAGATCCCCCTCATTGTGGATGACGGAGATCAACCAGGGCCCCAGCCCGCAGACCAGGACAGCTCGAGTGAGGAGGACAGCGGAGAGGAGGAAGCTGGGAATGTGCGGCAGCAGCTCATCGCCCGCTACTTCACTTGACGGTGAGTGTCCATGTACGACGGCTGATGTGTCTGTATTTGTGCAGGTGTGTGTGTGCTGTGTCAGGGTGGCCTTTTGTTCACTGCGTGCTGTGTGTCAACGCTCCATGCCCAGGTTAGTATGCCACTGATGGTGGCTGTAGCATTGTGCCCTATTGCTCTGTGCGATGTGTGTACATTGCTTGTAGTTGTTGACATGTACTGTGTGATGGGTGTGTGACACACTCATTGAATGTGCTCCTGTTCTGTCTCCCACCCCTAGGTCCCTACAGGCCCTCCGGATTCCATTGCCATGCCACGCATCAGGTGCCTTTCCGCCCAAGGTGGCCGTTGTATTCCGTACAAATAAAACACAGGGCACAAACAGCAGTTAGTGAAAAAGGTGCATTTATTACAAACTGTGACATGTGATTGTGTGTAAGGTGATGACAAAAGTGGTGCGTGCTGTGACAATGAGCTGTCGGTCATGGCTGCGTGATGCTCAGGGTGTACCCACTGGTTCTATGTCCATAGTCCAACACACACATGCCATCCAGATGGCTGTGTGGAGTGGGATCGTAGTCCAAGTCAATGCAGTGGCTGGTCAAGGAAGGCTGGCGGAAGGCTGGCTGGCTGCCTCACTTGCGACTGGAGCGTGCGAAGTCCTCCCGGGAGATCTGTTTCCTCTTCGGACGGCCCCTTCCACGTTTGCGAGGGGGGTGCCTGCTTGCGACATGCTGGTGGTTGAGGTGTGCTCACTGGCTGTGGACGCAGGGGAACTGGACACTGCTGCTCGACCCTGCGCCCCGGCAGGTGGTGGCGGAGGGGAGCTGCTATCCCTGGCCGTGTCCTCACCGCCACCACCAGCTGGCCCATGAGGTCCACGAGTTGACCTATACGGGCGTCCATGGACCTCAGCACCCCCAGCACCTCCCGCGTGTCTGAAGCAGACCTGACCCATTGTTCTTGGGCCTCCTCATAGGCCCCAAGGACTCTGGCCATTTGAGGCAGGGCATGGCTCCCAGGGGAGGCTGGCGTTTCCCTGACCCTGCTCCTCCTACCAGTCCTGCTGCCACCGGCCTGCCCACTAGCCACATTGCTCACCACGGTCCTCGCTGTGGCTCCCAGGGTGGATCCAGTCGGCCGGGCCACCACCTGCGCTGGGGCTGGTGCCAGCGAAGACGTGGTGGTGGTGGCGGCGGTGGTGGTCGGTGCGGCGATGGTGGCGGTTGCGGCAGTGGTAGTGGCCGCAATGACCGTGGGTGTGGCCGCAATGACCGTGGGTGTGGCCGCAACGACAGTGGCAGCAGGGGGCTGGGACTGTTCAGCAGCCCTGGATGATGGGTTGGTGGGTAGGAGGGGTCCTGGGAGCGGGTGGGCCCTGCCACACCAGATGGGCCTGCTTGGTGGTCCGTGTCCGAAGAGGAGGTGAGATCCTCCACATCCGTGTGTCCTCGTTGGGGGCTTGTGGGCTGGCTGTGCTGGCTGCTGTCTCCATCCCCAGCATCCGGCAGTTCGTCACCTGTGGAGAGAATGAGATTTGTTATTGTGTTGCACCTGGCGAAGTATGTATTTGTCGTCTGACATTGGCAGTTCGTGCAATATCGTACATGGGTTTCCCGGAGGCGTGTGTGTGGCTGTGGCATTTGTAGTTGTGTGTGCTTGGCAATGGGACTGTGTGCTGTGCACATGTGGCATGGGACGGATTGGCCATGCCGATGGGTGTGTTGCTGTGCCCCTACTCATTGTGACTCTGGTGTATGCGGGCTCCTGGCCCATCCTGGGTCTGGTTTGTACTTTGCTTTTGGGGTTCAAATGGAACGCTTAGGAACGCATATGGCAACATGGGGGCCATGCCCCAGATTCGCATTTGGGAGGGAATATGCTTTTGGGGTTCAAATGGAACGCTTAGGAACGCATATGGCAACATGGGGGCCATGCCCCAGATTCGCATTTGGGAGGGAATATGCTTTTGGGGTTCAAATGGAACGCTTAGGAACGCATATGGCATCATGGGGGCCATGCCCCAGATTCGCATTTGGGAGGGAATATGCTTTTGGGGTACATGCTGTGAGCCATGGGTGCCGAACGTGACATGTGTTGTGGCAGCATGACAGTGCATGGTTTGAGGTGTGTGCATGCTTGACATGGCCTGCATATTTGCTGTCTGTTGTGATTACTGGACATGGCATTGGACGCATCGTTATGAGTGAGTGATGGTTGTGTGTGAAAGCCAACGTATTGCAGTTGTCCCATCTCCTTGGTGTGCGTGCTGCCCTGTGCCATGTGCATCACTGCAGTGCTCGTGGGGGGTGTGGCCCATGTTGTGTGTTGTTGCTCACAGTGTGTCGTGCGCTTCATTGACTTCTGGCACATGGTTGGTCATGGGCATGTATCTTAGCGTGACTGCTGTATGTGTGGCAGCTGTGCGGATGACATGCCTTTCATGAGACTGGGGCTGACGGATGGGATGGATGGTATGTTGTATGTGCATGGTGTGTCTGTGTGTTTGATGGGTTCAGTGGTGTTCGTGTGCATTTCTGTTGTTCCGCTCTGTTGCGTCTAGTGTTGTTTGTCTTACATAGGCGTAGTTGTGGGGTGTGTGGTTGACAGGCAGTAGGGGCTACATGGACAGGACTTCAATGGTGTTTCGGTTGTGTGTGATGAGTTGCACAGTGGCTGCCGTGTGGTACTATTTTCAGTGTGGCTTGTGTATGCAGACGTGGCTCCTTGGGTGTTGCTATGTCTGTGATGGGTCATGTGGGGTGTGAGTCTGTTGTTCATGTCCGTGTGCACATTGTTCACTTGTTCGTGACGGTGGGCGGTGCTGCGTTTCAGTCTGCTACGTGACATGTCCCATGTGTTGGTCGTGTGCCGGTCCTCATGCCTCCAGTAATCCAGCCCTGTCCAGTTTCCAACCTGCAGGTTGTTCGTGCGTGCACTGTACTGGATGCCACATGGCTCTAAGCGGGGGTGCTCCATGTTGCAGGTCTGTGGGGGTGGGGGGTGTTGTGGGTCGTGGGGGTGGCTGGACACCCACTGACACCGATTGCTGTGGACGGTGATGTCTGCCTTTCGGCTGTCGTTGTGCACTGCGGTGGCTGACACGTGGCTGTGGGGTGTGGGGGATGCTCCTCCTTGCTGTGCTGTGGGACTAGGGGCCTGGTGTGTGTTGTACTTGGGCTGTCCACCGTCCCACCCACTGCACTTTGTGTTCCTGCCACTTACCTGTTACTTGTCGGTTTGTGCAGCTGTGGCGGACACATGGGTGTGGTGGGTGCTCGTTGTGGCGCTTCTGGCATATTTGGGGACCTGTTGGTGGTTACGTGGCTGGCTGAATGTACACATGTCCCCACGCATCTTACAGTTGTTCTGTTTGGGCTGTGTGTGGTGGTGTCTGTTGCATGTGTGTGTCGTGTATTGTGTGCTGGACATGGGGGTGTTTGTCCCTGGGAGCTGTGGCATGGTGGTAGTGCATGTGAGTACATAGCGGTGTGCTGGTATACATTAGTTTGTACTTACCAGCCTCCACTCCCCCTGCTAATCCGGCGAGGATCTCGGGATGTATGATGACTCGCACCTTCTCCTCCCACGCTTTGAAGGTCTTGAAGAGCGCGGGATTCCCTCCGCCAGTGACGGCAGCCAGCTCTCTGTTTTTGCCCTCCTTCTTCTTGACCAGGCTCTTGACGTCATTCCACCGTTTGTTAATTTCTCCTCTGTTCCTGGGCAGGGTCCCGACTGCATTGACCTGGTCTACGATCCGGTTCCACATTCTGTTTCTGGTGGCTAGTGGTGTGTGTTGGACCATGTTCCCATAGATTTGTGGGTGCACCTTGATGATCTCGTCGACCATGACCGTCAGCTCAATGGGCGTGAACTTGGGCATTCTTTGTGGTGCCATGGTGTTTGTGGTGCTGGTGCGGTGTGTGTTGTGTAATGTGCAGGGGGTTTGTGGTGCCGGTGTTTGGTGGTGGTGGTGGTGGTGGTGGTTGTGATGTGTGCGTTTCTGTGGTGTGCTGCTGTCCTTGCTGTGTCACTGTGTCCTCTCCTCTCTGGTTTGCAATGTAGCAAGGGGTTGTGGTCTGTGGGAGTGCTGCTTTTGTACTTACCTATGTGGGTGTGTCCTCATATTCTGTTGTTTTCAGGTGTGTTGTGTCTGGGGTTCTGGCCTTTGTATTTTTTGTTTGTCCGGGGGGGTGTTTTCGGGATATGTACTGTGCTTGTGTATTTGTGCGTGCCTTGCTGTGTGGACTTGTTGGCCATGTTGTGTGCTATTGGTTTTGTGTGCTGATGGTTTCTGTGCAGGTACGTGGGCGCCATGGCTTCTGCCGTGTCGATTCTCATCGGCGTTGTTTGCGCTGGCGGGCGGTATATTTGTTGTTTTCCGCGCTCATGTCGGTGCGATCGTAATTTCACGTGCGGTGTGTCGGCCGTGAGGGCGGGCGGTTTTGTGTTGTCGTGCGTGTTTCCGTCCGTGGCGGGCGGTTTGTCTCCGACTCGGACGTTGGCGGGCGGTATTTTGTGTGCTTTTTCCGCCAATGGCGGTATTCGGTTTGTGTAATCGTAATGGCGTGGTCGGTGTTCAGGCGGTGTGTGCGGGCGGATTTTTGCCGCTTCCATGCCTGGCGGAATTATTTACGCCGGGTATCGTAATGTGCCCCTAAGTGTTTTAATATGTTATTTGTAATGTATTAAAAAAATATTTTTTTATATTTTAAATAATTTAAAATGCAAAGGAAATTTTAAATATAATTTTAGGAGCGGGATGTTGGGTTTATAGGGGATAAGGGTGGGGAGTGTTTTAAAAATATTTATTTAAAAATAAATATTATGTAAATTTTTACAAATTCATAATTTATTTATCAAAAATAGAAAATGTATATTTGAATGTAAATTTGATAATTAATTTTAGCAGTAGGATGTTGGGTTTATAGGGGATAAGGGTGGGAAGTGTTTTAAAAATATTTATTTAAAAATAATTATTATGTAAATTTTTTACAAATTTATAATTTATTTATAAAAAATAGGAAATTTATTTTTAAATTTAAATTTGATAATTAATTTTAGGAGCGGGATGTTGGGTTTATAGGGGATAAGGGTAGGGAGTGTTTTAAAAATATTTTTTTTAAATTAAATATTATGTAAATATTTTCAAATTTATACTTTATTTATAAAAAATAGAAAATTTATATTTAAATTTGATAATTAATTTTAGGAGCGGGATTTTGGGTTTATAGGGGATAAGGGTGGGGAGTGTTTTAAAAATATTTTTTTAAATTAAATATTATGTAAATTTTTTCAAATTTATAATTTATTTATAAAAAATAGAAAATGTATATTTAAATTTAAATTTGATAATTAATTTTAGGAGTGGGACGTTGGGTTTGTAGGGGATAAGGGTGGGGAGTATTTTATAAATATATATTTTATATTAAATATTTTAAAAAATATTAAAATAATTGAGAATTTATTTATTAAAACAAAAAGTAATATTTAAAATTTAAATAGAAATTTATTTTTAGTAGTGAATTTTTCGTTTTATAGGGTATAAGGGTGGGTAGTTTTAACAAAAATTAATATTTTTAAATAAATATAATGACCATTTTTAATAAATTTTGAAATAATTAAAAAATAAAACATTTTTTAAATGTAAATTAAATTTTATTTTTAGGAGTGGGATGTTGAGTTTATAGGTGATGATGGTGGGGAGTGTGTTAAAAATATATAATTAAAACTAAATATTAATAATATATTTAAAGATTTATAAAAAATTTAAAACATTTATAAATATATGGAAAATTGAAATTGAAATTGAAATATTTTGGAGCAGTGGCTTGTTTTGTTTATATGGGATAATGTTGGGTAGTGTTTTAAAAATATATATTTTAAATTAAATATTATCAAAGTTTAGAATACATTTGGATTTTTTTTTTAAATAAAATAAAATATTGAAATATAAATTTGATAAATATGTTTATGAGTGAGTTGTTGGGTTTTTAGGGGATAAGGGTGGTGAGTGTATTAAAAATTATATATTGATAATTAAATCTTATTAAAAAATATGAAAATTTTAGATTTTATTGAAAAATAAATAGATTTATAGAATTATAAATTTGAAATTTATTTTTAGTAGTGTGTTTTTGGGCTTATAAGGTATAATGTTTGGGAGTTATTATGAAAAAATATTTTTGTGGGATGTAATTGGTAATGTTTAGTTATTAGTATATAGTTTATTTACATTTATATTGCAGTGTGAATAGTTAATTATTTATGTTTACTGTCCAGCACCTACTCTAATTTAATATAGACTGGAGTGGGAATAGTAAATTATTTATGTTTAGTGTCCAGCACCTACTCTAATTTAATATAGACTGGAGTGGGAATAGTAAATTATTTAGGTTTACTGTTAAGCACCTACCCCAATTTAATATAGACTGGAGTGGGAATAGTAAATTATTTATGTTTAGTGTCCAGCACCTACTCTAATTTAATATAGACTGGAGTGGGAATAGTAAATTATTTTGGTTTACTGTTAAGCACCTACCCCAATTTAATATAGACTGGAGTGGGAATAGTAAATTATTTATGTTTAGTGTCCAGCACCTACTCTAATTTAATATAGACTGGAGTGGGAATAGTAAATTATTTAGGTTTACTGTTAAGCACCTACCCCAATTTAATATAGACTGGAGTGGGAATAGTAAATTATTTATGTTTAGTGTCCAGCACCTACTCTAATTTAATGTAGACTGGATTGGGAATAGTAAATTATTTAGGTGTACTGTTAAGCACCTACCCCAATTTAATATAGACTGGAGTGGGAATAGTAAATTATTCATGTTTAGTGTCCAGCACCTACTCTAATTGAGGGGCCGATTCCGATCTCGGTCGGAGGCGCACCTAACACCATTCGGTCGGGAAAAAAGCCATGCGAATGCCTGTTTCCCGACCGATCAGCACATTATTCAGAACGAGCAAGTACGATGCGCACAACAGCATAGATTCCGACCCAGTCATACTCACCCAATACAGGTCCTGTTCCCCGACCGAGCCGGATCCGGAAACGCAGAATCGAGTCGCACGGAAGCCAAAATGCAGCCCCGTCTGGCCGGACAAGTACGATGTGCTTCCCGTACGCGCCGAACCCGTCGCTACGCACGGCACGTCAAAGCATCCGGGAGAGGCGCACATAAGCTCCGATTCGCGCCACAACACGATCCAAGGCTACGAGACGGACACGCCAGCGACGAGGACGAGGCGAAGCAACGAGAAAGACGAACGAGACGAACCAACCATGAATCCCATCGTTCCGATCCTACCAATATTCTACATCTACTACCGGAACAGGCACGGACGCGTACGGGGCAGAAGGTAAGTCAGACACCAACCACAAAAACAAACTACACGTACCCGACATATCACACACACACAGAGGGATGCAGAAATTACTTACACCAGCAACAGCAGCACCATAGGGGCGGGATGGCCATCACCAATGACACATATACACATAGGGGCCCGGATGCCCACCACCACTACCATATCTACCCAGGGGGTGTCAGATGCCTACCACTACTACCACCTCTACCCAGGGGGTGTCAGATGCCTAACACTACTACCACCTCTACCCAGGGGGTGCCAGACGCCTACCACTACTACCACCCTTACCCAGGGTGTGCCAGATGCCTACCACTACTACCATCTCTACCCAGGGGGTGTCAGATGCCTACCACTACTACCACCCTTACCCAGGGGGTGCCAGATGCCTACCACTACTACCATCTCTACCCAGGGGTGTATCAGATGCCTACCACTACTACCACCCTTACCCAGGGGGTGCCAGATGCCTACCACTACTACCACCTCTACCCATGGGGGGCTGGATGCCTGTCACTACTACCACCCTTACCCAGGGGCTGCCAGATGCCTACCACTACTACAACCCCTACCCAGGGGGTGCCAGATGCCTACCACTACTACCACCCTTACCCAGGGGTGCCAGATGCCTACCACTACTACCACCTCTACCCATGGGGGCTGGATGCCTGTCACTACTACCACCCTTACCCAGAGGCTGCCAGATGCCTACCACTACTACCACCCCTACCCAGGGGGTGCCAGATGCCTACCACTACTACCACCCTTACCCAGGGGTGCCAGATGCCTACCACTACTACCATCTCTACCCAGGGGTGCCAGATGCCTACCACTACTACCACCTATACCCATGGGGGCTGGATGCCTGTCACTACTACCACCCTTACCCAGGGGTGCCAGATGCCTACCACTACTACCACCTCTACCCAGGGGTGCCAGATGCCTACCACTACTACCACCTCTACCCATGGGGGGCTGGATGCCTGTCACTACTACCACCCTTACCCAGGGGTGCCAGATGCCTACCACTACTACCACCTCTACCCATGGGGGCTGGATGCCTGTCACTACTACCACCCTTACCCAGGGGTGCCAGATGCCTACCACTACTACCACCTCTACCCATGGGGGGCTGGATGCCTGTCACTACTACCACCCTTACCCAGGGGGTGCCAGATGCCTACCACTACTACCACCCCTACCCAGGGGTGCCAGATGCCTACCACTACTACCACCTCTACCCATGGGGGCTGGATGCCTACCACTACTACCACCTCTACCCAGGGGGTGCCAGATGCCTACCACTACTACCACCCTTACCCAGGGGGTGCCAGATGCCTACCACTAATACCATCTCTACCCAGGGGGTGCCAGATGCCTACCACTACTACCACCCTTATCCAGGTGTGCCAGATGCCTACCACTACTACCATCTCTACCCAGGGGTTGTCAGATGCCTACCACTACTACCACCCTTACCCAGGGGTGCCAGATGCCTACCACTACTACCACCCTTACCCAGGGGTGCCAGATGCCTACCACTACTACCATCTCTACCCAGGGGTGTCAGATGCCTACCACTACTACCACCCTTACCCAGGGGGTGCCAGATGCCTACCACTTCTACCACCTCTACCCATGGGGGGCTGGATGCCTGTCACTACTACCACCCTTACCCAGGGGTGCCAGATGCCTACCACTACTACCACCCCTACCCAGGGGTGCCAGATGCCTACCACTACTACCACCCTTACCCAGGGGGTGCCAGATGCCTACCACTACTACCACCTCTACCCATGGGGGGCTGGATGCCTGTCACTACTACCACCCTTACCCAGGGGTGCCAGATGCCTACCACTACTACCACCCCTACCCAGGGGGTGCCAGATGCCTACCACTACTACCACCCTTACCCAGGGGTGCCAGATGCCTACCACTACTACCATCTCTACCCAGGGGTGCCAGATGCCTACCACTACTACCACCTCTACCCAGGGGTGCCAGATGCCTACCACTACTACCACCTCTACCCATGGGGGGCTGGATGCCTGTCACTACTACCACCCTTACCCAGGGGTGCCAGATGCCTACCACTACTACCACCTCTACCCATGGGGGGCTGGATGCCTGTCACTACTACCACCCTTACCCAGGGGGTGGTAGATGCCTACCACTACTACCACCTCTACCCATGGGGGGCTGGATGCCTGTCACTACTACCACCCTTACCCAGGGGGTGCCAGATGCCTACCACTACTACCACCCCTACCCAGGGGGTGCCAGATGTCTACCACTACTACCACCTCTACCCATGGGGGGCTGGATGCCTACCACTACTACCACCTCTACCCAGGGGGTGCCAGATGCCTACCACTACTACCACCCTTACCCAGGGGGTGCCAGATGCCTACCACTACTACCATCTCTACCCAGGGGTGCCAGATGCCTACCACTACTACCACCCTTACCCAGGGGGTGCCAGATGCCTACCACTACTACCATCTCTACCCAGGGGGTGTCAGATGCCTACCACTACTACCACCTCTACCCAGGGGGTGCCAGATGCCTACCACTACTACCACCCCTACCCAGGGGGTGCCAGATGCCTACCACTACTACCACCCTTACCCAGGGGGTGCCAGATGCCTACCACTACTACCACCTCTACCCATGGGGGGCTGGATGCCTGTCACTACTACCACCCTTACCCAGGGGGTGGTAGATACCTACCACTACTACCACCTCTACCCATGTGGGGCTGGATGCCTGTCACTACTACCACCCTTACCCAGGGGGTGCCAGATGCCTACCACTACTACCACCCCTACCCAGGGGGTGCCAGATGCCTACCACTACTACCACCTCTACCCATGGGGAGCTGGATGCCTACCACTACTACCACCTCTACCCAGGGGTGCCAGATGCCAACCACTACTACCACCCTTACCCAGGGGTGCCAGATGCCTACCACTACTACCATCTCTACCCAGGGGTGCCAGATGCCTACCACTACTACCACCCTTACCCAGGGGTGCCAGATGCCTACCACTACTACCATCTCTACCCAGGGGGTGTCAGATGCCTACCACTACTACCACCTCTACACAGGGGGTGCCAGATGCCTACCACTACTACCACCCCTACCCAGGGGTGCCAGATGCCTACCACTACTACCACCCTTACCCAGGGGGTGCCAGATGCCTACCACTACTACCATCTCTACCCAGGGGTGCCAGATGCCTACCACTACTACCACCCCTACCCAGGGGGTGCCAAATGCCTACCACTACTACCACCTCTACCCATGGGGGGCTGGATGCCTACCACTACTAGCACCTCTACCCAGGGGGTGCCAGATGCCTACCACTACTACCACCCTTACCCAGGGGGTGCCAGATGCCTACCACTACTACCATCTCTACCCAGGGGGTGCCAGATGTCTACCACTACTACCACCCTTACCCAGGGGGTGCCAGATGCCTACCACTACTACCATCTCTACCCAGGGGGTGTCAGATGCCTACCACTACTACCACCTCTACCCAGGGGGTGCCAGATGCCTACCACTACCACCACCCCTACCCAGGGGGTGCCAGATGCCTATCACTACTACCACCCTTACCCAGGGGGTGCCAGATGCCTACCACTACTACCCAGGGGTTGCCAGATGCCTACCACTACTACCACCCCTACCCAGGGGGTGCCAGATGCCTACCACTACTACCACCTCTACCCATGGGGGGCTGGATGCCTACCACCAACAACACCCCCACTCACAGGATGGCTAATACATGACACAACAAGCACACACCAACATAAAGAATGCAACATAAAGACATCCCCCCCAACATCATGACAAGCGTGTGTAGACTGTGTCAAATGCCTACTACACTGAACATGACTTTGAACCTACAATGTGACCCCCTATCACATGTGCCAAACATAAATGTGTGTGGCCCCCACAATGCAAGCAGGCCATGACCATTGTGGCAATGGGGTCCAAAACCCCATCATCACAGTGACCAAAATTTAAGTGTGGGGTCCATAGCTGAAGCACATCTTGAACATTGTGGCAATGGGGTCCAAACCCCCATCATCACAGTGACCAAAATGTAAGTGCGGGGTCCATAGCTGAAGCACATCTTGAACATTGTGGCAATGGGTTCCAAACCCCCATCATCACAGTGACCAAAATGTAAGTGTGGGGTCCATAGCTGAAGCACATTTTGAACATTGTGGCAATGAGGTCCAAACCCCCATCATCACAGTGACCAAAATGTAAGTGTGGGGTCCATAGCTGAAGCACATTTTGAACATTGTGGCAATGGGGTCCAAACCCCCATCATCACAGTGACCAGAATGTAAGTGTTGACAAAGAAAAAGCTGCAACTGCCAAACTGCATGGATGATTCCTGGTCACAGAACAACAAACACATCAGTGGCAAAGTAGTGCTTGTGTCCCATAGCAACATAGATTGGGGGAGGCAAACAGTGCAGTGCAAATAAGACATACCTTTGGCCATGTGCAGACAAACATCACCCATGGGGGCTGACACTGTCAACATTCATCAATGACACAATGACAGAAGTGACCATCAGAATGCAGACCCACATATTTGCACCAATGGGCACACAAATGCAGATACCCTGTGGAGACTGTAGATGTGAGGTGAACAGATACCATACCATGGCAGCAATGGGACACACAAACAATGATCATTGTGCTGACTGATGACCTAGGAGTCCCAGGGACAGCAGGGGAAACACACCAAACAACATACAGCCAATGGCACACTAAAGATATGCCAATGCAGTGGTGCAGATGCACAAACACAAACAGGCAGACCCACACTGCACATCAAACACAACAGGTGAGGGGGGTACCAGTGTCCCCAGGCAACCACACAACACATGAGGAGGCCTGAATACCAATTACACAGATGTGCATACAGTGCCACACAAAGGCAACTCATGGATCCAAATCCCCTATGTGGGCAATCAGGCATTGTCAGATGAGAGGGAGCACAAATCACACATGTCACACAAGCATGTAGGAACAGCAACTGACACAACAAGACACAGAGACACCACAGCACTACCCCCAGGGCCCCCACAATGTGGTGAGCCTGGGCTGCATTACAATCCCACTCTGATGACAAAGCTAGATGTCGTTCACACTGTGAACCACAGTCATGTGTCCTGAGCAACAAACTACCATCACACCTACACAAGCACAAATCAATCAGCACGGGCAGTAAGCCAAGGCCAACATGGAGGCAGGGGACTAGCCGGGCAACAACTCTCATCTGCACACACTCAACACCACACACCTCGACCTCCAACAATGTGCAGCAGTGAAGCTCACATGCACTGGTGACATTGCACATGCACCCATGACAATCCCAGGGGGTGGTGGGAACCAAGGTGCAGAAACACATCACACATGGCCACTCAACAAGACTCCTGAATGTCTGACACACTGCACACTACGCTGTACATGGACATGACGGCAATACCACACCAACCAATGGGATCCCAGCCACAGTCACACACCAATGAAGAAGCCAAGGTCACCCACAAAGAACACACATAGACAACTACCAACATTGCAGCCCTGACCCTGAGGAGTGCCAGCAGTCACACACACAACGTGTCACAACCAATGAAAGCTAACACAAACCGGAAATCACATGACAGGTGTAAACAACAAGTGCCAAGGGGAATCCTGACTGTGACCCATCAGCGTCTGCCCACAAACTCAGCCCTGACAGCAAACACACCTATGGGTGACACCCTGATGACCAGTAATGTGCCATGCACCCACATCACAGAGAACCCAGGGAGAAGACTTTGGAGGAACATAGGTCAACTCAGCAAGCATCACAAACAGGAACATCACTAGGGATCCCAGCATGCACAGCAAAATGGAAGTGAACACACAGACATGCTCATACAACACACACCTTGGGCGCAGGCGATGTCACAGGAGTACACACTGCCATGAGGGGACTCCACTCCTGTGTGAGGAAAGCTGTGCCATATGTCGCATCAGTAGGGTTCCATCATGTCAGCAGAACACTTGGTCACACAGTCAACAATTAGCACCAAATGAAGGCTCCCGTCACATCAGCCTGGTCATGGGAGTGTCAACGAAATCATCAGCACAGATCCAACACACATGTATAGCAAGTTCCACTGACAACGCAGATGAGTCCTTCCCCATTGATGCCCAAACCTGCATGTCCAGTGGAGATGGCCACACGGTCAGGGAAGTAGACTAATTGAACAATGGCAAGCACAACAGATGTGCAGGGGTGGAAGCCACAGATGTGACATTGCTAATGTAAGTAGGAAATCCCATTGCCAAATATTGAAAACATGACACCCTCAGATGCTGCTAAGGATGACATGGATACACCACAGGATAGGACACAGTCCCCCTGAACCACATGGGTTCCGGCACAGTAACACTTCATTTTCATGAGACCAAATATCACCATCACTGCAGCAAGGGCATGGTTAGCATCATCAACATCATGTACATCAGAAGCAAAAGCACTAGAGAACAGAAAGTTGCTTTATTCAGCATATGTGTGTTCGAAACTTGAAGTCATTTAAAAAATAAACAAAGGCCAATGGCCAGTCCATCATGAAAGTCAAAACAGGGTGACAGTGGCAGATGTCACCCTACGCATGCCTGCACTGATAAAAACCAGGGACAATCCCCTAGGAGGGGCATACGGGGGGGCAGGCCAGGCACCGCAGGGACAGGATCAGGGCTCACCAGGAGGAGGCAGGGAAGGGGTGGTGGTTGCTGGAGAGCCACTGACAACTGCAGTGGAGGTGTCTGACATGGTGTGTGCCAGCACAACTGGGGGGCATGACTCAGATGGTGTGGGTGCCGGCACGACTGCAGTGGACCGTGCAGATGGAGTGGACAGGTTCGCCACTGCAGTGCCCAAGTCAGACAGGGTGGTAGTGGACTCCACTGCAGTGCCTACCTCCAGGGGAGGAGAATGGGGATCAGGTAAGGTGGGCAGGACAGAGGGGAGGACACCCTCACCACACCAGTGGCACAGACAAGCGCAGCGGGGGTGTGGGGCCGGAAGAGCAAGTGGCAGGGGGAGAAGGCCTGATCCTTTTGGGGATGGTGTATCTGTGGGTGGGGGAACCTGGGGCAGGGTGTGGTGGGGGCACCTGTGGAGTGGGGGCCTGAGGGATGGAGGAAGGAGACTTGGTGCCTGAGCTGCAGGGCGGCGGCGGGGTCTTGCTCTTCCGGGTCCGGGGGGACTTGCGGGTGGGGGCGTCAGTCGGTCTGCGCCTGGGGGAGGGTGTCCGGGGGCGAGGGGCACTCCGCTCCGTGTGGGTGGGCTTCCTCTTCCCCCTGAATGCTGTATCAGCTGGATCAGAGGGGAAGAGGCCGAGGTCACTGAGGAAGAGCCGCTGTGTCTTTGGGGTTGCAGGTGAGGCAAGGGAGGGGGCTTTGGAGGGAGAGGCAACTGAGGACTGCGCAGTGCTCGTGGATGCGTGTGTGTGTGCCTGGGCCCCATCCCCTGTGAGTGTGGTTTCAGTCCCCTGACTGTGCATGCGTGTGCGTCTTGTTTGTGGCGTGTGTGTCTGTGTGCTGCACGTGTCTGTGCTGGTGTGTGCCTGTGCCGGTGTGTGTGTGCTTGGGACAGGTAAGGTGCTGGGGAGTGTGGATGGGGCAGAGGCAGGAGGGGTGAGGGACTGTCGGAGGAGGGACACTGCTGCCGTCAGGGAGGAGTCCATGGACCTATTGCCCCTCTGTAGGGCAGACATGCCCGATGAGATGCCCTCCATGAACGACACCAGCTGAGTCAACAGAGTGGTGTGGCATGGAGGACACTCAGCATCGCTGTCTGCCCTACATGGAGCTGGCGAAGGAGGTACACAGACTCCTCACTCAGGGCAGCAGGGGACACAGGGGCAGGGGGTGCGGTGCCTGGCCCGAAGGAGACATGCTCCCGAACATGGGAGCCTCCACGGACCTCAGGAATGGGAGCCAATGGGAGGGCGGTGGTGGTGGTGGTGGTGGCGGGGACAGCAACACTAGCTGGGGTGTGGTGGCTGCTGACACCCGCCTCCATAAGGGAGTCATCCTCCGAGCTGCTGTGGTCCTCAGCTGAGGTGGATGGTGCTGAGGACTCCTCGGTGTGGCTCCCCTCGCCCTCCGTGCCACTGGGTCCCTCCGACCACTCCTCGGCTGCGGACCCAGTCTGGCTCTGTGGCTCCTCCTGGTCCGTGGAGCTGTCCCCTCCTGTGGCCGTGGATGTATCTGCAATCAATAGGGAAACAGACAGACATCAGTCACCTGCACCGAACGCACACACCACAGTAAGTACAGCACATTACAGAGCAAGCCCTGGCATCCTTAGTTGAACATTGCTAAAAGTGCCCAAACAGAACAGGAGAAGCCAATTGTCAGTCTGATGGTCAACCATGGCACTCACATCCCACCTGGCCTTGCACCCATCTGTCTGGTGTCTGTTGGATGGCAATACCCCAGTGTGGACACATGCACCACCTACACAGTAGTTGGACAGTGCAGAGAACCCGGTGAAGCATGTGAACATGCACACATCACAACTCTTGCCACTGAGTCAGTACAGGTGTCCGGATGAAAGGGATGCCCAGAGTCAAATAGGAAATGCATGTGATGCATACCAGCGACAGACACCATGATGCACCCATGTCCTGATAGCCATTGCCACAATGGTGTGCATGTAGCACATGTCACTCCCCTGCAGGATCACTAATAGGAAGTCACATGCCATGGCACAGGCATGCCTGCTAAGTCATACATCACTGTCTCCAGTCACATGGGCAGGGCAGCCAGACAACAACACTCTGCACTGTGTCACAATAGTAGGTCATGGGGAATGCAAGTCCTGGAGCTGAACAAGTGCACATGTACATCCCCCACACACCACATCATCTGAACCCTTATCTGTCCAGGTCATACCGATTGGACATATGGGAGACCTGTAACACTACCCTCTGAACCTGAGCACCTCACAATCTGCTGTGAATGGGAAACAGCTGCCTGAACTTCACATTCGCATACCCCAGTCTGCACGGTCAGGTGATCAAACACCTATGTGTCACACAAGTATCGTCTCCTATGGTCACATCTCCGGTGGCATGCTGAGCCCCAACCGAGAAACACCCCAGCAGACCTGACAACGAAGCCACAGCACACTGACACAGAGGCAGACACCTGAGGGGACAAATCACTGAGCACAATGTGTCAGCTGATACACGGGAGTGGGAGTACAGAGTGTATTGTATGGCCTGGAGTAGGCATGACTGTCCTGCCCCACATGAATGAGGGATGAGCCCTGGACAGTAGGCAGCTGGCTAAGTATGTGTGACACACATAATGTACACACTCCTGGGGCCCAAACATTGTTCCCACCCGCAGCATGGGTGTGTGCCAGATACCCCAGGCACATGTGGTGGATCAGCTCTGCAATTGGACCACATATCAAAGTAACACGCAGATTACATGTCAGAACACAGGCATTGTGTAAGCAATGGACCTACCCATGATGCCCACCACAGGGTTAGGGAAACAGATGCTGTCCCCCACCTTGAGTCAAGCAAACTGCAAGGACACAGTACCCAAGTGACACAATTCCCTGACTGTAAGGTCCGCACCAGGGCATCAGATGAGGAGTGGGCAGTGCACAATAGAGGGACATGGGTCCTGGACCACATGACTGATGTACTGTGGAAGTTTAACCAGGCCAGAGGAGGGCACATAGCATGGCAGACATAGTTCACAATGCAGTCATGGACTCACCCCCTCCTTGCTGCTCTCTGGCCTTCAGCTGCCCATCCAGATCAGGGAAGACCACCGCCAGGATCCTGAGCATGTGGGGGGTCAGGGTCCGGTGTCCGCCCCTCCTGCGAGGAGGCGACAGCTTCAGCTGGACCCGTGCGATCCTCCGGGTCCAGCCCCGAAGGTCCTGCCACCTCTTCTGGCAGTTGCGGATCCGGTGCTTGTAGACCCCCACGGATCTCACTGCCCGGACGATGGTCAGCCATATCTGCTGCTTCTGGTGGGCATCAACCTGTGAGGATGACAAAGTGAGAATGCCATTACTACACATGCAACATATCCGTGCATTACACAGTTGGATATACATGTCTCAATCACAGGGGCCCATGATGTACACAGGCAGCGCAACGATGGCCATGGACAGTATGCCAGCAGTTACTACATGGTATCATTGCCTGGGAAGTAAAACCTTGTTTAAATGCACTATCACTGCACTATACCTGTCCAGTGCATGTAACTACACACTATGGGGGGTGACAACTACTCAGTGAGCCTGCTAGCCAGTGGCGTGCAGACTGTTAGCCTTGCTAGTCAGACAACATGCACATTTAGAAAGGCAGTGGACAGAACACTCACCTGCTCCCCTGCTTTCCCATACAGCTTGCTGTACTGTGGAAGGAGGTTGTCCAGCAGGGCCTGGTTCTCCTCAGTGCTGAAGGTTGGGGCTCTCTCCACAGTACGTGCCATTGCAGGGTCCAGAAGGTGCAGATACAGCAGCAGTGTAGTGGCAGATGTCGTCCTGGAGTATGTAGTGCAGGCAAGTGAGCTCTCAGGGGAACAGCCAGCATTATATGTGTGCTGCAGAGGCAGATACTGTCCCATGTGTCCAAAGTGATAGGTCCAAGTCGTTTGCATCTTCTGAATCTGGCCAATCCATGGAATTGCACCACTTACACACGCCCACAGCATCCTTCAAAAGTTCAACTTCATGACACCCATGAATTTGCAACATTGTTGTGGGTGACCAACTGAATTTACAGCATCAGACTCGTTCAAAATTTGAAAACGCGTCCGTTGCCAGGCCAGGCCATAGCCAATGGGTGCGCACCGATCGGTCCATTGCTGTTCAACGCGTACCTAGGATACAATGCATACCCGCACACATTGAATGCAATGGGCCGGCCGGGCACACCGATCGGTCCATTGCTGTTCAACGCGTACCCAGGATACAACGCGTAGCCGCACACATTGAATGCAATGGGCCGGCCGGGCACACCGATCGGTCCATTGCTGTTCAACGCGTACCCAGGATACAACGCGTACCCGCACACATTGAATGCAATGGGCCGGCCGGGCACACCGATCGGTCCATTGCTGTTCAACGCGTACCCAGGATACAACGCGTACCCGCACACATTGAATGCAATGGGCCGGCCGGGCACACCGATCGGTCCATTGCTGTTCAACGCGTACCTAGGATACAACGCGTACCCGCACACATTGAATGCAATGGGCCGGCCGGGCACACCGATCGGATCCATTGCTGTACAACGCGTACCCAGGATACAACGCGTACCCGCACACATTGAATGCAATGGGCCGGCCGGGCACACCGATCGGTCCATTGCTGTACAACGCGTACCCAGGATACAACGCGTACCCGCACACATTGAATGCAATGGGCCGGCCGGGCACACCGATCGGTCCATTGCTGTTCAACGCATACCTAGGATACAACGCGTACCTGCACACATTGAATGCAATGGGCCGGCCGGGCACACCGATCGGTCCATTGCTGTTCAACGCGTACCTAGGATACAACGCGTACCCGCACACATTGAATGCAATGGGCCGGCCGGGCACACCGATCGGTCCATTGCTGTTCAACGCTATTGCGAATACAACGCGTACCAGCACACATTGAATGCAATGGCCAATGTGTGCGCACTGATCGGTCCATTGCTGTCCAACGCGTATTGCGAATACAACGCGTACCAGCTCACATTGAATGCAATGGCCAATGTGTGCGCACCGATCGGTCCATTGCTGTCCAACGCGTATTGCGAATACAACGCGTACCAGCACACATTGAATGCAATGGCCAATGTGTGCACACCGATCGGTCCATTGCTGTCCAACGCGTATTGCGAATACAACGCGTACCAGCTCACATTGAATGCAATGGCCAATGTGTGCGCACCGATCGGTCCATTGCTGTCCAACGCGTATTGCGAATACAACGCGTACCAGCACACATTGAATGCAATGGCCAATGTGTGAGCACCGATCGGTCCATTGCTGTCCAACGCGTATTGCGAATACAACGCGTACCAGCTCACATTGAATGCAATGGCCAATGTGTGCGCACCGATCGGTCCATTGCTGTCCAACGCGTATTGCAAATACAACGCGTACCAGCACACATTGAATGCAATGGCCAATGTGTGCGCACCGATTGGTCCATTGCTGTCCAACGCGTCCCTGTACAAGTCACTGGCATATGTCACCATGCCTGTCACAGGTGAACATATGCCAGCCACATATACTTCCCAGGGAGTGAGGGGCACACCTACAACACCACAGCCTGTCCAAACTGTATCCTAAGGCATGTAAGGCTGCATTACCTATTCCGTGTATGGGGGTGAACATGTTGTTCTGTGGGTGTCACTTGGGGGCAGCCACCCCCAGGCTGTGCACGTGTTCATGGGGACAGAATCCTTGGTGTTTCGTGTACATGACCACTGTGATGTGCAACTGTTCATATCTGAGCATGTGGCATGGTCACATTTCACGGTGGTGTATGTGTATGTCATGTCACATACCCCCTGAGTCCCATGTGGGATGGTATGTTTAACCCAGGGTGACCCATTGGCACAATAGTGATGGTCCTCCACAGTCTGTGTGCATGTTGTGTTTACAATGTCTCTGATTTCATGTGCACAATGGGAGACAGTCTCCACATCCACCTTGTTT
The DNA here is from genome assembly GCA_963921515.1 of Calotriton arnoldi. Taxonomy (NCBI): domain Eukaryota; kingdom Metazoa; phylum Chordata; class Amphibia; order Caudata; family Salamandridae; genus Calotriton; species Calotriton arnoldi. Next base: position 623,654 of record CAWUFW010002971.1, read on the forward strand.
GTGCATGGACTTTGATGTTGTGCGTGTGTGTGTCACAGACGTCCATGTCTGTCCTGCCGAGGCAACAGGGACCACTACCTGTGGGGGTCATGGTTGTTTTGCTGTGGTGTATACATGATACACCATGTCATGCCAGTGTCCATGTGGCAATACAGGGTCCCTGGGAATCTACCTGTTGTTGAGCTGTGATGCCTGGGGCACATCTGTCCTCACATGTCACTGTGGGGTGTGTTTGTAACGTGGCAGCAGGAGATGGGAACTGGGACACGGCCTCATGATATCCAATGGCACAACCTGGGACTTATTGATGCCACTTGTTGAACTGTGATGTTAGATGTTGGCCATGTATGTGCCATACATGTCCTTACAGAACTGCACACATCATGTACTTGTGCCTCATAATGATATATCATGTGATATTGAGTGTGTTCAATGCCACATATGTGGGGTGACTGACAATCTTGCTTTCTTCACCTATGCACTGCAGGGCACCAGCTGTCCTTAGACCATTCCCAGACCTGGCAACGATGGTGGAACGGGACAGCATCCGACGGTACCACTTCACCAGGCAGCTGATTGAGGATTTGGCAGTGCGCTTGGCACCACATTTGCAACCTGGCCGGCCGTACCCTACAGCGCTGACCCCCAAGGTGAAGGTGATGGCAGCCCTACACTTCTTTGCCACCGGTACCTTTCAACACACTGTGGCGACTGCTGGTGGGATGTCACAGACCATGTTCAGCCGTGTGCTCCGCGATGTTTTGGAGGCTATGTTGATATACCTGAACCAGTACATCTATTTCCCTAGACTCCAACAACTCACTGGCGTGAAGAGTGACTTCTATGCCCTGGGGAGGATGCCGCATGTCATTGGCTCCATTGATGGGACACATGTGGCTTTGGTACCACCAAAGGCCCAAGAGCAGGCATACAGGAACCGCAAACACTACCACTCGGTCAATGCACTGGTGGTCTGTCTTGCAGATATGAGCATCTCACATGTGTGTGCCCGTTTCCCTGGTTCTGCACACGATGCCTACATGATGAGGAGTAGTCGCATCCTGAGGATGATGTCACAGATGCGGAACCAGCGTGCCTGGCTTGTTGGTGTGTACTGACTTTGTACCATTGTGTGTGTTCTGCAATGTAGTGTTCCACCCTCTTTTCCAACTCAGCTAATGTGCAATTGTCTGTATGTAGGTGACTCTGGATACCCCAACATGCCGTGGTTGCTGACGCCCCTCAGGAACCCTGTGACACCAGCCCAGATGCGCTACAATGAGGCACATGGTCGGACGAGGAGAGTGATCGAGCGGACATTTGGTCTCCTGAAGAGCCGCTTCCGCTGCCTGGAGAAGACAGGAGGGTCCCTCCCATATGCCCCAGCAAAGGTGTGCAAGATTGTCATCGTCTGCTGCATGCTACACAACCTGGCAGTGCGGAAGGAGTTGCCTCTCATCCTGGATGACGATGACCAACATCCGCCACCTGTGGAGGATCCTGGCCTGGACCACGATGCCAGTGATGATGATGATGATGGTGCTGGTGATGTCCGCACACAGCTCATCACCAACTTCTTCAGCTGAATGTGAGTATCCAGAGATGTCATGTCAATGATGTGAGTTTGCATGATATGTGTTGGTGGTGCTCTGGTGCTGTTTGAGTGTGTCCATGGGCTACATGACTGTATGCATGTAGCGATGTGTCCTTACAGGTAGTCTGTACTCCCCAACAGTGTTGACATGCTAACTTGGTTCTGGGTGGGTATCTTGTGACATGTATTGGGCATGAGTATTGCAGTTCTGTCCTGTTCTTCAGTGCTTTTGACTGTGTGTTATTTCTGTCCTTCACAGGGTACTTTCAGAGTCGTTTGGTAAACTGTGATCCCCGACACCGTGATTCGACTTCCAGGGTGGTAGATGTCGTGTCCCTACAGGTGATGTGCGCCACACCCATGGACTTCCTTCCTTCTACACTTGTTGACTGTGTGCCCGCTGCCAGGTGGGATTACCTTGCATCTGTGGTGGTTACAACATGTTGCAAATGTGTAATAATCCTGTGCTTCACTTTGTAATGTGCGTTGTCTGTGGTCACACATTTGACTGACATTTGCTTACTGCACCAGTGGGCTAGTTGACTAAGACTGTGAATAGGTGTTGTGTCTGTGCATTGCACCGTATTTCCTGGCAACATCAGTGTAGGCAATGAGTCAGATGGCCTAGGTCTGTATTTGTTGTGTAGCCCTGGTGGTGTGTCTCCCTCATATGTGTCACGTTGCCATGACTCACATGCCTGTGTTGTACTTGCTGTAGCAGTTAGCATGCACAGTGTAATTTCGCTGGTCATCATCTCCATGACAGAAACCACGTTGGAATCACGACAGAGGCAGGTATGGTGTATTAGTGTGTTTATTGTCATACATGTGTGTGAATAGTGCACAGGATGGTGAGTGCTGTACATTTTGATTGCAATCCAAAGTTCCTAGATGAATTGGAAGTCCTGGTAGCAGAAATGCCTGTATCAGGTCCACAGTCATCTGAGACATTGGTCCAACTTGTACTCCCCATGTCATGTGGGGGAGTTGTGTTGCAGTCAACAGGGTGAACAGTTTGCGCACAAAGGTGATTATCCAGAACAGGTTTTGGCTTCCTGGGGGTTGCACATGGCCATCGGCCTCTCACTTGCCCCTCCTCGGACGACCCCTCTTCTTTGGGGGGGACCCTCAAGTGCAGGCTGCTGCGGTGCAGGGGACTCTCCGCCAGAGTCATCCTCCCTCCCTGTGGCAGTTGCAGTTGTTTCAGCACCAGATGTTGTGGGCACACAGGGAGGTGTTGACTGGTTGCTGCTCATCTGGCGGAGGCATTGTAATATGTCCCTATGCACCGCCGTCATCTCTTGCAGTGTGTCCCACTTGGACTCCACGCGGGACATGTGTGAGTCCAAGCGGGCATGATGGGCAGCCTGCTGCTGTTTAATGTCCCTGAGGAGCCCCACTACCTGGCTGAGCTCTCCGGTGCTGGACTGGTACGCATCGGCTATGCGTGCCAGTTGTGGGTCATCATGCAGTCCAGACCCCTCTGCGAGCAGCGACCTATGTCTCCCACCCCTCCCACCACCCCTGGCAACACATGCAGTACCTGAGGTGGCACGCACAGGTGACCCTGGGCCCCCTTGGGGGTTGTTGGTGGTGTTGGTGTCCATGGCCCCACATTGGTCCAGGGTCCCTGTGCTGGTGGTGGTGGTGCTCCTTGGTCTGTCCATGTCGGCAGGGGTGGTATGTGTGTTGACAGTCGTTGGAGGGGTGGGTGCAGGGGGTGCAGCTGGTGGTCCTGCTGGTGCTGCATGATGACTTGCTCCGGAGGTGCCAGGTGGCTCTTCTTCATCCGAGGAGGGCAGAGGCTGTTCCACACCAGTGAGCTCTGTATCCTCTTGAGCCTGGGACGGGGACTCCTCAGCGTCTGCTGCTGTCTCCCCATCATCACCTGTTTTTGGGAGACATACACAATGTATGTTATGTTTCTGCAGGCATCAATGGTTGACACACCTGACAGTTGTGACTGTGCCTCTGGATGCGGGCCTGTACATTGCATTGTCCTAAGTTGTCACAGTCAGGGATTGATATTGGTGTAGCACATTGTCCTGCATTATTTGGGCATTTCTATGTGAATGTTGGGGTGTGTACATGGTCTGCATTGGTTGTATTTGGTTGACATCCGGCCCTCCTTCCCACCCAGCCAGATATTCCACCATGGAACGTGCTTCCATTGCAGGGAGTGCAAGTTGTCTTTCAGGATGTCAGTCAGTGGTGTCCTGCTGTTGGTTGGTGCACAGTTGCAAGCAGGGCCTTGTGCTCCCCACAGCAGTAGCCAGTGTCAGCCATCTTGTCAGTTGTTTTCCACTCCCTGTGATGTGCGCATGGTTCAGGGTGGTGTTGATGGGACAGTTGTGGGGGTGACCAATATCTGTGACTACCACTCCCATCATGCTATTGCCTCCACCCCACTTCCCAGCATGCCCATACTTACTTGCTTTTGGGTGGACTTCACTGTGTGTGAGTGTGAGAGCAATGGCAAGATGGCTGACAGTGGTGTCCTGCTGTTGGTTGATGGCCAGTTCCCAGCATGGCCTTGTGCTCCCCACAACAGAGCACCAGTGTCAGACATCTTTGATGGGGTTTTCCACTCTCTGTGGGGTGTGCATGCTTGAGTGTGAGCTTGCTGGGCCATGTGGGTGGGGGATGTTGAGCTGTGACTACCACTCCCATCATGCTATTGCCTCCACCCCCCTTCCCAGCGTGCCCATGCTTCCTTCCCTTTGACTCTGCTTCCCTGTGGGGTTGTGTGCCTGTGCTGACAAGATGGCTGACAGTGTTATCCTGGGGTTAGTTCTGCTACATGTCCCATGTGTGTCCCTGTGCTTCACACAGCATGACCCAGGGTTGTGGTTCTTTGTGGGATATTTGATTGGAGTGTGAGGCAATGCATTCTCCCAGGTGAGTTGTGTGGAGTTTGTGTTAGGGGGTGTGTGGGTGGAGCTGCTGGTGACTATGGTCTGTGCTGTGAGTCCTCCTTCCCACCCAGCCAGATATCCCACCATGGAACGTGCTTCCATTGCAGGGAGTGCAAGTTGTCTTTCAGGATGTCAGTCAGTGGTGTCCTGATGTTGGTTGGTGCACAGTTGCCAGCAGGGCCTTGTGCTCCCCACAGCAGTAGCCAGTGTCAGCCATCTTGTCAGTTGTTTTCCACTCCCTGTGATGTGCGCATGGTTCAGGGTGGTGTTGATGGGACAGTTGTGGGGGTGACCAATATCTGTGACTACCACTCCCATCATGCTATTGCCTCCACCCCACTTCCCAGCATGCCCATACTTACTTGCTTTTGGGTGGACTTCACTGTGTGTGAGTGTGAGAGCAATGGCAAGATGGCTGACAGTGGTGTCCTGCTGTTGGTTGGTGGCCAGTTCCCAGCATGGCCTTGTGCTCCCCACAACAGAGCACCAGTGTCAGACATCTTTGATGGGGCTTTCCACTCTCTGTGGGGTGTGCATGCTTGAGTGTGAGCTTGCTGGGCCATGTGGGTGGGGTATGTTGAGCTGTGACTACCACTCCCATCATGCTATTGCCTCCACCCCACTTCCCAGCATGCCCATACTTACTTGCTTTTGGGTGGACTTCACTGTGTGTGAGTGTGAGAACAATGGCAAGATGGCTGACAGTGGTGTCCTGCTGTTGGTTGGTGGCCAGTTCCCAGCATGGCCTTGTGCTCCCCACAACAGAGCACCAGTGTCAGACATCTTTGATGGGGCTTTCCACTCTCTGTGGGGTGTGCATGCTTGAGTGTGAGCTTGCTGGGCCATGTGGGTAGGGGATGTTGAGCTGTGACTACCACTCCCATCATGCTATTGCCTCCACCCCACTTCCCAGCATGCCCATACTTACTTGCTTTTGGGTGGACTTCACTGTGTGTGAGTGTGAGAGCAATGGCAAGATGGCTGACAGTGGTGTCCTGCTGTTGGTTGGTGGCCAGTTCCCAGCATGGCCTTGTGCTCCCCACAACAGAGCACCAGTGTCAGACATCTTTGATGGGGCTTTCCACTCTCTGTGGGGTGTGCATGCTTGGGTGTGATCTTGCTGGGCCATGTGGGTGGGGGATGTTGGGCTGTGACTACCCCTCCCATCATGCTATTGCCTCCACCCCCCTTCCCAGAATGCCCATGCTTCCTTCCTTTTGACTCTGCTTCCCTGTGGGGTTGTGTGCCTGTGCTGACAAGATGGCTGACAGTGTTATCCTGGGGTTAGTTCTGCTACAGGTCCCATGTGTGTCCCTGTGCTTCACACAGCATGACCCAGGGTTGTGGTTCTTTGTGGGATATTTGATTGGAGTGTGAGGCAATGCATTCTCCCAGGTGAGTTGTGTAGAGTTTGTGTTAGGGGTGTGTGTGGGTGGAGCTGCTGGTGACTATGGTCTGTGCTGTGAGTCCTCCTTCCCACCCAGCCAGATATCCCACCATAGAACGTGCTTCCATTGCAGGGAGTGCAAGTTGTCTTTCAGGATGTCAGTCAGTGGTGTCCTGCTGTTGGTTGGTGCACAGTTGCCAGCAGGGCCTTGTGCTCCCCACAGCAGTAGCCAGTGTCAGCCATCTTGTCAGTTGTTTTCCACTCACTGTGATGTGAGCATGGTTCATGGTGGTGTTGATGTGCGCATTGTGAGGGTGGGCAATATCTGTGACTATGACTCCCATGATGCTATTGGCTACACTGACTTGCCCAGCATACACAGAATTCCTTTCTTTCAGTGGGCTTCACTGTGTGGTGGTGTTGTAGTGGTGCCTACATGTCTGGATGTGTTTGTTAGTTATATTTGTGCCACTGCCTAGCTGTAGTTGTAGTTGTGTTTGTACATGTGATGACACAGTTACATGTCACTATTGTGTACATTTGGTGTGTACTCACCAGGCTCTGGGATGTTTTCTAGTCCATATACGCTCACTGGTGGTAGGATGGCCCGCACCTTCTCCTCCCAGGGCCTGAGGTATACTGGCTTGGCAGGAGGGCCACTGCCGGTGTGTTGGCTCAAGAGGTAGTCCTTCTTCAACAGCTCCCTGACCCTCCTGCGCACGTCATACCACCTGTTCTGGATGTCTATCTTTGTGCGCAAACATGGTGATTGTGCGTTCACCCTGTCGACGATCCTCTCCCACATCTTGGTTTTCTGCGACATGGGTGTCTGTTGGACCAGTGTACCAAACAGCTGTGGCTCTACCCTGAGGATCTCATCTACCAGGACTTCCAATTCACTATCTAGGAACTTATGATTCTTCTTTGGGGGCATGGTGATGGGTGGTGATGGTGAGTGATGTGTGTGTTGGTGTGCAGGTGAAGGTGTGTGAGTGTGTGTTTTGCTGGGTGTATGTGAGGTTGCTATTTGTTGAGGTGCTGATGGTGTGTGGCTTGTGTGATGGATGAGCTGTGGGTATATGGTTGCTGTCTGTTGAGTGCTGGCAGGTAATTTGAATTTGCAAAGGATCATGGTAGGGATTTGTGTCCTTTATATGGGTGGAGTTGTGGGTGTGTCTTTGTTCCCTGCCCCCCCCCAGTATTTATTGGCTTTGTAATTGCTTGTTTGGCCTTTTTTAGTGTATTTTCCCTTTGTACTTTTCGTGCATGTAGGAGACGTTCTTGTGACCGAGTCGGACCCTGCAGTTGTCTCGTACGAGCTTCTCCGATTCGTTCACGCTGTGTTTGTGCTGTTATCTATGCTGCGTACGCGTCGGTCGCGGTGTTTTGGGTTGCTTCGGCTCGCAGTTTTGTATGCGTGTCGGTCGTACGGCTTGTCCTCCGTGCGACTCGGTCGTGTTTTCCACGCGTTGCATCGTACTTGGCGGGTAGGAGTTCGCGGGTACGTTTCGTTCGGGATTGTTCTGGGTGCGTGTCGGTCGGTTAAATTCGCGTGTTTTTCCGGCCGGATTGCTGTTTTCCGCGCGGCTCGGTCGTTCGGCTTGTGTTCCGTATGAGTCGGTCGGGCTTTGCACGCTTCTCATCGTACTTTGTGGGTCGGACTGCACCGGTACGTGTCGGTCAGAATGAATTCCGGCTCCGAGTCGGTCGGTACGTTTTCCGGCCCGAATCGGAATCGACCCCTGAATATAGACTGGAGTGGGAATAGTAAATTATTTAGGTTTACTGTTAAGCACCTACCCCAATTTAATATAGACTGGAGTGGGAACAGTAAATTATTTATGTTTAGTGTCCAGCACCTACTCTAATTTAATATAGACTGGAGTGGGAATAGTAAATTATTTAGGTTTACTGTTAAGCACCTACCCCAATTTAATATAGACTGGAGTGGGAATAGTAAATTATTTATGTTTAGTGTCCAGCACCTACTCTAATTTAATATAGACTGGAGTGGGAATAGTAAATTATTTAGGTTTACTGTTAAGCACCTACCCCAATTTAATATAGACTGGAGTGGGAATAGTAAATTATTTATGTTTAGTGTCCAGCACCTACTCTAATTTAATATAGACTGGAGTGGGAATAGTAAATTATTTAGGTTTACTGTTAAGCACTTACCCCAATTTAATATAGATTGGAGTGGGAATAGTAAATTATTTATGTTAGTGTCCAGCACTTACCTTAATTAATTTATATTGAGTTGGGAATATTAAAATATTTAATTTTAGTGTTCAACATTTACTTTATTTAATGTGTATTGGAGTTGTTATAGTAAATTAATTATGTTCACTGTGCAGCATTTGCTGAAATTAATTTAGATTGTGGTAGGAATAGTATATAAAAATATGTTAGTGTACAGTAACTGTATTTAATTATTATATATTGGAGTTGTAATAGTTTATTAATTAATTATAGTGTAGGATAATAAATTATATTCTATTTTTATGTAATATTTTTATTAATATATTAAAATTTCGTATTAGAAAAATATATAAGATAATTTTGCATTAAAAAAATGGGTAATGTTAATTAATAAATTGACAGTATTTATTTAATATAATATTTGGAAAAAAAAATGCATTAACATATGTAAAATATAGATAAAATAAGTAAAATCAACATAAATAGAAAACACACCATTTTTATTGTAATTGTTATATTTTTTTATTGTTTATTAATATGAGTAGGATAATACAGTAAAATATTTTATTACATTATAATTAAATAGAAACATATTAGTGCATATATTTCAGAAAATATGTAATGTTTATTTCCTATATTTTTTACATTTTTAAGTACATATTAATTATTAACAAAACAGTAGAATTTTGTTTTAAATTATATTTAATACAGTAATAGGTATTGTATATATTTATACATAGAAAGTGCAAATTGTTTACATATAATATAAATGTTTAACATTTTTCTATTTTTCTTACATACATTTTACATTTTTAAATTAATATTAATATTAAAAATATTAATATTAATTATTTTTACAATGTTTTTAACTTAAAACAAGTATTTAACAGAAATATATTTGTATAATGCATGAAAAATATTTCTAACAATTTGTTGTACATTGTTTTATTGTATTTATTATTTTATGTAATTATAATAATAAATAATATATTTATTATATTTATTTTTATAATTTTACAAATTAGGTACATTATATCACAATTTTTCTTACATCAAAAAAAATTGAACAGTTTTATTTAAACAGTTGTACATTTTTTGTATGTAAAGTAACATTTTACTGTATTAAATGAGTTAAATTTTATATGGTTACACTTTTTATTATGTTTTGGGCGTTTTATTTTGTAACCGGGTAATGTCGTTTTGTGTCATTTTGGTTGAAGAGAAGCTCGCGGTTGGGAGATACTTCACGTCGCTGAAGGTAAGGTTTGTTTTCTTTGTTTTAACTAAGTTTTAAATATATTTTGAACCTAGTTAGATACTGTTTAGTGTAGTTAGATGTTTATTATTTATATTCGGAAATGTTATATGTTATAGTTACGTGTGGTGTTTTTACGTATTGTTAACGTTGTGTAGGCCTGTTTAGAGAGTTAGGATTTCGGTGTTTAATGTATATTTTTATCAAATTTAAAGCTAGTAGTATTGTTAGTAACTGTTTATGTATTATTTTATGTGGGTGGGAATGTATGTGCTTTTGTTTTGACACTCTTTTATTTTCAGAAGTTCTTTGTATCGGAAGGAGTCGTTTTTTTTTTAAAGAAGTGTTTGTTAGTTTTATTGACTAATATATTTGTAACACTTCTTTAAATTTTTCAGTTTTCCTGGAGCGTTTTTACTATTTTATACATTTTTGGGTTTTTTATTGTTTCTCCTATGGACATTTGCTACATGGATTATTATTTTTTGCTACAGTTGTATTTTTTAATTTTTTTTGGGGAAACTGTATTTTTTAATCTTTGGATTGTGTTAGTGGAAAATGGATTTTATAGCATCTGGGCAAACACTGGTAAGTTTATTTATTATTATTTATTGTGGGTGGGTAATGTTTTTTATTATTGTTGTTGTATTTTCTTTTATTCCAAATATTATTAATGTGTGTTAATATATTTTTTTTAAATTTAAAAATATGTTACACACAGTAATTATTTTTGTGATAGAATAAATAAATTTTACTTTTATGGTATGTTTGATAGATGAGTAATTTGTTATTTATTTGTATTATTGGTTTAAAGAAGAGTTTTGGATATTATGTTTAGGTATTCCAGGCCTTTTGTACTAGGATACAATTTTACTTGTTGTTCTAGATATTTATGCATTTGTTTAGTTTGTTTTGATGTTTTTGGAGTTAATTGAGTTATGGATTGTTCCATTCGGAACTCTTGATAACTCTGTTCTTTTTGTAGGCATGATATAAAATTGTCTAGTGTTGGTTTTGTTCTGCCTGTTGATTGAAGAAAGGCATTATGCCATCCTTCTACTGCGTTATTAGTTTTGGATTCCCCATTTAATGTGCTTCTTTATACGTTCCACCAGGGTATTAAGAATTTAGGGTTTCTTCTGTGGCCAGATCTGTGTAGTCTCCCGACCCATGTATCCTCAAAATAGTCTAATAGTGGACTTAGTTTTGCTTCATTTTGTTTGTAGAAGGCGCTGTCTATTAAGATGTTGTAATGTTCTGTGACGTCTGTCTCAGGTACATAAGCTAGGGCTGTTAATTTTTTTATTTGATATGCAAAAGAAGAGTTAGTTGCATATTCTATGCTTAGTGCAGATTTTTGCATGTGTCTCCATAAGCACTGATTAAAATGATAGTAACAGCCTTGGATGCAGGTATGGGGGTGTGTTTTTAATATAGTATTAATCATTGACTGTTCAAAATCTAGGATTATTTTTTGTGGAGAAAAGTCATTAGTTTTTTGTTTTATTGTATTTAATAGTTCCATGTATGTGGAGTTCTGTTTGTTTGGTAATAATGCGTAAATTAACCCTTTCCGTGCTCATGACGAGCTCAGCTCGTCATGCTGCGCGGTAGCGCTGTGCGCATGACGAGCTGAGCTCGTCACGACCCCACCCGCGATCGGAATGTCCAGCATACGAGCGGAATTCCGATCGCGGTCAAGGGGTTAATGGTATATTGCAATTGTGATGTAGCCCATGTATTGTGTACAGTTGGAAAAAGGGCTTGGGACATATAGTAAAAGTCCCATCCATCATCCAGTATTGACATTCTTGTAGTTTTAATAGATTAGTTGCAGTTCCAAAAATTATTAATCTTTTGTCATTGCTTTTATTATCAAAAATGACAAATGGTTCTTTGTTTAAAGTGATACTTTGTTCAGGACTTATAATAACTTCACTGTATGTTTTAGGAATTGGGGTGGAAGTAGTAGTACTTTTTTAGTGCGTGCTATAGTTCTCTTTAGTGAAGCTACAGATGGCATTTGTGTAGTAGCAGTTTTAGGAATTTTGGGAAGCTGCTCTTTTAAAATTACACTTGTAGGTTTTTGAGAACTTGTACTAGCTTCCTTTATTGTTTCTAATGCAGATCTGACTTCTATTTCTGTTACGTTTGGTGGGTGGTTATGTTCTCTAGTATACAGTACTGTTGTTTCCCTAGTTGTAGCACGCCCGTAACATTTATCAGAGTAGTATTTACAGCATTTCCAGTTCACTTTTAATCCAAATTGTTTTTCTTGTGTGTAAGTGTATCCCATATAGCATAGTAACATTTTCCCTTTCTGGCTTGTTATAAATTCAGCTCCTTCAGTCATTTTGATGTAGGTTTATCTATGAAAAATATATATTATTGTTATTAACTATGTTGTTCTATGCATTTCAATTTAAGTAAATAAGCATTTGTTTACAATATACTTACAAAGTTGGTCTTTATGTATTTTAGGGGCCCATTACGATGTCGGGCGGAAGCACTACCGCCGTGCTGGCGGATGCAAAAACCACCAGTTACCGCCTGCACGCAGCAGTCCACACGCCCGCCCGATTACGATGCGAAAAGTCAGCCAAACACCGCCGGCAAGCCAGCGACACCGTCCGCCATCAAAGTGCGCCCGTACACGTAGCGGCGCAGCCCAATTGACACACACCGTCCGACGAAACACGTACCACCCGGCGTACAAATTACGATGCCGCACACAAACTGAACCCACGGCTAAGAGACACCGTACGTCAAACCGAAGCGGTAACACGAACGCCGAGCACGGACACCGAAGAAGCAGCACCCCCGAGCATGAATCCAGCACTGCAGGCCCTCCCTATGCTCTATCTGATGCACCACCAAGGACGCAACGTACCGCGAAGACGCAGGTAGGCACACATACAACAAGTGCACGCAAACAGCGCACACAGTGCAAGGGCGGAAAAAGCGGACAACCCCCCACCCCGCGTGTACACGACACATCTACCATAGCATCCACATATGACACACAGGCCAAATTGTAACATCTCGTAACACATGTGTACACACCACCTGGGACTAGGAACCAACCACCCCGTCACGGCCACAAAGCGGCGATGACGCTGCCACACATGCGCACAACGCAGAGGCCAACCGCAGCGCCATGCATGCGTCGCACACAGACACAGGGACACAACCAAGCAGCACACACACCAGCCCCACCCCGAACGCACATGAAACGTGACAGGCCTGCCACAGACATGTCCCCAACGCCCAATTCACGGACAACACCCAACGTCACACAACCGACGCACACATGTCAGTGAAGTCACGCAACAGCAGGACACACCCCAGTGCAACAAACATGGCGAAGCACACAGCGGCGGCAACACCAACTAGGAGAAGCAGGGCCCCTTCGGGAAGAGGAACGCCAGTACCACACTGAAACACCCATACCACCCTGCACATATTAACAAGACATACAAAACGGAACACCAAAGAGCCCGGGGACCGACAACAGGTGGCCCAAGAATAACACTCACACACAAGGCCCAACGCAGAGCGGAAAGGCAGCCTGCCGCCCCCACAAGGGAGAGCAGACAGCACTGAATGACCTTCCATTCCAACTCCGAAACCACAGCCCTACGAAAGAAGCCGGTGAATACAGCCATTGTCCAATAAAAGACCAACACAGGCATGCAGAGAAGACCGACCACAGGGCAGATAGCGCATATCACAGAAGAACACAACGGACGGGAAAGAATAAAGAAAACACTCCCCCATGTCGGCCCCATGCAAGTTAATTGGAAGGAGTCACACATCACTGACCTTGAACTGTCTGAGAAGCATGTGGGATGAGGGCCCGTGTCCTCCGCACAAGCCAACAGAACACAAGTCCTGTCTCCCTACGACTACACAGAGCTGACAGCAACCTCGGAGCGTGCACATTGCAGACTGCACACACAGCCGGAGCATGCCACCACAACGCACCGCTGCAAAATGGCAACTGCAACACACCTACCCAACTACGCCGGACAGGTCAAGCTGTACAAAACCAACCAGATACATATATTGGGATGCGAACTCCTGTCCCTGCTGAACGTAAGTTACCGACTGACTTACCGCATCACATTGTTCAGCTGCGTCATACCCGTCTTCTACTGTCGGAGGTGTCCCTACCAGCATCCCGTGGAGATGTGTCTCTCCAACCCGGCATGTCTAAAGGCGGACCTGCTAGCACTACTCCTCCCTCTGGACGCACACGACAGGGCCTGCTCTGCCTATGGGGGCATGGCGTATGTGGCCAACATCGCACCCGCACTGAAATGGGACCACTGTGCCTCCACACGACGGATCATCGAGCACAGCTACATCGAATGTCACCCAGCATGCCCCATCATGGTCCTCCAAGGGACAACTTACAAACAACACCTTGACAGCCACCATCCGCTACATTGGCTGGCAAACATAAACACCACCAATGACATGGAAGCCCTGCTGGACGGCATCGCATACCTGACAACCTGTAAATTCGTCGGACCCCAACGCAGGTTCCCCGATTGACCTATGATGTCCAACCCCGCACCCATGCTTAGCTTCCGCACGGACTGGCCAGTCACCACCACAACAGCCATACCAAACGACCGGCAACAATTACCACACCATCAACGACATCGCCATGACATCGGATATGACCGGGACATGCACACTGTACCCCATCACATCCAGGAACACTGCATGCATCGTGGGAGGCAGTGGCATGGGGTCTGTGTATCGCACCCACATGGACGGAACTGCACGAACAACCAGGACACGACATGGATCCAGCGCCCATGGACACACACACCGCTCAGTGGACATGAATAGGTCGCCTGGAGTCTGTGGGTGCTGCACCCCTCCCACCCCCGCCCCGGGAATCCCATACCAGGACCTTTGCACGGACGACAAGTGCAAACAACAACAACACGACCCCAGTGACTATGACATGTCCAGTAACCACCACATTGCAACAACAAGTGGCACGCCGCTGCATGCACGCAAGCACATGCCCTGATGTCATCTCACATGCACGCGTGCATGAGGAACAACCGCAGCAAACCTGTCACATGGAACTGAGATGGACTGTGCCCATGATGCCAAGCGGTCTGGTAGGCTACTTGTATACCGTCTGTGTCAAAGTCCGCAGCTCCGCAGCTATACGTAAATGTACATTAGCACAGCCTTGGCCAAGCAGATGTAACTCTGAAGCCCACATCCCACATGCAACAGCCAATCACATGTAACCCCACACCCTATCCCATTTGTAATCATGCTCAGTATATCCTCAACATGTATTCCGCTGCCAGTAGTGTCCACTATACTGCATCACAGAGGACAGAAGACTCAATATAATGTTTGAAACCAAAACTGTCTCCGCTGACTCATTTCACAAGTACGAATGAGAGAGGATGAGAGTATGTGAAGTACACGGCAGTCGTGACATGACCATGTAGTCCACTGGTATTGGATGTCAACGCAAATGAGTAGCACAACTGTGGAAGACACACATGTGTTGTGTGAAGTCGTATGGATGCAGTGCTCAGGTGGGTGGGTGCGACGGGTAGATGCGCACATGCCAAGTTGGAGCACGCCGTGTTGGGAGGGGTCATGAACAGTACACCACCGCTTCCCTGGGCATTGTGAGAGGACACCTGTCGGGGGGAAGTGAACACGTGTGTGCACAGCAGCCGGGCACACGAACAATGCGGAACCAGGCGCACACGTCAGCCCACCCTCCGTGGACTAGCTGGATCCTGTTGTGCGCCCGCCATGCCCCTTGACAAGGCACACACAGCCCCAGTCGACCAGGTGTAACCCCAACATAGTCAATCCGCACAGGCGATACAGGGCACGGGATGGCAGTGGAGCATGGTGTGTGAGAGGTCTCCTCGCGCTCCTCCTGGTCATATCACGCAGGCAATAGAACCTCAACGTGTAGCATGGCACAAGTCAAATGGAAGTGTAGGGGGACGCACCTCAGCACGAGCAGCACTGACGTCACGGGAGGTGGCTCGCACCATCCCATCCATTGCCCATTATACCAACCACGCCACATGCCATTGCGACTAAGTGCAAGCGCGTGCGCCACCACCCCCGAGCCCTCCCCAGAGAGGCCAAAGAGTGAATGTGTGGGCCATCAGTCACAGACGGACGCGGCCTGGCCGCAAGGGCAGCCACAGCCACAGCCACTGGGTGTCGCAGGTGGCGGATCCGGAAGGCGAAGACTGTGATGCATAGTCCATGCAGGCCGGGTCTCCATTTGGGGCACCACGCAGGTGGACAGCGTCCCGCCACACATCATACCCTGAGACAGCCCACTCGTGCAACTGGACCCACACATACACTCCTTGCCCTCTCTGGTGCGAGCTTGGGGCTGCCTGTGCAAGCGCTAGCCTCGCAGGTGCACATGCATATTGGGGGAGCGAGGGGAGGACATGAGGGCTGGGGCGAAGATGACTGTATCACTGTCAGTGAGTACAAGGGATGACCCAGATGTGGAAAGGAAGAGACGTGTCCCGTGTGTACTGCAACTAGTCGCCAATCCAACTACCCCCCATGTCCGGAATGTAAGCCCGCACCTAGGCCCGCCCATCCGCCACATTGAATATACCAGCAGCACAACAACCTTCCCATTCGAAACACTGACTGGGGGTGGCGACCAGTGAACAAACATGTGTAGCCTACCCACGCGTACATGTGGGCCCTCCATGATCCATGTCACCTGCGGCAAAGTCATGACATGCGCAATGAGGGAAGTGAGGAGAGCTGTCCGCCCCACGCACAGAAGGTGCATCAGCTCCACAGACCCAGCAGCGAGTCCAGCAGGGGTCACATGTGCAGGGGCAGCTGTGCCTGGTGTGAAGGCACATGCATATAGACAGCACATCGACCAATGTGTAGTCTGCCCACATCCACAGTCCATCATCATGCGGACATTGGAATTGAACACAGGGCAACACATCTGAGTGGGTGCACCCACCGTGACCAACAATGTGCAATTATCGACGTACCCGCCTGGTGCATGGCCCCCCACCCAACGGAGGCACATCCAGTGCCACCATCCCACACACACAAGCCTTCCACGAAACATGCTGTGTCCAATGGTCAGTACAGAGTCAGCGCCCATCTGGTGGATCCTGAACAGGAGACACATGCACACACATGCCAGCTCCCACTATGTCCTCTGCCACCTGGCACGTGCAATGTAACCTCTCACCTGTGACGTGTGTCTGCAAGCACACAGCCGTTTTGGCATGGGGCTGTCAATGTTGACACCTGTCAATGTTTCGGGAGGTGTGATCCGTACAGTGCTGTACATAGGGTGCAGTGCTGACACCTACTACTGTCTCATATCCCCTTGTGCCACAGGTCCCACTTGTTTTGGCCGCTCAGCCTGTGCCCACATCGTCGTCGTCGTGTGCCATACTCATCCAGCCTCGGAAGCAGTGCCATGCTCAGCAGACATTCACGTTGCCGTGGCGTTGCCGCTTGACGAATATGCAGTCAGTCCCAATCAGCACGCCCCGCAAGTCATTGGGGCCTAGATCCCCATGTGCATGCTCATGGCAGTGGTTTGTATCACTAGCCATTGCCATTGGTGGGAGACCTGTGTAAGTGTATTGTGGCCGTGCCGTCCTTGCTTGACAGCTGGGCTGTGACTCATGTGCTTGCTCAGTCATGTCAGTGATGTGTATGCGAAATTGCTATGTGTTGTGTTGCTTTGACATGTGTCCACTGCCATCTTCCCTAGGCGGAGACAGAACATTGACCGCCCATACCAATTGCTGGCGGACATGGAGGATACTGAGGTCATAAGGAAGTTTCGGCTGGACAGGCCAACCCTGCATCGACTGTGTGCCATGTTGGAACCCCATCTCCGTCCCCGCAGGGTGTATCCGACAGCATTCACCCCCACGGCTAAGGTGATGGCCGCCATGCATTTCTTCGCCACTGGGTCATTCCAGCACACAGTGGGCAGTGGAGGAGGGATGTCCCAGCCCATGTTCAGCAAGGTGCTGAGGGATGTACTGGCAGCCATGATGCTGTACCGCAACAGGTACATCAGATTCCCCAGGGCTCGTGAATTGGCGGCAGTGAAGGGTGCATTCTATGCCCTTGGCAGGATCCCACACGTCGTTGGTGCCATTGATTGCACACATGTTGGCCTTGTTCCACCACAGGCCACTGAGCACCTGTACCGCAACAGGAAGCACACGCACTCCCTGAATGTGCAAGTGGTGTACCTTGCGGACATGGTGATAACCCACGTGTGTGCAAAGTTCCCAGGCTCGGCCCATGACGCACACGTAATGCGCAACAGCATCTTGCCACGACTGATGTCCAATCTGCAACAGGATCGTGGCTGTATTGTCGGTGAGTATGTGGAGTGGTGTAGCGTGCTGGTTGTGCGATGCTGTCCCCTGTCCAGTTGGAATAGCAACGGTTCTCTGTGTCCCTCACACCCAGGTGACTCTGCGAACCCAATGGGGCATGGCTGCTCAGTCCATTGAGGAATCCTCGCACCCCAGCAGACGATCACTACAATGAGGCACATGGGAGGACCAGACGTGTGGTCGAGCGTACCTTTGGCCTCCTCAAGTCCAGGTTCAGGTGCCTGGACCGCACCGGGGTGCGCTGGCGTACTCCCCACAGAAGGTGTGCCAGATAGTGGTGGCGTGCTGCATGCTGCACAATCTGGCCATTCGGAAGCAGATCCCCCTCATTGTGGATGACGGAGATCAACCAGGGCCCCAGCCCGCAGACCAGGACAGCTCGAGTGAGGAGGACAGCGGAGAGGAGGAAGCTGGGAATGTGCGCCAGCAGCTCATCGCCCGCTACTTCACTTGACGGTGAGTGTCCATGTACGACGGCTGATGTGTCTGTATTTGTGCAGGTGTGTGTGTGCTGTGTCAGGGTGGCCTTTTGTTCACTGCGTGCTGTGTGTCAACGCTCCATGCCCAGGTTAGTATGCCACTGATGGTGGCTGTGGCATTGTGCCCTATTGCTCTGTGCGATGTGTGTACATTGCTTGTAGTTGTTGACATGTACTGTGTGATGGGTGTGTGACACACTCATTGAATGTGCTCCTGTTCTGTCTCCCACCCCTAGGTCCCTACAGGCCCTCCGGTTCCATTGCCATGCCACGCATCAGGTGCCGTTCCGCTCAAGGTGGCCGTTGTATTCCGTACAATTAAAACACAGGGCACAGACAGCAGTTTGTGGAAGAGGTGCATTTATTTCAAACTGTGACATGTGATTGTGTGTAAGGTGATGACAGAAGTGGTGCGTGCAGTGACAATGAGCTGTCGGTCATGGCTGCGTGATGCTCAGGGTGTACCCACTGGTTCTATGTCCATAGTCCAACACACACATGCCATCCAGATGGCTGTGTGGAGTGGGATCGTAGTCCAAGTCAATGCAGTGGGTGGTCAAGGAAGGCTGGCTGGCTGCCTCACTTGCGTCTGGAGCGTGCGAAGTCCTCCCGGGAGATCTGTTTCCGCTTCGGACGGCCCCTTCCACGTTTGCGAGGGGGTGCCTGCTTGCGACCTGCTGGTGGTTGAGGTGTGCTCACTGGCTGTGGACGCAGGGGAACTGGACACTGCTGCTCGAGCCTGCGCCCCGGCAGGTGGTGGCGGAGGGGAGCTGCTGTCCCTGGCTGTGACCTCACCGCCACCACCAGCTGGCCCATGAGGTCCACGAGTTGGCCCATACGGGCGTCCATGGACCTCAGCACCCCCAGCACCTCACGCGTGTCTGTAGCTGACCTGGCCCATTGTCCTTGGGCCTCTTCATAGGCCCCAAGGACTCTGGCCATTTGAGGCAGGGCATGGCTCCCAGGGGAGGCTGGCGTTTCCCTGACCCTGCTCCTCCTACCAGTCCTGCTGCCACCGGCCTGCCCACTAGCCACATTGCTCCCCACGGTCCTCGCCCTGGCTCCCAGGGTGGATCCAGTCGTCCGGGCCACCACCTGCGCTGGGGCTGGGGCCAGCGAAGACGTGGTGGCGGTTGCGGCAGTGGTAGTGGCCGCAATGACCGTGGGTGTGGCCGCAATGCCCGTGGGTGTGGGCGCAATGCCCGTGGGTGTGGCCGCAATGACTGTGGGTGTGGCCGCAACGACAGTGGCAGCAGGGGGCTGGGAATGTTCAGCAGCCATGGATGATGGGTTGGTGGGTAGGAGGGGTCCTGGGGAGCGGCTGGGCCCTGCCACACTAGATGGGCCTGCTTGGTGGTCCGTGTCCGAAGAGGAGGACAGATCCTCCACATTCGTGTGTCCTCGTTGGGGGCTTGTAGGCTGGCTGTGCTGGCTGCTGTCTCCATCCCCAGCATCCAGCAGTTCGTCACCTGTGGAGAGAATGAGATTTGTTATTGTGTTGCACCTGGCGAAGTCTGTATTGGTTGTCTGACATTCTCCGTTCGTGCACTCTCGTGCACGTGTGTCCCGGAGGCGGGTGTGTGGCTGTACAATCTGTTGTTGTGTGTGCTTGGCAATGGGACTGTGTGCTGTGCACATGTGGCATGGGACGGATTGGCTATGCCGATGGGTGTGTTGCTGTGCTCCTACTTATTGTGACTCTGGTGTATGCGGGCTCCAGGCCCATCCTGGGTCTGGTTTGTACTTTGCTTTTGGGGTGCATATGGAACGCTTAGGAACGCATTTGGCAACATGGGGGTCATGCCCCAGGAACGCATTTGGGATGGAATATGCTTTTGGTGTTCAAATGGGACTCTTAGGAACGCATATGGCAACATGGGGGCATGCCCGGAAACGCATTTGGGATGGAATATGCTTTTGGGGTACATGCTGTGAGCCATGGGTGCCGAACGTGACATGTGTTGTGGCAGCATGACAGTGCATGGTCTGAGGTGTGTGCATGCCTGACATGCCCTGCATATTTGCTGTCTGTTGTGATTACTGGACATGGCATTGGACGCGTCGTTATGAGTGAGTGATGGTTGTGTGCCACCCGACGTATTGCAGTTGTCCCATCTCCTTGGTGTGCGTGCTGCCCTGTGCCATGCGCATCACTGCAGTGCTCGGGGGGGGTGTGGCCCATGTTGTGTGTTGTTGCTCACAGTGTGGCGTGCGCTTCATTGACTTCTGGCACATGGTTGGTCATGGGCATGTATCTTAGCGTGACTGCTGTATGTGTGGCAGCTGTGCGGATGACATGCCTTTCATGAGACTGGGGCCAAGTTTGACTTTTAAAGGGAAAGTCTACGCACCGATGCTGTCACTGACGCTGTTAATTGGCATCGTCATCACGTAATGGTATGTGATGGAATTGATGAGACGCAGATTTGGTTGTTCTAAAAACCAGGAAGTGGACAGGGTGATTAACCCATACGTGGTGGCCATATCAAGCGACGCCGGGGGGATGTGTTTGAAAATGTGATAGAAACCGGGAAAAGGAAGAGAGTTCTTGAATCCGGTGAATAACGTGAAATTCTAGTTCAGCAGTATAATGAATAAGGGGGCAATAAGCAGAAAGAGAAAAAGAATAATATATCTAAAAGTTATTGTACCAATAGATCAGCAATATTCTATGTTATATTAGTAAATTAGCTTCAAAGGAAAACGAAAAGTACATGTTTTAGATAATTACTGGCAAAGTGTCCAAATAAACGGCAAGGTTAGTATTTTAAAATAAGGACTTTCATAGGATACAAGTGAGAAAAGATCTCAAAAGAGATACTGCCAAGAAATTTACAAATAAAGGAAGATTAACAGTGCTTAGAAATTGGTGTCTTAATGGCCTTTATGTCTGAGTGCAAACACTTGATTGTAGTTTCATTTGCATTTGGAATTTCTTGCTGCACCAACGATGGGTATAGACAGTACAATTCACGAAAACCACCATGTCTGGGTACAGGTATCATTCTCATTTTGGATATTTCTGTACATTGCTGAGGGATACAGAGAAAAAAAATATATATATATACACATATATATATATATACATATATATTTTCCCCTCAGGGCACCAGTACCCAGAAGTTGGTGTCTTAAAGTACTTTACATCTGGGTGCAACCACGATTATAGTTTAATTCACATTTGGGATTTTAGGTGCATCAATGATGGTTATAGACAATTCAATTTACGAAAGACCACCATGTCCGGATACAACCAGTTAGTATTATTCTCGTTTTTCATTTAATACATTTCTGTACAATACTGTAGGATACAAAGGATACAATACTAAGGCATCCCCTTTCCCTAGTTTAATAACACATAAGATAATCCATGTACCTAAAGCATGTTATCATACATCGAAGTGAAACATAACTGAATCAGAAGACCAGTTATATCTGTTGATAAGCGAAAGACAGAAACATTTTTAAGCTTACTGGTTGATTTTCCATACGACCCAATCAGCCCTGTCATATCCCAGGTGTTATGGATTTTCCTCCAGAAAGAAATGCATCTCATTATCGGTGTTGTGCCCATATGTGACAGCACGTAGCCTACAAATCCACTTAGCCTCACACTGTCTGAGACGGAGTTCCTTGTTTCCACCCCGCTTTCCTGATTCAACATGCTCTATCCCATAGAACCAGAACGTATGGTCTCCAGGGTGGAAAATAGAAAAGTGTTCTGCAAGTGGATATCTGTTGTCGCCATGTATGATGGCTCTCCTGTGTTCTTGAATACGGAGTTTGAGGTTCCTTTTAGTGCTGCCAACATAAATTAAATTGCACGGGCAACCAATCAGATATATCACATGAGTAGAGTTACAGTTGATGAACTGTTTAATCTTGTGCTCTCTCGATCCATTGTGTGAAAAATTAATTGTTTTGTTGACACCAAATTTGCAGATATTACAAGAAGTGCAGGTATAAAACCCATTAGGTTTCTCTGGCAGCCAATTACCTGTTTCTTTCGTGGTTGTTACATAACTGGGGCACAGCCTGTTTTAAGGGTACACCCTCTCCTGTATGTGATAGAGGGGTTTTTGCTTATATCACCCTTCAGGCTGGGTATCTCCTGTAACAGATGCCAGTTACGCTTAAACAGCCTGAAGATTTCATCACTATGTGTAGTGTATTCAGTTATAAAACGTACATTCTTGTTGTTTCTGCCCTCTTTTTTGTTTGTGGTGCGCTCAGCAAGGGTGGAATCTCGTTCCAAATTATGTGCTCTCTCTTCTGCTATTTGTAAGGTCCTTTGGGTATAACCTCTGGCCTCAAATCTCTTTTTTTGCCTCTGTAATGTTCCTAGAGAAAGGCCCCTCCTCACTACAATTGCGTCTGATTCTGACCATTTCTCCAAATGGTATGTTTCGAATTACAGAGCTAGCATGGGCACTGCTCGCATGTAAAACACTGTTACATGCCGCGCAAGGAACCTGATTTAACTGAAACTAGTGTGAGGTGCAGAAACAGCAGTCCGCCGTCAAAGTATCGTTGTTAATTCAAAATACAGAAAGAACATTCCACAACTAAACAAGAAAAGTCATCAAACTAAAAGGCCCATTACGATACCCGGCGTAAAAAAATCCGCCAGGCATGAAAGCGGCAAAAATCCGCCCGCACACACCGTCTGAACACCGACCACGCCATTACGATTACACAAACCGAAAACCGCCATCGGCGGAAAAACCACACAAGATACCGCCCGCCCTCGTCCGAGTCGGAGTCAAACCGCCTGCCACGGACGGAAACACGCACGACAACACAAAACCGCCCGCCCTCACGGCCGACACACCGCACGTGAGATTACGATCGCACCGCCATGAGCGCGGCAAACCTACAAACATACCGCCCGCCAGCGCCAACAACGCCGATGAGAATTGACACGGCAGAAGCCATGGCACCCACGTCCCTGCACAGAAACAATCCGCTGACAAAAACAATCGCACACAACATGGCCAACAAGTCCACACAGCAAGGCACGCACAAATACACAAGCACAGTACACATCCCGAAAACACCCCCCCTGGACAAACAAAAAATACAAAGGCCAGAACACCAGACACAACACACCTGAAAACAACAGACCATGAGGACACACCCACATAGGTAAGTACAAAAGCAGCACTCCCACAGACCACAACCCCTTGCAACATTGCAAACTAGAGAGGAGAGGAGAGGACACAGTGACACAGCAAGGACAGCAGCACACCACAGAAACGCACACATCACAACCACCACCACCACCACCACCAAACACCGGCACCACAAACCCCCTGCACATTACACAACACACACCACACCAGCACCACAAACACCATGGCACCACAAAGAATGCCCAAGTTCACGCCCATTGAGCTGACGGTCATGGTCGACGAGATCATCAAGGTGCACCCACAAATCTATGGAAACCTGGTCCAGCACACACCACTAGCCACCAGAAACAGAATGTGGAACCGGATCGTAGACCAGGTCAATGCAGTCGGGACCCTGCCCAGGAACAGAGTTGAAATCAACAAACGGTGGAATGACGTCAAGAGCCTGGTCAAGAAGAAGGAGAGCAAGAACAGAGAGCTGGCTGCCGTCACTGGCGGAGGGAATCCCGCGCTCTTCAAGACCTTCAAAGCGTGGGAGGAGAAGGTGCGAGTCATTATACATCTGGAGATCCTCGCCGGATTAGCAGGGGGAGTGGAGGCTGGTAAGTACAAACTAATGTATACCAGCACACCGCTATGTACTCACATGCACTACCACCATGCCACAGCTCCCAGGGACAAACACCCCCATGTCCAGCACACAATACACAACACATCACACACACATGCAACAGACACCACCACACACAGCCCAAACCTAACAACTGTAAGATACGTTGGGGCATGTGTACACTCAGCCAGCCACGTAACCACCAACAGGTCCCCAAGTATGCCAGAAGCGCCACAACGAGCACCCACCACACCCATGTGTCCGCCATAGCTGCACTAACCGACAAGTAACAGGTAAGTGGCAGGAACACAAAGTGCAGTGGGTGGGAGGGTGGACAGCTCAAGTACAACACACACCAGGCCCCTAGTCCCACAGCACAGCAAGGAGGAGCATCCCCCACACCCCACACCCACGTGTCAGCCACCGCAGTGCACACCGACAGCCGAAAGGTAGACATCACGGTCCACAACAATCGGTGTCAGTGGGTGTCCAGCCATCACCACGACCCACAACACCGCCCCCACCCCCACAGACCTGCAACATGGAGCACCCCCGCTTAGAACCATGTGGCATCCAGTACAGTGCACGCACGAACAACCTGCAGGTGGGAAACTGGACAGGGCTGGATTACTGGAGGCATGAGGACCGTAACACGACCAACACATGGGACATGTCACGTAGCAGACGAACACGCAGCACCGCCCACTGTCACGAACAAGTGAACAATGTGCACATGGACATGAACCACAGACTCACACCCCACATGACCCATCACAGACACAGCAACACCCAAGGAGCCACGTCTGCATGCACAAGCCACACTGAATATAGTACCACACGGCAGCCACTGTGCAACCCATCACACACAACCGAAACACCATTGAAGTCCTGTCCATGTAGCCCCTACTGCCTGTCAACCACACACCCCACAACTACGACTATGTAAGACAAACAACACTAGACGCAACAGAGCGGAACAACATAAATGCACACGAACACCACTGAACCCATCAAACACACAGACACACCATGCACATACAACATACCATCCATCCCATCTGTCCCGAAGAACATTTGGGGGCCAACTACCCCTCCTGTTACCTCCAGTAAGTCCCACACAGCAGGATTGCCTAGAAGTTGTCAGAGGCCACGCCCCCTTTCTCCACCACTCTATAAACCTGCCTCCCGATGCACTACTAGTTAGGGGATAAAGTCCCCTTGGCTCCAGAGGGACCTTGGGGGCCAACAAGCCCTCCTTGTACCTACTGTAAGTCCTACACAGCGGAATCCCTGAAAGCTGGTCAGAGGTCAAGCCCCCTTTCTCCACCACTCTGCAGAAGTGACAGATAGTTAAAAAAACCTTAGAAATTCACAACAAACAACAAAGGTTACAGGGACGTTATAGTTAGGAATTAGCATTTAAAAAACCTTAGAAATTCACTGAAAAAACTAAAGGTTACAAGGACGTTATAGTTAGCAAATAGAATTTAAAAAACCTTAGAAATTCAGTGATGTCACTGACCATGTCATGAGTGATGTAATATGTGAGGTCATAAGCAGTGCATTGCTGGGGCGCGAGTTATAGTTAACTCAGGTAACTATAACAGCTGAATTTCTCTGGTTTTGTATGAGTAAAATCTGACCCTAACTATAACGTCGCTGTAACCTTTATTTTTTTTAGTGAATACATATATATATATATATATATATATATATATATATATATATATATCTGCTCTGTGGTGCTCGGAAATTGAACCACCGCTGCTCCTAACCAAAGGGCGCGTCGCCTACACGGATCATCCAAGCTTGGTCCGTTGTAAATATAACAAAAACCCTCTAGCGAACGCAAAGGATGACGACGCCGTGTCTTGCCAAAATTAAAGATTTATTCGTCAGCTGCTGGACGCGTTTCGCCTGTCCTGCAGGCTTGTTCACCAACAGTTACATTAAAGTTTTCAGCCATTTTTAAATGCCACAAGTGACGTGTCACGTGATAAAAAACTACTATAGCAGTATATCAGAAGACAGACTCGTAGTTTTCATTTTACAAACCTAATGTTGTTAAACTTGTTTGCATAACATTGCGCTCAATTGCCATACCAAACATTGTCTATTTGAGACTGGTTTATGCGCATATTCGTAGCGATCCTAAACAATTGATTACGTTTTTACAATGATCAGCGACATTTTTGGGCATGTGCCCAAAAAACACACACAGAATACAGCCCCAGTGGGCAAACTTATGTCAACAAAGTACACTATGCAAATAAAGAGATGTCTTCTGTAGCTGCAAGTGCTAAAAGTGAAAAACAAAAAATACATAAAATAATAATTGATCTTCATAAAATGGTTAAAAACATGAAAGGGAAGAAGAATGCATTAATTATCGATATATTTCATAGGTGAGTATGTAGATCTTCCTCCACATTCAAACCTGCCGGGATCTTACTGTTCAATTTAATTATATACGAAGATTCTAGTCTTCTCAAATCCTTGACCCGGTTTCCACCTCTCACATTGGGTTCTATCGCATCTATCACAAAATACTGTAACCCCTCTATGCTTTTGTGATGGTGTTGTTCAAAATGGCGAGCCACAGGGTAGTTTTTATCACCATTCTTAATGGCCCTCAAATGCTGTAATACACGTTTGTGGACTGGTAGGATTGTGCTGCCCACGTACCTCAGGCCACAAGGACACTGAAGCACGTAGACAGCAATATCCGTTTTACATGTGAACTGACCTTTGATTTTAATTGGTCTGTCGGAGAAACCAGTAGAGTACATGGTGGTGTTCAACCCATGCAGACATGCTTTACATTTAGTACATTTTGCAAATCCTTCTCTCCTACCCAACCACATTGAAGCATTCGCTTTGGGTTTGGAGGTCTGTAACATATTGCTGACAAGCATTTGTTTAAAGGACTTAGCACGTCTGAATGTTATTTGTGGTTTTTTCTGAACCAGTTTACCCAGGATCGGATCATTGCGGATTAGGTGCCAATGTTTGGTCAAGATATTTCTCACTTTCTTATGTTGGATATTGAAAGCAGTTACCATCCTGCACTGATTTCTATCCTCATTTTCTTGTTTCTTTTTAGTATTGCTCTTATTAATCAAGATGTCTTCTCTTGACCTCTTTTTGGCTTTGTACACAGCTGATTTGATACAATCATTAGAGTAACCTCTTGATTTAAAACGTGTTTCCAAAACTGCTAGCTCTTCATTGCGGTTTTCCTGGTTACTACAGTTCCGTATTGTACGTAAGCATTCCCCATAGGGGATACTATTAATCAGGTTTTGAGGATGGAAACTCTTGGCGTGGAGCAAAGTATTGCCCGCCGTAGGCTTTCGGAAAAGGGAAGTTTCCAGTTAACCTTCTTTAATGTAAACCGTCAAATCCAGGAAATTGACACTGGTTGCGCTAATCATACTAGTGAATTTAAGATTGAGATTATTACACTGTAATTTCCTGATAAACTCAACTAGAGATTGCTCCGACCCTTTCCATACGACGAACAAGTCGTCAATGAAACGGCTCCAGTGCATAACAATGGACTGCCATTGATCTGGGTAGAGCTTTTGGACCACCTGCTCCTCCCACCAGCCCATATGCAAATTAGCATAGCTGGGGGCAAAGCAGGTGCCCATTGCCGTACTGCATGTCTGATGGAACAATTCTCCATTGAAGAGAAAATAATTGTTTTTAAGACAAAAAGCGGTCATCTCTATAATCATTTGAGTGTGAGACCAGAATTTGACATGTCTATTGCCTAGAAAATACTTAACAGCATTCAAACCGTCCTCATGTTTAATGCTAGTATATAGCGTGGTGACATCAATAGTTGCCAGAAGGAAATCATGCTCCCATGGCAAATCGTAAATCCGTTTAAGAAAATCCCCTGTGTCTTGTATGTAAGACGGAAGGGTTTTTACTATAGGACATAAAAAAGAGTCCACAAATTTGGAAGTATTTTCTAGGGCGCTACCAATGGCAGAGATTAACAGGCCACCTGGTGGATTTGTTGGATCTTTATGCACCTTTGGTATTAGATACATCACTGGAGTAACTGGGTTGTCTATCTTTAGAAATGACAATTCATCATCTTTCAATAAGCATTTAATATGCCAGGTGTGCAATTGTACGTTGAAGAGACGGTGACTTTCAACCATATTATCATCTGATATTCTTATATAGTTGGAACGGTTGTTTAATTGCTTATAGGCTTCACCTAAATATCGTTTTTATCCCACAACACCACATTCCCACCTTTATCCGCAATGCGGACAATACAATCTGAATTTGTGGATAATTTGTTTACTAGATTAACATACTCATGTTGATGTTGTGTCATTTTTTTTATCTTTGGCATTTGTGCTTTTACAGAGGTTTTTAGGCTCATTGATCACAAGTTCATTGTAAACATCCACTGCATCTCTGCCAGACATAGGGGTGAACCTTGAAGTCGGTCTAAAATTTGTTGGTTCATTACTTGAAATGTCTATGCCCTGTTCAGTGGCTAGCGTGGATGCTTGATTCATGATGGTACTCATATCACTCTCAAGGATTGTATCCTGTGTTCTTGATTCTTCTTCCAATTGGTACAAGTCCAACATCAAATTCATGTCATCAACCACTAGTTCTCCTGTCTGGTCACTGTTTGGGTTCAACAAAACTGATGGCACTTGTCTATCTTTGTTTGAAAAATGTTTCTTCAATTTTAGTGTTCGAATAAATTTAAAAACATCCACCCTAGTTTTCACATAATTGAAATCTTCCTCTGGTCAAAAGGATAGACCAAATTGTAGAATTTTTTCCTCTTTTTCATTCAGGGTGATGTTCGTCAGATTTATAATGGAGGTCTTATCATCTTTGATTACTTCGTTTTGTTCTTTTCTTTCCCAGCGGCGCCTGTATTGCTTTGCGCCTTTCCGCCTCTGTTGGCTCTGCCTCTTCCTTTTTGAGGTTTTGCGTTGTGTACAAAGGGTCTGGGGCGGAGATTGAATCTCCTCTCTTGTTCTAAAAAACCAAATTCTTCAATTACAGTTGGAACTGATCCACCTGTTGCTCCACTCTGCCCTTCATCTCCATCTGTATCAGGTTCTGAGCTTTGGATACTGCTTAATTCAGAATGTTGGTCGGGAGTTGGTTTACCACTTGAATTCATCTTTTGCCGGCGAAGAGTCTCAAACTTTTTCGCGAACGTGTAGATTTGGCCGCGTTCATAGTCGATTTTGTCTCGCATACATTTTTGCGCATTTCTTTCCTTAATCGACTCTTCTAATTTACGCAGCCTTTCCTTCATTTCAATTTTAAACTTAATTATAGCCTCTTGGTCCGCTTCCTTCTCCAAGATTCCCAGAATCTGCTCAATCTCTTCAATAATCCTTTTCCTGTCAATATCAGCATACTTGATCAGGATTGCCAGCATTCTTTGCGATGATTCTTGGTTATTGTCTGCCCATTCACGAAACATATTAGGGTTAGGGTCTTCATACGTGGGGGCTACTAAAATTCTTAATCCTCTAGGGATACGTTTAACCTCCAAGTATCGCTTGAGGGACTTAGACTCCCACCATTTTGATAGCTCTGAACGCTTCAATTTCTCCAGTCTCTTTAAACGAGTTATTAAGTCCGATTTAACAACATTTTTGTACACTCCAGCACTTGATTTCGTGCTCACCAAAGAATCATCAAAGATTGATAATGCGGCTTCTTCCCTTTCTTTAACTTCATCAGCTGACATGATACGCAAATTCTTACGTAAGCGGATATTCCCACTCTCACAAGAACCGTCGGTCTCTCTGTTTATGAATAACCTTTGAAAATACAAATATTCACCGACTTTCCCTTTTCCCCACAAACGCTTAACGAAGCCCTCGCTTACCTGGGTGGTACAGATGCAAATTGTGGGTCCTCCGACTCTCCGGGTTGCTCCGCGCACTCCAGGCTCCTGTTACGGGCAATTTCCAAGTGCAGCGTTGCTCTCCTCCAATGGCGATGTGGGGGGGGGGTGGCGGTTTTAACGTCTCTGCTCCGTGGTGCTCGGAAATTGAACCACAGCTGCTCCTAACCAAAGGGCGCGTCGCCTACACGGATCATCCAAGCTTGGTCTGTTGTAAATATAACAAAAGCCCTCTAGCGAACGCAAAGGATGACGACACTGTGTCTTGCCAAAATTAAAGATTTATTCATCAGCTGCTGGACGCGTTTCGCCTGTCCTGCAGGCTTGTTCACCAACAGTTACATTAAAGTTTTCAGCCATTTTTAAATGCCACAAGTGACGTGTCACGTGATAAAAAACTACTATAGCAGTATATCAGAAGACAGACTCGTAGTTTTCATTTTACAAACCTAATGTTGTTAAACTTGTTTGCATAACATTGTGCTCAATTGCCATACCAAACATTGTCTATTTGAGACTGGTTTATGCGCATATTCGTAGCGATCCTAAACAATTGATTACGTTTTTACAATGATCAGCGACATTTTTGGGCATGTGCCCAAAAAAACACACAGAATACAGCCCCAGTGGGCAAACTTATGTCAACAAAGTACACTATGCAAATAAAGAGATGTCTTCTGTAGCTGCAAGTGCTAAAAGTGAAAAACAAAAAATACATAAAATAATAATTGATCTTCATAAAATGGTTAAAAACACGAAAGGGAAGAAGAATGCATTAATTATCGATATATTTCATAGGTGAGTATGTAGATCTTCCTCCACATTCAAACCTGCCGGGATCTTACTGTTCAATTTAATTATATACGAAGATTCTAGTCTTCTCAAATCCTTGACCCGGTTACCACCTCTCACATTGGGTTTTATCGCATCTATCACAAAATACTGTAACCCCTCTATGCTTTTGTGATGGTGTTGTTCAAAATGGCGAGCCACAGGGTAGTTTTTATCACGATTCTTAATGGCCCTCAAATGCTGTAATACACGTTTGTGGACTGGTAGGATTGTGCTGCCCACGTACCTCAGGCCACACGGACACTGAAGCACGTAGACAGCAAAATCCGTTTTACATGTGAACTGACCTTTGATTTTAATTGGTCTGTCGGAGAAACCAGTAGAGTACATGGTGGTGTTCAACCCATGCAGACATGCTTTACATTTAGTACATTTTACAAATCCTTCTCTCCTACCCAACCACATTGAAGCATTCGCTTTGGGTTTGGAGGTCTGTAACATATTGCTGACAAGCATTTGTTTAAAGGACTTAGCACGTCTGAATGTTATTTGTGTTTTTTTCTGAACCAGTTTACCCAGGATCGGATCATTGCGGATTAGGTGCCAATGTTTGGTCAAGATATTTCTCACTTTCTTATGTTGGATATTGAAAGCAGTTACCATCCTGCACTGATTTCTATCCTCATTTTCTTGTTTCTTTTTAGTATTGCTCTTATTAAACAAGATGTCTTCTCTTGACCTCTTTTTGGCTTTGTACACAGCTGATTTGATACAATCATTAGAGTAACCTCTTGATTTAAAACGTGTTTCCAAAACTGCTAGCTCTTCATTGCGGTTTTCCTGGTTACTACAGTTCTATATTGTACGTAAGCATTCCCCATAGGGGATACTATTAATCTGGTTTTGAGGATGGAAACTCTTGGCGTGGAGCAAAGTATTGCCCGCCGTAGGCTTTCGGAAAAGTGTAGTTTCCAGTTTACCTTCTTTAATGTAAACCGTCAAATCCAGGAAATTGACACTGGTTGCGCTAATCATACTAGTGAATTTAAGATTGAGATTATTACACTGTAATTTCCTGATAAACTCAACTAGAGATTGCTCCGACCCTTTCCATACGACGAACAAGTCGTCAATGAAACGGCTCCAGTGCATAACATTGGACTGCCATTGATCTGGGTAGAGCTTTTGGACCACCTGCTCCTCCCACCAGCCCATATGCAAATTAGCATAGCTGGGGGCGAAGCAGGTGCCCATTGCCGTACCGCATGTCTGATGGAACAATTCTCCATTGAAGAGAAAATAATTGTTTTTAAGACAAAAAGCTGTCATCTCTATAATCATTTGAGTGTGAGACCAGAATTTGACATGTCTATTGCCTAGAAAATACTTAACAGCATTCAAACCGTCCTCATGTTTAATGCTAGTATATAGCGTGGTGACATCAATAGTTGCCAGAAGGAAATCATGCTCCCATGGCAAATCGTAAATCCGTTTAAGAAAATCCCCTGTGTCTTGTATGTAAGACGGAAGGGTTTTTACTATAGGACATAAAAAAGAGTCCACAAATTTGGAAGTATTTTCTAGGGCGCTACCAATGGCAGAGATTATAGGGCGACCTGGTGGATTTGTTGGATCTTTATGCACCTTTGGTATTATATACATCACAGGAGTAACTGGGTTGTCTATCTTTAGAAATGACAATTCATCATCTTTCAATAAGCATTTAATATGCCAGGTGTGCAATTGTACGTTGAAGAGACGGTGACTTTCAACCATAATATCATCTGATATTCTTATATAGTTGGAATGGTTGTTTAATTGCTTATAGGCTTCACCTAAATATCGTTTTTTATCCCACAACACCACATTCCCACCTTTATCCGCATTGCGGACAATACAATCTGAATTTGTGGATAATTTGTTTACTAGATTAACATACTCATGTTGATGTTGTGTCATTTTTTTATCTTTGGCATTTGTGCTTTTACAGAGGTTTTTAAGCTCATTGATCACAAGTTCATTGTAAACATCCACTGCATCTCTGCCAGACATAGGGGTGAACCTTGAAGTCAGTCTAAAATTTGTTGGTTCATTACTTGAAATGTCTATGCCCCTACATATATTAGTATATAGCGATATAGCGTGGAATAGAGTCAACTAATTTTCTGAGAGCTGCCCATTCACAAAACGAAACAAGGTCATCAGAATATAGGGTTCCATAGCCAACAGTCTGTCTTAAAATGCTAGATGTATTTACAATGTAAAATAAGCACCTCATCAAATACCTATATATTTTATTTAGAAAAACGGCAGAAATTCAGAAAAACCTTTGCGAGGATCTCCAGGTATGTTTCCCAAAAAGAACCTTTCACAAGGTTGGGGCAGCCTTTCTCAGAAGAAAGTGCCCGTCTTCTTCATTGTAGGTATCTTAATCTATCCCAAAATGTATGCACTGGAACAAAATAAGGACACGGATGAAGGCAATGTTTGTGAACACATTTACGATTCAAAAACGCACCTGTTTTATGATTAACCTAATAATTGATACTTTCTCTGTATTTTCTGGCTTTTACAATGAGTGGCTGAATAACTAACGTATCTAAGTAAAGAATGTCTTTTTGCTATCACTCCTGCACTGCCGAAACCTCCATCTACTCTGGGGCGCCCCTTGGGTGACCAACTCTCCGTAAATTTCACGGACTGCCCGTTATTTGGGCCCCTTGTCCGTTGTCCGTGAGCATTTCTTTCACGGACGCCTTTTGTCCGTAATTTTGGGGATGGCAGCACGCTATGCTATTCCCCTGTGACAATCGGAGCCAGCTCGCACTTCTCTGAGGCAGAGGCAGCCCCTCCCTGACCTCGCTCAGTTTTTGTACAGGCCCATTGTCATTCTGATGTGGCTGATTATCACCTAAAGAATGACAATGGGCCAAAGGTGTAGGGAAGCACCCGGGGTCAGATAAGTGTTTCATGGCCCATCCTAAACTTTGATCTGTGACTCTCAGATCAGCACAGGACAGAATAACAAACAAAACAAACAAATAAATAAAGCAAGAATAATCACTGTGATGCAGCTGTGTGTGTGTGGGGGGGGGAAGAGGGGCAGAGGGTGCTGAAGTAGCCAAAAGCGGCGACAGAAAGAGAAATTATGATAATGGTAAAACAAAAAGAAGCACAAGGCAAATGGAGTGAGAAAGCGAAGGGAGAATGGAATGCAAATAATGAAAGAAAGCTGGAAAGATAGAGAAAGATTTAGATTTAACAATGGAAAGAAGGACAAGAGGATGATCAAATGGAAAAAAAAGGAACACAAAATGAATGTTAATGTGGAATATGGACATTTGAAAAGAAAATGAAATATGAATTTAAAGAATAGAGAGAGAATGAGAGACGAAATGAAAGGATGCACAGACAGAAGGATGGAAAGAAAAATAAATGGAGGACGTAAAGAAGAAAGTAGAGAACAAAGGTGGATAGAAAGAAGGACATAAGGAAAGAAAGAAAATGAAAAGACGGAAAGAATAAAAGACAAACATCTATATAGATAAATGCAGTTTTTGACCAAGTTTCTTTCCTGCTGTAAAAAGCATAATTTTGCATTAGTTTTGCAAATTTTCATCAAGGGAACAATTTTCACAGACTTCAAAAGGAAAGACCATGATAGCTCACTTTGCTCCTTTATTTAGTACCATATAAAGTGGGGAGGTATTTTATTTTTCTGGCTACTCCCTGGCAATGGGCCCTTGTGTAGTTACAGCATGTGGCCGTCCTCTGCATAGGCCTAGGGCACAGCATGCTGCTTTGTGGAGGAGCTGTGCTGGAGGACTAAGCTACATTTTGAAATATCCGACAGGATGAAAGGCACATACTTCTGAGTGCTTTGCGCGCCTGCAATTTTCGGGCCAGAACAAAAATGGCTATTTAACTCTGGTGATTAATGTATCTCTTGGAGAGATCTGAGTTTTCACTAATCCCGGTTTTGACTCATCGTAAAGAAGCATAGAGGCATAATGCGCCTCTTGTAAAGCACAAAGTGTAACATGCAGAGCAAAGTATTAATTTGTATAATAATTGTAAAGACAACCCCAACCACTATGTTATGTGTTATATCCTCAGTTTGTATTTTGGGGTCACTGGAATTATGTAGCTTCAACAGTTTTTGCATGATTATGGATTTGCCGCATGTGCCACATAATCCATCATTAGCTGAATATATCTGAAGATTCTAATTTAAAAACAGTTTCTACCTCAAATGGTTAAAAAATAACGAAAAAGGCAGTGACGTGTTGCATAGGCCCTTTGTAAAGGTTGACTGCTCACCTTCCGTTGCGTATTACTATATTTGGGTGTTATACGGGTACTAATGAGGTGCAACCTATGACCAGAAAGTGTTAAAATGTGCAAAAATGAGAAAATAATATGGTAATACTGTGACAAAATTTGCAGCATTACGCTGCATAAATTATCTTTTCTTGCCAAATAATTTAGTCAACCCTGAAGCATAATTTGGCCCTCCCTGCTGCATAATTCCAGAGGCCCTACATATAATACCTACCAGTATGGATGCCATGTGACTCCTACACCTTGTAGCCCTCCTTGTCTTAAGTAACATTTCCTATATATTGATTTACATACTTATATGAGTCATTGTCTCTGAACAATAAGTTTGTGAGCTAAAGCGCTCAACACCCTACATTGGGCTGAGCAGCACTGTAAAATAAATGACATACACATGAGCGAGGGTCTATATAGAGATGAGGGGCACCATGGGAGGTTGATAGTGAGCGAATCTGTGCAGAGGGAGGTCTTTGGTGAAAGGGTGTAATGAAGGCTGAAGGCCTCTGCATCCCCTGCAGTGCGGGTGGGACAACACTTCAAAGGAACCCCAAACTGTAAACAAAATATCATATGAAATACCACAAAAAGACCTGCACAGTTGCTCAAAGCTGTGCACATACCAAAACGGTGAGGCGTACGATTGTCTCAACTTAATATAAACTTATTTTGACGTGTACTTATGTTGGTTGTCTATTTACTTACTTATACACTATTGTACAACCTCCTCTGATGTGTCTGAAAACGTACCTTTTATCCCAAATTTCTGTCCTGAATTTTCACCTTCTGTCCTGAATTTTTGTCCTGAATTTTGACCCTTTGTCCTGAAATTTTACACTCACTGTCCTGAATTTGCACCCATGCCAGTTGGTCACCCTAGGCGCCCCCTTGTCCTTGACTAAATATTGATCTATAGAAATGTTTGGTGAATGCTGGCTGAAGATTTCTCGAGTTACTGAGCAACGCAGAGGTTAATTCCACATACAACGTACGTGTGCACTTAGCTGTATAGTTTGCAACAAACAAGATGCATGCAAATACGCGCACTTAACATTATCTCTCTGTCGCTACGTCATCATAGTTCACAGCGCTAGCTTTCTAAAGTGAGAGCAAGCATGTCTTGTTTACCTAGAGTTTAAGAACTGAAAATACACTTCCAGATCGGCATGTCACAGTTTGAACCCTACGTGTATAAATAGAACAGGAGGGCATGACTGGGTTATACGGTTACCCTGGCCGGAGCGCCGGCCTCGCTCTTGGCGTTGTTACAGCCACGGTGCAACTGATATTCACCTAGGTCCTAGGACATACTTGCATGTTGCAGGAGACGCAGGCGGTGCAAGCCCCGGACCACCATGGACGACACCGCAGGCAGCACGCGTGCAGCTGAGGATAAGATTCTGAAGAAACAATTTTTGCAGGCCCTGCAGTGCAACGACTTCGCCTGCCTGGAAGGGCTTCTTAGTCAGCTGGCCGTAGACGTCGACACGGTGTTTGAGGTGGAGGATGAGAGGCTGGTCTTGGCATCCTACAAAAGAGGTAAACAAGTGTGTCCATGCTGGAAATAAACTATACTCTTTTTCCAGAGGCAGGGAAGATTCCGCTTCGTCGCTGCTTGAGAATAAATAGCACGCGCGATGCGAAACGTGCTCGTGCTGGTCAATTAATCCACGAGCCTCAACAAACGTGTGCAGTTCCGCAGAGGCTGCGTGTTTAGTGAGCATTCTTTTTCACTTTAGAAAGTATTGTATCGCTGAAAAGGTATGATCAAATGACATTTTAATAGCTGCTACGTTTTCTAAAAGAACTGGGTCAAAAATATTGCACGGGCCAATGTGCACGCTCATATGGAACACGGTGCAATGCGGAGCCGCACCGCTATCGCTTTCAAGGGGGCCAACATGTTGATAGGGCGCCCGGGTGATGTGATGACTGAAGGTTTCACGGATCACTCTAGGGGACAGATGCATAGCTTCCAAGTTATTATTATTTGAAAAGTTTTATAAAGCGCAAATAAGACCCAACCGGGTATCAGAGCGCTGTACAAAGAGGAAAGCTGACGTATACGTACAGAGACAATATAAATACACCTACAAAAAAAAAGGAAACATGAGAGGAACCGGAGGCAAAAAGTAAATGAGGGTGCTAGGGGAAGAGTAGGTAGCAAGTGAACAAACAGGTAACAGCCCACCTAGATGAGGCCGAGCAGTTTCATCATCGACTTACTTCAAAGACAAACGAGATAAGTTTTAAACCCCCAGTAGAAATGATTGTCAAGCACAAGTTTCAAACATAAAGTGAAAGTAAATTGTTAAGCATACAATAAAACACCCAAGCACACCCAATAAGTCAACATGAGAGGAACCTGAGGCATAAAATAAATGAGGGCGCTAGGGGAAGAGTAGGTAGAAAATGAACAAACAGTAAACAGCCCACCCAGATGAGGCCGAACAGTTTCATCATCGCCTTACTTCAAAGACAGATGAGATACGTTTTAAACCCCAAGTAAAAATAATTGTCAAGCACGAGTTACAAACATAAAGTGAAAGTAAATTGTCAAGCATACATTTCAACACAACAAAGTAAAAATGCTTGTCGAGAATGCATGGTAATTGACTAGCAAATGACATGGAGGCTATTGCTGATGCAGTTCTTCCAATAGTAGCCATTTGACCTGTTTTTTGAAGGGTTGGCTCTGATCTCTGTTGGTAGGGCATTCCAAATTCTTGGAGCCAGCCCTGAGAAGGTGCGATTGTAAGTTCTTTTTTTATTGAATTTCGGTGGTTTCAGTAGTAGGGTATTGGAGCTTCTTAAGTTTCTTCTGGATCCGGAGAGCTCAAGTTTTTTTGCCAGGTAAACGGGGCTATTGAAATGTATAGCTTTATGTGTCAGGCAGGCTAGCTTGAAGCGGAACCTAGCTTCAATGGGGAGCCAGTTAAGCTGGATTAAGTCAGGTGTGATATGATCATGCTTTCTGGAGCCTGTGATTAGTCTGGCAGAGGCGTTCAGAGTAGCTCTTAGCGGCGCTAACCTAGATTTAGGAAGACCAGCTAGGGTCACCAATCCATATTCTACTCATGAGATAAGGATTGGACTGCTGATTGCATGTCTTCGGGAGGTAGGAACGGTTTGATTTTCCTAAGAGTGTTGAGCTGATGGTTGGCACTCTTAATGGTTGCACTGATGTGACCTTGCATGTTTAGAAATTTGTCTAGGGTGACCCCTAAAGAGCAGGCGGAGTCCACCAAATGCGGGGTGCAGTTGAGTGCTGAGATTTTTTTGATCCAGTTTTGTGTGGGAGCCTCGTGGTTGCGTGGGGAAATCAGGAGAAATTCAGTTTTGAGAGAGTTAAGTAATAGGTGGTTATGTGTTAGCCATTGTTGAGTTTTTTGAAGCGCTCCATTAAGAGTTTTAATGTCATCTGGAGAGGAGATCTTCAAATACAGTTGAGTGTCATCCGTGTACATGTGGTACTGAATGTTTGAGTCATTTAGAATGGCAATTAGAGGTTCCATGCATAGGTTGAAGAGCGTGGGCGAAAGTGCAGCACCTTGAGTCACCCCAATAGAGACTGAAGTGCTGGCCGCCAAAGATTGGTTGACTTTGATTCTTTGTGTTCGGTTATGCAGGAAAGAGGAGAACCAATTTAGGACAGGGCCCAATAGCCCCATCCTGTATTGAAGAAGGTTAATCAGGTTATCATGTTTGATAGTGTCAAAAGCAGAGGACAAGTCTAGAAGGATTAGAAGACAGGGTGTATCTTGGTCCAGAGCTCTCAATGCGTCATCAACAATGTGAGTTAGCGCTGTTTCTGTGCTATGACCTGATCTAAAGAATGATTGATGTTGGTCTAGGAGCTGAAATTTCTCAATGTGGTCGCAGAGCTGTGTGTGAACACATTTCTCGAGCAATTTCGCTAAAGACATGATGTTGGTGATCGGCCGGAAGTTACTGGGCGCTGTTAGGTCTGCATTGGGCTTCTTGGGGATGGGTGTGACTTGCCCCATTTTAAGGCAGTCAGGAATCCTCCCCTGTAAGAGAGATTGTTGGATAATCCTGGACCAGAGAGGCAGAACTGCCAAGTTGAGGTCTTTGAGCAGCTTGGCGGGGAGTGGGTCCTTGAAATGGTTGGAAGGTTTCAGAGAAGCCAGGGAAAGTGACAGCTCCTCCAAGTCTGGAGGTCGGAAGGTATTCCAGCAGGCATTGTTTTTGGGTGTGTAATCTGTGAGGTAAAGCGGAGCACATACTGCTGTGTGAACAGGCAAACCCTCGAAACAGCAGCCCTCATCCTCCTGGACCTATCAGCCGCCTTCGACACGGTCTGCCACCACACACTACGAACACGCCTTCACGACGCCGGGATCCAAGAGAAGGCCCTGGACTGGACCACATCCTTCCTTTCCGGCAGAACACAAAGCGTCCGCCTCGCCCCCTTCCGATCCAAGGCCACCAAGATCATCTGCGGCGTACCCCAAGGCTCCTCCCTCAGCCCAACGCTGTTCAACATCTACATGGCACCCCTCGCCCACGTCGCCCGACAGCACAACCTCAACATCATCTCCTAAGCCGACGACACCCAGCTGATCCTCTCCCTCACCAAAGACCCTCACACCGCCAAAGCCCACCTCCACGAAGGAATGAAGGCCATCGCCGAATGGATGAGGACCAGCCGCCTGAAGCTGAACTCGGACAAGACGGAGGTCCTCATCCTTGGTTCCAACCCTTCAGCCTGGGACGACTCCTGGTGGCCAACATCACTGGGAACAGCCCCGCCACCCACCGACCACGTGCGCAACCTAGGGGTCATCCTCGACCCCACCCTCTCCATGACTAAGCAGGTCAACGCCGTTTCCTCATCCTGCTTCAACATCCTCCGAATGCTCCGCAGGATCTTCAAGTGGATCCCCACCGAAACAAGAAAAACAGTCACCCAGGCCCTCGTCACCAGCAGGCTGGACTACGGAAACGCCCTCTACGCAGGAACGACGGCTAAGCTCCTGAGACGGCTGCAACGCATCCAGAACGCCTCTGCACGTCTTATCCTCGACATCCCCCGACGCAGCCACATCACACCCCACCTGAGAGACCTGCACTGGCTCCCTGTCAACAAGAGGATAACCTTCAAGCTCCTCACCCACGCACACAAAGCACTCCACAACTCCGGACCAGCCTACCTCAACAGACGACTCAGCTTCTACACCCCCACCCGCCAGCTCTGCTCGACCAGCCTCGCCCTCGCCACAGTCCCCCGCATCCGGAAAACGACCGGCGGCGGCAGATCCTTCTCCCACCTCGCCGCCAAGACCTGGAACACCCTCCCCACCAACCTCCGACAGACCCAAGACCTACTGGCCTTCAGAAGACTCCTCAAGACCTGGCTCTTCGATCAGTAGCAGCACCACCCCCCTCTTCCCCCAGCGCCTTGAGACCCTCGCGGGTATGTAGTGCGCTTTATAAGTGACATGATTGATTGATTGATTGAGACAACAAATTCTCAGCGGCCCGTTGCAGTTCCCGCTCAATACTTCTAGACTTTTCAGCGAAGTGCGCTGAGAAGTCCTCCTCACTGGGTCCAGCGATTTTGATTGCTGGAATAGGATTAGCCTGTTGTTTGATGATATCAAACAGTTTCCTGGGACTGTTTTTAGCGCTGTCAAGCTGATCTCTGAAATGTTCTGATTTAGCTAAGCGAATGAGTTTGTTGTAAGAGCTTCTCATCTTTCTTAACTGTTCGAGGCTAGAAGTGGAGGGGGCATTTCTCCAACGTCTCTCAGAGAGCCTCAGATTGCGACGTTCGTCATTAAGGGTACCACTGAACCAATGTTTGGATTGTTTGCAGGGAATCCTTTTGAGTAGCTTCGGGGCTGCAGAGTCGAGAATATTAGACATTGTGTTGAAGTAATGATCCGTCAACTCTTCCAAATTATTCATGGTAGTTGGAGGTTCAAGCAGATGCTTGCTCAAGATGGAAAGGTTAGAGATGTTGATATCTCTCAGATTACGAGACAATTGCTTGTTTTTGAGTAGTTGCTCTTGTCTAAGCAATACCTTCTCCTGAATGCGAAAGGAGATTTGGAGATGATCCGACCAATCACATGGTACTATGTCATCTAGCTGAATAATGTGCTCTCTAGCTATGATGAGGTCAAGGGTAGCGCCCATGCAGTGGGTAGGACCGTTGCAGGCCTGTATATAGTTGAGGTCGGAGAGGAAAGTCTTAAGAGAGCAGACTAATGGATCATTAGAGTCATTCCAGTGAAGGTTGAAGTCACTGAGGAACAAGTGGTCTTTGTCTGTGTCGCAGCTCCTGTCAGTCCTGTTTTTTCGGCCAAGAGCACTTCCGTTTCTGGGGGGTTTTCAAGGTCACCGTCACACTCATATGCAAATGAAAACCACAACGAAATCTACAGTGCAGCGCGCTGTGGCTAAAAAGCCTGGATTGGAATGCATCGGCGTGTCACCCCTTGCATTCGAAATCACCAGGGGCTTAGATTATTGTGAGGTGCAAGTGCATCTAGTTTGGTAGGTTTTGGGTGATGTGCTCATGTACTCATGTCATGTTCCATTTGACTCAAGATATGGAACCTGGTTTGGGGTTGCCCGTGCTGCAATTAGAAGGGTCCGTGGGGTGGAAAGTTACAGCAGGACCACAGTCTGATTTTTACACGGAAAGACTCCGTCTAGAGTAGCATAGTGGGCAAAATATGATGGACTGGAATGTGACCTAAGAAATTACCAATAATTAAGAATAATTCAAGTATTCCATCTATCACTCTTTTTGTTTTTCCAAGTGGGATTCCCTAAGCGTAACAGGTACGCCCAAATGTGGGCCCTTTTCTCACTGTGGGAGTGGACTCCAGCTGGTCCTCATTCAAGAGGCACAAATAAACCGAAACTAATCTGAGCGTCCTTGTCCTACCACGTAGTGTGGGCCTGGCACTCTCAGATCCACAACTGGCGAAACCGGGCTTGATGTTTCCTGAGCAGAGTTCTCAGCCCACAATTTACAGATCTGCTAACCCCTGGTTCGGTAACACTGGACCAACCTGAATTCACTCGGATTTTCTCGAAATGAGACCATGTTTTGTAGTCACAAAGTTAGTGATTTTGTGATTTGCAGATGTTGAAACAAAAAAAACATGTTCATCAATTACGCACACACATTCTCCTTAATTGTGATCCTTCTTGCTCTGTTTTTAAATTTAAATTTTTCCAAATTATTTTGTATTATTATTTTTGATTGATCAAACAACAGAACAGCTTCTCAGTGAGTAAGTAAGTAATTGCATTGTTTCAATTAATAAAAATGGTTACAAAAAGGCCATGCATGGTGTGCCCTTCCAAAGACTTCTTCAATCATTAATAAAAACAATAACATAACATTTCATTTAGTACATTTCAAATGGTTTCAAAAAACATAAAATAGAGGTCTATAAATTCTTAATATATGCTCACAGTTTTGGGCCAGAAGTCTTACTTTAGGACAAGGCTCGATCTTTGCTTAAAAGTTCTTTAAGTTGTCGTGCAAATTTCGCTAATCTAGCCAGTTCCATGGGGATCTCTAAATTAAAA
Source organism: Calotriton arnoldi (assembly GCA_963921515.1). Taxonomy (NCBI): domain Eukaryota; kingdom Metazoa; phylum Chordata; class Amphibia; order Caudata; family Salamandridae; genus Calotriton; species Calotriton arnoldi. The sequence goes on from CAWUFW010002971.1 coordinate 666,261, forward strand.
AGAAGCTTCATTGCATCTACGCAAATACAGATGCCGTATTTTCAAAACAAGAGTTTTAATAAAGTGCAACGTGCATGTCTCAGTTCAGGGCAGGTACAAACTAGATGGGCCAGGGACTCCTCAAACCAATGGCAGAGTCTGCAGGAGGTGACCCCCTCTAGGGATTTCCAGCGGGTGTTTATGTCTTTTATTGGCATAACCATGAGTCTGACGATAGGATTTGCTTTAATATTAGTTTGTTCAGAGCTGATTCAAGGTAAGGCTGCCTCAGTTTTTCATTTTTCATTGTAAGAACTGACTAGAATCCCAATGTTGCTGCTAGAGGACTCTATAGTCCCCATGTCATCCTGCTTTGATAATATTCTTGCTTGTCTCTTTAAAATTGTTTTAAGAATGCCCGGTTGATGAATAAAGTAACCCCAGTTGGACAAATCAAGGTGCAGCTCAGAAAGGGCAGTTGATATAGCGTCTGCCCAAGGGTTTTTCCCTTTCATGAAAATTTCTTTCAGAGTTGCCTTCATTGTGTGTGGAGGGGCAGCGCATGTCCCTCGATCATAGCGGATAACCGAAGCCCAATGTTCATAAGATTGTTTACTTAGTCCGAATTCCAGCCGTTCTAGAGCGTTCCTGGCGTAAGCTGGTATCTGGAAAATCTGTTTGAATGCTCGGCAATTAGAAGACTCCATGATGTTGATTAGGGCCCCGGGAAATACTAGTTGCCCATAGGAGATTGAAGGAATTAGCTTGGCTTTTATAACCTTTCGAATAGGCACAGTTGTTGGACTACACAATTTTGAATTGAGTTTGCAGAGGGCGTACATCACCGCCTTGGCTTTGGATTCTATGGATGCAATGTGTGCTGTTGGCTTACCATTGCTCATGATCCATACTCCAAGGTAGTTATACTTGGTTGTTGTAGATATTTTCAGATTTCCCATTTTCCACAGATGTTTAGGTTTATTAACATATTTTCCAAAGATAACTACTTTTGTTTTACTGGCGTTTGCTGTCAATTCATTTTCTTCAATGTAAATACTTAATGCATCCAGTGCTCTTTGCAGGCACGTCTTCGTATGGTCCATTCAGACATTGTTGTCAGCGTATTGCATTAAGAATAATCTGGTCATCCCAATTTTGGGTGGTAACAGGTTGGCTTTTGATATTGTTTTGCCAAGATCTGCAGTATATAAGTTAAAGAGTAACAGTGCCAATACGCAGCCTTATTTCAACCCTCAGTCCGTGTGTATCTTCTTTGTGGCTCTGTTCCGGGTAAGTTTGATGTGTACCCAGGTACCGGTGTAGAGGGCAATAATGGCGTTCAGCAGCCTAGTTGGGATCCCCCAGTTTTGTAATTTTCGCCAGAGTAAGTTTCTGTTGACACAGTCGAACGCTGCAGTGTAGTCAATAAAGCAGGCAAAGAGGGGGCACTGTTTTTCCCGGGTGGACTGTTCTACCAGATAGGCTAGGGCTAGAATGTTATCTAGTGTTGATGCTCCTGTCCTAAAGCTGGATTGGTAGACTTGTAGTATTCCTTCCTCATTAGCCCAGTTTTGTAGGTCTTGTAGGAGCAAACTTGCATATGCCTTTGCCTCGATATCCAGGAGGGCTATCATCCTGTAATTGGTTGGATCTCCGGTGTCACCTTTTTTATGAATTGGTTGTAATAGGGATCCTTTCCAGGCTCCAGGGACTGTTGAGTTAGACATACAAAACTTGTATAACGGGGTGAGTATTGTTGCCCAGAATGCAATGTCCTCTTTGGAAAGTTGTCCGGGGAGGCTGTTGGGCCCCTGGGCTCCATTGCTTCTGATGTTCTTTAATATTATTAGCACACGGTTGTACACATCGAGAGGTTCACTTGCTTCTTCCGTCGTTATTTGATTTACCAGGTTTTTGTTACCAGTGACATTGTGCGGGCAAGTGCTCGTGAGTGGTCGTTGATGGTCTAGAGGGATATTATAAGAAGAGTTACAGTAGAGTGTTTTCACATGGTTAACCCATGTGTGACTTGGAACTCCATTTCGCTGGTCATGACCGTGCCCAACCAGCCTGTTGATGTATAGCCAAAATTCTGCTTGTCTGCTTGGGGTTAGAAGACTATGGGTGTGCAGCCATTGGGAGTCTTTTTGTTGCCTTTTGAAATTCCATATGTTTCGCCTATGCATGTCCCTGGCTGTCAGCCATTTTTGGCGTCCTATTTCGCCTCTCGTCCGCTTGTGATTGCGGTTGGCTTGTCTCAATGCCTTCTTGCTTAATTGGATTATTTTACACCGTGGTTTGGGTTGGCAGCACATCCTTTCTTTGTATTCTGGCTGATGGTTTGGTTTTGTGCCTAGCAATAGGCAATAAAGCTCTGGGACCAGTTTTGACCATATATCGGGTGTATTCCCTTCGGCGTAGTCTCTGTTGAGTGCAGGCCAATTGTTTTTCCAGGCTGTCAGGCCTGATGTGTTGATTTTATTCCATTTCAATCAGCATAGGAGCGTGTGTATTTCCTCCCCGTTAGTGCACCCAGGGGGTGGTGTGCTTAAGAGTAACCGTTTGCAGTGATATAACTGTGAACAATGGGAGGCGGTCACTGGTTTGTTGTACTGACTTTTGAAATTCCACCACTTGTTCTTGGAGGCAGTGGCTCATAAAAATATGATCTATAGTTGATTTGGGTTTTCCCTTGTAGTCTCTAGCCATAGAATGGTTTGCGACTTGTGCCTCTTGTGCGGACCTTAGACTATAGGTATTAGAAATGTATTGAGCAAATTGCCCCCGTGGTCCCTAGGTCGGGAGGCATCTGTTTCAGGTCCCAAGTTGTGAGTGTTGTAGTCACTGACCATTATTATCCCGCAGTTTGGGTAATTGCTGAGCAGTATTTCCAGTGTGTTCACCAGTTCCCTCATCTTGCCGTATCTCGGGCTGCCTTTGCAGTTGAAATAAATGTTCAAGAGTAGGATTGTTATGGGGATCCATTAAGTTTCAGGTCTCGCAAGTGTAATGCTTGGACCATATCCGTACTTAATGGGTATTTAACTGATGTTATGGAGATACCCAAATTTACATATATAGATAGGCCCCCTGATGGCCTTCCAAATGCATTGTACGTTTTTGCTGGGTGTTGGAATTCCTCAAATCCTGGTATAACAAGGGGGGCAAGTAGCCAAGTTTCCTGGAGACACAGCAGGTCCCCTTTCTGTAAAAATTCAAAGACGTCCCTGTTCTGTAGCGTGGTTTTCAGCCCAAACACGTTCCATGAGATTATTTTTATGTTCTTGTTTATTCCACTTGCGGGGCCATTGAGTATGTTTGAGCTAGGAGTGGTTTGATTGCTGCCATGGCAGGGTTGTTGCTGTACCATCCTGATCGTAGGTATACGACTCAGCTTTCCCACTTTCGGTGATTTTACGCCCTGTGGCAGCAAAGGTAGATGAGAAATGTATTCTCAAGTTGGAGAATGGTGTAGGATAGGCGACTTCGGTAGTGCCTCTTAGAATGGACTTTCGCTGTGGCTGTACTTTCCTATTGCTATGTCTGCCCGTTAGCATGTGTGAATATTTTTCCTCTTCGGGTTCATGTGCGTTAATCCCCCATTTTGCAAATTGAGCCTTTTCTGTCATGATCTTTTGGGCTATCATGCTGGTTTTCCATGTTGTTATTGTCGATTCTCTTGTTGTGTTACTCTTCAGAACCTTGAATTGAATTTGGGTTAGGTCTTCAGTTGTGAGATATTTTAGCTCTGGAATATATTGAAGGATTTGTAGAGTATTGGCCCTATTTAGTGTGTCTGAGCCTCCTCGCGATGTATATTCGGGCATGAGCACCACAATGGCGTTTTCAGATACCTTTTGAGCGGGACCCCTAGGCCTTGTGGTACCGGGGTTTGTTTCCGGGCGGGGACTATTGTTAAATTTTCTCTGATATCTATTTGAGCTGCTGTGTTCTTTCGTGTCCCTGTACTGTTAGTTAGGGGGGAAGGCGTTCTTGTGTTGTCCATTTTGGGTGGGGGCCCGTCTTGCTCCTGTCTGTTTTGGTGTCGAGGTTTATCGGTGCCCCCTCTGCTATCTGTTTGTGAGGGGGGGAGATCTCCTGTGGGGTTTGCTTTCACCCTTCGTCTACCGGGCCTGACCCACGGGACGACTATATAAGAGGGGGTGCTGCCACTGCTGTTGTTAACTCGGCATTCCCTAAGCTGACGATGGGCCTCGCCTTTTGGAAGATTGGGTAAAGCTTCTGTGGCCTGAGAGATTTTGGTTGTTGATTTAAGCCCATTTTGCAGCCTGGGTTGCCGTCTGATGCTGCCAGGCGCAATTGTAACTCCTTTACACAGCGCCGGTGTTTGATGTTTTTTGTTTGCTTCTTTAGGCGTTTTTTTGCTCTTCTGGATAGCAGTTTGCTAGTCCCTTTGAGGTTGTCGGTGGGTCTTGGCTCCAGGGCCCCGCTATACCCATTGCTGACGAGTCGTGTTGGGTTTTATTTAGGCTTCTCGATGTTGCCAGCTGCGAGGAAGTTGGAGGAGTGTCTGGGGCTACAGTCTGGTTTTTGGCTTGGTTTTTAGGGTAGGTGGGGGGCCTTACTTCACATATAGATTCTGTGGAGCGTGATTTGAGCTCTTCGTTGTGATCAGCTGTGGCAAGCTTGTGATAGTTTCTGCTCCAGCTGTCTCATTGGCTATGTTGTTTTTCGCTTTGGTTGGGTCCCTTTCCTCTGTGCAATGATCCAGATGGTCTATGATCGTTATTTTCCTTTGTTTAAGTTCTGCGACTAGTGATATAAAAACTTCTGCAGAGAGCTGAGCTTCTCAATGTTTGGAAGGCAGGAGCACCTTGCAGAGTGCTGCTTCTTCAACAGTTCCAGGTTCCCCTCTAAATTGTCAATTTTGGCAGCTATATTCGTTATAGCTGTTGCTATTGCCTGCATGGTGTCCATTTGGATTTCAAGTTTTTGCGTTTGCCATGTCAGGGCATTAATAGCGGTCATCAATGTTGAATTTATTGGGAATAGGAGAACATTTTGCTGAGGACACCCGGATTGGGTTGTGAGCTTTGTTACACTCAATAAAGGGTGGGAGATCTGTTCCCCCGACAGAGTGTTGTCACCCAGACCCAAAAAGGATGAGCTATGATTGAGAGTATAGGGCTTCATTGCTGACAAATTTTGTGAGAGGGACAGGTCGTGGTGAGGGCCGCTGTGTCTCATCCGGGGGGTTGACTTGTATTCCCCTTTCGGGGAGTCCAGTGCTGATGATATTTCTAGCACTTCGGGTAGTTCTTGCCCTGTCCCCCCCCCCGCGGGACTTCCTGAATCAATGAACAATGGGCTACACTGTTCAAGGGGAAGAATGTACTCCCAGTGGCCTTCTTCTCACTAGTTTTTAAATAGGGCACCTGGCTCTGTCTGTCGTCTGCTTGTTGCTTCGTTTGATTTTGTTGGTTTGCTGAAGATAGTTCATACGGTGTAGCCTTACTGCATTGTACCCCTTTCGCCTGTGCATTCAGTGCGGCTGGTAATGGGGTAAGTACTTGCGGATTGTCATGACGTTGGAATTTGAATGTGCGATGGGGTGGACTCATGGCGGACTTGAGTCTCCATAGCTGGCGTTCTCACGCTATTGGTTTTGCTGGAAGATGTTTTGGTCCCTGACGCCTTCTTTGTCATTTTCCACCCCTGTGTCCTGCTTGCTTGTTTGTTTTTTTCCAATTGAGGCCTGTCCCCCAATTTAAAAGGTAACTTGTAGATCAGTTTCCAGATGTATGCTGGGTGTTTGCGTTCTTTGTCGGTGGTAGTCACTTTTCTCCAAACTAGACTACTCTCCTGGTTTTTTCGGGGTATGTTTGGTGTCATTTACACAATTCAGTTTGACTTTTCCGGGTCCAGCTGGTCCCGTGGAGGGGGAGGCTGTTTGGTTGCTTACACTGCACTTGCCTGGAGAGTGACACGGAGTTGCTGGTCCCACTCCCCCTTTGTTCACTCTACGGCTAGCTCCGGCTGGCTCTGGGTGTGTCATGTGCCCTAGGCGGAACAGGACAAGCCTGGGTGGTTGCTGGAGCCCTCCCCAGTTCCTTTCTTGCGCTCCTGGGGCTCTTTTGTCCGCTGGGGCCGCCAGGGAAGGGGTAAGGATATTTCCTCAGCCCCCTTGTGGCGGAGTGTGGAACAGGAACAGGTATGACGGGGGACAATGGGGCATGGATGACAGGGAGGGGGGCCTGGAGCCTGGGCGGCTGGATGTTACTGGGGTGGCTGTGACTCTGTTAAGGCCCCCCCTTCCTTTCCCTTGCCACCTACTAATTCCCCCTGGCTTCTCTTTGGCGCAATGCAAGCCCCTGCAGCAAGATGGAGGTCTGGACACTGGGGGGCCACAACAGCCACAACAACCAGCCACTGGAATGTGTGGGGGCCAGGCCCCCTCCGAGACAAACTGCACCGACCTACTGTCGGCCGCTTCCGTCTCAGTAGGAAGCCAACGCCGGCCTGCCCCACTGGATTTCCTGCAGGGCCTCGTCAGTCTTGTTGCCCTCTGCTGCATTGTTGTCGCATTGCCCCTCTGCGGCAGCTTCGAGCTCCGGTTGTCACGGGGCCTCCCTGCTTCTCTGGCCGTTCCGCCTACACCTGCCCGTCCGGAGGTGCTGCGCAATCGTGAAGACGGTTGGTGTCAGCGGGAAGCGGGGGCAGTGCTCTGCTTCTCAGTGATTTATTAACAAAGCTATTTATCTCCAGCTTTTTACTTATACTTCTTTCTGACATCAGGTGTCTCTGGTAAGCCTCAGATTTTAGTACTTGATCGCTTAATATTTTAATAACTTTCCACTCCCAGTTGGCAGATTAAACCCTCTGTATGCTGTGTATTGCAATTCTCTCAGATGAGTTTGTGGGAACTTTGTGTGGTACCTTCAGTCAAACAGTTGTAGCACTCTCTGCCTTGGCGGGCATGTTATGTCCCTGCATTCTTTTCCCACATATTGTAACACTGGTTGCCATACTGATAGAAAGTGATCTAGTCCTTGACAAGGTGACAAGAGTTTCTCCATGGCCATTGTCCCCCAAATTTTGTGGTACCAAGCATTTAAAGTAGGGTTTTCTACATTCGAGCTATTACAGTCTTGATTGAACCCAGCAACTGGAAGTTTCATTCTCATTTGTTCTAACTCATCTGTTTCCAGTGGTTTAGTCTCAGCCCCAAAAGTAATGCATTCTGAGTCACTTAGGATGGCAAAACCTATGATATACTTAATTACTGGCAGAACCTCCTTCCAAAATATCAATAACTTTGCACATTGCCACCCAGGCACATTATGTAAAGTGTGCACTGTCCTTGTATGTGCTGCAGCACACCTGTAACTAGGTGAGCCAGTCGCAAACAGGGACAGTGCACCCTATCACAGATAATGAGCAGCCCACAGGGCAGCTGTAAACTGACAGCTGTCCACAGGGCAATGTTTTGCTGAAAGGGGGTGTGGCTGTTTGAATCTGCCACTCCTTCTTCCACAGTGCAGGCAGCTTGCTGCCTGCTTTAGAAAGGGGTGTCTCTGGGTTGTCCATGGGCCCTCCTTTCCGCTCAGGGCTATTGTTATGCTCTATGTAGTCTTGTATAGTTTACATTATGTTGGGTCTATTTACCACATCATTTAGTAGCAATCTGCCAAGCCTCCATCTCCTGTCCATGAGGGCTGTCTCAATTCCTTTCATTCTAACTGTAACTGGGCATGATCTGAAATGGCTATTGTGTTATAACCACAGCTTGTGGTAGTCATTCTAACGTGGTAGACAGGAAAAGCACGTCAATATAGAGTATGTTCGGTGAGAGTTGTAGGTGTAGTCACTTCCCTTTCAATGCATAAGATGTTGAATGTCCACTAGGCCTATATCACAAAGCGAGTCTAAACATTCAATGGGCATACATCCTGACAGCCACTGATTTTCTCCTGGTGTATCCAGTTTTCAACATATTCCCACATTAAACTCACCTCCCAACACAACATCCCACTCCACAAATCCCTGCTTCTTCAACAGCACTTGCTGTGTGAATATATCTTGGCCCAGGTTAGGGGCATATGCTGAAGCCAAGGTTAATATCTCAGTGCCTGCACCATAACATACCTCCCATGCTTATCAACAAGGGTTCTGTGACATAATGTCCCTTGCCATAAAACATAATAAGCAAGATACTACAAGTTATAATAACTACAGCTATAACTACTATTGCTCCTACAATGAGTGTTCCTATTACACACTTTCTTCTACGGTTCGAATTTCCACGCTTCATCTTGGGTCAAGTTCAGGCAACGATTTGCAAGAAGATCAATCAAAGTTTCTTTCTTAATTCTCACTTATGGTACATAAGTTCATACTTGATATCTAGAAGTCCTGGAATTCAATTGGATTCAGTTCTTTACACAATTATTTACACAGTCCAAAGACTTCCCTAGCCCTCTTTCTTCTTCTACTGGAAGGTCCCTAAATGTATTCTTCTTCCACTCGGGCCTAGGTTATCTTCTTAGAGAAACGACTTTTATTTGCAGCTCAATTTACATCATGTATGAGGTCAGAGCCAAGTTCTTCAACAACACGCTGCAAAATTTCCAAACAAAAGGTTGCCATCTCCTGAGCTGAAGGTTGGCGCCCAATAGTTGGAAACAAAAGTTTGTTTAAGATCAGATTCCGCAACCCACTCAGCCTTGGAGGGTCTGGTACAGTCAGTGTCAAAACTCCGTGAGCTTCTACTCCAGGAACCAACAATTCAATTTCAATTATCAGCACTGAGGTTCCCCGTCTTATCCGTCCGGATCTCAGTCTCCCGGACCTCGCTGTTCGCTGCATCTGTGATCAGATATGTCCACTCCGGAGCAGCGTACCTCTTCTCATACTCCCTTGATTTTGCTCTGTATCACTTTGTTCTGATTCACTCGTTTCAGATATGGGAGCAAGATGTATCTCAGGTGCCAGTCTCAAGATCAGTCTTCCTGTTCTCACTGGCCACGATTCTCTTTTCATTTCAGTTCTTCTCCGCAGCACTCAACTACGTCCCACACTAGTCTCTTCAGCTGAGTTTGACTCTACACCACTTGCAACGTTACCGTCTCCCTCAGAGTCTCTAACTGGGCCTTGTGTCACTTGACCCCTCTCAGCTCGACCTAGTGGGCGACCAGTCTCGTCAAGAACCCCCACAGCTTGGCTTGCCCTCTCTACCGGCCTTCTGACCACAACTAGATTTCCGTCAGCGAGAGGAGCTGTTTCTTCCAAGGGTTCTGGAACTCTGCGGGTATGGGAGGCTTGAATCCAGTTTGGCAAGCCTCTGCACTTTACAGCCGTATTCGTCACAAGGATCACTTGATACAGACCTCGCCGCCTTGCATCAAGGAAGTTCTTCCTCACGTGCTTACGAACCTATACCCAGTCCCCCGGGCATAGGTCATTCAAGAGGTTCTTCGAGGTCCGTGCAGTCGTGGCTTGAACCTGGTGAGACACCGAACGAACCACATCAGCCAACCCCTTACAATAATCAAGGATCAAATCATCAGTGATATTTATCAATGCTGTGACTGGCACTGCAGGCAAGTGCATCGCCCTCCCCATTAACATTTCATGGGGAGAAAGTCCCATCCTCCTATCTGGAGTACTACGCAAACTCGTCAGCACTAAGGGCAGCGCGTCAGGCCAATTCAAAGATGTCGAAGAGCACACCTTCGCCATCCACATCTTGAGCGTCCCATTCAACTGCGCCACAATTCCAGACGCCTCTGGCCTATTGCTACAATGCAGTCTTTGGTCAACTTGTAAGGCAGAGCACAATAGTCTCATGATTTCACTATGGAAATGCGTTCCTCTATCCGACTCCAATGAAGTTGGAAATGTGAACCGCGGAATCAGCTCTCTAAGCATATCCGACTCCAATGAAGTTGGAAATGTGAACCGCAGAATCAGCTCTCTAAGCAGTAACTTGGCTACTGTCAGTCTGTCACACCTCCTAGTTGGATAGGCCTCCACCGAGCGTGAGAAAACACACACCACCACCAAAATGTACCTCAGTCCATTGCATCTAGGCATCTCAATGAAATCTAACTGAATCCTATTGAAAGGACCTCCCGATCTCCCAACGTGACTCAATGCAACCACAGTTTTCTTCCCAGCATTCATTTGTTAACATGTAACACACCTGTAACATACTGTCTCCGCACACACACAGAATTTTGGATTAAACCACGTTTGTCTGAACACCCGCACCATAGCATCTCTTCCAAGATGGACTGCTCCATGTATTTGCCTCGCCATAGGACTCAACAGGCAATCTGGCAACACCACTCTACCATAAGTTGAAACCCAAATACCATCATCTCGCATCTCACAACCTGCCCTAATCCAAAAAGCTTCCTCTTGTTCTGAAACCTCTTCCTGCAAATGCTTAACTTCATCCCAAGTGTCCGCTGTGGCTAACATCATGTTGAGCTCCGTCTTTTCTATGCCCTCTCCTGAATATTCTCCATTGAGAACACAAGCATGTTCAGCACAAAAGCACACAACTTCATCAGCATAACGATTTCCCTGTGAGACAAGGTCATTCCCTTTTCCATGAGCGGCACATTTCAATACTACCACTTCTTTCGTCCGCTGCAAAGCTTCCAACAGTTGTCTCACATACTCCCCATTTCTGATAGGAGATCCCGATGACATTAAGAACCTCCTCTGTGACCATAGCTGTCCGAAGTCATAAACCACACCAAATCCATACTGGCTGATGATGTAGATGGTGATCAGGAGCTTGATATGAACGGGTCAAAGCAATGATTTCAGCCACTTGTGCGGAGTATACTCCCTGTAGACAAGCAGCTTCCACAACTCCAAGAATTGTACATACAGCAAACGCTGCTCTCAGGTGACCTTCATTGTCCCTTAAGCATGAACCATCAGCAAAAAGGCGTGGTCCACTTTAGGTAATGGTTCATCAACAATGTCAGGTCTCGGTTTGGTACAAAGCTCAGACACATCCAGACAGTCATGGTGCTCACAATCTTCTGCTTCAAGGTTCAGTATAGGTATCAAGGTAGCAGAGTTTAACATAGAACATCTTTTCAAGGTGACATTCTCTGACTTGCTCATACCGGGGGAGCCTATTATTAGTCAAATGTTGTGTCTTGGTTCTCGTCATCAGGAGCTCAACTGAATGTGGAATACAATGTGGAACACAAATAGTAAGAGGATGACCCATCACAATACTTTCACATCTTTCAATGCTGACACCAGTTGCAGCAACGGATTTAAGACATCCGGGCAATGCAGAAGCTACCGGATCTAATGTAGCTGAGAAATGAGCCACTGGTCTACGGACACCCCCATGTGTCTGGGTGAGTACAGCTAGTGCACAACCCTCCTGCTCACAGCAAAAGAGCAAAAACGCTTTATTGTAATCAGGCATTCCTAACACTGGAGCATGACACAGACTCTCTCTCAACTCCAGGAAGGCGGCCAAACAATCGTTATCCCATGGCACCGGATCACTCACGTCCTTGTGTGTTAGTCTCAGTAAAGGCTTTGCCTTTAATGAAAAATTGGGAATCCACTGTCAACAATAGCCAACCATTCCCAGAAACATCCAGACTTCTTTCTGAGTCTTAGGCGGATTCATCTGCAAGATCACCTCAATACTTTCTCTTGCCTTTTTTAATACGATGACCCAAATATTGGACTTCAGATAAACAGTATTGGAGTTTACTTGGTGACACCTTGTGTCCATTTTCTGCCAGATGATTTAGCAAAGCAACAGTATCAATCTTACAGGCGTCTTCTGTTTCGGAAGCGATCAAGAGATCGTCAATGCATTGTACAAGCACTGAATTCTGCGACAACACTAGATTCTCAAGGTTCTGTTTCAAAATCTGGTTAAAGATAGATGCACTTTCAATATACACTTGTGGGATACAACACCACATTAACACACGATTTCCCAGCCGGAATGCAAACAAAAACTGGCTTTCTTCATGCTAAGGTATAAAAAAAATGCTTGGCATAGATCAATGACAGTAAACCATTCCACTTCACAAGGGATTTGGAATAGAATCACGGCTGGATTCGGTACCAAGAGACAACATGCAATCACAATCTCGTTGACCTTTCTCAGGTCCTGGACAATCCTGTACTTCCCATTAGGCTTTTGTAATCCCATGATGGGTGAATTACGGGGACTTCCTCTAATCTCCTTTAAAATACCCTGCACGGTCATGGACTCGATTACAGGTGTTATTCCCGCTACCTTTTCAGGGGTCAGGTTATACTGGGGCGTTCTCAGAAATTCAGCATGGGGTTTAATCTGTATCTTGACCAGCTCGACTCCCCGAATCAATCCAATCTCCTCACCCGCAAAATCCCACACTCTCGGAGAGACAGCATCTCTCAAGTCATGTGGTAACTCCTCCACCATTAGCACAGGAAATATTTCAGTGCCAAAATTTCAACTCGCTAGTTTAAATGCAATGTCATCATCATTTGTTTGTAATTCTATTTCCTTGGGCATTCAATATATGGTACAATTTAACTTGCGCAGAAGATCACGTCCTAACAAACAGACTGGACTCGAATCGCACACAACAAATTGGCGTTGATCCTGAAACGTTCCTATTCTCACAGGTAATTAATCTGTCAAAGAATTAGTCATTCTTTTATTGGCAACTCCTACAACTTGGATCGATTGTCCAGAGAGGGGTAGGTTAGGGACTACTGTTGATCTCACAGTAGAACGGGTAGCACCAGTATCAACCATAAAGGTAATGGAATGACTGTCAACATCCGCCTCCACAAACGGTCCACTCTGGTCTACATCCAAGACTGCTCCAAGAGTACAGACTTCCTCCCCCCTCGAGCACCATCATTGCAACGGGTCCAGATCAAAATCCTCAAACATTCCAATAAAAGGCATATGTTGATACACCCGATTGCCCTGTGCAATCCTCGGAGGTTGGGGAACCTGCACCTGTTGAGCCAAACTCCCTCCATCCATGGATTTAGGTCCAGAAGGGCCATGTGTCACAGGATCCCTATCCGGTTCTGCAGATGGCCAATCGACAGCAATTTTACACGCTGACCATAAATCACTCGGGACCACAATATCAAAAAAAGTATTCAAGTCAATCCTTAACACTTTTGAAATTTTCACAAAGCGATCAACTTGTTTGTACCACTCAGCGGGTTTTTCCCTCAGCCGAGGAAAATCATTTGTAAACGCAGCTAAATCACCCCTACTCCATGGTACATGCACATACCCTCCTCTTGGTACTTCTGGCAATGGATAAGCCCCCACTCCTGCAGTCCCTCCTCTGGGAGGTGGCCCATCACCCATCCCTTTCTTGATGCTCCTTTTCTTAGACCACCTTTCTTCCCACTTATCAAGCATACCCCACACACGCATTCCTATGATCAACTCTCAGATGTGTGTTTTCAAGCCCAACCCCCTTTTCTCCTCCAATTCCTGATCACTGTAATTTAACCTATGATTTCCCTGCAGCATTTTTGTTTTAGTCAGATCTACATTGTACCTCTTAGCCAGTTCAGTCAACTTCTCATGTGCCCATCTTGCCTTACGAGTAATATCTTTCGCAAAGAACAACAACTCATCCTGCTCATACAATTCTATCATGTCCAAAGGCAAGTTCCCATCAATTATTTCATCCACTTCTGCTTTCAATATCACCACATCTAGCAGTTTCGCTTTCACAGCAGCCTTAATCTTTTCCTGGCCCAACATTCCCACTTGTCCTTCCTTTTCATAGCTTTGATTCCTCCACCAATCCACTGACCCTTATCCTGTGAAACATACTGAACTCCAGAAGCTCCCTGACTCATTCCTACCTCTGGTATCCTTCCCATAGGTCTTCTAACTGGAGCTTCCCACATTCTTAAATCTGTTTGGGAATCGGCCAAGGTACCTTTCCGTACCATATTAGACCAGACACACACCCTTGACGAGTCTGCGGTTGCTGGCAATGGTGTACTGGCTTCCACAGGCACTTAAAACGGATTATTCCTACTCATCATGACATTTCCCCCTGAGCTAATTCCTTCCCTAATCCCGTCTGCAGTTGACTGTTGCTTTCCCCCTGATTTGGATCATAGACTGAGACTACCATAAGAGCTTTCGGTAACCGTATAGCAGCATTACCTCCACTAATTTCAGGCCCTCCAAGTGCTGATATCCCTATCCCTTCTGGCGCTGCTGACACCCTTCCTATTATTCTTGCACTGGGGCCTGTCAGTGGCACTTTTACTCCTTCTGTACTCACTGCACTTTCCAATTCTCACCTTCCCTCTTCCAACTGTGAATTAAAAGGGGGAGGACGCTCTGCTAATAATTTATCCAATAAACTATCATCTGTATCATGTCCATCATCCTCACTCCTATGTCGGGTCTCTGTTTCCTTTAACAGAAAGGGGTACAATATTTCCCCCTCAATGGTATCTAGTCTCCATCTTTTCAATTGGGCATCCCACCGGGCGTCCTGATTCGCCTTCATTGCTTTTTTCATCCTTGCCTACATTCCATTCTCTTTGCACGAGCTGCTCGCATCCAGGCATCTAATGCCTCAAATTGTGTCGGTCGAGGTGGGGGTCGCAATGAAGACATTACTCCCCTCAATTGATATAACACATCCAATCAAAATGACCAATAACGGGGAAAAGCCAAGTCTCCCTCCTTCTCAGTCATCTTATGCCAATTTTGGAGCCAGACTATGGTGTGAAGACCTACATTCATTGCCATATAATGTGCCAGAGTATCCTCCGGCGGTGCTTCTTCACCCACACGAGTTACTACACCTGTGTCTCCCCTGCACAAATCTTGTAATACCCTGAAGCATCGCATTTTTAAGTCAATCCTTTTCGTCACCAATTTATTGTACTTCGGCTTCCCAGAGACAATCCACCAATCCCAGCGTGGCACACCCTGACGTCACCTTTTCCCTCTTCACAGCAGTTCACCCTCCTTCACAATCTCACCGTACACATTCACTCTCACTCTCATAGAAAAAAAAAAACAATTAACTGTCTGCCTTTCAAATGACCCAACAGTCACATTAAACCAAACCAAGTAATTGTTGGCCCTAGTAGAAGATCAATAGAGTTCTCTCACTCAAGAACATTCATACCCCATGACCCGTGACCTGCACTGGCCATTCGATTCGCTGCAGTCTACCCCTGCGCATGAGGCTTTCCACACATGATTCTAATAAATTTACTCACACAAAGTTCCCTGTCACAAGTGGGTTGTCAATAGCACTCCACGACTTCCCACAACCAGTGGCCAAACAATTACAACCAAGTGGTGTCTCCTACACCACAAACCTATCCCGGGATCTTAGGCTACTCTTGAGCCCGATAGCCAAAACCAAAACCACATGGACCGCGCCCGTTCGGTCTGATATCCCACATTCACTCAACTCTCATCCCAACTCCGCAAGACATCTCACAATCAGATCATTCCCACAATCTATCACACATATCCCTGTTCATACTCATACCACTGTTCACCCCTGTCTTCGCCTCGCCGTCAATCTTCGTCAATCTCCACCAACGGCCTGCATTCTCCATTTTCAATCTTTGGGTCTATTTTGGGGTTTTACAAATCTAAGTCTATTCTAGATTTTTCTAGATTCTCCCCTCACTTCAAGAGGCAACCATCCTCTGCAGCTACCAATTGAAGAAGCCGGGTTCCACATTCCAGACTTACTCTGGAACCCTGGACCACTTACCTTTTTGCCTTGCTTGCAAGTGTGGAGGGGAGGGAAAATCATTAGCCAATTATTTTACAAATTCCCATGAACCCAAAGGACCACAGACTTCTAATCCAAATTATATTGTTTTATTATAAAGCCAAAAATAGCTGGACATATAAACACCTCAATACGAGAGTATAGAAATATATGGACACTAATACAAATCCAAATCTACGAAAAATAATTAAGCGGTGCAAAATGCACAGAATAGCAAATTCCAAATTCAAGACTCAAATGATACAGAAACTGCATCCAGGGTCTTCTTCATTGAAAGATAATGGACATGACACTATCTGTCCCTACACTACCTCTATCGTGGCATCCCTACTTAGCATTTCCCAGGCAAGCCCTAGAAAGGTGTCAGCACGTGAAGACTTCCTAAGCAGCACACTCATGTTATATGGGTCGAGTAGCTTAAAGCTACAGAGCTCATTCTAGATGCTCTCCCCTCTCCAGGTAAGGCAAATGTCACTTGGTCTCTGTCCCTATCCTTAATACAAAAGGCAAAAATCACACCCACAAATGCATCACATGACTATTCTGTCCAGTTGAACACCACCTTGTAGGTAACTTTCCATGAAGCAAGAGTACGTTCAGGTTCTTGCCTGATGACCTTGGTTCCCAGGCCTATCCAGACACGACAGACATACTCCCTTGTTATCAAGTCCGCTTAGTCAAAGGCATCCTCTCCTCCCTATGTCTGACTAACTCCTGCAACAAAGATATTATTCTAACTAATGAGGACGAATTCTTTCACCTGCAACAGAGACGTGAAAAGGAAAAAAAACATTCCGCAGACACATAACTCTAATTAACAATTTCACTTAGAGCAACCAAGGAGAAATGAAAGTTAGGCCTATCGAGTTCAGGTAACATAAGAACAGTGCCCACCTTTAAAATACAAACGTATATCAATCATTAATATGCACACATTATATGAGCCTTTATATGGAATAATTGTTAGTCATGAATACACTTGACACGTATATAATTCACCTAAACACGTACATTTACTACTTTAATTCTATGATTACGAGAAGAAAATATCTATCACTTCACTTACATTTTATTACAATTCACGTTTTGATACCTTAATGTTAATACAACAATAGATTATGTGTGGATGCGCACTGTTAGATTTGGTGGTCTCTAGTTGGCAGAGGTAGGTACCTTTGACCAAATAGGGACCCTTGCGTCTAGTCAGGGTAAGGGGGATACACTCCTAAAATAACCCCTGCTCACCCCCTTGGTAGCTTGGCACGAGCAGGCAGGCTTATCTCAGAGGCAGTGTGTAAAGCATTTGTGAACACATACAGTAATCAAGTGACAACACTACAGATGGACACCACACCAGTTGTATATTAAAAATAAGTATTCTTTATATAGATTTAACACAAGACCACAAATGACAAAAATCCACAATACTATACTTCAAAAATGGTAGAATTAGCTTAGTTCTCTTTTAGATGGTCAATGCGACACTTTGAGTTCAATGTACCTTTGGATGCGTAACGCTATACGACGAAAGTGTTGCAGGGAAGGTGATGTGTCGGTTCCTTACACGCAAGAACGGTGATGCGTCGGGTCCCTACTGCTGCGTAGGGGATGCGTCGGTTCTTCTCCGCGTGGGGAGGTGATGCGTCGGTTTCTTACTGCGCTTTCGTGGCGATGCGACCAGCAGCGCCGTGATGCGATGAAGATCCGGTGCAATGAAACAAAATGGCGTCTTCTTCTTGATGCGACACGATGCGTGCACGCCCGACGGCCGTGCGGCGACTCAACGATTCTTCTGAACCGCGACAGGCCCTGCGACACGCTTTCCGGTGATGCGGCGGCGTCTGATGCGACGTCGATCCTTTTCATCGGCAATACGAGGCGCTTCGGCGATGATGCGACAGCGGCGGCGACACTCTTCTCCGTTGATGCGGCGGCGTCTGGTACGACGTCGATCCTTTTCTCCGGCGATGCGAGGTGCTTCGGCTGCGGAGGTGACGCTTCTCCGATGATGCGGTGGCGTCTGATGCGACGTCGATCCTCTTCTCCAGCGATGCGAGGCGCTTCTGTGTTGCGAAGCGGCAGCGGCGACACGCTTCCTCAGCGATGCGACAACAGCGGCTGCGGCGGCGACACGTTTCTTCTTCGTGAGTCGCGCTTCCAGCTCCTTGCGACACGCAGTCCCTCAGAAGGCCCAACACAACAGCAGGCACTTCAAAAGAACTCTTGGGGAGTTGGTGGGTGAAGTCTGTTGTCCCTGAGACTTCAGCAGGAGGCAAGCTCTCTCTCAAGCCCTAGGAGATCCTTTACAAGTTGAATGAAAAGTAGCACAAAGTCCTTTCTCCTTTCTTCGGCAGTCAGGCAACCACTGCAGGCCAATCCCCCAAACAGCACTCAGCTTAGGGATAGTCTCTTCCTCAGTTTCTCTGGTTCCTCTCCTCAGCAAAGGTTTCTTCGTGTTTCCCAAAAGTGATCTAAAGTTCTGGGGTTTGGGTCCCTCTTTTATACTCATTTTCCCTTTGTTCTCTGAAGGCAGAGAGGCCTTTGCCTAGTCCAAACCAGTTCTGGTCAGTCCTGGAGCACTTTGTTGACAAGACTCCTTCTTTCCTTTCACAGTGTAGGCCAGGGACATCAGACGCACCACAGGAAGTGGAGCCAGCATTGTGGAGGGAAGGCACAGCCCTATTCAGGTCCCAGGTGCAACTCCTCCCACCCATCTCCATGCAGATCTCTCTATTCAGCCCTGTGCTGACCCACCCTGTCTCCTGGAATCCCCCAGCCCCTGTCTCTCAAACTCCAGACAAGGAATACACAACCTAGCAGAGGCAGGCTTGGATAGTTAGGCAAGAAAATACCTACTTTCTAAAAGTGGTATTTTCAAACACAGAATGTTAAAACCAACTTCACTAAAAGATGTATTTTATCATTCTGAGTTCAGGCATACTAAATTCGTTTTTCTACCATGTTCCCTGGGTCAGTTCGGATTATAAGATGTAATAATCAAACTGCCCATTCTGGCCTATGGGGAACAGGTAGCATTGCAATAGTGAAAAACGAAAATGGCTGTAATTCACTATTAGGACATGCCACACACATCAGGGCATGTCCTACCTTATACTTATAATGCACCCTGCCCTTGGGCCTACCATAGGGGTGCCTGATATGAAGAAAAGGGAAGGTTTAGGGACTGGCAAGTGGGTGCACTTGCCCAGTCAACATGGCAGTACCAGACTGCACACAGGCTCTGCAATGGCAGACCTGAGACACACTTTTACAGGCTGCTTCTGTGGGTGGCACAACCAGTGCTGCAAGCCCACCAGCAGCATTTGGTTTACAAGCCCTGGGCACACTCAGTGCACTGTACTAGGGTCTGACAAGTAAACCAAACCAACCAATCATGGAATCACTAATCCATACATCAATTTATAACAGAGAGAGCATATGCACTTTAGCACTGATCAGCAGTGGTAAAGTGCCCAGAGTCATAAAACAGCCAACAACAGGTCAGAAAAAATATAGGAGGAAGGCAAAAAGTTCCGGGATGACCCTGCAAAAAGCGCCAAGTCCAACACAACCCCCTTCCAGCCAAAACGCAGGGTAGACCAATCACTACCTTGATGGGCTTCCCTGCTTTGGGCGATAGAACCTGGACCTGGCCCGCAACAGCAGGGGCATATTCCAGTTCTACGCCAATCTGAATCTATTTGGATCCCTCTGTCCATACTCTCAGGGCCCACCAAGCTAATCCATGGGGAACCCTTCTCCTCACCTGTGGACACCACCTGTGCAACACCTAACCTTAACTTGCTCACAGGTGTGTCCCAACAGACAGACAGCCAGCCACAGTGGCCACTGACCGTAGTCAGTGATGAGACCCAGGCCTTATGCCTCTCAGGCCTCTCAACCCTCTGTGGCGTCAGAGAGCGGGGGGCAGTAGCCCCAGGTGCTTGGCACCCTTTGTCCACTCTCCCTCCTGTCAGGTCAAGTATGACATCCTGACACTGACCTACCAGCCCCGGGCCTGTACCCGGTGGCTGGACTGGAGACTGGGGTGGGCTTTCCCACACCCGGTCCTCCTCCTCCTCGTTGGGGCTCTGTACCCTCCCACCTGGAGTGGTACCCCCTTCCAGCATTGCCAGGGCACCTGTGGCAGGTGTCCTGCACAATTCGCCCACCAGTTCAGGGGTTCTATCCTGCAACTGGGCATCCAGGTCAGGGGGGACACCCTGAACCTGGCCCTCCAACCTAGGGTCTAAACCCTCCAGTTGAACCGGGGTCAGAGGCGAGGACTCCCTCCCTCTGCCCCCCCTTCCAGAGTACTGCCCCCTCCCATCAGGAGCGGTACCCCCAGAAGACAAACTGCTAGGGGCACTGTTAGCAGCTGCCCCTTCCTCCAGGTCAGGGGGGACACCCTGAACCTGGCCCTCCAACCTAGGGTCTGTACCCTTAGGCTGGACCTGTGCCTGGCAACCCAGGACTTCCGGGGGGGTACACCAACCTCCCCCAAGGAAAACACACTCCTCTAGAGTTGTGTAAGAATCTGCCTGGCGCACCAGGACTTCCTGGGGAGCACGCATGCCCCCCGAGGGTAACACATACCTCATGTGTCTTGTGATAGTCTGCCTGGCGCAGGTCTCCCGACCCCTGTCCATCTGACAGCGCATGTAGACTCCCCAGGACAGAAGTGGCATCACCATGGTCACTCCTTGGAGTCTCAGCCCTTCTGGCTGGCCCCTGACCCACTGGTTCTTCCACTGGGGACTCTTTCACCCTTTTACCCCTCAACCTGGACTTCTGCACCCTCCCAACTGGAGCAGCACTGCCAGACACCAGAACCACTGGAGCTCTGTTTACAGATGCTCCCAGTACCCCAGATACTAGGGGATCCCTCTCAACGGGTGGCCCATCAGGACAGACTACGTTCCTGTCCTGGTGTTCCCTCATGGAACCATCCAGGACACAAGACTGGGATCGGGCACCTTGGGACACGCAGCCCCACACTCACTCCGCCTCCACCGAGTCAGGACATGAGCCCCTACACCCCTCCCACTACACCGGGACCTAGCTGGGCTACTCTGAACCACTTCCACCACTCCGGGTTGGAAGATACCTGAGCCACTCCCCTTAGGGTCACTCCCAAGGCCTCTTCAGACCCTCTGGAATTCACCAAAAGGTCTTCCTCCCTGGTGAGCTCCCTGGGGTCAGAGAACTCACTCTCCAACAGGTGTTGGCATAGCTCTGGAAAACAGGGACTTACAATATGCTCTCCCACAATTGGGTCACATAACCCCTCACAGGTGTTAACCAAACTATCCTTCACCTCACCATCCAGTGCCTCACACATGTACTCCACACCACTCTCTTGAGATTGGCAAGACAGTATCTGACTGTCTCTGTCACACAACCCACACTCTTCTGGGCAGTCTTCACACTCACACACCAGGACTTCACCCATGGGGGAACCCCTCTCCCTGCACCTCTCATCTAGAGTCAGTAGAGTGTCCCTCCCACCACTAGGACTATGAACCCCTGTGCCAGTTCCCCAATCCACTTCAGGGACACTGCGCACCACTGGAGCTACCTCATATCCTTGAACCTCCTGGTGTATATTAACCCCCTCCTTCAAGTCAGGCGCCACATCTCTGGGTATGTGTACTACTCCCTCAGCACTAGAAAACTCAATATTGCTGCCACCATCTGAGCTGAATTCCACCTCCAACTCAGCAAAGCTCACTCTCTGAGCTACACACATTTCTTGTTGCTGGGCTGAGACACTCATGGCCTCCAGCCTCTTGAGCTCTAAATCAAGCTCCCTCATTCTCAACTCATGCTCCCTTCGCATCCTCTTTTCCTCTAGGGCCAATTTCCTAGTTTGCAACTCAAATTCTAACTGCCCATTCAGCTTGAGCTTGGTCAGCTCCATCTCATGCATCCTACTCTTCTCCCTGTCCTCCAACTCCTCTGGGGACAGGCCCTTGGCAGAAACACTGCTATCTACTGGGGAAGTTGCTCTCCTCCCCTCTGGACCCAATGGCCCCTCCAGCTGCCCATCTGCATTCTCCGCCCCCTCCTCATTCTCAGGGGTATTCCTTGCTTCGACCCAGGCCCTCAGCGCCTTTTGGAACTCATCCTTCTTGGAGAGACCGGTCATAGCAACTCCAGTCTGCAGAAGTGCTTCAGCTGTTTCACATTGTAGCATTCTAGTTTCTCCTCTTCCCAATCATAATCAACAGATGCTATGGATGCTGCTTTATCCATTGTGGTTAAACTTGGCAGTTCTTGGCAAAAATAGAAAATCACAGGAAAAACAATCTACCAAAAGTATGTGGTTGCGTTTGGTCTGCACTCACTAGTAGTGTTCACCAATCACTGAATATGAGTCACAAATGTAAGTCCAGAATCCTCACCGCTGACCACCAATGTTAGATTTGGGGGTCTCTAGTTGGCAGAGGTAGGTACCTTTGACCAAATAGGGACCCTTGCGTCTAGTCAGGGTAAGGGGGATACACTCCTAAAATAACCCCTGCTCACCCCCTTGGTAGCTTGGCACGAGCAGGCAGGCTTATCTCAGAGGCAGTGTGTAAAGCATTTGTGAACACATACAGTAATCAAGTGACAACGCTACAGATGGACACCACACCAGTTGTATATTAAAAATAAGTATTCTTTATATAGATTTAACACAAGACCACAATCGACAAAAATCCACAATACTGTACTTCAAAAATGGTAGAATTAGCTTAGTTCTCTTTTAGATGGTCAATGCGACACTTTGAGTTCAATGTACCTTTGGATGCGTAACGCTATACGACGAAAGTGTTGCAGGGAAGGTGATGCGTCGGTTCCTTACACGCAAGAACGGTGATGCGTCGGGTCCCTACTGCTGCGTAGGGGATGCGTTGGTTCTTCTCTGCGTGGAGAGGTGATGCGTCGGTTTCTTACTGCGCTTTCGTGGCGATGCGACCAGCAGCGCCGTGATGCGATGAAGATCCGGTGCAATGAAACAAAATGGCGTCTTCTTCTTGATGCAACACGATGCGTGCACGCCCGGAGGCCGTGCGGCGACTCAACGATTCTTCTGAGCCGCGACAGGCCCTGCGACACGCTTTCCGGTGATGCGGCGGCGTCTGATACGACGTCGATCCTTTTCTCCGGCGATGCGAGGCGCTTCGGCGGCGACGCTTCTCCGATGATGCGGTGGCGTCTGATGCGACGTCGATCCTCTTCTCCGGCGATGCGAGGCGCTTCTGTGTTGCGAAGCGGCAGCGGCGACACGCTTCCTCAGCGATGCGACGACAGCGGCTGCGGCGGCGACACGCTTCTTCTTCATGAGTCGCGCTTCCAGCTCCTTGCGACACGCAGTCCCTCAGAAGGCCCAACACAACAGCAGGCACTTCAAAAGAACTCTTGGGGAGCTGGTGGGTGAAGTCTGTTGTCCCTGAGACTTCAGCAGGAGGCAAGCTCTCTCTCAAGCCCATGGAGATCCTTTACAAGTTGAATGAAAAGGTCGCACAAAGTCCTTTCTCCTTTCTTTGGCAGTCAGGCAACCACTGCAGGCCAATCCCCCAAACAGCACTCAGCTTAGGGATAGTCTCTTCCTCAGTTTCTCTGGTTCCTTTCCTCAGCAAAGGTTTCTTCGTGTTTCCCAAAAGTGATCTAAAGTTCTGGGGTTTGGGTCCCCTCTTTTATACTCATTTTCCCTTTGTTCTCTGAAGGCAGAGAGGCCTTTGCCTAGTCCAAACCAGTTCTGGTCAGTCCTGGAGCACTTTGTTGACAAGACTCCTTCTTTCCTTTCACAGTTTAGGCCAGGGACATCAGACACACCACAGGAAGTGGAGCCAGCATTGTGGAGGTAAGGCACAGCCCTATTCAGGTCCCAGGTGCAACTCCTCCCACCCATCTCCATGCAGATCTCTCTATTCAGCCCTGTGCTGACTCACCCTGTCTCCTGGAATCCCCCAGCCCCTGTCACTCAAACTCCAGACAAGGAATACACAAGCTAGCAGAGGCAGGCTTGGATAGTTAGGCAAGAAAATACCTACTTTCTAAAAGTGGTATTTTTCAAACACAGAATGTTAAAACCAACTTCACTAAAAGATGTATTTTATCATTCTGAGTTCAGGCATACTAAATTCGTTTTTCTACCATGTTCCCTGGGTCAGTTCGGATTATAAGATGTAATAATCAAACTGCCCATTCTGGCCTATGGGGAACAGGTAGCATTGCAATAGTGAAAAACGAAAATGGCTGTAATTCACTATTAGGACATGCCACACACATCAGGGCATGTCCTACCTTATACTTATAATGCACCCTGCCCTTGGGCCTACCATAGGGGTGTCTGATATGAAGAAAAGGGAAGGATTAGGGACTGGCAAGTGGGTGCACTTGCCCAGTCAACATGGCAGTACCAGACTGCACACAGGCTCTGCAATGGCAGACCTGAGACACACTTTTACAGGCTGCTTCTGTGGGTGGCACAACCAGTGCTGCAAGTCCACCAGCAGCATTTGGCTTACAAGCCCTGGGCACACTCAGTGCACTGTACTAGGGTCTGACAAGTAAACCAAACCAACCAATCATGGAATCACTAATCCATGCATCAATTTATAACACTATAAATATATAATAATAATAATAATAATAATAATAATAATAATAATATGCACTTTAGCACTGATCAGCAGTGGTAAAGTGCCCAGAGTCATAAAACAGCCAACAACAGGTCAGAAAAAATATAGGAGGAAGGCAAAAAGTTCCGGGATGACCGTGCAAAAAGGGCCAAGTCCAACACGCACTAACCATGATTATAATGCACCCCTACAGAAGCAAGAGCAATGTTGTACCTTATCATCATTTTGTCCAATTCTCTGACCGGCTGTTCCACTTTGTAATCATCTTACCAGACTGTCCTGACGGTTTATTTCAGACTATCGTGTACCTCTGTCATTTCCTGTTTTAGGTCATTCTGCCTCTCTTTGCTGAGGCTTGGAGAAGGTTCTTAATGTCACTTTAGCTCTTTGGCCAGTGGCGTTTCTTCCGTTTTTCTCTGCCATCTCTGCAACAGTGAAGATTGTGTCACTTGTTGCTTCTCACGTTGTCTTAGTCCCAACCTCTGAAAAATATAACCTAATCATTTTCTGGCCTTTATTTTTATTGTTGTTCATTCAGCTTAACCCGTGAGCAGTTTAAGCTGCTAATTGTTCTTCCATGCAGGCATTTCCCAGGTTAATTGTACCATTGTGCTAGATTTTCATGTCTACATTGTCTGTCATTGCCTCTTTGCATTTTCTGTTGCTTCCATCCGGCAGGTGCACTAGCATGCACAATTATCTTTGGTCTTTAGGAGACTACCTCTGTAGGCATCCCCTTGTAATATGTATTTTAGCGTGTCTGCTTGTCATGTGCAATGGGCTTTCTCTCCGGGATGACAGCCATCTGTACGTGGGGGAAGCCCTCCTTCAGCTGCACTCTCCTACATACTAACCCTGCTTACCTGTAGGGCCCAGCTCATCAGGTCCAAAGCCATTGTTTGAGTTTATTTCTAGCCTCCAGGCAGGCCCCCTTGATTATATTATTGTTCAGATTCGGGCAGGAGATGTCTTTCTATGTCCCTTTCTGATATCAGAGACTGCATGTATGAAATTGGGTTACTGGTTGAGGGGGGTGAAACCCTGCTCAAGCAGAAACCACAAACCTTGTCAGGGTGAGACAAAAGCAATCCCTAAATTAACCTGTGCTAAGCCCTTGGGTAACTTGGCACAGAGCAGTCAGGCTTAACTCAGAGGCAATATGTAAAGTATTTGTGCCACACTCTAGACAGCAATAAAGTGACAACACACCACAAAAGGGATACCACACCAGTTTAGAAAAATAGAGTACATTTTAATAAATAAAAAAGACCAAAACAACAAAAATCCAATCAGTAGAATCAGAGATATGTAATTTTAAAGATTTAAGGGAAAATAGCTCAAAAAGCACAAGGAGCCAACTGTGGATATATGGTTGAGTCAAACCGGGACAAAGTCACGAGTTCAGGTCTACTGTGATGGAGCACGGGCCAGCTACAGGGACCCATTTAGGCCCATTGAACAAGAGTACCGTAAATCCTGTTTGCGTAGCATTGTGAGGTCCTGCGTCGAGGATGCGTTGTGCAGCGGAGGCGATACATCGGTTCCGAGGGCTTGTGAGGCTGTGATGCGAGGTCCTGCATTGTCATCGAGGATCCCATCGATGAGGGCTTGCAATGCGTATTCCGGGATTGGGGATGCATCACGCAACTGATGCGTCGGTTCCAAGAAGCTGCAGGATCCTGCGACAAAGATCTCATCTATGAGCACTTGCGGTGCTGCGTGGCTGTGATGTGAAGTTCTGGTGCCCAGAAAGTCCATGCAGCAGAGGAGATCTGTCAGTTCTGCTTGGGGTTGTGTCGCACAGCAGAGGAGATGCGCTGGGTCTGCGGGATCCACAGATGGGCTGGCAGAATGCCTTCAGGCCTACTTCCAAGGACTGGGGTGGCACCACATGGCAGGGTAGGACTCACTGTTGCAAGATCCATGTGCTGGTTACAAGATACTAGCCTTGGAGTCACTCTGGTGGTTGTGGGTACCGGTTGCAGGTCCAGTCCTTCTCACCCAGGCAAGAGAGAGGCAGGCAACAGGTCAATGAGGCATGCAGCAGTCCTTCAGGGCAGCAGTCCAGCAGATTGGCAATGCTTTCAGCAGCACAGCATTCCTTCTTCCTGGCAGAGTCTTGCACAGGTCCAAAAGGTACTGAAGAGTTGCTGTCTGAGGTGCATATAAATATCTGTCACCTCGTTTGAAGTGGGAGAGGCTTCTAGAAGTTTGCTTTTGAGTTTCACAGGTTTCCTGCCTCCCTTGTCCGGCTCCAGACTGTGACCCAGAGACAGGCTACAGGCACTAAACGGTTAAGGCAGGAAAATTCCAAATTTTCAAAAGTAGCATTGGCAATTTAAAGTTCGACTTTACCATAAAAGAGGATTTTTCATTAGTTACAAAGACACCAAACATGAGCAGTTTACCTGCTCCCATTTGGAATTTACAGCTTATTAAATGTAATATGGTAACTCCAGTGGTCTCCTATGAGAGAGGTAGGCCTTGCAATAGTGAAAAATGAATGTAAGATTTTTTTCACTATCAGGACATGTAAAACTTAAAAGTACATGCCCTACTTTTTAATTACATTGCACCCTGCCCTCAGGGCTGATTAGGGCCTACTCTAGGGGTGACTGTAGGAAGCTGGCTTTTTATATGATATCTCAAAATGAGATGTATTGTGTAAAGAGTCCAGAGGCTCCCTTATGAGTGTGATCCAGTGGTAATTTCACGGTAATTTCTCAATGCAAAACCTCATTTACCTCTAATTTACCGCTGTAAAGGTGATGGACCCTTGCCACTGTGTATTACCTTCAGGAGACTTTACATAAACATGAAAAATCAAAAATGCAATTAATATTTAAGCCAATAAAGAGAGTTGTGAGTATTTTTAAAGGGTTTTATTTTCTAGTAAAAAGTTAAAGTTCTCTGACCCTTTATTCATTAGTCAAATATCAATAAGGTTAGAGAATTGAAAATAGGAAAAATAGAATTAATACAAAACATATTATAGGTTGCATACAAAGCACTCCATAAAGGAGGGAAACCCCTAATTCTATGTCAGTCAGAACTCTTTAAAGGGTTTCAGGAAAAATATAATTCAAGAGTGAGTTTGCAAGGCTAATCAATAATTGGCAAAAATCTCCCATCAAGAGAAATAAATGCATAAGACAAATAAATCTTTTTCAAATCTAGTTAATTAGTCAAAGCATAAACTTAGAGTTTTAGCATCTAAATCTAAATCTGTTCCATCAGCTGTATTCTCTGCCCTGGTCTGTTCAATCTGCCTCTCTGTGTTCACAGAGAGAGGCTGCCCGCCCTTCATAAGACCACAGAGGAATGTGATCTGCCTTGCCAAAAATATGACGTGCAAGGACTCTCTGAAAAAAAATATGAGCAAGACCCCCTCCTCCCTCTGTCTCTCCTCGGACGCAATCTCCTCCCAGGCTGCACCCGCGACGTTCACGTACCTAACCCATATGATGTCTGGACTCATCTGCTCCCTCTCCTCTCTCCTCCTATCTCTTCTAAGGCTAAGGCTGCTAAAAGCTGCTAAAGCTGACACGCCCCCTAAGGGGTCATTATTTATACTCTAATTCTTGGCTGACTATACTAATAATGTTGCAGTTTCTGTAGAAACTCGCACTGTGATTGGTTAGCACAGGTGACATAGGGGTCTCATCATCCTGTTCTCATTGCAAATCCAACCCATACCAGTTCTGACAATGGAAGCGTTAAGGCTTAATACAGTCATATGTAACACCATCAATAATTATACAATATTGCAACATTTATGCGGAAAAGTGTATCAGTCCATTTCCATCTCGCTTTCACATCACACGCAGGGATGACGCTCTCCCACAAACACTGTTACATTGACACGATGACAAGAATGTACAGTTCACTGTGGTCTTGACCCATGTGTCTTCATTTGAGGCACTTGGCAGTTCATGCAGCTGGCATAATCTTCTGCGCATGCGTCTCTCATTCAGCACAATTCTCAGCCATGCTGGATTCTTAGGCAGCCATTTTATAGTGGGCCCAAATGTATACTAAAGTAAAAACAAACACAAAAGAATATTAATTTATGAAGTAAAGCCCATTATGTTTACCTCCCCCCGTACTAGTACCCTGTATTAATTATTACCTAGCAAAAGTTATTAATTTAAAGCAGCTTTTTCTATTATTTGTGCACCACATGCAAAATGTGCAATGTACAACATAGCATAAACATGCTTTAGTGCAAATTTTCATAGCGCAAACAGTTAATACATACTCATAGCAACATGCTCTAATGTTTTAGATAGCTTTTCATGCAAAATGCGTTTGCCCCATGTGTAGTGTTGGTGCATGGTTGATTAAATAATACACATTATTAGAAGATGTGTTATGAACTGAATATGCATTGTCTAAATATGCAACAAAGCCAAAGTCTCTTCAGACAGGAACAGGGAGTGTAGATTACAAGGAAAAGGAGCTGGGCAAAGCTAAAGAGGCCACAGTGAGCCTTCTAAAGGAAACTGAAATCACGAGTTTTCTACACTGCAAAAACACGTTAATTCAGCACAAGCATTTCAGACTGAAAGCATTTTGACCAGGCCTCATTTCATGTCTTTCACTTTGCATGCACCAAAAGTGCCGTTTTAAGATGCAGTTAGTCTGAAACACAAAAATAAAGCAATGCCTGAATCCAGATGAAATATGAGCTACATCAAGTGGACAGGGGCTTGCTATGCAATCCCAAAGTGCTCTGTTAGGGGGTAGTGTCATCAAGCAGCCTTAGGCTTAACACAGAGGAGTGTAAGACATCTGAAAATACACAAAATGGTCAATAAATGAGACGCACAACTTGAAAAGCAGATCCACACCAATTTATAAAATGGCAAGTATCTTTATATTTGTTTAGGCATCAGAAGAAAACCTTTCAGGTCATTATATTTTTAAATAGGAATAATTTTTAGTTCAAAAACTCAACACAGTGCATTTTCTGAGTTCTGCAATGTTAACCTATGAGAGGAAAATCATATGTGGTTTATCAGTTCTTGTCAACGACTTACAGGACCCGTCTCCAGGAGTTAAGGTGAGTGGTGGGCAAGGTCCAAGGCAGCACCAGCAGAACACCACCAGCGCCTTTAGGGCAGCCGGGTGCAGAGTTGCAAAACAGCCTTGGGGGTCCAATGTTATCCAATGGAGAACTGTTGCGGTAGAAAGAGGCTACAGTAGGGGACTGTGTGACCAGTCCGGTGAAACCAATGAGTGGCTTTAATTCTTGCGATGTTGGGAGAAGTGGGGATACCTTTGGTTTGCTTCTCCTCGGGACAGGGCATCCGCATGCAGAGAGGCTTAGGAGTGTTGGGTTTCTCCGTCCGGTAACTCTCGCGGTTGAGGGGGCCTGCCAACAGAGGCTGCAGGCGACATCGGGAAGTTCACGAGGAATCACTCTAAAGTGAACTTGGTAAATGGAGGGCTCGGGGACCACACTGACACCGTTGCCCCACTTCGGTATGGGCTTGGGGCTCGGATGCAGTGGTGCTTGGCGGCGTCAGGTTTTGGCAGGCCGGAGTCCTCTTGGTCTTTCTTTTGCTGTCTGCAGTATGCAAAGGACATTTCCGCTGTCCCTTTGGAGGTCTTGGTTCCTAGGATAAGGCTGGTAGATCTCCCAGGCTTTGAGGATTCAGCAGCTGCAGGACAAGTCGATTTTTTGTTCAATAGGCAAAGTCAGCATGCAGGCCGGCAGGGTTGGAGCCAAGTCAGTTCCTGGGTTTTCTGTTCTTGCTGTGTGACTTTTCTTGTCTGTCTTCTTTCTTCAGGTTGTCATGATCTAATGCTCTGGTGCCAGGTACTCCCCTAAATACTGAATTTAGGTGTGTTAGGGGAGTGTAGGGTAGCAGCCAATGGGCTACTGACCCTTGGGGTTACTATGCCCCCTATATGGCCACTTCCGGTGGGAAGTGGGCAGAACCCTGTCCAAGAATTCCTAAGTATGCCATCACAAAGATAGCTACTTCTGAAAAAATGTGTCTACCTCAGATTAGCCCACCTTGGGGGGTACTAGCCTGGGTATGGCACACCTAACTGACTAGCTAATTTGTCCACCTATCCAGGTGCCAAAGAGGTCTCTAGACAAGGGAGTCGGCTTCCTCTCCTGTGATGAGAGCCAGATTTGCATTTCAAAGGCGGCAGCTCTTTGAAGCTTGCCGGCCTAGGAAGGCTAGGCTAGCAGGTCATCCTCTTGGATGGGGTGTTACACCCTCTTCCCAGACAGGCTTTTATTCTGGGTCTCCTGAGAGCACAGACTCTCACCCTAGGAGGTCAGAACAGTGTCTTGGTTGGCAGGCTGGCAGAAATCAGTCAGGGAGCACACCAGAGGCTGATAGGTTTTCAGGGGGCACCTCTAAGGTGGGTGCATGTATTGGTAAATCCATCACTGGAATCAGTGTGGGTTTATCAATACGGGATGTTTGATACCAAACATTCCTATCTTCAGTGAAGCCATCATGTAGTTGGGGAACTCGTTTCCACCAGTGTCCGGCACATGTTTTAAAACAGGCTTCCTTGGTGACTTGTGCTTGAATGAATAGGACTGGCCAGCACAGGGACATATCTGCTCATCAGTCATGCCCTCACATGTAACATTCAGCATCCTGCCTTAGGGCTGTCAGGCCTGCTGTATGGGTGACTTACAAATATTACATGCAGTGTTAGGAGATATGGCACACAGGGATGTGTGACAAGTCGTGTTTTTACTTTTGTCTGCACCAAAACACGCAGCCTGCAGTGGCAGCCTTGCATGTGGCTGGTGAGGGGTCCTGTAGGGTGGCACAATTCATGCTGCAGCCCTTAAAGGACCCTCTTTAGTACCTCAGCCCTAAGTACCAGGAGTATCATTTACTAGGGACTTACAGAGGCTGCTAAAGGTATTGCCAACTGGGTAAACAATTGTACAGTTTTAGGGAAGGAACACTGGTACTGGGGACCTGGGTAGCAGAACCCAGTACACTTTCTGTCGAAGTTGCATCAGGTACCAGGCAAAAGGTTGGAGGGTACTGCAACAAGTACCCAGCTTCCTACAGTGACCTATATGTATTAAAAGGGAAGGTTTAGGCCAGGCAAAAGGTTTATTTTGTCAGGTTGAAGTGGCAGCTTTACACTGCACACATAGACTGTAATGGCAGGCCAGAAACTTGTTTTAAATGACTACTTAAGTGGGTGGTACAATCAGTGCTGCAGTCCCGCTAGTAGCATTTAATATACAGGCCCTTGGCACATGTAGTACCACTTTACTAGGGACTTATAGTTAAACTAAATATGGCAATTGGGGATGAGCCAATGCTACCATGATTTAATAGTGTACACACACACTTTATCACTGTTTAGCAGTGGTAGAGCGCACAGAGTCCTATGGCAACCAATAAAGAGATAAAAAAATATGGAGGAGTAAGGCAAACACTTTGGGGGTAGATCATCCAAAGGCTGTCAGTTCTAACACTGCAGGTTTTAAAAGTTAGGACAGGCACAGCGTCCGTCAACCCTCTGAAGCAAAGGTGGCCTGTATTGTGGTCAAGTGTTGGGTCACGCTCGCCCTCACTCACCGCTGCTCATTGTGTTCTGCCTTCTCTCCATTTTTGCTTATACTGCCTGCATGCTCTGCTGTTCTTTGATTATGCAGTTGGTCTTTTGCTGTTTGGGCACGTGCAATTCGGTTACTTATTGGGCTCCAGTGATTCATGGATCTGGAGTACTATATTATAACATCCTTCATCTTGGTGGTTGTAAGAAAGTGAATGATTTGGGGTGGGCAATTGCCCACCTCTCGGAGGAATAGTGACTAACTATTTTTGTACGTTTTATCTTGCAGGTACAAAAAAGTTCTTAAGGTCCCTTTTGTGAAGGTCTGTTTACATATAAAAATGAGTACCAATACCTGAAGGATTTAAATGATATTAAGACCTCTCTTATTACAGTGTCTTTCTTAGTATCTATAATTAAAACAAGAAAAGAACTCAGGAAACTGTACTGCCTATGATGTGACGTATAGGTCTTTCTTGCCCCGTTTTAAGTTTTTCACGTCCATAAGTTTTATGCATTTATTTTTTAATATGATGTATATGTTTTTTATAAATTTTAAACGAATATGAATGACTAATACCTTTGGATATATTGTTAATATCAAAAGACTCTTAACCACAAATAAATGTAATCCACATCAATCTGTTAAAAAGGTGAATCAATCTCCAACAAAAAAGTTTGTTTTGTGTCCAAACAAATAATACAAGCAATGTATTCCCCCACTGAGATCAGAAAAAGACTGAACATTGGCAGCCAACCCTATTTTCAAAGGTGCAGATACAAGGCCTGGTTGCATTGAAAAGTACATACTGTATTCTTTTGACATTCTTTGTTCAATACGTTGTTTGAATAAGCTATACAAAATAAACAGCATAAGAGCGTATGTTAGCAACCATACAGGATTTCAGAAGCTGATAAAACTGCACTGCTGCAAAAACTTAATTAAACAAATCTCAAATTCCTATTTATATGTATGTTAATCCTATGGGATGCTGCCAGAGTCATCCAAGGTCAGAAATCATCATAGAATCACATTTGTCACCAAAAACTAGTTGTTGCACTTTGCAGGCTTCCCTTGGTGTTACACCGTGTACCAACCACATTTCAGTGGCTGATGGATAACACATTAAGAAATCGTTGACTATCGGTCTGTGTACCTAGACAATATGGTCCTAGTCAGCTGCTGAAACAAGTGATTTTAAAGGAAATTCTTAAAGGTGTATCATATTTTAGGGAGCACCCTCCTCAAACCTCAGATACAAAGCATTGAACCCATGAATTGGAGCCCTGTTCCAACATCAAAGAGGGAGTCAGCACTTTCCTGGGCTTCTTTAGAACAGCTGATTACGATGCAGCACGGAAGGCTCCAACCGCTGGTCGGAGCCTTCCGAACCGCATCGTAATGTGCCGGTCTTATTCTTTCCGACTGCCTCATTTTGATGGAGGCGGTGGGAAAGGAATCCGTCCGGTCATTCCGGCCGGCTTCAAATGGGCCCGGAGAGCCCGTCTGCCAGTCGGAATGCATCAAGTAATCTCAAGGGCAGGCCTTTCCAACCTTGAGATTACGATGACGGTTCTCAACATGGTTTCCATGCCGGTCTGTCTGACATGGAAACCATGTCGGAAAGCATCTTTGGGGGTCCCCAGCAGGGCCCCCTTGGGTGCACGGCCTCCGTTTGGAGGCCGAGGGGGCACCTATGGTGCCCTCCCATTGATCCCTGCACCTTGTGGCAGGCACCTTAAGGTGCCTGCAACGGGGTGCAGGGATGAACCGCACCTCCCATTTTACTATGGTTTACGGCCAGAATACATGCTCTCATAGTAAAATGTAGGAAAGCGACCGAACAGTGTTCGGTTGCATCCTAATGATGGTGGTCGGGACAGCCGACCGGGTGTCGGTCGGTCCCATGACCGATGCGGTTTCGGGCGGCAGTGATTCCGCCTGACATCATAATGAGGCCCTAAATGTTACTTTTTGGTGCCCCCCTATTGATCCCTGCACCTTCTGGCAGGCGCCTTGAGGTGCCTGCCACGGGGTGCAGGGATGAACCGCATCTCCCATTTTGCTATTGGAGTATGCACTACTGCCCATGGCCTCATTACGATGTCGGGCAGAATCACCGCATCAGTCATAGTCATAGGACCGGCCGACACCTGGTCGGCAGTCCCAACCGCCTCATTAGGATGCGACCGAACACTGTTCGGTCGGATTTCTACATTTTACTTAGGAGCATACATTCCGGCCATAAACCAGTCATAATGCATGCTCCCATAGTAAAATGGGAGGTGTGGTTGATCCCTGCACCCCACAAGGTGCAGGGATCAACTCAGCCTCCAACCAGAGGCTGTGCACCCAAGGGGGCCCTGCTGGAAAGACCGGCATGGAAACCATGTCGGAAACCGTCATCGTAATCTCTAGGGAGGAAAGGCCTGCCCTTGAGATTACTTGACACATTCCGACGGGTGGACGGGCTCTTCGAGCCCGTTGGAAGCCAGCCTGAATGACTGGTTTGATTCCTTCCCCACCGCCTCCATCAAAATGAGGCGGTCGGAAAGGAATCCGACTGGCACATTACGATGCGGTTCAGAAGGCTCCGACAGATACAAGGCCTGGTTGCATTGAAAAGTACATACTGTATTCTTTTGACATTCTTTGTTCAATACGTTGTTTGAATAAGCTATACAAAATAAACAGCATAAGAGCGTATGTTAGCAACCAAACAGGATTTCAGAAGCTGATAAAACTGCACTGCTGCAAAAGGGCATAATAGGTTGGTACTCCACTATTGTGGTTGTACATAAGCTGGATTAATCAGTAGAGCTCTGCATTGATTTCAGAAAAGTATATCAATGTTTAACTCATTTCCTATGCTTCCAAAAACTTAATTAAACAAATCTCAAATTCCTATTTATATGTATGTTAATCCTATGGGATGCTGCCAGAGTCATCCAAGGTCAGAAATCATCATAGAATCACATTTGTCACCAAAAACTAGTTGTTGCACTTTGCAGGCTTCCCTTGGTGTTACACCGTGTACCAACCACATTTCAGTGGCTGATGGATAACACATTAAGAAATCGTTGACTATCGGTCTGTGTACCTAGACAATATGGTCCTAGTCAGCTGCTGAAACAAGTGATTTTAAAGGAAATTCTTAAAGGTGTATCATATTTTAGGGAGCACCCTCCTCAAACCTCAGATACAAAGCATTGAACCCATGAATTGGAGCCCTGTTCCAACATCAAAGAGGGAGTCAGCACTTTCCTGGGCTTCTTTAGAACAGCTGATTACGATGCAGCACGGAAGGCTCCAACCGCTGGTCGGAGCCTTCCGAACCGCATCGTAATGTGCCGGTCTTATTCTTTCCGACTGCCTCATTTTGATGGAGGCGGTGGGAAAGGAATCCGTCCGGTCATTCCGGCCGGCTTCAAATGGGCCCGGAGAGCCCGTCTGCCAGTCGGAATGCATCAAGTAATCTCAAGGGCAGGCCTTTCCAACCTTGAGATTACGATGACGGTTCTCAACATGGTTTCCATGCCGGTCTGTCTGACATGGAAACCATGTCGGAAAGCATCTTTGGGGGCCCCCAGCAGGGCCCCCTTGGGTGCACGGCCTCCGTTTGGAGGCCGAGGGGGCACCTATGGTGCCCTCCCGTTGATCCCTGCACCTTGTGGCAGGCACCTTAAGGTGCCTGCAACGGGGTGCAGGGATGAACCGCACCTCCCATTTTACTATGGTTTACGGCCAGAATACATGCTCTCATAGTAAAATGTAGGAAAGCGACCGAACAGTGTTCGGTTGCATCCTAATGATGGTGGTCGGGACAGCCGACCGGGTGTCGGTCGGTCCCATGACCGATGCGGTTTCGGGCGGCAGTGATTCCGCCTGACATCATAATGAGGCCCTAAATGTTACTTTTTGGTGCCCCCCTATTGATCCCTGCACCTTCTGGCAGGCGCCTTGAGGTGCCTACCACGGGGTGCAGGGATGAACCGCATCTCCCATTTTGCTATTGGAGTATGCACTATGGCCCATGGCCTCATTACGATGTCGGGCAGAATCACCGCATCAGTCATAGTCATAGGACCGGCCGACACCTGGTCGGCAGTCCCAACCACCTCATTAGGATGCGACCGAACACTGTTCGGTCGGATTTCTACATTTTACTTAGGGAGCATACATTCCGGCCATAAACCAGTCATAATGCATGCTCCCATAGTAAAATGGGAGGTGTGGTTGATCCCTGCACCCCACAAGGTGCAGGGATCAACTCAGCCTCCAACCAGAGGCTGTGCACCCAAGGGGGCCCTGCTGGAAAGACCGGCATGGAAACCATGTCGGAAACCGTCATCGTAATCTCTAGGGAGGAAAGGCCTGTCCTTGAGATTACTTGACACATTCTGACGGGTGGACGGGCTCTTCGAGCCCGTTGGAAGCCAGCCTGAATGACTGGTTTGATTCCTTCCCCACCGCCTCCATCAAAATGAGGCGGTCGGAAAGGAATCCGACTGGCACATTACGATGCGGTTCAGAAGGCTCCGACCGACGGTCGGAGCCTTCCGAACTGCATCGTAATCGGCCCCTAAATTCTAAATTCTGCCCTCTTTCATTTGCGAAAATGAATGAGTGCTCCAACTTGAGTAAAAGGGATGAAATGAACCATATGAGGCCACTCGTTCACTATCCCTACTGTCAGAATGATCCACCCCATGACCTTACTGAACATAATCAATTATTAGTTAGCTGGAAAAAGAGTGTATATTCAAAATTACATTTAGATTATTCTATATAATACATAGTGCTACAGTAGACTCATGTGATTGCGCTAGACTTATGTGATTGTTAAGGAAATGTACATGTGTATGTAACTTATTTATTGTAACTTTTTCTGCTGACTTTTTAAAGCTCCAATTTGTCTTTTGCCTTGGGTGCAGTCCTGTCTATGGTGAAGCTTTATAGGAGAGAGGCAATCCTGTTCTTTAGTAGTCAATGTCTGTTCTATGAGATTTGGCATGTTTACAGTTGTGAGCATTAGCCTTAAACCTCTTTCGCATGAGATATTACATGCCATTATAGAGAAATAATGTCTGGTCTTCAAGCAGGCGCTAGAGTCTTTGAAGTATTCTCTCCTAGGTGAACATTTTGTGCTCTTCACTGACAATACCACTTTGGCCTGGTTTGCTAAGTGCAGCGATACAAGCCAAACCATCATATTGTGAGATGGCTCTTCACATCGCAGCCATTTTCACACCATATACCACTCAAATCAACTGCAGAGGAAAGCAGACATTTTTCCTCTTATCCTATGTCCTACCTGAGAGGACGTCTGGTCTTAAGATGGTGTGGGAATGTGTGCCGCAGGCGACCAGAACCCAATGAACCAGAATTGCCAGCGCAGCAGTCTTAGGGTTTGTTGCCCACGGTCACAGTTTTAGTCGACCAGCCCAACCCACAAAAGTACAAAGCTTTGGGCCATGCTGCAAAAATGGTACAAAACATACATTACAGCAACTGGTTATTACTAAAGTCTGTATGGGTTTGCGGATTGACCCAGGCCACAGTACAGAAACGTTAATGCCCCACATAGTACAGGATCGCTATTCCCACGATTTGTATGAATTTATGATGGATGCTAAGGTCACCTTATCTTTAACAGATTCACCCAGCTGACCCTCAGAACCTTGTGATCCTATTGCCCATACCAAAGTGCCAGGTCCCTGGAGAGGAAACCAGTAGGTATACACTGACCAATAGGGAAGGGCCGAGATTAACTCAGGAGTTTAGTTTAAAGGGTGAGACCCTGACCTTCCCATCACAGGTTACCTTTTGAGGAGTTGCCCAACAAATATTTGGACGCATTTTATACCTATCAAAAATAGAGGTTTGCTGATATATTAGGAAGGCCATTGGATTTGTAGGAGAACTTCTATCCTGTCACTTTGGGGTTGGAGATGTAGGTAGGCAGATGCATTCTGACAACCTTTTTCTCCAGGATATGTGGATTGTGCAGGGAAAGAGAGAGGCAAAGTCTGTGGATGAGAGAGGCAAAGTTTGTGGATGAGGGTGCACACTGCGAGCCATCCCCTCCCTTCTGTATCTCACAGTGTGACTGGAGCCTTGGAAGGATGAAGGGGACATTCCCCACAGCTCCTGTATCTCTCCCTTGGCTCTGCCAAACAGTCCATAAGAAAATCAGTGACTGACTGCTGCCCACTTTCCCAGCTCCCTCTGTGCATTCTTGACAGTTACATCCAACGACATGCGTGTGGACAGTATTTGTTAAATGCTGACAGTGGTATTATGAAATAGAGCCTGACAGGTTTTAGGGCTGCCGGGATTTTAAACCTCTGTGTCTCTGGTGAGGCTTTTCTTTTAAATTAGAAAACATCTGCCCTCGTAGAGCGAAATGTTCTAACAGCCTTATAGTCTGCTGCAGTGGACTATGTCCACCATCAAAGGGCAGTTTCCTTGTTGTGTATAACACTATGTTGGATCTTTAATCGGCAAGTATAGGCTGCTAAGCGTGGCTATAGGTGGAGCTTGGTGTAATCCGTGTAATTCTGTGTAGCGTAATCATACAAAATTACCTAAAAATTCAGTGGAATTATGCAAGAAGAGTAGTTCTGCATTTAGCACTATTTTCTTAGCTCAGGAATGCCCCCTCTTGTTCTAAATGGACGTGAGGATACATTTTGCAGTAAGAAATAGTGCTAAATGAAACAGGACATGAAAAGTAAGCAACCGCTCGTGCTTGCTGGGGTAGGATTGTTCCCTACTTACTTTTGCCATTTTGCACTAGTTTCTAAACAACAAATGCACCCTTGCATCCAAAATGGACACAAGGGTGCATTTTGCAGTAAGAAAATATCGATTAATACAACAGAACCTAAACAGCAGGGCAAGCAGTCACTCACGCTCGCTAAATGTGGTCTTGCACTAGGATTTTTTCCCCCAAATTACTCTTAATTACGTGAGCGGGCGTAATCGCGTTATCAGTAATTCTGAGTCAAAGAGTAACTCAGAATTAGCAAAATTACTCTGATTACTCTGACGTATTAAAATTACTTCCAGGGCTAGCTATAAAGGTATTATAAAGCGAATGAGAAGAAATCTGTTGACTAAGTCCTTTTTTACATACTAACAATCATGAATAATAAGATTTCACAACATATGTCACATTCATGTTGACAGCATAGCTTTTTCAGGGTAGCACAGAAAATGAATTACATTTACATGACAAAAAGTTAGAAACTTTAATGCAACAGACTGTTGATAGAATGTGTATACCCAATCTTTTTCCACATTACATTTAACCGGTTCGGTGCCATGGATGTAAAGGTTACATCCATGGCTGCAGAACTGGTGTGCCATGGATGTAACCGCATAATCTCTCTGCTGTTTTCAGCAGAGGGATTTCCTTTTTTTTTGGCCTCGGGAGGTGTGGAAGAGCTTCCCCAACCTCCCAAGGCATTTTTTCCCCCCTACGTAATGACGGTGGCGCGCATGGCGCGCCATCGTCATTACATATCAAACTGAAATGAGCATATTGGCTTGTTTCAGTTTCAGTGCTTCAGTGCGCGTGGGACTATCTCAGCCCCCCCCGAGCACCGAATCACACGGGAGAGGTATTGTTGGAAAGGCGGGAATCTCTCCTTGCCAATGGTACCCCTCCCTAGCGGATCCCTGCTTGGGGATCTCTGCAGGAGGGTGATCCCCAAGCAGGGATCCACCCACTGGATACCAGGTAGGCGGCAGCAGCCCCTTGGGCAAGAGCTTTTGCTCTGCCCATAATAATTTGGACATAGTGAGTCTTTCTGCCCCCCCCTGGGAGGCAGATGGGGGCACTAGCCCCCAAGCTGCCCTCCCTGGGGGGGGGGCAGAAAGTACACTGGACACCAGGGATTCTTTTTTGTTTAAAATGCATAGGGGTAGGGGCTGCCCTAAATGGGCACTATAATACCCTCAACCCTCCCAAAAATTAGCAACAGTCTTTCTGCCCCCCCCTGGGGTGCACAGATGTGGGCAATAGCCCACAACCTGTTCCCTGGGGGGGAGTGGGGCGTGGCTAACCGCCGAACATGGAGGACGTCTTTTAGGCGAGCTCCGGGCCCGCGCTACATAATCCTGCCAAAAAGCCCTTGTCGAATGCTCATTGGAGTCAGCAGCAGTGGTAATGTGCCACTAGAACAGTACCGGAAAGCGGAGCGTGTCTCGCCACTCTCAACAACGCCGGAGAGGCTACTTTTGCTGATACGGCCTAACGGGCTGTGCTGCGGGGGAGAGTGGAGGCGATGAGGACCCTGCAGCGGCCGACGCGGACCTGACCTGACACTGCTGGTCTCTCACAGAGGCTTCGCGGGAGCGGCTGCTCCGGGACCTCATCTCCGGCCGATTCGTGGAATTCAAAGGCGAGACTGCATTGATGCGGTAAGGACAGCGGGATTGCCCACCGCCGGCCCCGGGCGGATCCTGTCGGTGGGCGGCACGGGACCCGACGGGGCTGCGGAGCGCGCTCGGCCCGCTCTCCCCTGCTGCATATAAGCCCCAAAATAGGGAACTTGCTAGGGCAATTGGACCTGCGTGGACGCCCCGCTGTTGGCCCCGAACGGACCCTGACGGAAGGAGAGGCGAGCCCCGTGCAGGTTGTGGAGCGCGATCGGCTCCGCTGTTGTACGGGACACTGGGAAGGCCAATAAACACCCTTGGTTGCCCAGCAGGAAGACAGATTCCTGAAGATAACGGT
This sequence comes from Calotriton arnoldi, assembly GCA_963921515.1. Taxonomy (NCBI): domain Eukaryota; kingdom Metazoa; phylum Chordata; class Amphibia; order Caudata; family Salamandridae; genus Calotriton; species Calotriton arnoldi. Next base: position 706,926 of record CAWUFW010002971.1, read on the forward strand.
GCGCTTTGGGGACGCTGCGCCAGCGGGACTGAGGTGCTGACGGTGGTTCGGTCTCCCACGTAGACTGCCAGTTGGGATCTCCGGTCTGCGGTGGATACGGGCGCGGGTACGGCACCCTTCTCTACATCTTGCCACCACCCTGAAGGGAAGCGGATAATACACAGTATAGCAGCGGTGGCCCTACGGAGCACAGACGGTACATCATCCTGGGGGTGTGCGACTGGGGAACACCACACGGGCGTAGGCCTCAACTGAAGCCTGGAAAGCTGACAGTATACCTGCATATTCTGACACCTGTGGGCGTGATCGGCTTGTGATAGAGAGAAACCTCTCATAATCTCATACAGCAGTTGCATGTAATGAAGAGATCATTTCCCCTCCCCTACCCTCCTGAGCACCATGACTCCATGTTCGGAAGCACGCACTGCATGATCTTCCCAGCGACATCTGCCATGGATGAGTGAATGACATGGACATTTCACCATAACGCCTTACTGGGAAAACACTCAAATCGACCTATTAATGAGAAAGCTACATCCTGAATCTAACAAACCATAGGGATGAGCCCCCTACCCTAATCAATCCTACGCTTTGGAAAATTCCCTGAAAAACAGGTCAGTGGAGTACTGCGATTGTGGGATGTGGTCCTGCCTGCCTGAGACGTGCTGTGACCCTGTGCTTCCCCACCAGTTAATTTGAACTGAATTGGCTGTGGGGTCTCTGATACAAAATGAATGTCACTATAGAACGGCACAGTCTCCATTACGCTCAGAGCGTACTTTCTTAGTTACTGAGACGGAGAGCGGAGGGGAGCGGAGGAATGCTGTCGACCTCGTCTGCTGGGCGCCAGAGTCCTGCGCTACCTACTGAGTGGGGGCCCCCATTTCCGTCCTCCATCCCCCTTCCCTCATCCTGACCTGTTACGAGAAAAGAACCAAGGGACGCCCCAGGGGGAAGCTCCAGGAGTCCAACACAAACACCATTCAAAATCTGGAAGTCCCAGAAAACACGATGATATCACAGGCGTCCGGTTACGTGCCGCCGACCGCCGAGGATCTATCGGTGGATAAACTGGATCTGATTCTACAAGAAGTCAGGGACTCTAGGAAGACAATTGAACAGCAGGTCGGAGCCCTTACAACCCGACTCACATTGCTCAAAACAGACCACGCCAAACTGGTGGACAAAGTGAAAACCAACAGCCTAACTCTACAGGAAGTAGTACCACAACACAAACAACATGCAAGCCAGATCCAGCAGCTCCAGAAACAAGTCGCAGGTCTACAGGACCGTATAGAAGATGAGGAAGGTAGGGCCAGACGCAACAATATACGGATCATAGGTTTGCCGGAACGGAGCGAAGGACTTGACGCCGCTCGATATATGGAGCAATGGTTCAAAGACCATATTGCATCGGAGGGACTGTCGGATCAATTCTGCGTGGAAAGAGCACACAGGATACCTACTGGACGGCCCAAAGCTGGCGCCCCACCTCGGCCACTAATAGCAAGAATCCTGAATTACAGAGATAGGGACATTCTACTCCAAAAAGCACGAAAACGTTCCCAAATCAGATTTGAAAACTGTTGAGTATCTCTGTATCCGGAAAATACACTTATGGTGCAACGGCAGAGATCATCCTTCATGGCCGTCAAAAAGAAATTAAAGGCCATGCAACTGAAATATGCACTACTGTTTCCGGCGTGGTTGAAAATAATCTATGAGCACAAGACCTATTTTTTTTGAGAGTCCGGAAGATGTGGAGGAGTGGATTGAGGTCATGGACCCAGCCACTCTGACAGGAGCCACTTCCCAAAGCTTGCCCACCAACTCACGACACAGCAAAGACACGCGCCACCGCAACATTGTGAAACCGGCCCGAACAACACAAACACTAAGTCCGACACCGCAACAAATGCAACAGAGCAAAGAACAGGCAATCGAGACGGCATCCACTTTCAGAGAAAGTGAACTTGTAGTAGACACGGATTCTTCAGAAGACAACGCGAATAGATCAGACTCTGAGAGCAGCGTGATTCTATTCCCCAATGTGACGCCACAAACGGCGGATGATTTATTTGGCTGAGAGATAGACAAGCTACTCCTACTCCTTCTAATGCCTACAGGAACTGCTGGCTCCAATATATGGACTCCTACTGTACCATGTATTCTTTTCTTTGTGTTCTAACAATGGCACTAATTTGTATTATTTCTTAGTCCTGGGCTCCCTAAGAGCTCACACACAGGTGGTTATGACCGCATGAATGGCGTTAGTGACGACCCCCTACTTGCGAACGCACTAGATACGCATAACACAGTTACACAAGTTATGTTTGGTTGTTTGGTCCGGTGTAGTTCCCCAACCGGGCCTTGTATTAGTAGTTACGGGGTGAGTGTAAGTTCTGAAGCGAATAACAGGTCAGACAAATACTACGGCCCTTCCTCAACACAGCCGCAACCATTGCGCATCACTACACTACGACACATTCGCTTAATACATACAACGTAATCACATGGAATGTTCGTGGCCTAGGATCTATACACAAACGCCACAGGGTACATGCACAGCTGCTACGACGTAAGGCGCAGATAGTCTTTATACAGGAATCTCATCTTATAGACCTGGAGGCGCTGAAACTCCGTAAAAAATGGAGGGGTCAAGTTTTCTCCACTAATTACTCTGGGTTTGCCAGGGGAGTCACAATATGGATCAGACATGGAGTACCATTTAAGGAATTGGAGAGGCGGGTGGACAAACTGGGCAGGCACCTTTTTGTACGAGGAACGCTAGATGGGCAGCACATAATATTAGGTAACATCTATGCTCCAAACTTCGACCAAGACAAATTTTTTGCTAGTCTTAACTTGGTACTGACAGGATGGGAGACACATCCATGGATCATAGGTGGGGACTGCAATACGGTTATGGATGTTACACTGGACCATTCTCACCCCCCCCCCTGCGTGGGATGGGAGTCACCAAGCAGGTACAGGCCCTTTGTGGGTGGTATGATGGATGGGCACTTTGTGATGTGTGGAGACTGAGACACCCAACACATAAGGAATACTCATATTATTCCCCAGTCCACTTATTACATACCAGAATTGACAGAATTTACTGTTCTAGAGCATTAGCAATGCAAGTAACCCACACCACATACTTAGCTAAGACATTTTCAGACCATAACCCGTTAGAAATAACATTCCACTGGAGCAGGATCCCCACTCCAGTACCCACCTGGAAACTATGGCCCCAGTCTTTGGAAGACACAGTATTCCGCACTGCTCTAGCTGACACGATAACACAATACTTTACATAGAATAGCAACACTGCATCCTCCATATTAGTGGAATGGGATGCATTTAAAGTGATCATCCGAGGCAAGGCGATAAGTGCTATGTCCAAAATCTTGTGGACATAGAGAATAAGATGAATACGCTGGAGCAAGAAGCTGCCCACAACACTGACAAACAGGCCCCCTTGCAAGAAGCGCGTATTCGCCATGCGGAACTACTAGAGTCTCTTAGAGTCATAGACTACAGCAAATACACCCAACTACGACATACGGATGCGGACAAATCAGGAACACTACTGGCTAGATTACTAAAAGATGATCCCCGTACCACCATAATAAGTGAAATCATCGCCCCTACGGGTGATACAGTCACTACACAACACAACATAAACGAAGTCTTTAGCCGGTACTATGCCAAGCTATACAGCAAACCAGATATAACAGAGGGAGCCGACATTGACGATTTTCTCACTTCCCTACCCTGTCCACAACTGACTGTGGACACCCAGAAGGCGATGATAGGCCCCATCACCAAGGCTGAAATTAAAATAGCTATAAAAGGACTCCCACGCAACAAAACCCCTGGGTTAGATGGACTCCCGATCGAATTTTATGACATATACGCGGAGACACTAGTCCCCCGACTGGAAACTCTCTATAATAAAGCATTTGAAATAGGCAGCCTGCCACTATCCACAGCGCAAGCACTGGTGGTCTCACCCACAAAACCCGGACGGGACCCGACAGAGATGGCAGGGTACCGCCCGTTGTCTATACTGGCGACGGAATATAAACTACTAAGTAAAATAATGGCAAATAGGCTACTCCCGTACTTAAATAAACTTATACACACGGATCAAAATGTTTTTCTTCCAACCCGCAGCACATCTCTGAACATCAGGAGACTACACCACATAATGACGACCGCCCCAGAACATTATGAGCATGCAGGTTGTGCTGCACTGGACTTACGACAGGCATTCGATACGTTAAAATGGGACTACATGTTTAAAGCACTAAGGAAGTTTGGACTACCCCTGGAATACCTCAAATGGCTGCATCTACTGTACGACGCCCCCACTGTCAGAACCCGCACGGGGGGACATATTTCAAAAGAATACCCGATATTCAGAGGTACACGCCAGGGATGCCCACTATCGCCACTCTTGTTCATTTTAGCACTAGAACCCTTGGCACTTAGGTTACGTACTGAGGCGTCTCAACTGGGAGTGGCGCTAGGCACCACAACGCACTTATTCTCTGCCTATGCGGATGATATCATTATATATCTACATGAACTTCAGGGTACCCTGGACCCCATTCCAGATATCGTCCAACAATTCGAACAGATATCGGGCCTAGCCATTAACGCAACAAAATCACATGCCTTCTTCTTTCGAGAGGATGCACATCCAGAAGAAATCACATTTAGTCCCTACACACTTACAGTAGCGCAACACACCTTTAAATATCTGGGTATACATATATACCGAACCCACACAGATATACTGGAGGGCAACCTTAACCGGGCAATTAGATCCATACGATTGAGTGTCACCTTCTGGACTACATTGCCACTTTCTGTTATGGTACGAGTAGCCATCTCAAAAATGGTGGTACTCCCATGCCTTCTGTATTATTTTGCTAATCTACCGATATTGGTACCATCTATCACCTTCAAACTCTTAAATACAATTCTCACAGACCTTATATGGGGGACTGATAGACATAGGGTAAGACTCAAGAAATTACAACTGGGAACTACTAGAGGCGGCCTAGGTGTACCTGACCTCAAAGCATATTACTATGCGAGTCAGCTACAATGGCTATCTTATTGGACTGCTGGCTGTAATTTACGCAAATTAGGATTTACGACACGCGACTTGGAGCAGGGCACTCTGCACATGCTGTTATTGCCACGTAGCAAAACGCCCCCAAATCTGCCGCCATTATTGCGCACAGCACTACAGTGCTGGAAAGCGGTATTACACTACACGTCCCGACACCCTCCATATGCCGGAAACATTCCACTAGTAGGGATTCCATTAAATAGTGGCAAAATAAAGAAGCGCAGAATAGAAGTTTGGCTTGAGGAGGGAATTAGTACCAAGGGTGTTTTATTCAACAACGGGATACTCATGGACCACGAAAACTTTGTGCGAGAGACGGGTGCACCTGGCCACCTGTATCTCCTGCATGCTGCATTACTGCAATACGTAAAGACTCACTGGGCCCCCCAAAGGCAGGAACCCACAACACATGAGCTAATAAAGGCCCTGTATTACATGGGCAGAGGGCGACATCTTATTAAATGACTCTATGTGGGTATAAGAGCGCACGCAGCGATAGAACTCACTACACTACGAAATGCATGGGTGAAAGATACAGGGCAGGAATTGACGGACAAAGATTGGGCTGGAATAGTAGAATATCCTAAACAGGTATCCAGGAATGCTAAGTTTACATTTATACAAACCATGATTCTTCACAGAGCCTACCTCACACCACAGAGACTACTACGGATGTTCCCACACACACAACACCACTGCCCTAGCTGTCATTTGGAGACAGCTGACATAGTGCACATGATATGGGCCTGCCCCCGCATAAGAGGGTTTTGGGATTCTGTTAGACATCATATTTTGTCTGTTACACAAAGGGACATAGGTAACAATATGGAGGAATGCATTCTAGGGCTCCATAAGCGCTCGTCTAGACACAAGGTACGAAATAGATTTACGGACCTTGCTTTGATGCTAGCGAAAAGAGCTATAGCTATGCGCTGGAAATCAATGAAACCACCCACAGAATACAGTTGGCAAAGCGAAGTGGTTAGATGGGGAAGTGCTGAAAGTGCTGCAATACGGAGGGAAGAGGCCAGGGGCCTGCAGAAGGACCCGATCGCAATGGAATAGGACATAATGATGGGAGCCCTAAAAGCTCTTGACTTGGATCCTGGAACCACTGCCCCGAACTCGCAATAATCCACAGTATAGTCCACACAAAGTGGAATCATGATGCAAATTTAGCTCAATACATAGCTATTAATTTTTGTATAATTATGGTTCACACAGTAATAGGTTTGGCCACAAATGTAAGTGTAAACATGTGTATACTTTTTGCTCCAGGACGAATGGGAGGGAGGGAGGAGTTGAATGGGATAAGTTGGCTAAAGGCTACAATACTATATGCTAATTTATCTGATACGGTTGTAATGGGTAACATGTGGATACCGATATTTGCATGACTTAGACATTGGTCAATATTACTATGACCAATCAGAATCAGATAGATTCTCACTCACAACCCCCTGAATATATCCTTGAGGCCTTTCCTCCTGTGTCCCAGGAAGTCTTCATCTCCCTGTTGGCCACGATAAAGAGCGGCTTTCCCATTGACCCGGCGCCACTACACATTTTGAAACAGGTTACCCCAATAATAGCCCCTAACCTGATAAACCTGATCAACGCCTCGCTGTCCTCTGGAATAGTCCCCCTCAAATGGAAAGGGGCGAGAGTTAAAGCTCTACTTAAAAAGCCCAGTCTGGATCCGGTAGAATTGGGCAACTATCGCCCCATATCCCTTCTGCCTGCCATAAGCAAGGTAACAGAGAAGCACGTAAACCTAACTCTTTCTGGGTTTCTTGAAAGCCACAGCCTGCTTCATTCCTCCCAAAGTACCGAAACCGCTCTATTGGCAGTGACTGAGGAAAGTAGGAAAATCCTGGACTCAGGAGGCTCTGCGGCCAATTTACTCCTGGACCTGAGCGCCGCATTTGATACAGTGAATCACCCAATTCTGATCCGGCGGCTCAGGAATATAGGAGTGGATGGAACGGCGCTTCTATGGCTGTCCTCATTTCTGGAGGGGAGAACCTTTCAGGTTTTTGATGAAAACATTGTATCTAAATCCACCCTTTTGTCGAGTGGTGTGCCACAGGGCTCTTCCCTAAGCCCGACTCTCTTCAATGTTTATATGTCCCCTCTGGCAGCCATAGTGGCCCCTCATGGAGTCCGGATGATTACCTACGCCGATGACACCCAATTGGTGGTCGGGCTTAATCAATCAGATTTAAAAACCCATGCCCTGTACTCATGCTTAAATGATATCTCTAGCTGGATGGATGCCTCCCAGCTGAAGCTTAACGGAGGAAAAACTGAGATTATGATTCTGGGCAACACTCTCAGTTTCAACCCTAGTATGATGTGGCCCCCCAGCATGGGCCCAGCCCCAGTCCCGAAAGCAGAGATTAAGAGCCTTGGTGTATGGATGGAGCAAGACCTAAGTCTTAGGACCCAGGCCAGAAAAACGGCAGCCCTCTGTTATGGTCTACTCAGAATGGCCCGAAAAGTCCTGCCCCTCCTTCCTTTCGAGGCCAGGAAAGTACTGGTCCAATCATTAATACTCTCGAGACTGGACTATGAAAACGCTCTGTATCTGGGTGCCCCCATCTCTGCGGTCACAAAACTCCAATCAGTACAAAATAGTGCAGCAAGACTCCTAATGGGTACTACCAATAGACTTTCAGCAAAACCGGCCCTCCGCTCCCTTCACTGGCTCCCGGTTCAGGAACGGATCAGGTTCAAAGCTCTGTGCTTGGTACATAAGTCAATGCAGGGACTTGGTCCACCTAATATTTCCAGCATGATTCGTCCATATAAAGCCAACCGGAATCTCCGATCAGATGATCTGTACCTGGCAGAGATCCCCAGGATCAAGAAATCTAGGAGTGGCGGTAGACTCTTTTCTTATAATGCCTCCAAACTCTGGAACTCCGTGCCTCTCCACCTCCGCACAATCCATGACCATCTGGCTTTCCGGAAGCAATTAAAGACCATGCTCTTCCCCTAGCCCTCTCCCCCCCGTGTCAGTTATTAGTGCTGGGATGCTTCCGGGTAGCCATGCGCTCTATAAATGTTTTTTCCTTCCTATGAGAACTAAATGTGAAATGTACGGTGAAGTTGAACTTCCTGACCGACACCACTACTTTCTGTTCTTAATCCACGGTATATCTAGCCACTATGCCTGTTTATTGTAAAAGCAATAACATTTGTTTAAAAACAAAAACCCTGCTCCCCGGGGGTACAGAAAGCCCACTAGACTCCAGGGATGTTTATTTTTTTTATAAAAGAGTGGCATGGGCTGCCCACAATGGGCATACCAATGCCTCCACCCCAACACAAAAGGGACAGTCTTTATGCCCCCCGGGAGGCAGATGGGAGTTATTACCAGGGCTTTTGTTTTTATACTTAGGGATGGGGGCTGCTCTAAATGGGTACTATAATGCCCCCACTCCTCCCAAAAATTTACCACAGTCTTTCTGCACCCCCTGGGGTGCAGATGAGGGCAATAGCCCCTTATCTGGCCTGCCCGAGGAGGGGGCGAAGCCCACTAGGAACCAGAGATATGTTTATGGGCATGTCAGGGAGCGGCCCCTTAGGCAAGGGTTGCTCCCCTTTTTTTGTGAACACATTTTGGCTGCTTCTGCCCCCTTTGAGGCAGATCAGCAATATTTTTAGGCACACCTGCTCCCAAGTGGGGCAGAAAACCACTAGACGCTAGCGAACGTTTCTGTGTGTGTGTGTGAACTGGAGTTCGGCTGGTGGTCTGTGTTTACTGGCGTTTGGCTGGCTGTGTGTGAACCTGCATTTTGCTGGCGTTGTGTGTGGACTTATGCTTAGCTGGCAGTGTGTGTGGAATAGCGCTTGGCTGGCAGTGTGTGTGGACTGTTGCTTGGCTAGCAGTCTGCGTGGATGGCACATGTCTGGCATGTTCATGGACTGTCGCTTGACTGGAGATGTGCTTGGATGGTGCTTGGCTTGCGGTGTTCATGGACAGCGCTTGGCTAGTGGTATGCATTGATGGTGCTTGGCTGGTGGTATGCATGGATGGCGCTTGGCTGGCGGTGTGGCTTGCGTGGATCCTCCAGTGTTTATTACCCAGAATCCCCTGCAAACCTCAAATTTAGCTACCAATTCACACTTTCCTCACATTTCGGTGTGAAAAATTTGTCGGATCACTGCGCCGGCACACATTTCCCACCACCAAGCATTTCTCTCGGTCTCCTGAAAAAAATGATGCCTCACTTGTGTGGATGCCCAAAGCAGAGAACCTAAAAAATTATAAAATGAAAAACTGAGGGGGAACCAAAGTGGGTCCAGAAGGGCAGTTTTTTTCATACGTTTTTAGGCTGACACTGCTCTGGGCATCCACATAAGAGAGGTATCTTTTTTATCTAGAGACAAAGGGGAAAGTGGGTGGTGGGAAATTTGTGCAGGCACTGTGATCTCACAACCTTTGCACACAGAAATGTGAGGAAAATGTGACTTTTTAGCTAAATTTGAGGTTTGCAGAGGATTCTGGGTTAGAAAAAGTTGGGGGATCCATGCAAGCTACACCTCCCCCGGGTGTCTAGTTTTCAGAAATGTCTGAGTTTGGTAGGTTTCCTCAGATGGCCGTCGAGCCCGGGACCAAAAACGTGGGTTACTTCCTTCGAAAACCAGGTTGTTTTGTGATAAATAATTTTGATGTCGCCACAATACGTTTTGGGCCATTTTCTGTTGTAGGCAGTAAGCCTACCCACACAAGTAAGGTACCATTTTTATCGGCAGACTTAGGGAAATGCTGGGTGGGTGGACGTTTGTGGCTCCCTGCAGATTCCAGAACTTTCCATCACAGAAAAGTGAGGAAAATTTGTTTTTTGCGCAAAGTTTGAGGTTTGCAAGGGATTCTGGGTAAAAGAACCTAGGGAGAGCCACACAAGTGCCCCCATCCTGGATTCCCCTGAGTGTATAGTTTTCAAAAATGTACAGGTTTGCTACGTTTGCCTAGGTGCCGGCTGAGCTAGTGCCCAAAATCCACAGCTAGACACATTGCAAAAAGAGACCTTTTCTCTGAAAAAATGTGATGTGTCCACGTTGCGTTTTGGTCCGTTTCCTATCACGGACACTAGGCCTACCCACACAAGTGAGGTACCATTTTTATCGGCAGACTTGGGGAAGTGCTGGGTGGGTGGAAGTTTGTGGCTTTCCACAGATTCCAGAACTTTTCATCACAGAAATGTGAGGAAAATGTGTTTCGTTTTTACAAAGTTTGAGGTTTGCAAGGGATTCTGGGTTACAGAACCTGGTGAGAGCCACACAAGTTCCCCCATCCTGGATTCCTCTGGGTGTCTAATTTTCTAAAATGTACAGGTTTGCTAGGTTTCCCTAGGTGCTGGCTGAGCTAGGGTCCAAAATCCACAATTAGGCACATTGCGAAAAAAGGGTCAGTTTTCATTGTAAAAATGTTATGTGTCCCCGTTGCGTTTTGGGTAATTTCCTGTCACAGATACTAGGCCTACCCACACAAGTGAGGTACCATTTTTATCATGAGACTTAAGGAAACACAGAATAGTAGAACAAGTGTTATTACTATTTGCATTTCTGCATTCCAAATGTAAGACAGTGTGTAAAAAAGAAGTCATTGTGAACAATACCCTCTAATTCACATGCTAATATGGGTACCCACAAATTCAGAGATGCACAAATAACCACTGCTAGTAAACTCCATATCTTGTTCCAATTTCAGAAATACATAGATTTCCTTGATACCGATTTTTCACTCTTTATATTTTACCAAATGAATTACTGTATACCCGGTACACAATGAAAAAACATTGCAAGGTGCAACTCAGTAATTGGCTTTTGGTACCTCAGGTTCTTGGGGAACCTACAAGCCTCATATAACCCCGCAGCCAGAAGGGTCCTGCGGACGTAAAGGTATATCGCTTTTAAAAATCTACCATAGTTAGAAGTTACAGGTGAAAATGTAGGCACAAATGGCTGTTTTTTTCAACAAAATTTTACTATTCTTTTATTTCAACTGTTACTTTCCATAGGAAAACCTTGAAAGACCTACACAAATGAACCCTTGCTGAATTTAGAATTTTGCCTACTTTTCCGAAATGTATATTTCCAGGATCCATTATTGGGTTCACACCCATTACTACCACTTACTGGAAGGAGGTTGAAAGCATAAAAAAAAGGAAAAATAGGCTGTCCCAGTAACATGCTAAAACTGTGTAGAAAGTTTGGTTTTCTCACAAAAGGCTGCCTGTTCCTGATAGCTGGGAAGATGGGGATTTTAGCACCACAAACCCTTCTTCAATAACATTTGCAGGGAAGAAATCAGATGCTTTCTTCTGCAGCACTTATATCCCATTTTCCGCCCAAAAACCAAATTTAGCTATATTTTGCCTAATTTCTCACTTTCCTTCAGAGGAATCCGCCGCAAACCCCTGGTACCTTTAGAATCCTCAGGATGTTGGAAGATAAGGACACAAATTTGGCGTGGATACCTTATGTGGACAAAATGTTATGGGAGCCTAAGCGCAAAATTCCCTAAATAGTCAAAAAAGGGCATGGCACAGGGGGGAGAAATGGCCTAGCAGCGAAGGGGTTAAAGCCTTCTATGTAAATACTTTGTAGAGCTGTATGGGACTTATGTGATTGATCGGGACATGTATTTGTATAGTGAGGTTCACTTATTTTAACTTTTTCTGCAGGCTTCTGGCTTCCAAACTATAAGATGACATCTTCCTGGGCAACTGGAGTGCATATATCAGTGATGCTAGGACACGTGGAGAGCCTTTTGGTGCTCCTAGGACACAATGCAACCATAAACTGTCGGCCCAATGGCAAAACTCCACTGCATGTAGCGTGCGAAGTGGCAAATGTTGATTGCCTGAAAATCCTTCTCAACCATGGAGCAAAAATTAATTGTTTTTCACTGGGCGGACATGCTCCCTTGCATCTTTGTAAAACGGAGGAGTCCATACCTTGTGCAAAGCAGTTAGTATGGAGAGGTATGTCAAAACATGTTTTTTCATGGCTACATAGCCTGTATTTTACTATTTCGTGCTTCTATGATTGGGATATTTGACAGATTTCGGTTCTTCTCGGAGCCTCACCTTCCTGTAGCCCAGCATGAAATGTACACTGCTATACCTGCTCATGTTTTTCATACATATGAACGCATTTATTTTCGTATTTTTTTGCTATACAATATATTGAATGCAAAGTTAACAATGGCAAATTATGTGCAAGAAAGTGATTAATAAAAACACAGAACACGTTTTTGTCATAGCCATGGAATGAATTATTGAAACAAACAGTAGTTTTTATGCTGTAATGTGAGTGTCAACAGTACATACAGAAACCTGGAAATTATGCTAGTTTTGACATCATGATTGACCTATCATAAGAAAATTATTTCACAGTGATCTGGTGTAAATGTATTTTTGTACATTTGATAATGTGCTGAATAAAAGTCTTCTTTATCTACATCGACCTGTTCATTCAACAGGGTAATTTATACAGGTATTTCTAGATATGGTGGGGAAAAGGGCTATCCAGTGGCACTCTTGGCTAGGGTTACAGGGGGAGAACATGACCTATTACTAGGAATAAAGCACCCCATATTTGCACATATTGAAGGGTTTGTGACATTGTAATGAGTTGATATGTAGCCTCACTCTTTGTGATAGGGCATAGTGTGCCCTTTATCTAGTTTCCATCTCCATATTCATAGTTTAAAACGCTCCTGTGCTCGATGAGAGGTGCACATAGTCCGGTTACTAATCGGTAATCTTCATTATTCTGAGTTCTGGTATCCCTCATCAAGCCCTTACTTTATGAGAAAATGCTCCCATGCACATGTATTGTTTACCTATCCTTGGTAAAAATATAAAACTGTGACGTGGAAATCCAGGACTCTTAGCAATGAAGATTACTAGTAAGGAACAAGTCCATTACCGCCTCATCCATCTTCCTTGTCCCAGTCATTACTTTCTGAGGAGGTATCTAAGCAGAATCCCAGGAATGCGACAAGAAGGAAAGAATCAACAAAAAGGCATAAATACTGCTACGCCCAAAGCATTTTTATTTAGGAATATCTAATTAATTACTTTGAACATTTATTACGTCCAAATATGTTTAGCAAACTTTGCAGAAAAAATGTCCCCCTTACATACGGCAATAGAGCATCATAAAAGTGTGTAGGGATGACCAAGTGGCAGCAAACAAATGTCCATCACTGATACACCTTTGAACTCTGCCCCTGAAGTGATAACCCTCTGGTCGATGATCGACCTTGAATTGGACCAGGACGCTCCACCATTGCCTTCTGATAGGGAAAAATATTATCAACGACTCAGGGTAGAGGGAGAAGGATAAAGCCCTTGGAAAAAATGCCCCAAACTTACAAAACGAAAGTTTACCTTCCTAATCGGGGCTGTTCTGGCCAAGTAAACTGACAGTGGCATGCGTAAATCAAGACAAGCATAAGTATATTCCCTGGGTAACGACGGTATGAAAATAGTCTGGAAAACCCCAATTCTGAGCCAAATAAAAAAAGGAAAGAAATCAGAAAAAATTCACGCAAAAGCTCTAAACATAAATGAACACACAATTCCCGAATTCTCCTACCTAAGCAAACCACAACCAAAAATATAATACCTTCTAGGAAAAGAACTTGAGATCCACAGAATCTAAAGGTTAAAAAAATTAAAATTGTAAGGCTTGCAGGAACAACAGAAGATCCAAGTAAGGCACTTGTGAGTGGTTTACAGGTTTCCGAAGAAAGAAACTTTGCAGGAGACATAAAGATAGCAATGAAATGGGCTGCATCTCTGTGCCCCTGAAAGACTTTATCACTGCCCACTGACAGTATAGTCTGGAGACTGCCAGCCTTCTCTTATGAAATCTAGAACCTTAACTGAGTCACAGGAAGGGGATTTCAAACCCTTTAAAAGACACCAATTCTCAAAATTCCTCCATTGTCGAGCCTAATTCTTCGGCTTAGGAGCCCGCTTAGATTTCTGAATGCTATTGCAACCAACCTCAACAGACCATGCCTGAGACTGTAATCTCCCACTGTCAAGTTCTAAACTAACTGATGGAGGTGAGCTAATAAGGTCTAGGGAAAAAGAGAAACTCCGGGGCATATTTACAAGCCCCTATCGCCACAGGTACGTCACTTTTTTCATGATGTTCCTGTAGCAATAGGGGCTTCGCCTTATTTACAAGGTGGTGTTAAGCCACTTAACGTGGCTTAATGCCGCTTTGTGAATAAGGTGCCCTTTCATGCTTTACTTAGTGTGAAAGGGGTGGGCAATGGGTGTTGCGGTTGGCGTTCCGCTGCAAGACTCATTGATTTTGATGCTGCCCCATATTTACAAGGGTGGCATAAATATGGGGCAGCCCCAAAATTAAGAACAGGCAAAACCTGGTGTCAAACAGGCGAAACAAGGAGAAATACTTTATTTCTCCTCGTTTTTGCTGTTTCTATGTCTGCTGCATTGTGCATTGCGCAGCACACATAGAAACAGCAAACGAAGGTGTCCCTTCAAGCACATAAAAAATCATTTTTAAAATGACGAGTCGCAACTTCTATGTGTGCTGCACAAGCAGCACACATAGAAGTTACAAATCACCATTTATGATTGTTTATGTGCAGGAAGGAACACCTTCGTGCACATAAACAATCATTTCACACAATGCAGGCACCCTTGCACTGAGGTGCAAGGGTGCCTGCATTGGTGCTAGGCAGCTAAATTTAGCACAGGGAGAAACGCAGGGCTGTACCGTACTGTTGTAAATAGGGTGCAGCCCTGTGTTTCTAAAGTGACGGAGTGCTGAGTTAGCCTTCTTGGTTTAACGCCGCACTCCGCCACATTAGTGTTAAATATGCCCCTCTGAGAGGTAAGAAACAATCAGAAACACCCACTGGAGCTACATAGAGAGGCACAGAAGAAGAGGCTACTATGGTATAAATTTATGCATTCAGGATGAAATGTCATGTGTTGTCAATCTGCCCAGCCTACCTTAAAACACATAGACAGCCATCAATAATCTCAAGTATATCTGAGATGTTTTTTTGTAGTTTATTTTCACTTACAAGAATTGCACCTTCATTATACACCTGTCTTTAATGGCACATCCTCTATTGTGTTTAACTTTGCCTACAACATTGAAACTGGCATGATTATCCTAATGAATTATAGTTCACATCACTGGTCTGCTTACAATTATTTTTGTTTTTTGACTGCAACCACAGATGCCTTATAGCTGTGACCCCAGATCCTGAAGACACCGCAGCTGCAGATAAAGAATCAAAACAAACATCTGACAAAAAGCAAACTTGTTGTCCTATGATTGATAAAATGGAGATCAAATCACCCCCTTGCTAAATCTAATCTGCCAGCAAATGAATGATATAGTTCTCATAGGTGCTAGCTCAAGTAGTGAAAAAGAAGACTGACTAGGTCCACTTAATTTCAGGTTCCATTTTCATCCGACTGAGCCCTCTGGAACAGCTTTGAGATGACAGTGCTGCGGTCAAAGAATCGACTCTCACTGTAGAAGGAAATTCCACAGAAAAGGTTTGCAAAGGATATCGCCTGTACAGAAACCTGGCGTTTAATAGCCTTCCACTCATGCACCAAAACCCTGTTCACAGCACTATGCAGGAGCAAGGACTCAGGGTAAGTCCTCTGATATTGACCAAAAAGAAATCTTCTGCCAGAGAAGATGCAGGCTCAGTGAAGTATACATTTTCTTTTAGATGGACTAAAAGTTCAGATAATCCCTTATTTTCTTCTTCTTTGAGCATTTTATCGTGTTTTTCCTGAGTATGAGCTACTCTGGAAATTTTAGGAGCAGATGCCTCTCTAGCTTCATATGCAGCAACCTTCACTTTCTCCACCATCTGCAAAGGAGTATTCTGTGGGGGTTCTTGCGGCTCGGGCTACTCCGCAGCACTTGAGGAGGGAGAGCGTTCCTCTAAATATCTGCACTTCTAAGCCTTTCTGGTCTCCTCCATTCTTGAACCTGCAAGCACCAAAAGCGAACAGCGAATACCCATTCCACAGCACAGGCCAAACATTGCTGTTTTTGTCTTGCTGCCAGGTAAAGGACTATTGCATTCATGTGAAGTCTTACGAGAAAGCTCCCATCATGAGACTAGCCAAGGGGATGCTACGTTCAGCTGAAAAACAGCACTTTCAATCAGCACCTCAGCACCAGCTGCTTTGGATGCCCCTGTACCCCCTAAAAACTCCATTAGCATCAAGAATCACTCTTACAGGGCCTTGGTATTGCTCAGGTGCTAGTTTTACCCGCGCAAGGCAGCGCTAGGTCCTTAAAGCAGGCGCTCCATAAATATAATTGTTAAATAAGGATTGGTAGGGTATATCCAAATAACTTTAATCTATAGTAAGACAGTAACATGATACAATTGCCTAAAGATCTGCAAGATAGCCATGCCCCGCCTCGTCCACAAGGAGCAAAAACAGGAAGTTAGTGTGCGGGCCATGTTGGAGTGATTGTATCTTTTTTGTTAGGGTAGGAGAACAATGTGTGTGCATTAGAAGCGATTGCTCATGAATTTAGGAATGGGATGAGGAAGACGGGTGAGGAGGTAATACTATTTATTTAGCATCCCTTCTACATTTGTCATTGGCTTCTGGACCCCCCTTGTGCTTTAGGTCTAACTCTGACATCCTTCTTTCCTACAACGCAACAGTTTTCTTTACTTTATCTTAATTGTAATTAGTGTAGAACAAAGATATAATGAGATGACAATTAATATAATCCAATTTAGCCCAACGTGGTCATAACTCTAGTGTCTGTTTTGGGCGTCATTTCAAAGTAATTAAGTGAAAAACAAACACCCACAAATGCAACAAACTTAAAACATAAATATTACATTTTTCAGCTTAGCAGTTTGAAGTACCTCATTGGATTTAGAGAGGCACACTCGCCAAAATATTTACTCAGACGCTCACCCAGAATCACTCGCCACTGGGTTTTAAATACATCCCTCTGCATCATTGTTCTCTTTTTCAGTTTTAGGTACCGATTTTAGGAAGTTTTGTGCAGAATCACTCGCCACTGTGTTTTATTTGTGTTTCAATTTTTTTATTGAAATGTATAAAAAAATATACATATATTATAATAACTGTATGCATTATCATACAATAAATATATAAGAGAATTATTAAATATAAGCATATAGTAAAACTTTCTGAATAATTAATCATATTATATAATTTAATAAATATATAAACATATAAATGCAAAGACAAATATTTGGATTTATATTGAGGCCATAAAAGATGGAATTAAGGGAAGGGGGGAAGAGAGAGGTAAGGAAAGAAGGGATCACAAAAGAAAGCGATAAGTGAAAAATGTACAAATATGAAGCATAATGCAATATGAGTATGTTCCAAGGGAAAAGACACTCTAGGAAAGCAATGCGAATAGATAAAAGATGAGTATAAGGGTTAAGTAATTTCACTTGATGTACCTAAATATAAATGTATGAGAGGACATTCTAAGTGATAGATAAGGTAAGATAAGATACGATAAATACTTACCATAACATAAAGTAATTATGCTGATTCAAAGAAAGAGAAAAAGTAATATTCTTTGATATAGACAAAATTAAATAAATTACATTATACTACAAGTATATGAATGTTACGGAGCCAAGGGAGATGAAGTAGGAAGAGGAATTATGAGATAAGAATAGAAAAGGATAATGACATGGATAATATAGAGAAATGTGCAAACAATAAATGAAAACAATAGGTATATTGTGCAGAATGAAAGCGTAAGCAGAGAAACACACATGTATAAATATATATATTAAAAGATACAGAATTACATGTAAATGCTCTGGTGAGTAGCTATAAAAAACAACAACCAGTAGTAGATAAATACAATATGTGTTAAAATTTATAAAAACCAATAATGAATAATGAGTGAGAAGAAGAGGAAATAGAAATTAAATTACTGCGTAGAAGGGTCATTAAAGTTAGCATCGGTATTTGAAGCTAGAAAAGGTGACCATACTCGAAGAAAGAGATCAGATTGATCCTGTATGTTGTATATAATACGTTCGTAGGAAGCTGTTTGGATCATGGCCACCATCCATGTTTCTTGTGATGGTGGTTGAGGTGATTTCCATTGCCGTAATATACAAATTTTGGCTGTAGCTAAGGCTGTGTGTAAAAGTCGGGCTTGTGGTTTAGAAAGTGGTTGTGATTGACGTGTATCATGCAGAAGAATGGTAGCATGCGAAAGTGGAATTTGTAGAGGCATCGTGGAACGTAAGGTTTTACCTATATAATTCCAAAAGGGTTGGATCACTGGACATCCACAGATGATATGAGAAATGTTACAAGACGTACTATCACATCTCCAGCAGTTAGAATAGGGAAGCAAGCCAGCTTTATGCAGTTTTGTTGGTGACCAGTGCCAATCATGTAAAATCTTGAATAAGCAAAATTTCAATTGTGCTTCACGTGCACCCTTATTGAGATTGCTAAAAATGTCAGACCATTCATCATCGGTATAAGAGACCGATAATGAGGTTTGCCATTTAATAGGTAAAGTTTGCGATAAGGGTTGAGAAAAAAGATGCGAAGTGAGAGTTTGGTAGAAGCCAGATGTAGCTCCGTTCATCTTACCCCAAGCATGGAGATATGTCACAATTGGTGAGTCGGGCAAGAGCCATGGTGGAGGTCCTAGACTTCTCCGTAACGATTGTCGTAACTGGTTGTATTTTGAAAGTTGTATATCAGGCAAATGAAATTCTTCCTGCAGTTGGACAAATGATTTAATATCACCGTTTGAAAAAAGTTGGTCTAGGGTGGAAACACCTGCTGTTTCCCAAATAGGCCAAAATATAGATTTTCTATTAATACGAATTGCAGAATTATTCCATAATGGTGCTTTCCTATGGAGACGAGGATGTGAGCCCAGTAAGCAGTGTGCCCTTTGCCAAGCAGCGCGCATAGCCGACAAAATAGGATTAGTGGAGTCTCGGGACGAGATTCAGAGCCGTATAAAACAGAAAGACCTGCTTTTGTAAATGAAAGGTAGTGTTCAAGATGTACCCACTGTGGCGCATCCGATGAATGTGAAAGCATATATGACATTTGAGAAAGCTGTAATGCTAAAGCATAATGTTCCACTGAGGGTAGACCTATTCCTCCATAGGAGCGATGAGCCTTTAGTTTTGAAGCTGAGAGACGGGGTTTGGCAGAGTTCCATATAAAAGATTTTATCTTAGAATCAATTGAACGTAACGTGGTTAAAGGAACCTGAATAGGGAGCATGCCGAGGACATAAAGAAAACGAGAGAGAGTAACCATTTTCACAGCTTGAACCCTGCCCCACATTGAGAGACCCAGTGCCTTCCATTTTTCAAAATCCCTTCGCATTTGAGCAATGAGGGGATTGAGATTATCCGTAACCATGCCCTCTAGACCTTTGTTCACTAGTATGCCCAAATATTTGAGATGAGAAGATTTCCATTGAAAGGGAAAACCTTGAATGGCCGCTATTGTGGTCCAGTTCGAGATGGGCAGCGCTTCGCTTTTGTTCCAATTAATTTTGTACCCAGAAAGGGAGGAGAAGTCATCTATTATTTTTAATACAGATGTTAAAGAGGTGGAGAGATCTGTGATTGTGAGAAGAATATCATCTGCGTAGAGATAAATTTTGGATTCACCTGTCGGAAGAGAAATGCCCTTAATATAAGTAGATTGTCTTAAGGAGGCAGCTAACGGTTCCATGGCTAGAAGAAAGAGTAACGGGGAGAGGGGGCAACCCTGACGAGTACCTCGATTGATAGAGAATGGATCTGAGATAAAGCCCCCACAATTTACCTGTACGAAGGATTTTTGTACAACAAGCGTATTTTGTTTATGAATTGATCTCCCAGGCCGAATTTTTGTAACACCCTAAAAAGATAATCCCATTCAATCCGATCAAACGCCTTTTCCGCATCAAGCGATAAGGCCAAAGCGTCATCAGGAAGATTCTTGGCATACCATAATGTGTGGGCAAGAGTGCGAAGATGGTTCCTAGAGGAACGCCCCGGAACAAATCCAACTTGGGTACAGTGTATGAGAGATGGGATAACCTTACGCAAGCGAGAGGCCAGAATGCTAGCTAGGATTTTGATGTCGCAATTCAATAAAGATATCGGACGATAGCTGCTACATAATAAAGGATCTTTACCAGGTTTAGGTAACACAGCAATATCGCCACTGTGTTTTAAATACACCCCCTCTGCATCATTGTTCTCTTTTTCAGTTTTAGGTACCGATTTTAGGAAGTTTTGTGCAGAATCACTCGCCACCGTGTTTTAAATACACCCCCTCTGCATCATTGTTCTCTTTTTCAGTTTTAGGTACTGATTTTAGGAAGTTTTGTTCTTTTTCCAGGATCCCAAAAAGAAACTTGTTTCCGTCTGTGTGACCCTTAGTTTTCTTAACAGCTAAGGGCCTGCCACACACCTAGCTGTTAAAATGCTGTAAGCGCATTCAGTACTTTCCTCCTCTTGTTCATTTCTGTGCATAAACAAGTATATATTTTTGCTAACTACAATACACCCATGTCAGAATCTGTGAGCGATTGATTTTAGGCATGTAATAGGATCATATTCTTGACCAATTAATTATTGAGTAATGTATAAATAATTCGTCTGGGAACATTTCTGTATGTTTACAGTTCTTTGGGGGAAGATTGGATTGCCCTGTTGTGTAGAATGCTCTTCATATTCAGGCATTCAGTGACTTCTATGTAGACTCCACTCATATAATTTGACCATCCATTTACTGCGGAATCATCAACTTGTTTTGGTGTGTACCCATGATCCTTGCTAGTTACTTACAAGAGATCCAAGAGAGTGATCCTGGGGTTCATGACGAGGTGGATATTGGCTAACAGTCAAAATCCTTTCGGGAACGGAACATGGCCTTGATAGAGCGCTGATAGCACTCTATTTTGTATGAGTGCACTATACTCATGGTTTAAACGCACTCACATGTATTCGTATTGTTTGCAGTGTTTTATGACTATTAAGAAACATTTATTTGAAGCATCTAATGTTGAAAACTAGTAAACGCATTTAAGTAGAACTTTGTATGTATTACGATTCCTTCATGCATAATGTGCAGGACGATATTATTTCTATATACCGTATTTGTGGTTAGTTTAAGTTGCCTGAAATACAGGCCCAAAGCAAATGGTTCAGTTCTCCTTGCTCCCGAGAAATAAATAATTAAATGATTGTTGTGTTCAAGGTTAGAATGTTCTCATCCTACTGCAGGTGAAAGAAACACATCGTCATTTTCAGAGTTAAGGAGAGACCTGGAATGTCTTTGAAGATGGCTGGGAAGCGAGAAGGGAGGATGCCTTGCGTATCTGGTCTGTCTGGAAGCCAAGGCCACTGGAAGAAGATACCATTAATTAAATTTATTTCATGAAAGAAAAGCTACTGCTTAGAGGTGCAATGGAAACTTTTAAGACGAATGACGTAGTGTGGGTTGAATCCCATCTTTTGTATGATGCACAGGGACAGAGAGCCCAGACTTCTGCTAGCTTACGGAGAAGAAGGAGCATCTTAGAGCAAGCTCCATAGCCATAAGCTAATACGACCCATTTGACGGGAGTACTTCTTAGGAAGTCGACACGTGCTGACACCTTTGGGGAATGATAGAAGAGAGACAGGAAGGGCCCTCATCTAGAGCAATGTAGGGAAAGATTTTGACTTCTTTCAATGACTCGAGAACTGAATTTCGCATCTATTCTGTGTTGGGTTGTGATTTTGGAATTTATAATCATTTGTCTTTTGGGCCGAATTACTTATATCCGTAAACTTGGCTCTGTATTGATTTTCCTGTACCTTTATTCTTTGCTATTGAGATGTATTTACATCCAATTGTTTTTGGCCTTATAATAAAAATTCAAACTGCACTTTGGAGTTGGTGGTCTTTCCAGGCATGACAACTTTGCTGTTATTAATCTGAGTTGTTTCCTCCCCTCAACCACTTTAGGTAAATAAAAGATCGATCGCTTACGCTATATTTAGTAGGGAACATCAGGTGTGTAATTTAGCGTAATCAAATGGTAGCAGAGGATGGTTTACCTTTAAAGTGGGTTACCTCTAAGGTGAGGGGAGTAATCAGGAGTAGGGTTGAAGGTTGAAGAGCCCTGAAGCATAGTGGCAGACGGCGGAGAACGGAGACCGGCGGACGTTGATGGTGCGGCGGAAGCAGTGGTGGCGTGAGTATGAAAGGAATTGTGGTGTTAGATTGCGGTGATGAGTAAGTGGGTGATGTCTTGCGGAGTTGGGATGTGTGTTGAGTGAATGTGGTTTTTGGTTTACTGGTCCGGACACGTGCGGAGCAGGAAGTATTGGTGAGCGGACTCAAGAGAAGTCCAAGATCCCGGGATAGTTTTGTATTGTAATTGTCTGATTAAATGTGGACGTTATGAAGCGCTATCAACTATCCACTTGTGTTAGGAACCTTTGTGTGAATGAGGAAGAGGTCGCGGTCGGAAGCCTCAGGTACCGGGGTGGACTATGGCGATTGAGTGACCAACGCAGGTCGGGGGTCACAATGGCTGAATGTTCTTGTGAGAGTGTTCTATCGATCTTCAGTGTCAGACAATTATTTGTTTATGTGACTGTAAGTTATTGTAATTGTATAGGAACAGTTACTTGGTTTAATAACTTTTGGTTATACAGTTACTTGTGGTACGAATGTGTGTGAGCGAGTTTGCGGTGAAATTGTAAAGGCGGGTGAGCCGCTGCAAGGAGTGAGAAGTGACATCAGGGTGCGCCGCGCTGTGATAGGTTGGTTGGTGTAACGCCTCGCTGGGATTGGTGGAAGTTCGTTTGCAGTGGAACAGCGTATTTTGGGTTTGCAATTGATCGATTTTACAATGAGATGCTTTAGGGTGTTGCGAGATTTGTGTAGAGGCGACACGGGTAGTGACTAAGGTAGGAGAAGAAGCTCCGCCAGAAGACACACCAGCACATTACATGGCAACAAATGTAGGACTTCATACGATAGTGTGGCTTCAGAATTGGCATAAACTTACAGAGAAGGAGAGTGAATTGGCTTTCCCTCGTTATGGGTCTTTTCGTATGGAAGTACTGACCCTGTTGAGGGGGGTGATGAATGCACTAAAACCTCCCCCTAGACCCACACAATTTGAGGCATTAGATGCATGGATGAGAGCTGCTCTAGCAAAAAAGAGAGAGAATTCACGAGTAAAAATGAGAAAGGCAATGAAGGCATATCAGGATGCTAGATGGGATGCCCAGTTGAAAAGATGGAGAGTAGACACCATAGAAGGAGAACGCCTGTACCCGTTCTCTACATTAAGGGAGGGGGCTGAAGGCAAAAGATGACAGAGGAGGACAGTGATACCGATGACAGCTTCCTCGATAGATTGCTAGCGGACCGTCCTCCACCGTGCGACTCTAGATCAGAGATAGAGAGGTTGCGCCCATCAGAAGAGCTTGTAGGAGTGGGACAACCGGGTGCAGAGGAACAACCAGCGGGAGTAAGGGGCAACATTACCATGGTACGCATTCTGGGAGGGTCTGGAGGAAGAAGGTATTCCAACCCTGAGCCAGTACAACCTGCAGGAGACATGCAGTTACCAGATGCTTTGTCAGTACCAGTCACAATAGGGCCGGTGGTTCCGATATATACTCCTAGAGAAAGAACTGATGACAGTCAACCGCAAAGGAGTGAAGGGGAAGAGACCATGTCTGGAGGGAGTCTTGCAATGAGTGGGACATGTTTCAGTCGGATACCAGTGGAATCTAGTACTCCACTGCCAGCTACAGCTGTTCCATCAAGAATGGATAGTGGGGCGGAACGAGTACGGACAGGAGCTCTAGCGAATTCTAGGTCAGACCTTAGAATGTGGGTTCAACCAGTGAGAGAGTCAATGATGCCGAGGGAAGAGACAGACAAGAGACAAGAAGCGCCTAAAGTACTGTTTGGGCCACAGGTTGTTTGTGCAGGTGACCATTGGAGAAGTCGAAGCTGGGAAAGAGATAGACGCTCAGCGTCGGAGAGAGAAGAGGGTGCAGTTCCTAGGAGAACTCAAAGCTGTGACAGGGAAGATACAAAGAAAGAGGAAATACAGAAGGTGTTAAAAAGCGCAGTAAAAGTGCCAATGCTGGATGTGGTACGTTTAAAGGCAGAACTAGACGAGGTGATTGAAGGTAACCTGCCCCAGATCGGAATTGATACATATGACTCGAGCGAACTATTGTTCGTAGCAAAGGACATGACAAGAAAGGCCAAACGAGCTTATGATGCATTGTTGCTTTTGGCCCAAAGGTATGAGGTTGATTTGTCAAAAACAAAGCTGACACAGGGTTCCTGTAGATTAAATTACACAGATAAGGATTTGGAAGAGAAGCGAACGATTGGATTAAAAGCACAAATTAGAGAACTAGTGATAGGGATACGGATATGGAGAGAACTAGATAAATGGAAAGAAAGATGGGCCAAAAAGAAAAGCTTTCAGACTGGAATAGGGAATACTCCGCCTCCGGGTGGAGGGACGGGAGCCATAGGCAATTTCCCCCTCAGGGAGGTACAGAATGGAGGGTACGTACATGTGCCATGGAGCAGGGGTGATTTAGCAGCCTTTACGAATGATTTTCCTCGGCTGAGGGAAAAACCTGCTGAGTGGTAGAAGCAAATAGATCGGTTTGTAAAGATTTCGAAAGTATTGTGGATTGATTTGAACACCTTGTTTGATATAGTAGTACCTACAGATTTGTGGGCGGCATGTAAGATCGCCATTGAGTGGCCTACTGCCGAGCCACCTAGAGATTCAGTGACTCATGGTCCTTCACCTGATGTAATGAGAAAATACGAACAAGTGATTATGTGGTTGCAGTCGAAGGTAGCTCCTAAAACTGTTGATTGGTTGAAGATTGACCGCACCACTCAAGACTCTAAGGAATCAGTACATGATTATTACGAAAGATTGTTGTTGGCTTTTAAGCAGCATAGTGGATTGGATACAATTGAACAAAAAGATATGGGACAGTTTATCTTGAAGTTTGTGTTGGGACTGAAATCTGATATCAGTTTGATGATACAGCAACACTTGATATGTTGGCAGAATAAGTCGGTGGACGAGATTCTGCATTATGCTAAATATTGCAGTGATCAAGTGGAGTCAGCACAGAAGAAATTGAAGGACAAGTTGATGTTGGTGCAGTTGAGAAATGCTGATACGATGCAAGGGTTTGGAGGAGGTCAAGGCAGAGGAGGTGGAAGAGGTATGGGGCAACAGATGGTGACCCAACCTGGTCAGGGCAGAGGAAGAGGAATGGATTCAGGTACAAGTGACTGGGTGGCCCAACAGTAAAGGGTCACTGCCTGCCATTATTGTCACAAAATCGGGCATTGGAAGCGTGAGTGTAGATCGAATCCAGCAAATCAGATACAGATGGAAGGTGAGGGACAGCTGTCCGAGACTGTCAACACTGTGACAAGACCCAGGTCTATGTATGGAGGAGGATATGAGCCGCAAGTGCAAGTACCTCAACCTCCTAGGATACCCATGCAAAATCAGTTATACCATCAGATGCCTTATTTTGAAATACGAGATAGTTTTGATCAAAATCAAGATTTACGAGAGTGACAGAGTGGGGTGCACGAAGAATGCACCTTAGATGCGATCCTAGAAGTAGATCACAGTGGGCCGTTTGTGGCTGCAGATGTGAATGGATATCCTGTTACCTTCTTATTAGATACTGGAGCTGCTCGCTCTACGGTGAGAACAGAAGTAGTCCCAAATTTGACTCTTTCGGGACGATCGATTCAAGTAGTGGGGGTGAGCAATCAGAAAATGACCAATCCATTGACAAACGAATTACCTGTGAGAATAGGACCATTTCGGGATAAACACTAATTCGTAGTGTGCAATTCAAGTCCGGTCTGTCTTTTGGGACGAGACCTTCTGTGCAAGCTCAATTGTACTATATTGTGCACTCCGAGAGGAGTGGAATTGCAAACGCATGATGACGATGCTGATTTTAAGATGGCTAACATGAGTCTATGTGCAGAAATGTTTGTGGTACTTACAATAGCAGAATTGCCACGACTTGAGAGACTCAGTTGATCTGAAAGTGTGGGATTTTACAGGTGAGGATGTAGGCCTAATGAGTGGGGTTGAGCCAGTTAGGATACAGATCAAACCCAATGCTGAATTCCCACGAACACCTCAATATAAATTGACTCCAGAAACCATGGCTGGAATAAGACCTGTGATTGAGACTATGATTGCCCAAGGTATTCTTAAGGAGATAAGAGGAAGTCCCTGCAACTCACCTATCATGGGACTGCAGAAGCCAAGTGGCAAGTACAGAATAGTGCAATATTTGCGTCGGGTTAATGAAATTGTGATCCCATGTTGTCCTGTGGTACCGAATCCAGCTGTTATTCTATTCCAAATACCATGCAAAGCAGAATGGTTTACAGTAATAGATCTGTGTCATGCATTTTTCTCCATACCATTGCATGAAGAGAGCCAGTTTTTATTTGCGTTTAGGATGGACGATCGTGTATTAACATGGGAAAAAATTCCTATGGGGTATACAGAAAGCCCCTCCATTTTTAGTCAATGCCTAAAAAAGAATCTTGAGGGACTGGTGATGCCCCAAGACTCAGTCTTGGTGCAATATATAGACGACCTTTTGGTCGCCTCAGAGACTGAGGATGCTTGCAGGATTGATACTGTGGCGCTGCTGAATCATTTAGCAGAGAATGGACACAAAGTGTCTCCAAACAAATTGCAGTATTGTTTGTCTGAAGTGCAGTACCTAGGTCACCGGAGGAAAACGAAGGGTGTCACCAGATCGCATAGAGACGATTCTGCAAATGGGAACTCCGAAAACACAAAAAGAAGTCCGTATGTTTTTGGGAATGGTCGGCTATTGTCGACAGTGGATCCCAAATTTTTCCTTGCAAGCAAAGCCTCTGTTGAAACTGACTCAAAAGGATGTTAGTGATCCGGTACCATGGGATGATGAGTGCTTGAAAGCCTTCCGTGAGCTGAAGGAAAGTATCTGTCGTGCTCCAGCTCTCGGAATGCCGGATTATAACAAAGCGTTTTCGCTCTTTTGCTGTGAAAAGGAGGGATGTGCGTTAGCAGTTCTAGTGCAGACACATGGGGGTGCCCGTAGACAAGTAGCTTACTTTTCCGCTACATTAGATCCCGTAGCTTCTGCGTTGCCCGGATGTCTGAAATCCGTTGCTGCAACCGGTGTCAGCATTGAAAGATGTGAAAGCATTGTGATGGGTTATCCGCTCACTGTTTATGTGCCCCATTCAGTAGAACTATTAATGAACCGAACAAAGACACAGTATCTGACAATAACAGACTTACCAAGTATGAGCAGGTTATCTTGGCCGCTGAAAATGTTACCCTGAGACGTTGTACCACCCTGAACCCTGCTACATTGTTACCTGTTCCGGCAGAGGAAGGAGATGAGGATTGTGAAGAGCATGACTGCCTAGATGTTACTGACCTATCTACCAAACCCAGACCTGACATTGTCGATGAACCTTTGCCCCAATCTGATTTGATCCTTTTTGTTGATGGTTCATGCTTAAGAAACAATGAAGGGTATTTGAGAGCAGCGTTTGCTGTGTGCACCATCATGGGAGTAGTGGAAGCTGCCTGTTTAAATAGAGTATTCTCTGCTCAGGTGGCCGAAATTGTCGCTTTGACACGTGCCTGTATCATTGCAGCTGATATTCGAGTGAGTGTCTATACTGACAGTCAATACGGATTTGGTGTAGTTCACGACTTTGGGCAGTTATGGTCACAGAGGGGGTTTCTAACGTCCTCAGGGTCACCTATACGTAATGGCGAGTATGTGCGCCAACTATTGGAAGCTTTACAGAAACCTAAAGAGATAGCAGTCGTTAAATGTGCAGCTCATGGAAAGGGAGAAGATTTTGTCACAAAGGGCAACAACTATGCCGATGAAGTAGCACGATTTTGCGCTGAACATGCTTGTATTTTCAATGGAGAATATGTAGGCGAGAGCACAGAAGAGACCGAGCTCAGCATGATGTTAGCTATAGCCGAATCTTGGGATGAAGTGAAGCGGTTGCAGGATGAAGTCCCAGAAGAGGAAGCTGCTTCATGGGTCAGAGCAGGTTGCACTAAAAGAGACGATGGCATTTGGGTGTCCACAGATGAGAGAGCAGTATTACCCAATTGCCTACTGAGACCAATGGCAAGGCAAATTCACGGAGCAGTTCATCTGGGAAGAGATGCTATGGTGCGAGTGTTTAGGCAGACATGGTTTAATCCATGCTTTCGTGTGTGGGCTGAAACGGTATGTCACAGGTGTGTCACTTGTCAACAAATGAAGGTTGGAAAGAGAACTGTGGTTGCATTTAGTCACATTGGCAGATCTGGAGGTCCCTTTAATAGGATACAATTAGATTTCATCGAGATGCCGAGGTGCAATAGGTTGAGATATGTTTTGGTGGTGGTGTGTATCTTTTCGCGTTGGGTGGAAGCATATCCAACTAGACGATGTGACAGTCTCACAGTAGCCAAATTGTTGTTGAGAGAGGTGATCCCGAGATATGGATTTCCGACAGCAGTGGAGACAGATAGAGGAACTCATTTCCACAGTGAAATCATGAAACTATTGTGCTCTGCTTTAAATATTGATCAGAGGCTGCATTGTAGCTACAGGCCGGAGGCTTCAGGTCTTGTAGAGCAGGTCAATGGCACCATCAAGTCGAGAGTGGCAAAGGTGTGTTCGTCAACTTCATTGAAATGGCCAGATGCATTGCTCCTGGTGCTCATGAGTCTGCGTAGCACCCCTGATAGGAGAACAGGGCTTTCTACCCACGAGATTTTGACTGGAAGAGCTATGCGTTTGCCTATGGTGCCAGCTACAGCATTGATAAACATCACTGATGATTTAGTGTTGGATTATTGTAAAGGACTGGCTGATGTGGTTACTTCTGTATCCCACCAGGTCGAGGCTGCAACTGCATCCACCTCGAGAGACCGGCTGCATGATCTAAATCCAGGTGATTGGGTACTAGTTCGCAAACACGTGAGGAAGAGTTGTCTTGATGCTCACTGGCGAGGACCATATCAGGTGATATTGGTCACAAGTACCGCTGTGAAGTGTGGAGGATTGCCGAATTGGATCCACGCTTCCCACACTCGTCGAGTTCAAGCGCCTGCGGAGGAAGAGACTCCCCTGGTTCCAAGGAGCGTGTGTGGACCTGACACAGACAACGACGAAGGCTCAGATCCAGCTGTAAGAGTTTCGGACAAAACGGAACAGCCGAGTGAGCACGAGAGACGAGAGCTGAGTGCTCCTGAACTGAGCCCGGATCCTGAAATAGATGATATTGCAGAAGTGAACCGTGCACCAGAGCAAGGTGAGCGGTCTATTTCAGAAGAATCAGATCAAGAGTAAGAGAGGAGAACGGATGCCAGAGCAGAAAAGTGGCCAGCAAGAAAAGAAAGGCTGAACATAAGGCTCGCATCCGAGAAAGATCTCGCTCCGATTCCTGAAACATCTGAATCAGATCAAAGCAACGCTGAAGAAAGACCGGATGGTCTGAGGCATTCCAGAAGAGAAAGAATAGCTTCTCGAAGATACGCATCTCCTGAGTGGACGTACCTGGCTGCAAATGCAGAGCCCAGTATAGTCCGGGAGGTTGGGAGCTGGTGCGGTGAGCAACGAAGGGGACACCCTCTCGATTGAAATACAGTTACTGGTCCCAGGCGTAGAAGCATTTGGAAAGCTAACCCTGCAAGTTCCAAATCCTCCAAAGCTGAGTGGATTGCGTTTCCTGATCCTCAATCAGGTTATTTTCCCTTCATTTGGCAGACAGCTCACCGCGCAAGAACTGGGAGAAATTTGTGCGGAGATTTTGCAATTTGTCCTCGAAATACTTGGATCAAATATCATTAACGATGAAGATTAAGCATTAGGCCTTAGAGAGAAGATAACTTAGACCCCAGGTGAAGAAGATTTAAACTTAGGGACTTTCTAGTAGATGATGGAGTGAGGAGTAGGGTTTAGTATCAATCAAATGAACTTGGACATTAATTGCATGAGAGGAGAGGAGTGAAAAAGACATTGTTCAAACAAAGAAAACAGAAAGAGACTGTGTTTTTCCCTTTTGTGCTTCGGAACAATGAGTAGAAACCATGGTGTCCGAAAAATCAACACGCAAACAGAAGTGCATCATTGGCACCCTCATTGTGGTGGTGCTTATTGTTATAACTGTGGTGACTGTTACATCTCTAGTTGGATCTCAGGATGACGGACAGAATAGGATACAGGCAACACTCACCCCACCACTCTCTGAGATAGATGAGGATGCATCCTCAAAGGATCTATAAATGATTAAGGAAACTAGTCGTAGATTACATGTTGATTTGTCCAAGGGTGATTTTACTTTGAATGCGTATGCTCGATTATTGTATGAGTATGTGGATACCATGGAAGCGAAGGATTGCTATGTGTGTATGCAATTACCAGCCTCAGTAGAAGAAGGCATTCGATATCATTTGCCTGTGACCTATGGCATTACATGTAGTGTGTTATTGAGCATGTTTTATAGCAAAGCACACTTTGAGTACTATTTCTCAAATTATGATGTGATAGTCTCAGAAGTTCCCGTTCTCAAATACATGAATAAATATGATTATTATAAGGAGGTAGAGCGAATGTCAAAGTATTTCGTGCCTACCATCACTTTAGATACGTCCTATGCCCATAGACACAATTTAACCTGTATGTTGACTGACATCGAAAAGAAGTTCATAGATCAGATAGAGGATCGACATAGACAGACTCTATTCAGACCAGATCCAAAGCACAAGGTTACCCCATGGACAAAAGAAGAATTAGATCATAAAGCAAAGGGGAGTTTTGGACCCATAGGATTAGATTTCCAGCAGAAAGGGAAGTTGTGCATTAGACACCCGACCACATACTACGACAAGATATTTGTGG
Organism: Calotriton arnoldi; assembly: GCA_963921515.1. Lineage (NCBI taxonomy): Eukaryota > Metazoa > Chordata > Amphibia > Caudata > Salamandridae > Calotriton > Calotriton arnoldi. Next base: position 738,110 of record CAWUFW010002971.1, read on the forward strand.
GTGAGAGTGATTGTGAGCACGTCTTTTTGATCAAAGAATCAATTAGAAAAGCATTATTGGACAAAATAACAGTAGTGCCCAATGTGTATTTTGTATGTGGAAAGAATGCCTATGTGAAGTTGCCCAAAAACTGGTATGGTACGTGTTATTTAGCTGTGGTGTTTCCCAAGACTTTTCACGTGAATGATTTATGGCCCTTAGAAAGGAAAGGACCTCAAAGAGGAAAACATGGTGCGAGTTCAGGAGAAGTGATTGGGGACATATTTGGAGCCATGATACCGAGTATGGGTGTGATTCTGAATGATTTGAAAATCAGAAAGTTGGCAACACTAGTGGATAAGCTCTCAATAAATACTGCTCAGATTTTATTGCTTGTAGATGGGGCGATGGTTTCGATAAGGGTTATGGTTTTGCAGAACCGTCTTGCCCTAGATGTGTTGCTAGCAAAAGCCGGAGGAGTCTGCAAATTGTTGAAAGTTCAACAGTGCTGCACTTATATTCCTGACAACAGTCGGGATATAAGGAAATACATTAACAATATTTCAGATATACACCAAGAGTTACGTGAGATGGCTGCTGAAGGACTCTGGGAGCAAGTGGGGAAAGGATTTGGCAAGATAGGCAGTTGGTTTGGAAGTTTGGGACAAGGAATAATGGGATATATCTTGAAGCCTATTATAATAGCTGTCATTTGTATAATCGTCCTACTAGGAGCCATCAAGGCTTACAAATGGCATAGGGCACGACATCAGGAGACTGTTTCGAGAAAGCGAGAGCGCCAACTTGAACGACTGCAGGACAGTCATTACCAGCACCTTAAGGGGTTAGAACGGTTCAGACAGGGACGGCAAGCTACAGCTTCTGTTTAGGTCGGTCACTTCTACGAGGAGAAACTGCAGGAAAATAGAAAGTTGGTGTTATGACACTAGTCATAAGAGGGGGGAACTGATAGAGCGCTGATAGCACTCTATTTTGTATGAGTGCACTATACTCATGGTTTAAACGCACTCACATGTATTCGTATTGTTTGCAGTGTTTTATGACTATTAAGAAACATTTATTTGAAGCATCTAATGTTGAAAACTAGTAAACATATTTAAGTAGAACTTTGTATGTATTACGATTCCTTCATGCATAATGTGCAGGACGATATTATTTCTATATACCGTAATTGTGGTTAGTTTAAGTTGCCTGAAATACAGGCCCAAAGCAAATGGTTCAGTTCTCCTTGCTCTTGAGAAATAAATAATTAAATGATTGTTGTGTTCAAGGTTAGAATGTTCTCATCCTACTGCAGGTGAAAGAAACACATCGTTAGTTTCAGAGTTAAGGAGAGAACCGGATTGTCTTTGAAGATGGCTGGGAAGCGAGAAGGGAGGATGCCTTGCGTATCTGGTCTGTCTGGAAGCCAAGGCCACTGGAAGAAGATACCATTAATTAAATTTATTTCATGAAAGAAAAGCTACTGCTTAGAGGTGCGATGGAAACTTTTAAGACGAATGACGTAGTGTGGGTTGAATCCCATCTTTTGTATGATGCGCAGGGACAGAGAGCCCAGACTTCTGCTAGCTTACGGAGAAGAAGGAGCATCTTAGAGCAAGCTCCATAGCCATAAGCTAATACGACCCATTTGACGTGAGTACTTCTTAGGAAGTCGACACGTGCTGACACCTTTGGGGAATGATAGAAGAGAGACAGGAAGGGCCCTCATCTAGAGCAGTGTAGGGAAAGATTTTGACTTCTTTCAATGACTCGAGAACTGAATATCGCATCTATTCTGTGTTGCGTTGTGATTTTGGAATTTATAATCATTTGTCTTTTGGGCCGAATTACTTATATCCTTAAACTTGGCTCTGTATTGATTTTCCTGTACCTTTATTCTCTGCTATTGAGATGTATTTACATCCAATTGTTTTTGGTCTTATAATAAATATTCCAACTGCACTTTGGAGTTGGTGGTCTTTCCAGGCATGACAACTTTGCTGTTATTAATCTGAGTTGTTTCCTCCCCTCAACCACTTTAGGTAAATAAAAGATTGATCGCTTACGCTATATTTAGTAGGGAACATCAGGTGTGTAATTTAGCGTAATCAGCCTCGAGCATGCAGAACAGAACTTAGTTGTCAATATACATGATGCAAGAGTGTTATTGACTGGGTGGATGTGTCTGTGGTCTTCTTGATGATCGAATGCCCTTTTGTAGAGATCAGTAGTGTAGTGTAGTGTAGTTCCTATAGTACCCCTGCAGGATCTGCGCTTTTGGATAACATACACTGTGGGCCTGGTGGCAGACTGATTCTGAGCAACCCCACTGCGTATGTTAGCCTGTTTGCATTAGCTAGCTCACAGTGCCACTAGAATCTCCTTTTTATCAGGGAGATTAGTTTTTGGCAACCTCAGAACACGACAACCCTGATTCCTCAGACTCATGGAAACAATGTATTACTTTTCGCTCAGTCACTCATGCTTGCTCATTTGGTCTCAGAGAGTTACACAGAAGAAACGGTTGAGCGTGTTTACAATAAGATTTTATTGCACAGTTGTTCTTCTAGTATAAAATATATGTGCTGCGACAACTGTTAAACAGTAGCAGAGATATATGATCAGCACTACAGTGAATAAAAAAGGATAGTACAGTTCTACCATTTTGCAATAGTCATGAACATACACATGAATATAAAATGTATTTATAAAATAAAGCGCATACTCCTACGATGCCTGTCTAGATGTACCTAAGTGTACCTAGCATGTGAGTAGGTGCGAAAGAAGTCAAGAATCCCGCTAGGATTTAGTCAAACCCCATTACCTGAATAATGAGAGTGTGGGACCTCGTCCTGGTCTCGAGTTGGACACCCCGCAAGGGATGATTAGACCACTGTCAGCTGGAGCGACTGCATGCAGGAGCCTCAGCGTCTCTGGTCAGTGTGTCAGCCTGGAAGTCTCGGTTCCCTCTAACTACTGATAGCAAGAGGTGCTGTATTTATACAGAAAAGTATAGAGTCCCTTTGTCCCTTGTGTTAGCCATTGTTGGGTATGAAGTTGACGTATGGGATGTACCGGTTACGTAGATGTTTATGCAGGTGGATCCTAGCCCCTGCCTAGTTTCCTAGATCTCTTATGAATATTTAATCATACTGGATGAGCACATCGAAGATGGCATAGAAGGCCATTGTTCGGGAAAAACCCTCCTTCTGTACCCAAACCACAGTCTAGATAAGGTTCAGCCCTCAGCGCCCGTTATTGTGGAGAATAGGGAACTAATATAGGTGAAAGATTATGCCTATATTAGGGCATCTCAACCATGCCTATATTAGGGCATCTATATGAAACATAACAGTAGTTAGTTCAGGCTCAGAAGTGAGACTGACGCTTTTTCAGAACTTGGATGATCCACCTAGAAATAGGTCGCTTGGAGCTGAGACAGAATCTAGGATAGTTCCAGAGATGAACAGGTGAACTCTAGGCCTGAGCTGATCATCTGCAAGGTTTTATCCTGAGGGCAGCTAGTCACCTCCACTGCAGTGGACTAGAGTGTGCTGATTTTGAGTGAGAGCACTGTGCAACAGACATGAGAAGACAACAACAAATGAACATATGTGAAGAATACCAATGAAGACAAACAACTCTCAGGGTTTGTAGGGCCACCGGGCAATCCCATACCTGTCCTGGGTGGGTGCTGTTCCATTTAAGCCAAGTAGCTTCTGGGCCACATGGTACTGAACAGTGATTCCTAGCACCCCAATCATCAGCATGTTATCTTAGATAGCAGTGTGGAAGAATGGATTCCTAATAATTGACCCACAGCTCCTTACAGTTTCCTGCTGTGCTGATACTTCAGTCTTAGTGCAAAGAATGAATTCACTAGGGAAGTTGCTGGCACAAGCAAATCGATAGCCCATGGAAGCTAGGATAATAATAAAGAGAACACAGAGAGGCTAAGCCTATGTGCTATTGTCCAGTAGTGCCTGGTAAGAGTGTCTTTAATATTCTCAGGGCTATTCACAAAGGTAAATTACACTTGTTAGTAAATCTACACTTGCAATTTACACCTACACATTTGAGTAACTGTTAGAAATTGGGTGTCTAGTTGGCAGAGATATGCACCCTGTCCAAGTATGGACCACAATACTAGTCAGAGTAAGTCAGATACACACCATAAATTAACCTGTGCTTACCCTCTGGTTGCTTGGCACAGAGCAGGCAGGCTTAACTTAGGAGGCAATGTGTAAAATATTAGTGCAACATTTAAAACAGTGAAGCAGTGACAACAACACACAAAAAATAATCCACACCAGGTTAGATAAATAAAGCTTAATTTAATGACAAAACAAGACCACAATGACAAAAATCCAATAAGCAGAACCAGAGTTATGAATTTGTAAAGAACATGTTAAAATATAGAGCTTAGAAACATAGGGGCATATGTACGAGCCCCTATCGCCACCACAACGTCACTTTTTCCGATGTTGTGGTGGCGATTGGGGCTTAGCCTTATTTACAAGGCAGCGTTAAGCCACTTATCGGGGCTTAATGTTGCCTTGTAAATAAGGCCCCCTTTCACGCTATGGTTAGCGTGAAAGGGGTGGGCAGTGGGTGTTGCGGTGGGTGTTCCACGGCAACACCCATTGATTTTGACGCTGCCCCCTATGCACAAGGGCAGCGTACATAGGAGGCAGCGCCAAAATTAAGACCAGGGGAAACCTGGTCTTAAGTTGGCGAAACAAGGAGAAATGCATTATTTCTCCTCGTTTTCTGCTTTTTCCATATGTGCTGCCTTGTTTTACATATCCCTGTACTACGAGACAGGCACTATGCGGTACCGGTCACAGGGTATAGGGTATGTAGGGGGGGCACCATAGGTGCCCCCCAACACCCAAATAAAAGGGCCAAGGGGGAAGCGGGGCCCGCTACGGGCCCCCAATGTCCATCCCCGCCAGCCTTTTCATGGCGGGTGAATTGCCATGGAAAGGCTGGCGGGGAAGGACCATCCTAATCCCTTCGGCGGTGCCTGGCAGGCACAGCCACCATTTTAGGGATTGGGAGGCCCTCCGCCACACCAGTGGGCTTAAGGAGCCCGTCGGATTTGTGGCGGTTGGACTTTCCGCCTGCCAGCACACCGCTGCCATCAAAATCGGGCGGGAAAGCTGCTTAGAATGGCGGGGAGACCGCCACCGACAGCCTGTCTGTGGAGCTCTCCAAGCCATCCTAATCAGCCCCGAAGTTAGGAACTTAAATAACACTTTAAATTTAAAAAAATCCCAACTAAACTAATTTTTATTATTATTATCTATTATTAATTATTAAAAGTGATTTATGGAATTAATTAAAATCAGTTTAAGTATATTTTAATAACATTCACTAAAAAGGTTATTAAACAATTGTATAATTTAAATAATTAAATTAAATTAGAAATATGTACTATTATTATACATTATTTTTAACTTTCAATTTTATTTCTCTATATAATTTTAGCCATTTTCAATCATTTAATTTAACATTATTTCTTAAGACATTTAAGTTTAAATCTCTGACTCCATTATTTTTAATGGGAGGGGTCTGCAATGCCCATGAGATGCCATGTGGTACCACACTTACTTCCGCTCTCAGCTGGAGTAAATTACTACTGTTTTGGGTCCTTTCTGGCAGCAGTAACTGTAGAAGTGCAGTTTGTGAATAGCTGTGGGCCTACTCCTTTGTGGGAGGGCCCATGTCCCTCCCTAAACCCCTCACTAATTCAACCCAAACTCCTCCTCACTCCTCACTAAACCTCTCCAGTTAAGCAGTTAGTATGCTCTGTTTTCCAGCCTCCCCCCCCTCCCGGTCCCGCCCGTATTTACTATTAAGTAGTAAACTTACATGGGTTAGGATCACCCCATAGAGCAGATCGGAAAGGTGGAGATTTACAATTGCAGTTTGTAGTTTGTGAATAGCATGTTGTAGTACTTGTTGGACTTGGCCCTTTTTGCAGGGTTATCCCCAAACTTTTTGCTTCTTCCTCCTATTTTTTCCTGACCGGGGTGTGTTGATTTTAGGACTCTGGGTACTTTACCACTGCTAATCAGTAAAGTGCATATGCTCGCTGTGTAAATAGTGATCATGTTTGGTTATCCATGATTGGCATATTTGATTTACTGGTAAGCCCATAGTAAAGTGTACTGAGTGTGCCAGGGCCTGTAAATCAAATGCTACTAGTGGGCCTGCAGCACTGATTGTGCCACCCACATGAGTAGCCCTGAAAAGGTAACTCAGACCTGCCAGCGCAGTGTCTGTGCGCAGTTTGTAAACTGCCATGTCGACCCGGCAAGTGCAGCCGCTAGCCAGGCCCTAACCTTCCCTTTTTCTACATGTAAGGCACCCCTATGGTAGGCCCAAGGTACCCCCCTGGGCAGGGTGCAGTGTATGTAAAAGGCAGAAGATGTACTCGTGTGTGTAGCATGTCCTGATAGTGAAATACTGCCAATTTAGTTTTTCATTATTGAAAGGCTATCTTGCCCCATAGTAGAGAATGGGAGTTTATTTGTAACATCTTATAAATATAACTTCCCATTGGAAAAAGATAGAGAAATAAAGTTTAGTATGCCTGTACTCAGAATGTTAAAATGCATCTTTTAGTGAGGGTGATTTTTGCATTCTGTGTTTGAAAATACCACTTTTAGATAGTAGGTATTTTCCTGCTTAGCCATCCAGTGTGTCTCTGTTAGGATGTGTATTGCAGTGGCGGCTCGCCGAGGGAGTGGTGCAGGGCGGTAGGGCGGGGCGGGGGAGGTCCGTCGTATGTCTGAGTTCACTACCCCCCCACCATGCCCCTCCCCCGCCTCACCGCCCCGCACCACTCCCTCGGCGAGCCGCCACTGGTGTATTGGCTGTCTGACTGTGGAATGACAGGGGCTGGGGATGTGCAGTGGCTCGAGAGAGTCTGGATGAGTCAGTGCTAGGCTGAATAGGCCTGGTCTGCATTTGGAGTGGTGGGAGGAGTAGCACCTGTGCCTGAATAGGGCTGTGCTTGCCTGCCACAATGATGGCTCTGCCCCCCTGTGGTGTGTCTGGAGCCAGGGCTCACACTGACAATGGAGGTTGTTGTGCACTTGCAAAGTGCCCCCCAGAACTGGTTTTGACTGAGCACAGGGCTTCTCTGCACAAAGAGAACAAATACATTTTGTGGTATTAGTATTAGACCTAAAACCCCTGAACTTTAGACTACTTCTGGAATCAAGAGGAACCTTTGCCAAGGAGAAGAGCTGGAGAAACTGAGGAGAAGTACTGCCCTTGCTGTGTGTCTGGGGTTGGCCTGCAGTTGCTGTTTCTGCCAAGGAAAGGAGAAGGACTTTGCTGTGTGCTGTGTCCCCTGCTTGAGGAAAGTCTCCAAGGGCTTGAGTAGAGCCTGCCTCCTGTTTTGAAGTCTCAGGAACACAAAGACTTCACCCCCCAGCTCCCCTGAACTTCCTTGCTGGGAGTTCTGACCTTCCAAGTGCCTGTGACTGTGTGGGGCCTCTTGAGGTTGTTTCTTCTGCTGGGAGTTGGAAAGCAACACAACAAGAAAATCGACGCATCGCTCTTCTTGCGACAGTTTTCCGACGCAATGCTGTGGTGCGAGAAGAATCTCCCCGCACCGCTGCCAAAACCAATGCAGCGCCTGTCACCGCTGCAAGAATTGATGCATCGAGGGCTCGTTCGCCGACGCATCCCGGATTTCCACGCATCGTCACTGTGCGGCAAGTTTTCCCCGACGGATCACCCGTGGATCGGAGTAGTCTCAGAATCGACGCATCGCTTCCCCCTACAGACCGGACCCGACGCACTGCTCCCCTGTGCACAGCGGAACTGTTGCATCGCATCCACGAAGGTCTCAGGAAACAACGCATCTCTTTGTTTTTCGACGCTTCCCATCGCTGCGGCTTTTTGGCTTGGTGAATTTTGTCACAACGACAGGTACTTTGCAAGAAATCACGCATCCATAGTTTTCTATGAACTCAGTTGCTAAAACCTTTTGAAAGTCATTTTTCTTGATAGTTGTATGTTGGATTTTTGTCGTTTTGGTCTTGTTGAGTTTAGATAAATACACTTTATTTTTCTAAACTGTTGTGGTGTCCATTTGTGGTGTTTTCACTGTGTTACTGTGCATGTTGGTACAAATACTTTACACATTGTCTATGGGATAAGCCTGTCTGCTCGTGCCAAGCTACCAAGGGGGTGAGCAGGGGTTATCTAGAGTGTGTATCCCCCTTTCCCTGACTAGAAGCAAGGGTCCCTATTTGGACCAAGGTACCTACCTCTGCCAACTAGAGACCCCCATTTCTATCAGTACTCTAGTAGTAATATTGCAGTACTACAAAATGTACTACAAAGTGTAGTTTGTAATTCGCTCCCACTGTCTTTTCTCTTCTTGGTATTCCCCTTGTTTGAGTTACATGTGCTCATCAATCAGAACTGAATGAGTAATAGAAAGCACATTATGTTATTCTGTTCTTCAACATGATAAGTTTGCTTGAATATATTGGCAAAATTGAATCTGACTGTTATGTTTCAAATCATTGTTGTAGAATAATGAGAAACGTTTCTGGAAAGTTGATAACTCTGTGTCTTGTTTATTTATTTATATTTTAATAGAGCTTTATATAGCGCGAACTTTATCAGAGCGCTTTACATAGCACCAGTTGCGTTACATTAGGACTCAATTATTTTATTTTTGTTAGGACTGGGAAGATTAAGTGATTTGCGTAGAATCACAGGATGTTGAGTGTCATTGCCGAGACTCGAACCCAGTTCCCCAAATTCGAGGTCGACCGCCCTAGCCGTTAGGCCAACTCCTCTCCTCTTGTTCAAAAGATCACAGTCTTGTAGAATGAAAAAAGTGAAAGGCATTATACCACTCTTGGTTAATTGTTTATTCTGTAAATTTTCAACAACTGCTAAATAACATTATAAAAGCTGGACACGGGGAGATAAGGGTTAGAGAGGAACCCTTATGTCAGGTGACAATGAGACATGGCACGCAAAATCGCATCACCTATTTTACCTGAAGGCTATCAGGGAAGGCAATTGGCCTTCGCTTGCTGTTCTTATCAAGCACCACTGCCCTTGTATGACGAGAATATGAAACTGAATGTAATCCTTACGGTTCAAACTGGTATGCAGCTGTGACCCATCTCAGAAACTCAAAATAGACTTTGTATTTTCTGTTGAGCTATTATTAGTTTAGAGCTTGGAAGTAGCAGAACAAGGATGGAATTGCTATAAAATTATAAGCAAATATGTTGGAGTTTTTCTTGTTATTTACACTTTCAGTAAACGCCGCTGCAATTTCATTTGTCTTTATTGTAATTACAATTCATCTTGTGTTCACTAGAATAGAGTTTTGATCCTATATAAATCTCTGAAATATATTCATTTTCTAGTGTTCTTCGATGTGTCCTTCCTTAACGATAGAAGGTTTGGGATTCCACTAACTATCCCTAAAACCTTATGGGGCTGATCGATACTTGTAAAACAGCTCACTCAAATATTGCTCCGTGGGTTGTGTGGATGGGTGCAGTCCCACTGGTTTTCTGGTTCAGTTTGGCACATTGACTATGTCTGTAGCCAATGTGCCAGCCTGAAAGAGAAAACTGAACTCTCTGTTTTAGAGCAATCTAGAAAATGTATCAAGAGGATACTAGGATGTAAGTCTAACTATTCCTCCTCTATACATTACATGTGAAGGAGATTCTGGCTTTTCAGGAGAGTCTGGACAGGCCTAACTACTCCACCTCCAGATCACATTGCATTCCCCCATCAAAGTGCCTATCTCGACCCATGTTGGTATACCCATAATAAACAAGTCTTGCCACTCTTAGTTGTGGTCATTGTTTACTGGAGCTGGAAAGACAGTTCTTGGAGTAAGGGGAACTGAAATGCTGTGTTCTTCCTCTCATGGTGCACAGGACACATTATTGAAAAAGACAAACCACAATTCTTCATCCAAACCTCAAGCAAAGTAGGCTAGAGGCTATCCTATACACACAGATAAACTGCATCACTTTTGGCCCACATAGAGAACCTATCTTGTACATAGAGGGAGGTGTCACCACATTTAGTCCCACATACTGTGATAAAGCACCACTCCCTACCCCGTGAGCTTTATTGAACTTTGATTGTCTACAGATGACATTTAGCTGAAAGAGGGGGAAAGCCAATTCACTCTCATGGACTCATTCAAAGTTGTCTGGTAAATTTACACTAACGCTAAAAATAAGTAACAGAGTAATCCAATACAGCATGTGTGGTATTACCTCAAATTTAGTTATAATTGGTGTAAAACATGCAGAATCAGGGTTTCTGCATGCATGTTTTTCCATATTAAAATTATTTTACTGTTGCTAACAGGTACAGTGGTCCTGAACTGTGACACTGTATGTTAAAAAGCAAAAGTTACGTTAAATGTGCAGTAAGTGTTAGCTGCAATTTCTATATGGAGAATACTGAGAAGTAGAGGTGGTGGGAACACCAACTGTTCACACGGTAGCTGACACATTTGTATGTCTTGCATGTATTACCTGATCTGATGCAGGTTTACCTTGAAGCTTTATGACACTTTGCTAGCATGGTCCATTTGTGTTAATAATTGTTTCATTATTTTTTTCCTAAATCCAGGTGCAAATGTAAACATACGAAGCAACAACGAAATGGAAGAGACTCCGCTGCACACAGTGGCACGTGCTGGCGTACCTGAGCTTGTAGCATTTTATGTTAGCCATGGGGCAGATGTTGATAGTTTCAATGCTGAAATGGAAACTCCCTTGGCAACTGCAGCATACTGGACTCTAGAAATGAAGGAGCAGGTATACAGCTCAAACCACCACCTTATCTGTCGGATGCTATTAGACTGTAATGCAAACATCAATGCCCGTGATGAGGACATGAAGTCACCTCTTCACAAGGCTGCTTGGAACTGTGACCATGTACTCCTGAACATGATGCTGGACGCAGGAGCAGAAGCAAATGCCATGGATGTCAATGGTTGCGCACCCATCCAATATGTGCTAAAGGTGACAGGGGTGCGCTCAGCCGCTCTGCCAGAAATCTGCTACCAATTGCTCTTAAACCACGGAGCAGCTCGAATATATCCACCTCAGTTTCATAAGGTATGGAATTTATATTCGGATTGGTCTCTAGCCTAGACTCTGTATATAGCTCCAATTGGCCTCTCATTAATGATGCTTTATGGATCTGGTGTTTGTCAGATGGATTTGTTAACGTAGAATGATGGTTCTGCAGGGGTTTCCTATTGATTCTAGTTGTAACATGAAACTGATTATTGGTATCACATGATATCTATTGGGTTCAGTTGTTATTATTTATTTCCTTAGCTTGTACCACTGGAAAGATGTATTTGAATACCCCAAAAATATATGCCTCAACTGTACCCAGTAAGAGCTGCTGAATTTGATTTCCTACCAGGGGAGGAAGCACACATTACCAGTCATTCTAACCATGTTAGAATTATTGTATGAAAATAGCAGTACTGCGCATTTTTTGTCTCTCTAGGTTTACCTCCTTATTCCAGGTTCTCAGGTCAGAATGGTGGATGATTTAGTTTTTTTCTGCTTGGTAAATCTTCAAATTTTTCCCTTTCAATCAATCCACGGCTTTCCAACCTGAATAAATACCTTCTTTCTCCACACAAATGTTGCTAGGAACTACATGGTCTCTCTAGAACTGCGTTCCAGTGGTTCAGAGCAGTGTTAGGCTGCTCAGGCAGTTCGCTCTGGGAAGCGTTATAGAGCTCAGTTATCAGCTTCTTGTGATCCGTACAGGTGAGGAGCATCTACAGGGACCCCAAAAGTTCTGGTTCTTCTGCAAAGGTGAACAGTGTCTTCAGCGCCAGTCACAGCCGCAGTGGCGGCTGGTGACGTTTGAAAATGGTGGCCGTAAAATAATTGTTGTACTGCACTGCGGCGAGCGAGCCCCAACAACCTACGGGGGGTTTGGGGGGTTCCCCCTACCGAGAATTTTTTTTTAAAAGAGTGGACAAATGGTGCATTTTCAAGCAAATTTGAGAAAGCGCCTGTGTGAGGTAACTTAACTTTATTAATCTAGCTAGGGATTTCACAGGCTGATGGGAACACTGCCAACCACGTACTCAAGAGTGTTAGAAGCATGAATCATACACGCAAGGCGCTTCCCATCATGCATGGGACAACTGCGACCTATAATTATGTGCACAGTGCTTACCATTTCTAAGTAATTCTTAGAAAAGCTCTTGCTCAAACATGAAGAAGAGCAAGGTTCCCTGTTTGGCAAGCACCTATTAATAATATGATAACCTGTTGTCTAGGCAATCCTTTTTGCACTTCCTTGCGTTTTAGTATCAATATTAATAAGCACATACAGAGCGTGCAGGCAGCACACTAGGGTAAAGTTATTCATTGTTTTACATAATTCCTTTAATCCGACCCAGAGGCACTTTGCATTCCAAGTATTTCTAACTTCTTCAACGAGATGTCGGGAGGTTAAGACTTTTTAGGGAGATTCTGGGAGCTCACACCTCTTTCTGCAGCATAGGCCAATCAATGACCTCTTTGTCGTGTATTAGGGATACGAATAGCAAGTACCACCCGTCCTCCTGGCTTCTTCGGGGCGCTTTAGACTCAACTACAGACTACAATCAAAACTTGGCACACGTTCCAAAAATAGATCACTTTATCAAAAGCCTGGTCTTTGCCTTCGAAATATGGCACACAAAAGCAAGCAAACCGGATTCCACACAAAATAAAGCACTCTAAAACATCTACATGGCAGCAACAAAACCGGGGTGCCCCCTAAAAATATAGGTAACAAACCAAACAGCAAATAACACATAAAAGGAGGCGTGAATTACAGAATACAATGCCCTTTCTCGTGACACACACTAGATCACCAAAAATAACAAACACAAATCTTCCCCTCACAATTCATAGCACACTCGCAAAACACAGTGTGCACGCGAAAAAACTTAGAGAGCTCAGAAAAGGCAAGTATACACTGTGCAAAACGTGATATGTGCTCACAAAACACAATTTACTCTGACAGATACGTGGTAAGCACTCACAAAACACTGTGCACTCCCCAGTACACTGTCTAAACTCTCGAACGCATTTCGTACACTGACCAGAATACACACCCAGAAATATAGTGTGCACTCACCAAAGGAATTGGATGTCACTTTGCGGTGGTTGGGGGGTGATGGGTGGTGGTGGTTAGTGGGGGGGGGGGTGAGGGGGGTACATGTCTAGAACTCACCGACCCTCGTGAACTGCATACCACCTGTACATCACCATTGAACCCCCTACTTACATTCAATGTCAAGGCAAGGCATGACTTTTAATAGTGAAGCAACTTTGCGTTCCTAGTAAAATAATTTCCAGCTTCAAAATGCGTTCGTCATTTTACAGCCAATCAGCTAATGCGCGTGACGTGACTCAGTCTACAATGGAATGGGGGGCACCTTGCATGGATAACACTGGTCAGGTCAGTGGAAGCTGCCAGATCGAGGCAGCGCTGTCTGCGATAAACGCTTATGATTTTAACATCTTTAAAATGCTGCATCTTTCAAATGTAGGTTATTTGTTCAATTTCCACAGTAATCGCTGTAGCACTGGGTAGGGTGAAAACAGCTAAACCCATGGTTTGTTGAAAGTCAGCCGTGCCCCCGATGCAAAAAGAAACTCATATTACAAATCCTGCTATATTTGAGCACCCGTCTCTCTTAAACCACATAATTCGCTGCTGTCTTTGTTGCCTTCCAACAAGTCAACATTCTGGTTTGAGTGGGAGCTGACCGCTGAGAGGACGAGGTCGCGGGTCGGGTTTGCGGGGGGATTGTTATAATTAAAATTTAAAAAAAACAACCTTACCTTACCGGGTTTCGCTTGGCGTCGTCTCAACGCTCCTGGCCGGGTCCTGCCGCGTTTTTCCAACAGGAAGCAGCCACAGGCAGCCTCCCTCCCCTCCGCCAATAACAACGCTGCAAAGGCAGCGTTGTGATTGGTGCGGTGCAGGCGCACAGTGCCCCAGCCGGGAGCCTAATCGGAGGCCCTTTTCTCTATGTAGGCTGCATGCAGCCTACATAGAGAAAAGGGAGAGTGTGCATGACTGCTTTGGTCGGCCCCAGGCCGACCAAAGCAGTCAGGGCCCACAACAGTGGGCAAGCCACTCCCCCACTGCCCTCGAGCGGGACCGCTCACCCGCCCTCCCACAACCAGGCACTCCAGGCACTTCTGCTTTCTCGCAGTGCGAGAAGCAGAAACATAAAATGGTAGTTTTACCATTTTTTGTTTCTGCTTCTCGCACTGCGAGAAAGCAGTGAGGCGACGCTCCCACGCCCTTATGGAGGAGCCGCCACTGCATGGTATATGAATTGAAAAAGTGGGGTTGCGTTAAGCACGCCCGCAAAGTCCGTGAGTACCAGAAATGTTTCCTCTCTGTACAGGTCTCCCATCAACCCTATACTCAACTTGCCCAGCTAGATGAGTGCCCTATGCTCCTGTGCACCCGAGATCACTGGGTGATGCAATTGTGGTAGAGAGGGTGCAGAGATAGGGGGCTTATCAGGGTGAGTGGCCAGTGCATGCCAAGCAGGTGTAGTGCAGTGTACAGTGTTGATTTAAACAAACAAATAAGATTCTTGTTGCTTTATATGATTGTGTATCTTTTTTCTGATAGAATTACACAATAAAGATTTGAAGTCTAATTGTGGCATTCTAAAAACTCCTTTTGTCCCACATTTCTGTAATGAAACCCACCTTCCTGGATAATTCCTAGAATCATTGTACGCTGTGGAAGCTGAACGCGGTGGACCCCACAATCCGGAACACTACAAAATTCAAAATACCCAAAATTTACCTCTGGTGGTTCTGATTCAGGGTCGTGCTTTAAGAAGCCCCCTCCCCATCAACAGACCTATGATTAGTATAGCAGAGTATCACATATGTAACTGGGACCACTCAGTAACTGAGTTCTAGATCAGGAAAAGGTTAAAGGCTTTTATTACAGAATCTTAAAACCTTGCAATACAGAATAAATGGAAAGCGCCATAAAGGCTCAAATGCAAAGTGCGTAGTCAGAAATCAGAATATTCTAATCCCCAAATGAACGGCAAAAATCATAAAAGGAACTGACAGTATCTCTAATTAAAAAAGAGTCATCTGGCTCACCCCCAACACTAAGGGGTTTTTATATACAATTCTTACATACAAAATTAGAGAAATTGCATGACTAAAAGTAACCAATATTGGACAAATCAGATTGTGCAGTGTCAAATTAAGCCTTATAACACTAACACTTTTCTAAGTATGTTTCAGGCTACCTCAGCAACACATTGTCATAGGAAGTTCAGCTAAAATGTAACATTTCTAAACAAATGGCAAGGAGCGGCTCGTGTTGGGGAAAATAGGTGGGCGGGGGAGGGGTTGATGGGGGTGTGGGGCCAGGGGACGACAGAAACAAAAAGAAAAAGTATAAAACAAAACTGACCTACTGCCCTACTGCCCTCCAGCATCGCGTCTCGCTCTTGTGCTCCTCTTCACTGCAGGCAGGCACAGGCTCTCAGCCTGCCCTGTGGCTGATCCTGAAGCTGCTCTCATGCGAGAGCAGCTTCAGGATTGGCCTGACCACCTAGGATTTGCGCTCCAGGACAGACTGGGGTGTCTGTGCCTGCTCTCTCTCCAACCCAGCAATGCCGCTGGGTTGGAGAGAGCTTCACTGCGCAGGTGGGTTTGGCCGGCCTGGGACAGCCGGCCAAACCGACATGCCCAGCGAAGGCAGTGCCCAGCACTTCCCACCCAGCCTGTCACCACCCTGGCCCTGCCTCCAAGCCTCGGAACAAGGAAAAATAAAACGATGATAAAACAGGTTTTAACCTTGTTTTATTTTTCACATTTTTGAAGTGCTGGCAGGGGGGTGGTGCTCCTCTGCCATAGTGGAGGAGCCGCCACTGCAAAGGGCTATAGACTAGTACAAGAGTGATAATCAGCAGCGGAACTACATCAGAAGAAACCTTGGACATTTCACAACATAGGGAACACTAGAAAGTTAATTCACAATACATGTGCGTTTAGGAAAAATACAGTATGATATTCTAATTGCTTCTGCCCGCAGAACTATGGAGAGAGAAGGTGCGCAGGAGGACAAAATGGGAGGGGTAAGAGCAGGAGTGAAAGTAACACCATCATAACAGCATTCATTACTGAAAGCCTGTGCACACGTCTAAGTTTTAGCTGCAGAGTATGTACTCTGTGTCAAAAGTTAACATCAACAAGCATCACAAGTACATATGTATTCGGAAAACAATAAACACTCTGGAGTTTTTGTGTTCTTCTTTAATCCAGAACGATTGCCCAGCCAACACGTGTTTCGTCTGGGGAAGTACCCTGAGACTTCTTCAGGGCTGAAAGGATACGCAATATAACAGAGTCCCAGTCAATTAGACCGACAGTAATCACATGATACTATTCGAGGCGACCAGTGTGGGCTTGTGAGCACCCAAGGTGACATGATAGTGTGTATATACACGGGAGTACAGTAATACGTGTAGGGTGTGGGGACCCGGTGACATGATCAGACATTGATGTGCGTGAGTGAAAGTGGTACATTAAAAAAAGTGGTACATTAAAACTGTGCATTGCATTTATAGGTGACACACAGTTTTGGTGTGGTGAGAAGTTCGAAAGATGAGAGGGAGGGAGGGAGCATAGACTAAGGAAGGACTCAGGTAAGGGAATAAAGGTGGATATGGAGAAGGGAGGAGGAGGATGTTGTAAGGAAGAGAGGAAAAGAGAAAAAGAGAAATGAAAAGGAAAGGAGGAAAACGGAGAATGGGCTGCGTGGTGAGGGGAGGATTGTAATAAAAATTTAGAATTGAAATTACAATTAAAATTTACAATTAAGATTAATATAAAGGTGGATGCCTAGGACAGTCTCGATGGCGCAGAGTGAAACAATCGAGTGACTAGACGCTTAAGTCTAAGGTGAGGTCAATGGCTGAAAGCATCTAGCCATGAGGTGGAATCCTACCTTATGGCAATGAGAACATGGCGCACAACATATGCTAGTGCCAATTAGCAATGGTATACAAAAGCTTTCCAGCAGTTGTCCTTTAAAAGTGAAATCAGAATTTACAAACTACTATGTTTTTTAATGTAGGAATGAAATCGTTTATGAATTGAACCCTAAAGCAATGAAACCTTAGCATTAAAAGTGCACCCGCTAAGAAGATGTTAAAGGTGGAAAATGTAGACAAGTTTTGTGCACCCGAGTTGGACATGCAAATAGAATTGCGCCCCCAGCATGTAATCCCAACCCGGGAAGGCGTGCGTTAGAAACAGCAGGCTGCGTTGTATTATTTTGTTGTCTTCCCAAGTACCTAGTAATATTGTTTTAGGCCCTCATCAGGAGTGTCTCAGTAATTATATTGGGGCTTGGAACTGGATATTTCAGCCCCAATGAGACTGAAAGATCCAGAGGAACACCGCAGGCCCAGTGCTGCACACGTAGATACTTTGGCTGGTAAATCCAGGGAACAATGGGGAATTACAGAGCGTTCTGTAGTGTTTGCCGAAGGAATCACACAGGAGAAGTTGTAGTAGTAGAATATCCTTTATTGCCAACCCACAGGACATACAGTTCACTCTCAAGGAGAGCGCAGCATCTGCTCTAAAGGTTCCACACTCTGGTATATAAAGGTAGAACATAGAACGTAGAATACACAAACACAGAGATTCTAACTTCCATAAACACTAAAACGCATACCTACCAATGACATCCCTAACACCCATATACTACACGTACGGTACTCACTATTCCACTGGTAATTCTTCATTTCTTTTTTCTGGGGACCCCCATGGACCATCTTGTGGTATTAACCCCCACCCCCTGAGGAATTACAAATGTCCACAGTATCCGTTACTTCAAGCGGGGGTATAATCCTGAGGTCAGTTCAGGCCCGCTCATAAAGAGCCCCTTAGTTTCAGGTTCGACTTTTCAACCTATTATTGTGAAGATAGTCCGAATGACCAGTGACTGGATGTGGGTATCACCCATGATGTATGAAATAAGCTTCCTCGCTCTTGGTTACAGAGCAGGCAGTTGAAATTCCTGATTCACCTGAGTTTATGCAGCATCATTTTTCAGTAATAGATTTTATATCCAGAAAGTCTGCAAATTATATTCTCTTGCCTATGAACTTCCAGTGCTTCATTCCACTCACTTTCCCCTATCTCACCAAAGTCACTTTCCAATTTCTCTCTGACCATGCCTAGGGGCAAAAGGAATGACAACGACATCACTTTGGAAATTGTAACTAAGGGGCTGATTACATATCGGAAACGGTTTATCGGCGGACCTGACATAAGCAATACAATGCGACCGCCACCACAATGGTCTCATTGCCTATATTTTGTATTGCAGCATGTGCTGCTGGGTGCAGCACACGCCGCAAGACAAAAAGGGGACACTGCACATAACCCTGCCACATGGTGCAGGGATATGTATGGGGGCACCGTAGATGCCCCCCAGGTCCCATGTTTGGGGGGCAGGGAGGAAAGGTGGCCCGCTACAGGCCCCCAAAGTTTCTTTCCGCCTGCCTTTTCATGTCGGGCGGAAAGGGACATTGTAATCCCTACGGCGGTGCCTGGCAGGCACCGGCACCATTGTAGGTAATACAATTCCCTTGGTCTTTCCGAGCGAAGACACACCACCCGCCATCCTAATGTGGCGGGTGGGGATATTGCTTAGGATGGCGGCGAGACCGCCACCGATGGGCTGTTGGTGGCGGTCTCACCGCCATCCTAATTAGGCCCTAAGGGTTTAATTAGTATGTGAAAGGTAAGTACACTGGCCTCTTGAAGAAGGTTTGGGTATTTTGAAATTCACTGGTATCTAGGAAGATGATGAATGCCTCAGTTCTAGGTATTATTACACCTCCTGCCCCTCAAGTGGAAATTATGGCATCTAATCATCAAATGTTAGGGCAACCTCATTCTTAAGTGCAAAAGGCTTTTCCAGTGTGATATTCTCTTTCCATTTCTTTTGAAGTGATACTACTTGTCATGCTTGAACTACTGAAGTCATTGCAAGTGTATAATTTCCATTGGGCTTCGGTTTTCCCATACAAACTCTTTTCCGGTCTCTCCGCACGGATCCGTCTCTTTCTACAAAAAGCATCCATTTTCCACCTTTAGTTACAATGCCTAGTAGTACATGGGCATGTCTGGGACACTAAAGGCTTCCATTCAGTGGTTCCATAGAGGTGCCCTAGCAATCATACCAAACTAATTCGTACATCTCATCTTCTACTTGCATGAATTCAGATTTATGGAGTGTTATGTATGATTGACCTATACATAGTATAATTCTTTTGATCAGAGATTGTCGTGTAGTTCCTAGGACCCCCCAGGACCTGCGCGTTTTGGATGACCTAAACTGAGGGCTTGGTGTGAAGACAGACTCTGGACACCCCCACAGGATGAGTCAGCCATTAGACCAGCTAGCTCTACAGTGCCACTCCCCCCCTGTATTCCACAGCAGTGTGGGTGGTTTCTGGCAATCACTGAACACGACAACCCTGATTCCTCAGGTATCGTGGAAAACAATACGGTATCTTTTGCTCAGTTACTCTTGCTTAGTTTTCTCAGAATACACATAGAATGACGATTGGAACGGTTTCAAAAATAATTTATTGATAAAGCGTCAGTCTAGTATGAAACATATTCACTGCGACAATCAAAAGACAGGAACAGACAAATGTGATCACTAGTACCAATATCGTAAATAGTAGCTACATTTCTACCATAGTGCTAATAAGATGAGTAAAAGCAGATTATATAAAACAATAGCATTGGCGTACTCCTACAATGCATAACCTACCTAAATGTACCTAGCCTAGATATGTAGGTGAAGCATGTGTATGTAAGTGTTTGGATATATCCTAAAGGAGCCAAGAATCCCCAGGGAAATGCTAACCCCTCACCTGATGGTTCTGAATGAAGGACCCCATCTCTGCATCAACGATGGCACCGCGCAAGGGATGTCAGGTCTCTGCCTGTTGAAGGATCAGCCTGCAGAGCCTCAGTCCACCCTGGAAGGAATTCTCTGTTTTGTAAGGGGGAGTGAGGGTCTTTTATACTAAAGTGGTCACTCCAGGGTTTCCTCTAGACTCGATATATTTTGAAAACATTTGCTAATCCTTTGTTAATCCTTTTCTAAACAAAATGATCATGCATAGCTGGCTGTTGGCCATGGATGAAAAAAGTGGTGACCCTTATACAGAATAAATCTGCCGTGCCTGGGGACATGTTTATGTACGTCAGGTAGAGGGATTAAGATAGGGCACCGGGAGCCTGGTGTCGTAGAGACAGAAGTAAGCTACTAAGTAAAAGGTCACCTGTGTAGGGCCGTTATGTCATTTGGATGGGACAAAATGTATGTAATGGGTATGTACATGATGGGACTATCCTAAAGGACATGACACCCACTCCTCATCAAAACGTCAACAAGGTCAGCTAGGTAACGATAGTCAACGCTAAAAAAACAGCATAATAATCATGTATTTTAAAACATACTAAAAAGGCACTTAAAAAGTCTAGAAAAGTGTCCATAAAAGCAAGGTCTATAGAGAAAGCATTCTTCCCTAAAAAGCGTTCATAAAAAGATCCTTTATATGTTAGAATATATCGTCATTGTTTTTCTGAGCACCTTGAAAACTACTATGTTCAGATAGAGCAGAGAAGAATAAAACAAAGTCAGTTCGATCTTCAATTCATTTGGAACATGGCATCCACAGGAGGCAGTCCCTTCGGTACTTCCAGTATGATATCAAGTGAGCCGAGGTGGTCATCTCTGGTTCCCACGGCAGCCGTCGGGGAAGAATTAGATGCCTGTGTTCCTGAGACTGGCAGCCTGCACATCCGTGGTTGAGTCGATATCCATTCCAACAGGAGCTGAAGCGTCCCGTGGAGGCTCTAGGAAAGCCATCATCAACATGGGAATACGCTGTGGACCACTGTGCACCTGGGCCCGCAAAGGCGCCAGGAGCATGTCTACGTCTGGCGGCGCAACCGATGGAAGTGTCAGACAGAGGTCCAACACACGTCCGAATCCGCAAAAGAGGCAGCGGAATACTGGCAGGATGCAGTCAAGCTAGGCCGGTCTGAAAGACAGGAACCAATGCTCACTCAGCTCTCGAAGCCGAGGTATACCCATGAAGAACACCAATCACTCACGACAACGTCGCTCCAGCAGTGCTCTCTCCATGTCTCGAGTGATTCTGACATCCATTGCGAAGCAATAGAATTAAAACCAGGATGCCCACCGCTGAAAGCAGGACCAGAGGAAGCCCTCCAAAAATGCTTCCAAGTACGGAGTGTATGAATGATGGAATCACTCCGAAAATGGTTTGAAAGGTGGTTAACAGATCTTATCCAATTCTCTTAAATAAGTGTACTATCCCCCGCGTATCAGACATGTTAAAGATGCGATGGACCATTTCTCCGAAATGGAGCAGGAAGTTCGTACACACCAGAGCCTGTATCTCTGCCGAGGACCTTGCAACATGGAGATCAAAGATCTCTCGGGCTGAAGTTAAGGCCACATTTTGCTGAAACAACATGGCTTTCAGTCTGCTCAGAGAATCAAACCCTATGTTGGAAACATTCAGTGAAGGCCACAGTGGTGCCTCCCTAACTCTGCGAGCTGGGGGAAACAATACTTGCTTACAACAAATGACCCTGGAGTTCACAGTCACTAGATAAGCGATGCATGGCGTCATTCCAGAACTGCCTTGGTCATCCAGCATAAAGTAACTCCCATTGGAAAGTAACTCAAAAACTGGATGAATTGCAGCAGCTGGGGAACCCTTCAGGTAAGAGGACAAGTTCGCTATTGACGCATTACATGCCCCTTGAAGCGATACGTCTTTACACACTAAAGACCCACTCAAGGCCTTTTCGCACTTTGAACCACTCAGGAAAACCTCCTTGTCCTTGTTCCTGCACCTATATGTGTATGGCAACTCCCAGGTTTCTCTTATGTACCTTTCGCCCAGCGCTTCATACCTGCCTGCTGGGTAATATTTCAGGCAGTTCTGGAATTGGAATGTCGTGATTGGCTGTGTGATATAGACATGGATTAACCATTCCGTAGATGGTGACTCGGCTACAGTAAAAGGTAACTTCTCTAGTTTTTCAATGAGCAGTATGGTGTACTTCGCATCTCTGCCTGCCATGGTTATTTGCCGGTCAGATTGTAAGCCGAAAACAGATTTGTGTCTTTAATGAATCGCCATGGAAGGTGGCCAGAACGCAATGATTGAAGCGTCCAGCTTAAAAGCATAAAAGCAAAAAGTGGTGACCCTTATACAGAATAAATCTGCCGTGCCTGTGGACATGTTTATGTATGTCAGGTACAGGGATTAAGATAGGGTACCGAGAGCCTGGTGTTGAAGAAATAGAAGTAAGCTACTAAGTAAAAGGTCACCTGTGTAGGGCCGTTATGTCCTTTGGATTGGCTGAGATTGCCCATGTTGTAGAACAGACAAATCTTGTTCCATTATGTCGATAGCTGAGGACACAATGTTGCCCAGTGAATAAATACAAGACGAGAGTGTGGTCATGCCGTTGTCTACCACAGCTAAGGCCTTTCCTAGGTTAATTCTATCGATTTCACGAAGTCTCTCAGCAGCTTACTGTTGGAAGACTTTCCAGACTTCATTGTAGATGGCATATAAGAAGTGTTTCCTACATGGTTTCTTGGGACCTAACAAGAAATCCCTAAGATCCATGTTGTCTGACAGAAGGGACAAGTGTTGTTTCAACTTCCCGACACTGTAGGAAGTCACTACCCCTGGGTCGTCTGTGTGTACATAGCATGGGTCGGGCCTGTGGATACTAAACCCTTCGGTGGTACCCTTGAATCTTGAGTTACACATATTCGTGTCTACAGGACAAACCAACCAACCCTTCCAATCGGGAGATGATGAATTATATGTACTTATACCATGTGTCCTCTCACTTGTTAGTGTGTTATTTGAGATACCCTTAATAGGCGTGGGTGAGGGGATGCTCGGTGTTCTCAGGTCTTTAATTTTAGCAAATCCATAACAGGTAGTCTGTTGCACTTTTCTGTTCAGGAAAATCATCTGTAATGGTATAAGGCAAGCTCTGAATAAAGCCTCAGTTCCCTGAACCTGCCACTCTCTCGTCCCCCAGATAGATTTTGTGTCTATGGTGTCTCTCCAGTAGTCGAAACCCTGTATAGACAGTTGGGAGATAAAAGGTGCTGAATATATCAGTTTAGTATTAGTCAGCATAATCTTCTTCGTTGTTGCATTAGTCTGTGCAAGTTTGTAGTAAAAACGATTCTGGGTCTGATGTATTGAACCCTGAGAAGTATGCGAATTTCTGTGCGAATGTGGCAGAACTACCCTTTGGTGGTGTCGGGCAATGTTTCCATTGATGGTAAGTGTTAGCAGTGCGTGGTACACTTGCCCTATGCAAAAAATGAGGACCATAATGCTGGTAACAAAACATGGTATCATAATCTGTTGTATCTTCATACAATTCCCTGTAAGAAAATGCAGCAGACTGTTCTAAATCTGAAAGCATAGTATTTACAGTTTCAATGTCCCAATCATCAGAGATTATACTGGGGGTAATGAAATCATTTAAAGAAATTTTAAACAAATGTGGAATTTTCAAATGTTCAGTGGGGCCAAATACATCATATGAAACTGTATCCCAAATTATATTGGAATCGCTGTAATGTTCACCAGGGACAAGTCTCTTTGTTCACTGTGTGATGACGTATGTGGTTTCAGGACCAAGTTCACAGATTGTACTGCAGAGCGTTCTGGGAGATAATGTCCATTCAGAAGCAGAAAAAAGATAGTCACTGTGCCAATCCAAATGAACAGGTATTCTACCCTTATTGCAAACCAAATATGCAACCAAGGTGACAATAAGTAAGTCTTTTTGAGCAAAAAATAGAATTGTGGAAATTTCTCTTTCTTTGAAATGGGTGGCGTATGATCAGGTTCACTTGGATCTGAGGAGAAATCATCGAAGATGATGAAGTAGCCAGACGCAGTTCGATCTATCTTTTGTAGCTCTGTAGGTTTTGTAGAACTGGCAAATGTTTCGGCACATTAATGTAGACATCATTGTTGGGTCGAATTGCAACTTGCATTGTTTTTTCTTCTTGAGGGTTTTCAATTTCAACTGGAATGATTTGTGCTCCATTATTTGGTACTCCTTCACTTTGTGTACTGGAGTCTTGAAAGGTTATCAGTCGTTCCATCTGAACTTCCTGTATAGTAGCAAGAGGAGATCTGCGGCTACTCAGGAACCCACACGGCCTGCTGTTGAGAATCAGCCACATGATGCGGGTTGATCAGATCAATGGATTCAAATCTTTTCTCTTTTTTGCCTGCAAGATGCGCAAGAAGTACTGTTTTTGTTCCCACAACCACCAGGACAGGTACAGGTGCTCTGTAAGATGGCCCAAACTCTCTTCTGACCACAATCTTTTCCCTGACCAGGTCCCCAATCTGCAGGACCCAGGCAGGTCTTTCCGGAACTGGTTTCACTTCCCCAGTATCGGTGCGTTTGACTTGCACGTTGCTTTGTAACGCCCGGAATTCATTGAGTTCCTGTAAAACAGCCAAACGGTCATTCAGTTAAAATGGTTTTGCATCAGCCACTGTGCTGGCACAATCAAGATCAGGTACCCACATTCTTGTCCCAAACATGATTTCATAAGGGGTACAGCCTCGAAAGGATTTTCTTGGCATATTATTGAGTGCCCTCTGGACTCCTTATAGGTGATTGACCCAACTACCACCCGCACCTAATACCCTAGCTGTCAAGGATTGCTTTAGGTCCCGGTTTTTCCTCTCCACCACTGAATTTCCCTCGGGAAGGTAGAGGAGGAGTACTGCAAGGCCACGCACATACTTTCCATGGCTTTCTTGTAAGCCCGAGAGCTAAACACAGGGCCACGGTCGGAATGTAACGTGCCAATTGCGTATGCCCAGATGAAGATTCGCAAATCCTTTATAACAGTTCAAGCGTCAGCTGAGTGCTGTGGCCAAACCCATAGGAATCTAGAGCAAAACTCCACTGCCACCAAGATTTTGTAAGCCTGTCTGAATTTAAGGGACCGCAGTGGTCCAAATAGACACATGCGAGAGGTTTGTCTGAAATCAGTAATGGTGTTTGTGGTGGCCTGGGAATGGTGGAACCCTTCAACTGCTGGCAAATATCGCACTTCAGGATGTAGCCCTTTGTTTGTTTTGTCAGCCCCGACCATCAGTAATGCTGCTTCAATAATGAAATTGCTGCAGTGACTCCTGCGTCTGCAGAGCCCAGTCCCTCAGGTGCAGCTAGAATTAAACCTAACCTGCAATCTTTGTTTGGTATTACTCTATCCTCCACTGCCGGAATTTGAGCATACGGTGTGGTTTGCGCATCTAACTTGTAGGAGTACTTGAGAGGAAAGACTTTTGGCAGTACGGCAGAGCCGTTCTTCGTGGCATTGATAGCTACTAGTATATCTCCGTCTATTCTCATGTGTGAATGAGTGATCGCAGCAACAGCAGTTGACAGCCAGTGAATTCCCTTCAACGTGTATGCCAACACGCTGATGACTCAAGGTGTGAATAATTGAGCCCGTGGCAGGCATGTTTTCAGCTTTGCCACTTGTTCCCATAACCATTTATGTTTTATTGTGCAACCCTTGGCGTCTTTAAACCCATTATGGCCCCAGTAGTGAAGATATTCATTGTAAGATTGCACACAGTAAAATTAATTGCACAAATCAGTGTGGGAAATTCTCGATCTGTATACCGTAGCGCTAGTATCAGGGCCTTCAGTTCTGCTAGCTGCGCTGTACAATCTCCCAGAGATTGCGTGGTCGTATTGCTGGGATGGAACTTACCATCCTGCATACGACCTTTCACTATAGCACACGCGGCGCTATATTGCTGTTTACTTCCAATTGCAGGTTGAGCAGAACCGTCAGTGTAAATGATATATTCATACTGATCTAGAGGGAAGATTTCATTCGGGAGAGGGTATTCTTGTTCGTACTGCAGAAATGCTTGTGTTCTCAGTGTAGGATTGTATCTATATTCTACATCTGTTGCAGTGAGAGAATTAGCCCATTGTATCCAACGTGGATGCAATGCCTTTGCATTTGGAATGCTGGCTTTGGGTACCGCTTCTAAAGTCGGTATCGGGGTTACCACGATGATGCGTTTCCCCTGTGCTAGAGCTCTTTCTGTCCCTACAACAGTCTGTACTGCCATCAGTATTTTTTCTGTAGCTGCAATTCGATTTTCAGCATTCGTGTACAAATGAGATTTGTATGCGATTGGAACTGTCTCACCTTCATTAAACGTGATGTAGGTAAACCCTGATAACCCAGGGACGACCCGTATTACCAGGTTGCGAACGTTTATTCATGTCTGCAAGTGTTTTGAAGCTATCATGTCAGCTTGAACTGAACGTAGAGTGTCTGTATGTTTTTGAGTCCACTTGTTCGCTGTGAAATCTGGTCTGATTAGGTCGTAGAAAGGTTTGACTCTTTCTGCGTAGTCTTGAATGCATGTTTTGCCAAAATTTAGAAATCCTAAAATGGATTGTAAACCCTTCAGAGTCTTTGGAAGTTAGATTAGCCCGCATTTTTCTAAAAAATTTGCGGCCAAGCTTTTCCCTTCACTTGACAGCTCATATCCCAAAAATAGGACGCTGAGATGGACAATTTTTGATTTTTTTAAGTTAAATTTGTGGCCCAAATTGGCAAAACCAACAATTATGTTGTTCACCCTGCACAAGTGTTCAAGTAATTAATCGTCTGTTAGATAAATATCATCTACGTAGGACACATCCTCCGCATCGCAAATTGTAATAGCTCTGACACTCTTGCAGAGAACAGCCCGGGGCTGTTCTTATAGCCTTGCGGCAGATGCCAAAATTGACGCTGAGTGCTGAGGGCAGAAAATCCTGTCAAATATCTGCTTTCAAGAGCGATATTTTAGCAGAAGAATCCATTTGTGTTATCTAGTGTTGTTTTGTATTTCTTCTGCACAGTGTTATTCATTAATGCGGCACTATGTGCGTTCTGAACTGCAAATGTTTTTGTGCATGTGTTCAAATGTATGTAATCTAAAACCAAATGATATGTGTTGTCAGGTTTCATTACGGGAAACAAAGGGTTGTTCATTGGTGAGGTGCAAGTTTCAATCACACCTTGGTATTGATGATGGTCTAAGATTTCTTTGACCTGTTTCTTTGCCTCATTTTTAATAGGGTACTGTCTCTGTGGAATTGGAGTAGTTTTTAATGGGATTTCGTGGTGTTTGGACTCCACGTCCCACCCTACATGGTTGTGGTATAATGCTGGAGCTAGCGCTTGCGCCCACTCTTGAGTGTATGAGTGTTTTAAGGAAACAGGAACGAGGTCGGAAGAGGCAGGCAAAATGACGCTTTCACCTTTTGGGCAATCCATTACAAATTCAGGCGGCCAATCTTTTTCTGATAACAGGATGTCATATCGAAATGGAAAATTTTCCCAAAAGAGACCTTTAATTTTTCTTGAGATGTCCCCCCTCAATTAATTTTGTGTAGACGGTGTGGGACACTCACTCTTGTATCAGGTGTTTCCACCGTGATGTATTTATTCAATCCTCCTGTCACCAGAAATTCCTTCACGTTCTGGCGAGCTATTGTTACTTCTGCCGCGCTGTCTAGCATCGTCAGAGCCCATTTCCCGTTCAGAAGCTGAGTCCTCAATAACCTCAGAATGTCTGATTTTTAATCTAGCTACTTTCTTCTTTTTGAACTGATCCTTTGCTTTAGGTTGCTTTTCCTGTTTGATAATTAAATCTGAATTGCAATGTGTTTCCCTTTGTTCCCTTTAATCGATCTTCAGTCTTTTGTTCTGACCGTCCTTCCCTCTCCTAGTTTTTTGATGAACCCTGAAAGGAACGAAAGGAACGTGTATCAGTATCCTGATACCTGTCAGGTTTCCGAATGATATCACGATTCCTAAGGTTATACCTCTTTTCAGAGGACTCCCCGTTGGGGAGACCCACCCCTTGATCGTGAAGTGATTCTTTTATTGTTGTTTTTGGATAGATTTTGATTGTTTTCCCATTTCTTTTTAGAAGAAATGGGCGCTTGCTTTAAGTTATCCTTATCAGAATTACTCACCACTTGTGGTTTCCCTGGTTTGGCTCCCAAACTATCTCTACCTAGTGAAGCATAGGTTTCCTCGATAATTTTCGGTAATGCACGCTCCTGATTTGTAGGAGGTGTTTCCCGTAAGCGTTGGCATATAGCCACCGCTGCTGCTTCCCCCTTTATGTTGCTCAGCATAATTGCCAAGACTTGGTCAAAATTACCCTTCAGTTTCATCCCCAAGTCCAGAGCAGATCCTGCCCCGTACTCATTTTGTTTCTGTTTCAATACTTCAGGAATAACTGATATGGTCGGGGTACCGTGTATTTTAATGTATACTGCAGCAAAGAGTGTTCCCCATGTGGTACAATCCTCAAGTGGGGGAAATATTCCCATAGGCAAGCAAATTGTTAACATTCTGTGTTTTTCCTGCAGTCCCGTATGGGGAAATACTGCTTCCAACTGTGCTATTTTTTGAGCGATCCAGAACTGTACTTGATCCCTCTTTGATGGTAACGCACCCATTATTACTTTTACTGTCTGTAGGCTAATTATTGGTGTGTGTTGGGTCTGGACTGTTCCAGGTGGAGCAGATCTCGCAGGTTGTAATGTGAGTGTTTGCATGATGAACTGGACAATGTGTCTATATAGCCTGACTACTTCTTTGTAAAGTGCATGCACTTCCCCTACTTGGAGTGTGTCTATGTCAGGATGTGGAGTGTAAGTCGCTAAGACCGGCCATGTCGCTCCTCCTATGCTGAGCGGACTGAGCCTTACGACCAAAGTTGTGTGATTTAGGGCGCCTTTAAACCAGTTTCTATGTTGCTGGTAAGTTAACGGGACTTCAATGTCCTCGTATGGGATGTATTCTTCCGGTAAATCCACTTCAATGTATTCATGGAATAAATGTGTCTGTGGATCTGCAGGTGGGAATTTCACCCAGGAATATAATACCTCTGATCTGAACACCTTGTGTGCCTCAATCACGAAAGTAACATGGCCACCTGTTACAGGTACGCCATGTTCTAACAATCTCAGAGTTACTGCCTGTCTGCAGTTCTCTGTGATATTTAGAGCGATAGCAAATTCGTCACCTTCTGCGCTTCCACTGCTACTCGCAGATTCAGTCATTTTGAAAGGAGAAGAAAGTAAAGGTTTAAGAGGTAGGGTTTAGCACAATATGGGAACCTTTAATCCTCATAAGCTTGTCTAAACCGTCAGCCAATACACTGGGTGTACTTGCTCAGCTGAGGCGGATATTCCTTCTCACTTCAGACATCTCTGAAAAGTGTGAGTAGGGCTGTCTGAGAAAGCACGACTGAACTACTCAGATTTTACTGTTAATATAAGAACCAACCCAACGTTGGCGGCGCCATGTCATGTAGTTCCTAGGACACCCCAGGACCTGCGCGTTTTGGATGACCTAAACTGAGGGCTTGGTGTGCAGACAGACTCTGGACACCCCCACAGGATGAGTCAGCCGTTAGACCAGCTAGCTCTACAGTGCCACTACCCCCCCCCCCCTATATTCTACAGCGGTGTGGGTGGTTGCTGGCAACGACTGAACATGAAAATCCTGATTTCTCAGGCATCATGGAAAAGAATACGGTATCTTTCTCTCAGTTACTAGTGCTTACTTTTCTCAGAATACACACAGAATGGCGATTGGAACGGTTTCAATAATTATTTATTGATGAAGCATCAGTCTAGTATGAAACATATTCGCTGCGACAATCAAAAGACAGGAGCACACAAATGTGGTCGCTAGTACCAATATCGTAAATAGTAGATACATTTCTACCAGAGTGATTATAAGATGAGTAAAAGCAGATTACATAAAACAATAGCATTGGCGTACTCCTACGATGCGTAGCCTACCTAAATGTACCTAGCCTAGATATGTAGGTGAATCATGTGTATGTAAGTGTTTGGATATATCCTAATGGATCCAAGAATCACCCGGGGAAGTGCTAACTCCTCACCTGATGGTTCTGAATGAAGGACCCCATCTCTGCGTCGAGGATGGCACCCCGCAGGGGATGTCAGGTCTCTGCCTGTCGAAGGATCAGCCTGCAGAGCCTCGGTCCATTCTGGAAGGAATTCTCCTCTGTTTTATAAGGGGGAGTGAGGGTCTTTTATACTAAAGTGGTCACTCCAGGGTTTCTTCTAGAATTGATATGTTTTGAAAACATTTGTTAATCCTTTGCTAATCCTTTTCTAAACAAAACGATCATGCATAGCTGGCAGTTGGCCATGGATGAAAAAAGTGGTGACCCTTATACAGAATATATATGCCGTGCCTGGGGACATGTTTATGTATGTCAGGTACAGGGATTAAGATAGGGTACAGAGAGCCTGGTGTTGAAGAGACAGAAGTAAGCTACTCGGTAAAAGGCCACCTGTGTAGGACCGTTATTTCGTGTGGATGTGACAAAATGTATGTAATGGGTATGTAGATGATGGGACTATCCTAAAGGACATGACAAAATATGAGAACGTGAAGTCAGTAGCTAACATTGTTTTTGAGCCGTAATGGGGATATGCCAGACTGAAAATGGTGACTCTAGAATCAGTTTACACAAGATATTTTCAAAGTTTGTATTGCTACCATATTCTTGACTATTGTCCAATAACCTTTGGACAAAGGTCATGAAACATCCTTAATAGATCAAAAGATAATCTACATAAAGGGAGATCCTCCCATTTATGTACGCTTACATACCTTTGTGAATTTGCCCCAAAACATCTAAAACAGGAAAGAAATGGGAATAGTCAGGTAATATTCATAAACAATTAGTACAACTAGGGATGTGTCCTGTCTGCATTTTTACTAATAGGGAGTTGAAAGATTTGGGTCTGTTTCGCAAAGGCTTGTAAGAGTACGTAAAAGAGTTCTCCTGAAATACGACTTCCCGTTCTCATAAATGCTTTAGTGAATTGGCACTGAAGTAATCAGAGACACCCTTCCTCTAGAACTTTTCCACTCTGCAGTCTGTGTCAATTTTGCCAAGTAAGAAAAAATAGTTTAGACTGGAAAAGTGTCTGTGTACCATGGGATGATAAGAGACACGCTGAACTTCTGAGTATTTTAACTGCTAGGCATCTGCTAGGGCCCAGGCCTGTGCCAAAATAAGAGTTTGGTGAGTCTTCCCTGTTGTTTTCTTATTTTGGTAGTTCTATACCTGGTTCAGTGTAAAAGGTTTCCAAACACTGAACTTGCAGTCCACTTTACTGGTGACCACCCTGCTCTGGGTCCTGGGCCTGGTCTTTGGCTATCCCCTGCACAGAGAACGTGCACCTGCTGGAGCTCAGGCCCACTCAAAGATGTATGTCAAGATCTACGACCTTTATAGCAGCATGAGAGGTAAAGGGAGAAAAGATCTCAATACTGCGTAACCAATTTGGCCACACAATAACCCACTCGATAACTTAATCTGAGTTTAGTGGGGTTTAGTCATAAATTTAGAAGCACATCAATATAAACCAATCTCAACAAAATCATATAGAAATACAGAAAGACTAAGATAAGTCCAAATCTCCTTAAGAGATTTACCCTATATAATACAAAACAGACGACTAACTCTATGATGACGATACACATGATCAAGAAAAATATCTTAGTATTAAATTGCATCCGATGATTCTCCAAAGTAAGCATGAGCAAGCTATCTTTCCCTGCACTACCTAAAAAAGGCAACCCTAAGCTAAGAAGCATTTGGTAAAGGTGAAATCAGAAAGGTGTCAGCTGTCGGAGTCTTCAGTGGGAGGCACTGCAACAATTGGTCAGGTAGCATAAAGCCACTCAAGCATAAGCATAGATCTGCTCTCCTTGAAATTTCAAAAAGGCTCTCCTGTCCCTCGATACTTTCAACATAAAATATCAACTGCATACAGGATAGATAATCCTACGTGATCCTTGCCAGTAAATTTCCATGGCTCTGGCACAACCGGATACTTGTAGCACCTTTCCCACATCGATAAGCTGCAACTTGTTTCATCCTTGGTCCTTCTTCTCCTTTCGCATGAGAACTCGCCTTCTAGCTTGTTACCGCGCTTCTCCTTGCCAACTTCGTCTTCTCATACCTTGCTATCTAATGAAAACAAAACCCTTCTATGCTTACTAATGAGGCTTTGTCCATTCCTGCAGTGGAAACAAAATACAAGCAAACGTATTCTACATTGAAGGTTAAATACGAATTACATGTTAGATTCTAATTATGAGCATGAATGGAACTGGTTTCTCGAGGCCCATTCTAGTCAACTTTAACGGTGCACCGGTTTACATAATACGCGCACATTTGTAAACACACAATAAATGCAACTTCTTAACACATGAATAAATTGTAAAGAATTACGAAGATGTAATTCTAAATGCACCTAAATGAAAATAATTCTTGTTAAACTAATATATGTTTAAACATTAGTTTACTCATATACATTCTGATTTAGTAAACTCACAATGGGACACGTTTAAAGTTAACTTTTCTCATCACATTAATATGTTAATGCTACATAGACCTTTATTAATCACGTTCTATATGCAAATACTTCATGTGGAATACTTTAAATATGCAATACTCCACTCTGCTTAGTAACGTTAATCACACAGAATATATTCGAGTGCTGACTACTCAAGATTATGATGCACTCATAGGGTATCTCAGATGGGATCAAGATTACAATTCTCCATACCTACAACTCACTGATCTTTGTGTGCCAGACATGACCTTTAGATGTATTTATGAATTAGCAGTTTTCTACATTACGAACTAGACCCCCCTACCATAGCAGAGCATTTCACATAAGAGTGTGAGCTCCCCCAAAATACAGTTCAAATGTTACAGGCCATAATATATAGTGCATAATAAGATGACAAAATAGTCCAAGATATTGTCCGATACCGGTATAATTGTATATACTTTAGCAAGATGGTATTCACCATTATAGCCTTTTAGCCCGCCCTAGCGGGCTATATGACCATTAAAGGCCCGCTCCAGCGTTAAAAGCCCGAGCCGAGGGTGATGGCCTTTAAAAAGGGAGCAGGACTTTAATGCCGGTAAAGCCCAGCTATGGAGGGCTATAAGGCTATTAGAATATTCCACCACTAGAGGGCAGAATGTTCTAACAAATAAAACAAAGGCCTCACGGAGCCAGAGGTCTTTGTTCACAGCAACAGCTGTGAATGACAACACTGGAATGTTGGAGCTCCGGGCTTCTACCGGCCATTAGAAGCCCAGAGCACTCCATTGTTTTCAATGGAGCTCCCAACATTCCAATGTTCTAATATAGTCTTAGAGCCCGAAGTAGCAGACTCTACCAGACTTTAAAGGCCCGCTGCAGGGTTAAAGACCCGAGCCGAAAGCTTTAATGGCCGGTAGAGCCTGCTACAGAGGGCTATAAGGCTATTAGAATATTCCACCACTAGAGGGCAGAATGTTCTAACAAATAAAACAAAGGCCTCACGGAGCCAGAGGTCTTTGTTCACAGTAACAGCTGTGAATGACAACACTGGAATGTTGGAGCTCCAGGCTTCTACCGGCCATTAGAAGCCCAGAGCACTCCATTGTTTTCAATGGAGCTCCCAACATTCCAATGTTCTAATATAGTCTTAGAGCCCGACGTAGCAGACTCTACCAGACTTTAAAGGCCCGCTGCAGGGTTAAATGCCCGAGCCGAAGGCTTTAATGGCCGGTAGAGCCTGCTACAGAGGGCTATAAGGCTATTAGAATATTCCACCACTAGAGGGCAGAATGTTCTAACAAATAAAACAAAGGCCTCACAGAGCCAGAGGTCTTTGTTCACAGCAACAGCTATGAATGACAACACTGGAATGTTGGCGCTCCGGGCTTCTACCGGCCATTAGAAGCCCAGAGCACTCCATTGTTTTCAATGGCGCTCCCAACATTCCAATGTTCTAATATAGTCTTAGAGCCCGACGTAGCAGACTCTACCAGACTTTAAAGGCCCGCTGCAGGGTTAAAGGCCCGAGCCGAAGGCTTTAATGGCCGGTAGAGCCTGCTACAGAGGGCTATAAGGCTATTAGAACATTCCGCCCCTAGAGGGCAGAATGTTCTAATTTGTAAAAACAATGGCCTCTTGGAGCCCGAGGCCTAGGTATTGAGTGATATAGTACCAGAGTATAGTTGTTAGAATATAAACTGATATAAATATTGAGTTCTAAATATTGCTTTTAATAATGTCACAGTAAAGCTAATATTGTAAATTCGTCACAGAAATGGTATTTAGGACACATTATGTACGTCAGATGATAGTTCTGTACACAATATTCTGATATACAACTGTATTTTGTTGTACTCCCATGTATGACCTTGAGAATAATACAGACCCTGCAACACTAACCCTCAAATATAGCCTCTCTCCTAACAGCCCACTGAGCATGGCCTCTGCCTGTACCGAGTGAGCTTGGGCTGCCTAGATGTACCTTTTTTTTTTAACAAACTTTTTTTTTTTTTAATGACTAAAGAATCGAAACTTCCATTGCTCTGTGGCCAGTCTCCCTGAACTCAGTGCCCATTTCAGCAATGTGAGTCTCATTCTCTTTTTCGTTCTAAATACAGATCAAATGTGTGCTGCAGATTCCAAACAGCGTCACACCCTGATCCACAGTTCCCTTTTCAGAACCAGCTATTTTACTGTTTTGAGAAGGTTCTGCCATTTCATAATCCCTCCTCATCACCTCTGGGTTTAAGAGATGCTCCCCCAGCCACCGTATGCCCTCAGTTTTGTTTTACAATGCAGGATTCTATATTATCTGTAGTTCACATTAGAAAGACATTTTCCAGTATGACCAGCACATCAAATCGCTACGGTTTGCAGATCATCTTTTGGATTTAAAGATATGAAGTGGCAGCTGGGAAAAAAACACTCCTCACCCAATATTTAGACAGTTATAGAAAAGTTAAATGCTTCAAACCTCTCCCAGCATGTTTCTGTACTGCACATATCCCAAAAAGGAACTGAACAGAGTTTTACCAAACAACAGTAAGCATTGGCAAAGCTAGTATGGCTGGTTGAGAAATAAAAACGTTTCTTCATTGATTACATTAATATGGGGCTGTGGTAGATGAGCACGTTTGTGCACGCTCTGGTTCCCTGAATTAGCATATTAAAGTCACCCAATCAAAAGGCTATAATTTGCTAACACATGCAAACACATACATGTGCCCAACCTCAATGAAAAAGCACTTTTACTGATAAGCCAAACCTATACCTTGTGCCCCGTCCACCAAAATATTTTCTGTTAGTGATTGGTGTTTAAATTGTTCCTTGAGATACAATGCAGTAGCTGTGGAGGGTGCTCCTGTCTGCCCTGGCCTCTACACACCAGGCTCTCAACAGTGCTACTGATCTTGTCAAATGGTCCAGGAGGTACCTGCACAGGTAGGCTTGGTACCTGAAGCACTTGCTGCCCTGTGGGCGCTTGTAAAGATCATCCTTGGAGCAGGCCTCAGATGGGCTTCTCCTGGGGGTGTCCATGCTTGGCTTGCTGGTGTCGGCCTTCGTCCGCCTGGGGCCCAGGAGCTGTGCTTGCAGGTTTAATGGCTTGTACCAATGCTGGTGTCTGGCCAGGTTGGTGGGAAATGAGATGATATTATTGAGCACGAGGTAGTGGTACTCTAGCTTTACATCCCATGAACAGTGTTGCTAGGACAGAACCAGGTGGTTCAGCATACTGCTAGCGTCAGAGCTTGCAATTAGACTCCTGCAGTGGGTGGGCGGGCGGCTACATCAACCTGGTGGGATTCGGTGCAGCATTGCTCTGACGGGCTCTACTTCATGTGCACGCTCAACACTTGTGGCATAGTCATCTTGCGGTGCTCTGAGGCTACAGGGCCTATTGGAGCATGAGTGGGCCCCAACTTGCACCAGCAGCCCTCAGAGGCCGTGGGGATGCAGGAAGGGGAGCCGTCATCAGCATGGACCAGGCAGCCGGCTTAGGCAGAGGAGTATTAGAGTTTCTCCTTGTTCCGCTCAGTGTTAGGGACACAGAAGAACATACATCATGAAAAATTGAGTTTAGGAGCTGTTTTACTCCAAATCAAGGGCGAGGAATAACCACTTCATATTACTGTTACTCCACATTGTTCTGCCTGGGTCCAACTAGGTTTTGAAACACCATCCCACACGTAATGCGCATTTCAAATAAGAACAGTGGTAAGTATTCTGCAAATAGTCAAACTGGGATGTAAGTATTCCATATTGTATCTTGTGCATTCAGAACATTGAGCTAATGATATAGTTGCACCATACTCTAAGGCAGGTGTGCCCAATGTAAATCCAGGAGGACCGGATACATGGCATTTTTAGGCTATCTCTATAAAATAAATGTACCTACGATGAATCTAAATGTAAATCATTTACATGCCCATTGTTTTCTATCAATATTAAACATCTATATAATTTTTTTTTAGAGATTCACTTGTCATGTCCTTTGGCACCATAGGGATGGTGAAAGCGAATATAGGTGTTTCGTGAGCCTTGCACCAGTGCATCTTGAATTCAGGAATATGTATGGAGCATTAATGTAGATGACCAATACAGTAAATAATGGTATACTTCGCAAAAATGAATCACAAACGAGCTGCACTATATAGGTTTTCAAATGTTGACATAAATATCTTGCATAATCTATAATATAATACATATATCAGTCAGCTAATATAGATATTGCATAAACTGTTAGGTCATGTGCGTTTTCCCTAAATGGTACCCAGGTGATCCCCTATGTTACATATAGAGCGAGTGCACAGGTATTGCACTACTGAAAGAGGTACTCGGGTGCGACCTTTTGAGACAGCTTTTGGCAGGGATCAAACATGAGCTGTTTAGCTCGTGCTGCTATTATTAAAGAGCCTCGTAAACTTGGTGGAAGTTACTACCAGGGTCACATTAATCTCACTGCATTAATGCGGTGTCACCCCAGCAGTGGCTGTTTTATGAATTCCATAAAGGTGTCCTTGAGTCACTTATACAAGTTGTGTAATTTCTGTTTCACAACAAGAAAAAAAAACTGTAACAGGATGAAGCGGTATTTCAAATAAGTTGGCATACTTGCATTTTTTACCTATACTACAAGGGGGGTTTGGGGGGCAGCCGAAGCCCGCCAGGTCTGCCCCTGGGCAGATTGGGAGGGGGTGGGGCCGGCCGATTAGCGGCCATGTTGTGTGCATTTGGGCTGCTTTGTAATATAGCCCAAATATAGCCCAATTAGATAAATAGGGGCTCACGCCATTCCCAGCCACCAGTTTAGGTTGGGTCACCTGGTGGCTGGGAGTAGCGTAGTGTAGTGCAGTTTTTGTTGGTAGTTAGCGTGTTAGTGGGAGCGGCGGTGGTTAGTTAGAGAGAGAGGTATAGCGAGTTAAGTTTACTAAGGTTAGGCAGCTGTTTAGTAAACAGAAGACATGGAGGATTACTGTGTGTTGGAGGCAGTCCGGCTCCTCAGCGAGGCGGGGTGCCTCGATCTCCTCATGCCGGAGTTTGCGGGAGGATCACGCCCCTCACAGCGCGCTTCTGCTGGGTTTGCGGGCGCCGTCGTGGCTTGCAAGTCCCCGAAACGAGCCCGCGGCACTGAGGTGAGTGCAAGGGGCCGCTCGTACACCAGAAGAGCGGCCCCATCTAGTGTAAAGAAACCGAGGCCTCGCGCTCGCGCGGGGGCCCCGGAGAGAAATGCAGCCTTGTCCCTGGTTTTGGAGCCGGAGCCTCGCACGTGCGTGGAGGCTCCGGCGAAGGGGCCAGCGGGCGTGGCTCACCGGAGGAGCGCATCACATGGTCCTCCGGCTGAGGGCCTGCAAGAGGTCTTGCCTGCTCAGGGGCCGGGCACGAAAGAGGGTGAGGCCCCCAGAGCAGAGACAGTTAGTAGAGGTGGAGAGGCGGGGAGGGAAGGGAAAGGAGGTAGGCCCCAAGAACACTCGGCGACGAAGGGTAGGCGGTTGGTGGGGCCGCCAGGCTCCCGGATATTGGAAAGTGGGTGCCTCATTAAGAGCCCATTAATTCAGGGAGAAAGGGCAGGAGGGCAGGGGGGACAGGGGGGATGGGGTTGGTTTCTGAGGAATCTGGGGATGAACAGGACCCCAGTTGGGGCCAGCAAGGGCAGGACGGCACTTCAAGGGAAGAGGGGGTATCCCCATTCGGAAGGGGCCGAGAGGCCGGGTGGGAGGGGGAGGGGGAGACAGGGGTGTTAGAGTGGCAGGGAGCGGAGGAGGGGGTACCTGGGGATTTGGAACCGGCGGGGGGTAGCCAAGAAGTGAGGGGTAGGGACCTGCAGGGCCAAATAGACGCCTACATGGCGCAGGGTGGGTCAGCTGGGTTAGACAGCCGAGGGTGGGCACAGGAAGAAGGGGGTCACGAGGGCAAGAAGAGGGGTTGGGTAGGGCAGGGTAGTGGGCACAGGGATCTGGGGGTGGGGCAGCAGGGCTCACAGGCCGTTTTCATGGCAGGCCTTGGATGGA
The DNA here is from genome assembly GCA_963921515.1 of Calotriton arnoldi. Classification (NCBI taxonomy): domain Eukaryota; kingdom Metazoa; phylum Chordata; class Amphibia; order Caudata; family Salamandridae; genus Calotriton; species Calotriton arnoldi. The sequence goes on from CAWUFW010002971.1 coordinate 776,763, forward strand.
GTGAAGGGGAGGAAGGGGGGTTAGCAAGCACGAGTCGGAGGGCTTATTTAAGGTGGGAAGGAGTTGGGCAGAGAGCTCGTTGGGGGTCAGCAAGAAGAGGCGGGCGGAGATAGAGTGGAGGTCATTTAGGCCCAGCACACCAGACCAATCCTTTCTGTTTCAGGTGAGGGAGCAGCGCCAGGGATCAGAATTGGCAGAGCTGGGAGCGGCTCAGAGGCGCCGAGGAGAAGGGAGGGCGGAGCCTTGCACGGCACACCCAGTACCAGCGGGGGATCCCGTCGCGGCTGGCAGAAGTAGGCCCCGAGTGGTCTCGCTAGCCCTAACACCTGACGGACCTCCATGGTCTACGGGGCAACAAGGACACAGGAACATGCCGTCGAAGGGTGCCGGGGAGTACCGGCGGGTGCAGTCGGCTCCTCCTAAAGGAGGGAATTGGGGGCCAGTTGGGGACCACCAAAAGTAGGGTAGCGAGTGGCGGGAGGAATTATACTATGATGAAGATAGCTTAGAAGAGGGTGAATTAAGAGATGTAGAGGATGGGGACACGGGGGGCAGATTAATGTGTCTAGTAGTATGTTGCAGGTTAAACGTCAGCCTGAGGAAAGGATCACCAAGGCGGCTCGGAACATGACCCACATGGCAAGGTGGACTGCATCATCACGGGCACCCTCCTTAGAGCCAGGTAAAGCACAAGGGATTGGGGGAAGGCCTAAAATGATCTCAGTAGGGGTTGGGGGGGAGATAGAGAAGGGGAGGCGGGTACACTGTGGAAGGGCAAATACGTATTGGATATAGGTGTGGGTACCGAGGATAATGGTAAGTCAGCTACACCAAAAAAGGAAGATAGTACAAATCCGGGTAAGTTGGATAAAGGGAAGGAAACCATTCCAGAGACCAAAGAGAAAGTTGAGAGTAAGGAATTAAAAATTAAAAAATTGGCGTACATGGGGGTGATCAAGCCGCTGGGCGAGCACCTGATGGCGATAACGAAAGAGCGCATTTGGAAGGGCGAATATGTTGAAATGCTCAAGCTGTTACACAGGGAAGTGCGCGCGAAAGAGGGTTCAAAAGAGGAGGAATATGAGTTGGCCAAGAGGCCACGTGTGCCCCTCACGATAGAAAACTGTACAGCGGCATTCTTAATTTACCCAAGTGTTTACTGCGAGAAGTACCCGGAACGCTGTGTGGCCCTTTTCAAATATATGGATGTGATCCGGAAGGCCCAGATCACAGGGGGGATACGCATGGGCACAGTATGATGAGGAGTTTAGGGCTCGTATGGCCTGGGATCCCGAAGCAAAGTGGGGGGAGTTAGACACGGACTTGTGGCAACACGCAATGGGGACATCTAGGATGTGAAAAACCATTTTCACAGCCAGTGGTCTCCTGTTAGTTTACCGGCCCTTTCAGGGAAAGCCCATCCAGGGAGGGGTGGGAGGAACAGGTAGAGGACAGGCAAGCTTGGGAGGGTCCTGCTGGGACTTTAACAAGGGATTCTGCACTCGGGAATTCTGTAAATTCAAACACGAGTGTTCAAAATGCGGGGGTAGGCACGAGTTTGTCAATTGTTGGGGGGTGGCCGGGACACCAACAGGGTGGCCAACAGTGGCAGCAAGGGGGGGAACACAGGGGGACAGCAGTCACAGCATTTCACAGGAGCCCGAGGGGCGAAGGGGGTTGGGCCAAAGGGCTCTTACACCGGTTAAAGTGGACAAGGTGGAGGCGGCCTTACAGGGTTATGTCAACCAGAAGGCTGCAGAGGTGCTGAGGGAGGGTTTCAAATGGGGGTTTAGATTAGGGTATAGGGGACCACGATGCAGAAGGTGGGGGAGAATTTGCAATCAGCAAGGGAACATCCTAACATAGTTCAGGAGAAATTAGACAAGGAAGTGCACGAAGGAAGGATGGTGGGCCCCTTCATGGATTGGCCTATGGAAGATTTGAGCGTCCTCCTGATTGGGGTGGTTCCGAAGAAGGAACAGGGACAGTTTCATCTTATTCAACATTTGTCATGGCCAGAAGGGAGCTCAGTGTATGATTTTATCGATGAGAAAGAGGCTACTGTTTCATATTTGTCAGTTGACGTGGCCATGTCACTAGTTGTGATGGCGGGCGCAACAGCGGAAATGGCAAAATGCGACATAAAATCGACTTTCCTTTTGCTTCCAGTCCAGCCAGATGATTGGGATCTTCTGGGTATCCATTTCAATGGAAGATGGTACGTGGACATACCGATGGGCTGTTCTATGTCTTGCGCATTATTTGTGTGCTTTAGCACATTTCTACAGTGGCTGTTTACCAAGCGCACGGGTCACCAATTGGTGACGCACTATCTGGACGATTTGTTTTTTGTGGGCACCTCAGGCTCCATGGAGTGCCAGGCGGCTCTGGAAAACTTCAAAGAGCTGATGAGGGAGTTAGGGGTGCCTTTGGCACCTGAGAAGACAATGGGGCCTAGCACAGCTCTTTCCTTTTTGGGTATAGAAATCGATTCCAGGACAATGCAGGAGCGATTACCAGAAGAGAAAAGATTAGGGATGTTGGAGCTGCTTAGAGAAATGCTAGCTCGAGACAAGGTCACAGTCAAGGAGATACAAGTACTGTTAGGGCATCTTAATTTTGCCTGCAGAGTGGTGAGAGTAGGAAGGACTTTTTGTAGAAGGCTAGGTATGGCACTTACGGGACAGAGAGCACCACACCACCATGTGAGACTTTCAGCGGGTGTGAGGGAGGACCTGAGAATGTTGAGAGTATTCTTGCAGGATTTTAACGGCATTCCATTGGCAAGGGAAGAGGATCTAGTCTGGGATGTTCAAATCTTTTCAGATGCGGCAGGCAGTAAGGGTTTTGGCCTTTTCTGGCAAGGGAAATGGTGTGCTGAACAATGGCCAGCAGAATGGGTGGGAGGGGGTAGGAGTATTGCGTTTTTGGAATTCTTTCCGCTGGTAGTAGCGGTGACATTGTGGGGGGAACAGCTGACACACAAGAAAGTGACTTTTAGAATTGATAACATGGCAGTGGTGGAGATCGTGAACCGTCAATCAGCCAGGGATGAGCAGGTTTTGAAGCAGTTGAGAGTGTTTGTATTGGACTGTTTGAGCCACGACATAGCATTCAGAGCTTTGCACGTGCCAGGAGTGGAAAATGACATAGCGGGTGCTTTGTCTCATTCACAGTGGGGGAGATTCCGTGGGCTAGCCAAGGACGCCGACAGGACTCCAGCAGTTGTGGTACGTAGGCAACACAGGATGCTACAACTGGTGGTAGGATCACTGGCCACATCTACGAGGGTTGCGTACAGTTTAGCTTGGGAGGAATTTTTGCTCTCGGGAGACCAGCGGCATTCCACGGTAGAGCAGAGAAGAGAAGATGTTGTACAATTCATATTAGATATGATCAACAGAGGTCTATCTCGAGTTACGATCACGGGGAAGCTGGCAGGTATAGCTTTTGTGGGTAAGCTTTTATGGGGTTATGCACCATCCGCGGGGGAGCTATGCACGTGTATGCTGGAAGGATGGGCCGGGGAACGGGGTCAGTCGCAGCGGGTTAGGAAACCAGTGTCGTGGCATCTGTTGGGTAGAATTTTACAGGTACTGCCGCAGGTGTGCACAGATGAATTCGAGTCATGTCTATTTTCCACAGTGATGGTGTGGATGTTTTTCGGAGCTTTTCGGGTATCGGAATTGCTGGGGGACAAGAGGGGTGGGGGTATTCGCTGGGAGGATGTGGTGCCGAGGAGGGACAGGATTTGCATCTGGCTGCGAAAGTCAAAAACGGATCAGAGGGGTTTGGGAAAATTGGTGTCGCTGCAGGCTTTTTCTCCTCGGGCCACTTGTCCTTGCATGTGGGAGGCGAAATGGAGGGAGGTTTCCAAGTCGACTGTGGGGCTAGTTTTTGTACATGAAAAGGGGAACAGGGTGACTGCGTTTCAGCTGTTGTCGGTGTTGCGGAAAGCATTGAGAGACCTAGGATTGGCGCAGCTTCAGAAGCGAATAACAGGGGGTGGGGGCGGGGGGACATAATGCAGCTTGGGAGGTGGTCATCTGATTGTTGTAAGCGATATTTGCGCACTGTGAAGGGGGCGGCTAACACGGTTGGTGCGATTGCTTAAGTTCACACAGTTTTTCTCATTACAGGTTCTGTAGCCGGTCCCCTCTTCAGGGAGATGACCATTTGGATTGGGGGCATTCTTTCGTGAAGTAGGCCCAGATCCAAGCTCGCAAGAGTTACTTTGGAGAAAATCTGGGGGCCCGATTCACAGAACTAACTTACGTCAAAAACGTAAAGTTAGTACTTTTTGGTATTCACAGAATACACATACTCATTTTGGTATTCACAGAATACACTTACTCATTTTGGTATTCACAGAATACACTTACTCATACTAACTTTATGTCCGCACTCGGGCCGGAGATTCCGGCCCGGTGGTGGAGATTCCAGCCGTTTGTGGAGATTCCGGCCCGGAGGTGGAGATTCCGGCCGTTTGTGGAGATTCCGGCCGGTGGCGGAATCTCCACAACCGGCCGGAATCTCCACAAACGGCCGGAATCTCCACCTCCGGGCCGGAATCTCCACAAACGGCCGGAATCTCCACCACCGGGCCGGAATCTCCGGCCCGAGTGCGGACATAAAGTTAGTATGAGTAAGTGTATTCTGTGAATACCAAAATGAGTAAGTGTATTCTGTGAATACCAAAATGAATAAGTGTATTCTGTGAATACCAAAAGGTACTAACTTTATTTTTTTGACGTAAGTTAGTTCTGTGAATCAGGCCCTGGGTTTTTAATAAAAAACATTTCAATGTGTTTTGGAGGGGAAAGGGGGGCATGCTTTGGAAGGATCTTATTCAATGCTTGAATGGCTTGTTGAGGGCAGGGAGGTGTCCGGATATCTTGGTGCTTCATTTAGGCGAAAATGATTTGGGCAATGAAAAAGGGATAGTCTTAATGAGGAGCATGAAGAAGGATTTGACACTTTTCAAGGAACTGATAAGTGCTGATGGGTGCTTGGTCATTTGGACAGAGCTCGTTCCCCACAGGGTGTGGCGAGGTGCAGTTAATCCGGGAGCTGTAGACAGAGCCAGGAGGAAGTTAAACACAGAAATGGTGCGTTTTTGTAGGGAGCTGCATTTTGGCAGGATTGCCTACAGGGAGATACGTTTTGACACGGCTGAGTTTTTTAGGGGGGATGGCGTGCACCTTTCGCGTCTGGGCATGGACCTGTATCTTTTAGAAATCAGGGACGTTTTAGCCAGGTCTTTGAATGTTCAAAAACACTGAGACAATTGTTCCTATGGGGCAGGGGGGGCAGAAAAAAGATGGGGGAAGTGGCATAGCCTGCTCCTTTTCCTCTTTTTCCTGGGTGGCGGGGTCTTTAAAAGTTGGCCAGGGTTGGCAGAAGTTTTAAGTTAAAGGTTGGAAGTTTGTGAGCAGGGGCAGGGAAAGGGTAGGCAGGTAGGCTAAGTTTTGGAGTATACGTTGGTTAGTTACAGTTGCAGAAAGGCAGGTAGGAGATTTGGGATTCATTGGAGGGCATGAATTTTATATGCAATACTGTGTAAGTTTGTTGTTATGTTAACGGTGGGGTGGGGGAACTGCTGAGGGGATTGTAGGGGCAGGGGGGACCAGGGGTCAGTTATTTGATGTATAGTGAGGTTTTAGTTTTGTAAGGCGGTTGCCAGTGTTTTTAAATGTGATATGCACCTGTTTCAATAAAGTGGCCTTTTACACACACAAATTTGGTCTCGGTTTGGCTTGCCCCCCTCCCTCCCAATAACATGAGGTGAAACTGACACAACATGCCTGTATATGGAGGTAGATCTGGTCACTGAGGTCATCTGGTATTCCTGAGTTTTACAGTCACTGAATATAACGCTTTGTTACTTCAGAACGCAAAAGGGGTTTACAGTTCTGTCCTATCAAGCTTCCCTGATGACGAATTTCAGGAAGAGGGTCATTTTAGAGATCTTTCTGAAATGTGCCAGAACTAGGGCTGCGAGAGGCTTCCAGGACTTAATGGCACATCCAGATAAGGATTGCCGAAGTGGTTGCTACTTTGCACTTAGTAAGTGGTATGTTGCCAGGTGTTTTACATCATTAAGTGGAATAGCATCGTGAGTTGGGCAGAAGCGGACTTATTCACAAAGGGATTCTGGGGTAGTTAAAATAGTTCTCCTGCAGTACTCTTTTACATATTTTTACGTGCCTTTGTGAATTGTCCCCAGAAACCTAAAATCGGAATAAAGCAGGATATTTCAGAGAATATTCATACATAGTTAATGCAAATAAAAAGGACTGTGTCCTCTTGACACTTTACTAAAAGGGTGTTGGGTGTTTTGTGGCCGATTCACAAATGTATGTAAGAGTACGTCAAAGAGTCAAAGGGTGTTCTGGTAGTACTGCTTCCCATAGTCATAAATGCTTTTGTGAATCATCCCCAGTGTCTTTAAAACATAGTGGGCAGCAATGGATTGACAATGTAAGGACTGGCACTGTGCAATAATATCAGTGCACACACTCATTAGATGCAGATCTATGTGTTAGATTTCTCTGGGAACTGGCAAGTCAGTGTGTAAGTACTAAAAACAGCGTCTGTTTTAATCTGATTAAACTGTTGAATCGGTGTATTTCATCATTTTATGTAGGATATTTTGCCCGGTTTGTGAATCTTTCACATAAATGTTGAGGGAGAGATCACAATGTAATTTAGAATCTAGAGCAGGTGTAATATCTTTTGCATTTTGCATCGACCAACTCTTCATTGTGTTGAGCCAGTTTGTCTGGACATGTGTTGATCTCTCTTAAAGTGTTGTGTTTATGTGTCACACTGTATCTTGTCCTGATAGCGGCCAACTGCACAGTTAAGAGCCTGATTTCGCTCATGTTACTAAAATTGGGGAGGGGGGGTAGTTTAGACTGTCTCTAATTAATCAAGAGGTGGCCTCATCCTCTCCATCATCCTCCATCATCCTCCTTAAGCGCGTCCACATTCTGTCACTGATCTAGGCATTCATTTAGGTTTAAGCAAATATTGCAATGTGAAATTCGTTTTCTCGATAAAATCAAACATCCGTTATATGGTGTAATAAGATGCCAATAACATGACCTGTGCAAATCATTGTAGAGATATTCAAACAAAGCACGTTAATGTCACGAATCTAAAAGAAATAATGAATAAAGACATGCTCCCTAAACCTAACACATTTTGTAGGAGCTTAACTGTGCACAGGCTGCAGCTGGGAAACCTGTTAAAACTGTGATACATTGTTTGATATCTGCCACCACCTCAGATAAATGAATTAGCCTATAGGGCCAAAATTCAGAAGATACCTTCATGTTATGTCGAAAGGGTTTAGCAAGCACAATCCCTACAGATAAATAGAAACAAATCCGAACCTGAGAGGGTTACAGTCGCAGATACCTCCTCACACCCAACATAATTGCCTCTCTGTGTTCTATGCAAACTTCACATCTCAGGTCCCTTCTCGCCTATTGTTTTAAAATATTGGCTAGCATCCAAGATGACTACCGAGATCTACTTATAATGACAGAAAATCTTTGTCGGGTTTATAGATAATTTGTTGTGAAATTTAAATTAATTAACTTCTGTTCTCTCTATCAAAATCAATGTTATTATCTATCAACCTCCCAAACATGATAAACTGCTCAAAGGCAACTCATTAATCAAGTTGCCAATCAACTCATGGATTCTGATGACCTCATATTTCTAAGTGAATTAAACCTCCACTAGAGTAACATCCCAGAACGTCCAGACTTTAATTTCACTAACTGTCTATTTGATAACCTCCTACCTCAAAACCTTTTCCAAGTAACACACTAGATCGTAACAAGTTCTGAAGCATATTTTTAATAAGAATGAATGTTTACAGGCCTAGAACTCATTACTGATAAAGTGGTCATACTACTTCTTTATTTCCTTATCAACTTTATGAAAAATAATTATCTTTTAAGTATTACATTAATTTTTTATTGGATATTTTTTATAGGGGTATTCCACATAAAACAACAAAAACTTAAATACATCATGTTTAAAAGACGAATAAAAAAGTATATAACAAGACCTAAAATATTTATATACTATAGTATATACAAACAATTCATTGCTTCATACTAACATTTTACTTCGTATGTGCCAAGTTGTCTGTAAAAACGGGCCAGACCAACAATTATTGCACTGCTTGTATCAGGTTTCAATATCCGCAAAGCCTCTTTATACAGTGCAACTCACAATAAACAACATATTGGTACGATCCACTTTTTCCGTTCTGCCATACATAGTGGACAGAAGAAAAGATAATGTGTCTCAGTTTCCTTCTGTGAAACACATCTGGGCAACAGTCAGGGGGCAAAAGTGGGGTGGAAGATCACCAATTGCTTTTAAAGCCTCTTACAGGTAAATATCATGTCTGAATCTCTTATATAGATGTTTGGTCGAAAAAGGGGTAATTTCATCTAAAAACTGCTCTAACATTGGAACATGCTTGATGTCCAAGAAATGGTCAGTAATACTTCCATCTCTCAATGTTTGACACCACGACTTCTTTACGTGAAACCAGAAACGCAACTTTAAAAGATTGCGAGTACTTCTGGTTATTGTAGTGAGTTGACGCCACAATTCTTGGAATCCCAGGGTCATCAGCCAAGATTTCACGTATTTGAGACACAGTACCGTAAAGTGATGATAAATAGCTATAAGCTCTTGTAAACACTGTCTGTATGGGGCAAGTTCCTCTGTGTGCCAAATTCTGCACTAGTATAAGGTAAGAGTGGTCTGAGCTTAATTATGTCTGTACCACCTTTGATACCCATGTCTAAGTGGAGTGGTAGTGTAAGGTAGGTCTCTTAATATATATAGGTATATATATATATATATATATATATATATATATATATTTCACACAAGTTGCCTTCAGACGGAGTGCACTCCCAACAAGCTTTAATCTTGGCATAGGGAACAACTTCAGTAAACGACAGTTAGAAATAAAAGCATGCCTTGCCAGACGCGTTTCAGACTAAATGTCCTTTCTCAAAGGCAGCATGCAAGCAATGTTCTTTCCCGAGATGTAACTTACTGAAAGGCCCATGTGGGCAGTGAATATTTAATTGGGTAATTGAAATTGGAGCGACTGAAAGAACATTGCTTGCATGCTGCCATTGAGAAAGGACATTTAGTCTGAAACGCGTCTGGCAAGGCATGCTTTTATTTCTACTTGTCGTTTACTGAAGTTGTTCCCTTTGCCAAGATTAAAGCTTGTTGGGAGTGCACTCCGTCTGAAGGCAACTTGTGTGAAAAAAAAATATATATATATATATATAGATATAGATATATATATAGATATATATATATTTATAGTACCTACTGGCAGTCGCCAGTAGATAGTTATAGTTAGGACCAAAGTTCCCTTAGGAAAAGCATTTTTTTGTTTTGTTTTGCAAATAACTTTGGCACCGCTTGATGAATCTTCACGAAAGTTTCAAAAACCGTCCCCTTTTTGGTTCAGCTGCTGTGTTGAAAGTTTTGGGGTGATCTGTCAAGTGGGGGCTGAGAATAAAAAGGGGGTCCCAAAACGTGTTTTCCCCATGTTATGTCTATAGGGATTTTTCATTTTTTGAACATGACTACAGCCTGAACCGCTGAACAGAATTATACCACATTTGGCAAAAAGCTAGATGTTGGTCCCAGAAAGCATGCTTTTTGGGATTTGGTGTAAATCAGTTCAGTAGTTACAAAGATATTTAAGTTTTAAAAATATAGATATTTGGGAGCCTAACAGCCTTCTGAGACCCTACTGAAATTTGATTGACTGCCAACACTTCAACCAGGAAGTATTGGCAGCCATCTTGGGACTCGGCTTAAAGCCGAGTCCCACAAAAAAGTTTTAAAAAAGAAAAGGGGGCAGGATAGGAATACCCTGACCCCCCAGATATGGTGGGGGTGTCCCACAGGGACCCCACTGGGGGTTAAAAGCATTTTTTAAAAATGTTGCCGTGATCGCACATGGATCAACAAATCTGCAGCAAACTTAAAACAAGCATTGGCATAGCCAATAGGTCTCGCCTTTGGGACCTTATAAGTATTTAGTTTATGTTGTTGCACCAATGATATTGTGCTGCATAACTAAATACTTATAAGGTCCCAAAAGCGAGACCTATTGGCATAGCCAATAGGTCTCGCTTTTGGGACCTTATAAGTATTTAGTTATGCAGTACAATCGCTAAACACTTATAAGGTCCCAAACGCGAGACCTATTGGCTATGCCAATGCTTGTTATGAAAGCCTCTGTGCACATATCTTTACTTTCTGAACAAAGGTGGGAGCAAGCAAAAAGCTGAACATCTAAAAACACGTTATCGTGACAGCAAAGTAAGACCAATAAATGTGCGTGGACAGTTAGTGAATAGCTGTGTGTGTGTATGGCAGGCTAATGCACCCAATTAGAAAACATTTCCTAACGAAAAAAGCCAAAAACCAGAAATTATACTGTTGTCATGACGCAAAGAAAATGCATCAAAGAGGACACACTGGCTCTGTCTAACAAAAGGACTACTTGATGCCCCATCAAAATCTAATAGGGACACAAATGGGGAACTGCAACCTTGCACGGAATGCCATGGCCTGAACAGACAGCCCATACAGGTATGGACAAACCATGAAAAAACACAAATAAAGGCTGAAAGGGGCTGACCAAAAGCCACTCTCACTGTACTTTTTTGAAGAATTGAAGACATGAGGTATCTTAGATATAAATCTGTAGCCAGACCTAAAAAAAATAAACCTACAAACTAACGAACAACTGCAGGTAATGAATAGACAAATTATGACGCAAATTTACATTTGGATATTGTTTAAGGGCTGTAAGAGCTACAGATCCCCCTTTGCATTCTAGTGCCAAGAAACGGTTCTTGAGGGTGGCTGTAAGTTCTAATGGCTGGAGGAAGCGCAAGTCAGTGAAGGAAAACTAGTGGATAGAAAGACAAGAATAAAGATGAAGTGCAGTGATAGTTGTGTGAATAAGAAACAGCTGCTTGAAGAAAAAGATAACTGTATCTCCATATTAGCCAATTACATACTTTTATGTGCGTTGCACCCAACAACCACACTACCAAAGATCTTTATGATACTCAAAACACACAGTGCCAGTCCAGCCTGCAAATTAAATGATTACAAGACTGAAATGCTGTTCCTGCAGAAAATGCCTTCCCATACTCAAATAACCAGCAAAGATGATAGTGTGATCCTTCCCCACACGGCGAAAATTAAGAACCAAGAAATACACATAACTGAAAATCCACTGAAGACCTGCTAGTCCTTTACAAAGTGAAACAAGCATTGGCCGCGCGGCGTAAAAGTAAAGCTGCGCGGCCGTGAAAGCGAAAGTCATCGCGATGACGCGTTTTGTGCTGAGGACGCGAGGGATGCGCGCGCAGCAATTATTGGAAGAGGCGGAGCGAGGCGCGCGCGCTTGTGCGCGTAACCGCACGCTGGTGGCCGCTTTGGGAGCACTTTTAAAAGCCCCTTACTAAAGTCTCGCAGAGCAGCGCATGCGCGCTGGCTCAGCGAGACCTAAAAAAGTCGTGTGGGCTCCCACATGTCTTTTGAAAGAAGCCCCTGGGTGGGCCACATCCAAGGGGCATGTTCAAAATAAAGCAGGAGGGCACACAGGGCCCCCTCCTAGAGTTTAATTTAACCCCTGGGACCACCACCTCCCCATGGTTTTTTAATTAAAGTATTTTGGTGGTGCCCGCACAGCACCCCTACACCTTGGGGCCCACCACCACCCCAGGGCTTCTTTATTGATTAAATGGGGGGCCTCTCGTAACCTCCCAGCCACGGAGACTGCCACCTCCCCAGATCTTTGCAAGAAGAAAATGCAGGGGGCAGCACAGACCCCCTGCAGCACCTGGGGTCGCCACCTCCCCTGGGTTTTAACTTTTATTAATGGGGTGCCATGCAGACCCCCCTCAGCCCCGGGTACCGCCACCTCCCCAGGGCTAATAAAGAAATTAATGCTGGGGACACGTGCCCCCACTGCAGCCCCATGGACCACCACCACCCCAGGGCAAATGGGTAAAGTTCAGTGGGGGGGGCAAGTAGCCACCTTTAGCCATGGGGACCACAACCTCCCCGGGGCTGTATGCCGTAATGGAGGGGGGGCTGTGCGGCCCCCCTCCTGTCTCCAACATGGCCCTGGGGACCACCACCCCCAAGAACCAGCTCCAGCAACGTCCTGGGGTGCCCACCCCCGGGACATTGCAGTTTGCTATGGCTTGGCAAGAGCACTGCTCCCGCCAAGCCATACCAAACGCTGCCTCGCTTCTAGTAAACAAGAGCAGAAAATGCGCTCGCTTACTAGAAGCGGAACAGAATTGCTTTTGGACAGAGGGAATTGCATGGGGTCTTCAGGCTCTCCCCGCAGTCCCCAACTTGAAAATATGGGTGCCCTGGGTAGGACCAGGGCATCCAGTATTGTGGTCAGGCCCCGGGGAATCGGGTCGCCAGGGCCAAAACCGGCCTAGGGAAGGGGGGCCATTAATTATTTTTTAAAGAAATGCCAGGGGATGGGGTGTAATTGGCCCTGGAAGGGGGGCCTGCAGCCCCCTTCCCATTCTAAAAATGCCTGGCCCTGGGGTATGGGGTCCCTGGGGCCCAATATGACCCAGAGAAGGGGAGCTACATGGCCCTTCTTCCTTTATGATTTAAAAAAAAGAAAGCGCTACTGGCGCAATGCCGGAGGCCCTGCCCCCTTTCTGCAGCACTCTGCAATCGCGCCTCCTGGTGCTCTGCTGGTCAGAGGATGAAGTCCCCTTGGCTGCTGAGGGTCCTTAGGGGCCAGCAAGACATCCTGTTACCTCCAGTAAGTCCCACACAGTGGTCCAGCTGTACAGGATTTACTGGAGGTAACAGGTGGGGTAGATGGCCCCCAAGGACCCTCAAGAGCCAAGGGGACTTCATCCCCCAACCAGTACTGAGCCAGGAGGTGCGTGTACAGAGTGGTGGAAAAAGGGGGCATGGCATTCAAAGACCTCTCAGCAATCCCACTGTGTGGGACTTACGGGAGGTAACAGTTGGCCCGCAAGGACCCTCTATAGCCAAGGGGACTTCATCCCCCCCAGCTACCAGAGCGCCAGGAGGTGCATTTTGCAGATTGGTGGAGAAAGGGGGCGTGGACTCCGAAGACCTCTCAACAATCTGGCTGTGTGGGCCTTACTGGAGGTAACAGGAGGGCTTGTTGGCCCCCAAGGACCCTCTGGAGCCAAGGGGACTTCATCCCCCAGCCAGCAGTGTGTCAGGAGGCGTGTCTGAAGAGTAGTGGTGAAAGGGGACTTGGCCTCCGAAGACCTCTCAGCAATCCCACTGTGTGGGCCTTACTGAAGGTAACAGGAGGGCTTGTTGACTCCCAAGGACGCTCTGGAGCCAAGAGTAGGATTGCTCAAAGGTCTTGGAGCACATGTCCTCTTTCTCCATCACTCTGCAAACGTGTCTCCTGGTGCACTATTGGTTGGGGAATGATGTCCTCTTGGATGCTGAGGGACCATGGGGGCCAAGAAGCCCTCCTGGTACTTTCTGTAAGTTCTCCACAGCGGGATTCCTGAGAGCTGGACAGAGGCCCAACCCCCTTTCTCCACCACTCTGCAAGCACCATTACTACTTTAAAAAAACATTGAATTCCACTGAAAAAACCAAAGGTTACAGGGCTGTTATGGTTAGGAAATGGAATAAAAAAAAACTTAGAAATCCATTGAAAAAAACAAAGGTTACAGGGACGTTATAGATAGACTCAAGTTTCACTCGTACAAAACCAGCGAAATTCAGCAGTGATAGTTAGCTGAGCTAACTATAACTTGCACTCCCTGCAATGCACTGCATATGACCGCACATTTTACATCACTCATGACATGGTCAGTGACATCACTAATGACATCACTGTGACATCAGTGATGACATCATCCACAGAATCACTGACACACCCAGTCACACCCCAATAAAACCTTTCATGCAACCACTCCCACACAACCATTCACAGACCCATATCAGTACTTACACACCCACTCACTGATTCATAGATCTACATGCACATCCACTCGCTCACCCATACAGCCACTCATACACCCACTCAGTCACTAATACAACCACTGACATATCCACTCATAAACCCATATAGCCACTCACAGTCAGTCACCCATAGAGCTACTCACCCATACAGTCAATCACACAGCCACTTACCCATACAGATACACACACACCCACTCATTTACTCATACAGGTACTAACACATATTCACTCACCTATACAGTCACTGACACAAGTGCATACTCACCCATGCAGCCACTCTCACATTTACTCACTCATCCATACAGACACTCATTTACCCGATCACTCACTTATATTGCCTTTCACATACACAGTTACTCACCCATATACCACTGACACATACCCTTACTCATGCACACAGCCATACACACACTCACTCAACCATACAGCCCCTCACTCACATGCTCCCTAACCCATATAGTCACTGACTCACTGATCCATACAGGCAGTCACACACCCCATAACCCACCTACACAGATACTCAGAGTCATACAGTCACTCACACACCCACTCACTGACTTATCCAGCCACTCACACACCCACTTTCAAAGGTGACAGGTTACAGTTAGGAAAAAAAATAATTTTAACGTAGAAATTCACTGAAAAAAACAAAGGTTACCCGAATGTTATAGATAGGAAATACAATTTTTAAAAAAACCTAGAAATTCACACAAAAAAAGGCTACAAGGACACTATCGATAGGATATAGAATTAAAAAACCTTACGAATTAAATGGAAAAAACTAAAGGTTACATGGATGTTCTCTTTAGCAAAACATACAAAAAAACCTGGAAAATTAATTGAAAAAAACCACAGGTTACATGCACATTATAGCTAGGAAATAGAATTGAAAAAAGCTTAGAAATTCGCTGAAAACAACCAAAGGTTACAGGGCCGTTATAGGTAGTCTCAGATTTCACTCGTACAAAACAACTGAAATTCAGCAGTTAGCGTTACTTGAGCTAACTATAACTTACGTTCCTGCAATGCACTGCTTTAGACCCCACATATTACATCACTCATGACATGGTCAGTGACATCACTGATGACACCTCAAATGACATCACTGATGACATCATCCACAGAAGAACTCACACATCCACTCACATGCCCACACAGCCACTCATATATCCACTTACACACCACTACAACCGCTCACACACCCACTCACTCATCCATAGAGCCACTCACACACACACTCACCTGTACAGCCACTTACACAGCCATTCACTTACCCATACACCTACTCACACAGCCAGTCACCTAAACAGCCACTCACACAGCCGCTCATTCACCCATACAGCTACTCACACACTCACTTATACACGCATACAAACACTCACACATCTACTCACTCACCCATGTAGCCACTAAAACAGACACTCACTCTCCAATACAGCCACTCACACACATACTCAGTTAACCGAGCACCAATTCAAACAGCCACTCAGTCACCCATACAGCCACTTACATACAGTCACTTACCCATACAGCCACTCATACAGCCACTTAGTCACCAATATAGTCACTCACATATCCACTCACCCACCCATACAGCCACTCACACAGCTACTCACCTACCCATACAGCCACTCATACACCCACTCACTCTCCATAACAGACACTGACGAGGCCAGCCACTCACCCATAGAGCTACTCACACACCCACTTATTCACCCATTCAACTACTCACAGACCCACTTATTCACCCATACAGCCACTCACACACCGGTTCACACACCCATAGAGCCACTCACACACGGATACACACAGTCACACAACCACTCACATAATATATATAAAAAATAGTTCACTCATTAGTAGTACACAAAGTATACTACTTTAACTTTTGTAGTACCTTAGAATAGATGTTTAACATTCATAAACCTTTAGAAAGCACTCTCAATCTCAATGAAGTCATCAGTGATGCCATTCGAGATGTCATCAGTGATGTCACTGACCATGTCATGAGTAATGTAATAAGCAGTGCCTTGCAGGTACCTTAAGTTAAAGTTAGCTCAAGTAACTATAACTGCTGAATTTCATTGGATTTGAATGAGTGAAATCTGAGCCTAAATTTAATGTCCCTGTAACCTTTGTTTTTTTTAGGAAACATATATATATATATATATATATCCCTTTTGGAAACTGAAGGGTCAGGATTTGGTTCTCATATATATATATATATATATATATATATATACATACACATATATATAAATGTTTGCTGTTTATATACATATATATAATGCTGACGGTGTACTAAGGCTGAAATAAATTGCTTTTGCACCTACCTGTGGTCCGGACTCCTCTGTTTCCTGCGGCATCGTGTGAATGGAAGGAACGAAAGGAGTATGCTGAGATATATATATATATATATATATATATATATATATATATATATATATATATATATACATACATATATGTATATGTCAGGCATGTTTCTGCCTTTTGTGATCTTTTTCACCGAAGCTGTTTTCCTGCTAATAAACCTGCAACCTGTGAGAGTGCACTTCACCTATGGGAAACTGTTTGTTTTTATATATATATATATATATATATATATATATATATATATATATATATATATATTACCTACTTGCGGTCGCCAGTAGGTAGTTATAATTAGAACCTAGTTTCCATAGGAAAAGCGTTTTTGATTTGCCAATAACTTTGGTGCCGTTTGACGAATCTTCACGAACTTTTCAAAACTAATTGTTCACTCAGGTCTGCTCCTGTCTTGAAAGTTTCGGGGTGATTCGTCAAGGGGGGGCCTAGAAAAAAGGGGGGGTCCCAAAACATGTTTTCTCCATGTTAATTTCCATAGGAAACTTTAGACACGGCTAAAGCTGAACTGCTGAACGGAATTACACCAAATTTGGCAGAGAGATAGCTCTTGGTCCAGAAAGCATGCTTTTTTTTAAATGGTGAAATTCCATTCAGTAGTTTGAGATATTTAAAGATTTACAGATATCGATTTTTGAGAATTGTGAGATCTGATTGGCTGAGCCCTCCCGAGTACGAGCTTGCCTCTGATTGGCTGCCAACACTTCAAACCAGGAAGTGTTGGCAACCATCTTGTGCTTCAGACCGAGGGAGAGAGAAAAAGGTGACAGAAACATTAAAAAACAAAAAAAGGGGGCAGGGTAGGAACACCCTGACCCCCCAGGCCTGCTCACCCAGACACAAAAACCGCCACCTCCCCGGGGCTAAAATAAATAATAAATAATGTGTGTGGGGGGGCTCGAGCCCCCCCACACTGCCCCGGGGACCACCACCTCCCCGGGGCTTTAAACACTTGAGAGGGGGGCTGCGCGGCCCCCCTCCTGGAGCCCTTGATGGCCCTGGGGACTGCCACCACCCAGGGCCGGCTCCTGCAATGTCCCAGGGTGCCCACCCCCGGGACATTGCTGTTTGCTATGACAGGGCGGGAGCACAGCTCCCGCCCTGTCATAGCAAACTCTGCTTTGGTTTTTGGATGCGAGAGGAGGAAACCTGCTCTCGCTTTCAAAAACCAAAGCAGAATTGCTTTTGCACAAGGGTAGCTGCATGTCAGCAGCTCCCCTTGTGCAAAAGCAATGTCGGCTCCCTCAGGAGGCGAGGCGCCGGCAGGACCATGGGGGCATTGGGGCTCCCCCCACGGTCCCCAACGGTGAGGCCAGGCCCCAGGGATGGGGTCCCCGGTTCCAGAAGTGGCCCGGGAGGAGGGCCACGCGGCCCCCCTCCCTTTTTAAAAAAAAAATGAATGGCAGGGCCCCGGGGCCGAAATCGGCTTGGGGGGCCTCCTCAAAATTAAAATAAAATAAATAATGGCCAAGCCACGGGGGATGGGGTCCCTGGGGCCAATAGTGGCCCAGGGAAGGGGGGCCACGCGGCTCCCCTTCCCTATAATAAAAAAAAAAGCAGAAGGCCGGCCCTGGGGTATGGGGTCCCCGGGGCCATAATTGGCCTGAGGAGGGGGGCCACGCAGCTCTCCTCCCAATTTTTTTTTTTTTTAAAACCAAGTCTGGCCATGCCCCGGGGGATGGGGTCCAACGCCACGCCCCTTTTTACACCACTCTGCAAATGCGCCTCTTGGCGCACTGCTAGTGGGGCGATGAGGTCCTCTTGTGTCCTGAGGACCTCAGGACACAAGTGGACTTCATCCTCCGAGCAGCATATATATATATATATATGCAAAAACCACAGGTAACCCACTTGAGACGCACTCGAGCAGGGATGAAAGGTTACCAGCCTTTATTGAAAAGGTACGGACACAGTTCAGCATGCCAGCAAAAATATCAACAGCCTTGCGTTGAGCCTGATGCGTTTCGAGTAATCTCTTCTTCAGAGGCTTGGCGTAAGGTGCGTGCTATGGCGATCACTTTCCCCCATTATATATGCATAATGTCACGCCCCACTTGGGGCTGCTCAGATGAGGCAATGTTCATGCATTATGGGAGTTGAAGTGTTCGTAATCCCTCTGTTTGATCAGCGCACTATCACTGTTTTTCAACAATACAGGCTCTGAATGAGCCCCAGCAGGTGAACGGGTTCTCAATCCTACATACCAGCTCCACGTTGAGGATGGTGTATCCAATCCTCGTGGCCCCCTTTATTGATCCTGGGGTGGTGCGTTCTCGTTCTATTGCGTAGAATCTGCAGTTCCACTGAAGACCTGGATATATGTCAGAGAGAGGCACAACAGAGATTCAGGGCCCGTGGGTACTCTAAAAAACAACATCAACATGGCAACCACTAGGGCCAACTCCATACCAAGAGAGGAACTCCTTATAGGGAGGCCCACGACTAATACAAATGCTGACATACAGGATGAGACAGACAGTCCAGGCACTGTTAACACCCGTCTCATCATCACATACAACACAGAGGAACGTGCCATTAGATCCATGATAAACAAGCCCTGGAAGATCATCAAATCTGATCCTACACTGGGGCCCCTTGTTGCTAAACGACCGCACAACACTCACAGACGTGCATTCTCTATGCATGATGCCTTGGTAAGGATGTCCTCACTAAATCCAACTGGCTGTCTGATATTAAAGGGTTCTACAAATGCAGTAGCTGTAGAGCTTGCAAATTGGGTAGTAACATGACACAGATTGATTCCAATTTCAGGAGGGAGCCGTTCGCCATTAAACACAGACTCACTTGCAGAACAGAGTATGCAATCTATGTATTAGAATGTAAGTGTAGGTTAAGGTACATTGGCAGCACCAAACTACAAGTTCATCTTCGCATCCTCCAACACCTTAGGGCCATTGTGAATAGTGATCCAACCTATCCAGTAGCCAGACACTTCAAGGAGGTGCATAACAACAACCTTGAACACTTAAAATATTATGTGATAGATTGCATACCCCCACTTAGACGGGGAGGGAACCGGGAGAAACAACTCCGGCAGCTGGAAACCCGTTACATTCTTGAGTTCAACACTAAAGCACCGTCAGGACTTAACACTAGTGAGGACCTACACAATTTCCTATAGAACTCGGTGATCAGTCACCATCTAGCCTTTGTTTTTGGGATTTGGTAGTGTCCTATAGCTTTCTGTATAGATGTTTGTCATATGATTTTAATGTCAATGTGAACGTCAACGTATATACTCATTGTGTTAATTTGTCACATCCTGTCACTCTTGAATCCTGCCCTTGTTCCATACTCCACTTATCCTCCCTTCCTGTTGGTTACTTATTTGTCTGTATGAGTATGTTGCACCACATGCACCTTGCAACTGTGATCTCCAATATGCATTTGTGCATTTCCATCTCTAGAACATATGTTTTTCTGCCACTACAGACCTTACCCTGTAGCGCCTTCAACGTCCAGATTGTGTGAATCATATTCTGAATTCCCAATCTAATGTCCTTCACCTTCCGGCTGGAAGGGGGACACAATGATGCTCTTGTTTTATTCTGTCTACTTCAACCGTAGTATGCCTATCATGTCTAGGATATACGGTCAGTTTTTAATCACTCTCTCACACTAGCACATTTAAGCACCTAAGTAGAGTTGTCACTCTAATTGTAAATAGTATTATTCACACCGGCATTGTCATTTGACACTGCTTCAGCACATATTCACTTTCATTATATTCAGCACCCCATACATCCACGTATATTGTTTATTGACATTATAATGTTGCTGTTCTTTAACTTCCACCACTGCATTTTTCCGGTGACTCACGCGCTGTCGCAGGCTACTCAATACCCACAGATTTATTTTGCATGCCTCCTCACTGAGTCACCCCTCATGCATTCGTGCACTGCAGTCCATGTACTCACTGTTGTCAGCGCCCCAGACTCCATGCCCATCGCAGTTCTCTGTGAGCGTCATCAGGCCTCACTTTGACCCAGCACATCCGTGCTCATTTCACGAGCAGGAGTTGTACTAGCCACATGTGACACCCACCATTCCTCCTCACGATTATCATGACCTAAGTCCTTTCTTTCTTGTGATCAGTTGTGTTCACCATCGAGATTGATGTGATTTGGTTCCTGCTATATTTACCACTATGGTATTCTATGGGTCTACATAGACTGAACCAGGCATCTATTCAATTATTCACATATGTATATTTACTCATTATATATGAACGTGAACGACACCTAATTACATCATGAGGCACTGTTGTCACTATTTCTATTATTTACATCTCCATCACTGTTGAATGAAGCATTTTGGAGCCTTTTATTCATGTTGTTGCATATACTTTGAGGGTGTCGTCAGTAGAGTCATTTGCATATGACTCACAGCCAGTAGGCATTTAACGTGAGTTACTCCTGTCGGAAATATGCTGTAAAATGGTATGGAATGCTTAGTCATAGCTCATGATGTATGAACATAGTAAAAACACTATTATGCATATTTAAGTCACCCATTACCACATAGCGCACCATGTGATCAAGGCCGCAGTCCAGCGGCCGAAACGCATCATTTGGACTTTGATGCTGCAATAAACTACATTTGAATTTCATCATCTTTGGAGTCTGTGCCCTTGTGTTGTGCCGCTGGGGACAATTGCTTTGGGTTTTTCGCTTGGATATATATACATATATAAACTAAGGGATAGCTAAGTAAGCAATTCCATATTATGATATATACAGATACATACATGTGTACAGATATATAAATGTATAACACCTTTCATTGGAAGCTAGTACTATTTATCTGTCGAAAGAGCTCCTCTCCTTACGCCTCTCAGGAAAGCAAGTGCCCATACAGTTTTCAGATCCTGTAGCATGTAGCAGAGGCCGTAACAGCCATGTTGGCTAAGAAAGCAGTGGGAGCTGCTATCTCTGCATAACAAAGCAGTGGGAGCTGCATTCTATCTCAATGGCCATGATCAAAAATAGTTTTTAAAGGAAAATATAGGCTGTTCGCAGCTTCGGACGCAGACCATGGCAGTGTGAATGGATACGCAGCGCGGCACAGGAGCCAAGTAACATTGATCTTACCCTGGATACAGGAGGGAATAGTTCAAATGAAAGACACACACTGTGGTACAGGAACTAAACAGTGTTGATTTAAATGACACGAAGCATTGACAAACATAACTAGATATTACGCCCTGAGGAAGTCCACGGAAGTTGGATGAAACGCATTGGCTGTTTTAATACATTTTTGATGTGAAGAATAAAAAAAATTTGCAATTACAAGTATTGGATGGACATAATCATTTTGGAACCCTGAACTGGTGGTGCATTCCACATTTGTGATAGCTTCCTATAACTAGTAGCAATCTCAAATCAACCACCAAAAGAGATTCTTTAAGTAAAAATGTATTAATCAGTTTACATTGAAATGATAGAAATGGTCAGAGTAAAACCTACTGCAAATGGTGTAAGGGCTTGGTTTACAGGTGTCAACAGGACATCTGCCATATAATGGTGGAAGTCCGGCCTGCCCATCACTCTGTTGACCTGCTTCATTTTGTGTGGGAGAAAGTGGCAAAACTACTTCGGACCACACCTTGATGAAAACCAATTGAGTGGATGTGATGATTCCAGAAATGGCAAAGGAGTGGTTGCCCATTGTCGTTCACTGTTGCTTCTATGAAAAACTGTCATGTAAACCATGGCAGAAAAGCATAAAAAACCCTCATAATATCCCTGTTTTGCTGTTGGAAATCCTCCTGCTGGTAGGGACAAACTCAGATGTTTATACTCATAATGTAGCCCCACTTGGGGCGTCATTCTTTGTATTGCCCCCATATCCTTTCTTCCTGCATTCATTGATTCTGGTGGTTTTGGTAATTCAGAGGGGGGATACCAGGGAATTACAAGGTACCCTCAGAAATTAAGATCTTCTGCACCAGATTTCCACTATAATTTCTTATCGACCTATGCAGTTTCTTTGATTAAAATTTATCAGGAGAATTGTGGGAATGCAAGGCGGTATGGATTTTGTAGATCGATGCATATTCTGGAACATTTCCTCACAGAAATGTGAGGAAGCAATGTCATACTAGCCAAATTTTGATGGATGCAGCGTATTTTGGTTAAGGAAACATAGTGGGATCCATGTAAATCACACCACTCAGGACTCCTGGGGTATTTAATTTTCAAAAACCTCTCTATTTTGTTGGTTTCCCTGGGAGACTGCTGATCCTGGACCTAACACCACATCTATCCACTCCAAAATGGGTCAATTTTCAAGGCAACATTTTTACTTTATGTGTCCACATTGTATTTGGGGCATTTCCTGTTGCAGGTGACAGACCCAGCAATACAAGTAGTGTACCTTTCTTATTAAAAGAAGAGTGGGAACACAGAATAGCAGAACATTTGTTATCATCCACAGAATTTCTCTCTTTTGGCCTGCAAATGTAAGCCAGTGTGCAAGCAAGAACACATTTTGCAAAATGCCATCGGAATCACATGATAGTATGGGTCACCCCAAATTTAGAGTTGTACAAATACCGACTCTTGCTACTGTGATCACATCATGAAAAATCTTTAAGTGCTGTGGCTCAGTTATTGGCTCTGGTTAACAATTTTTTTTCCAGTGCTTAGACAGAATATCGGAGAAAAATCATCATGTGGACAAAATATTGTGTCAAAAATATTGAGGACAAAAATATTGCGAAGGTTAGTTTCTATAGGTAAGCAAAGTTTTACTATATATAACTCAACATAAATGTACCTTGATATGTATATATATATTAACCACCAAAGTGCCACTTCCTGCCGAACAACTTTTTGGGCGGGTGCCGTTGACGTGATAGTGGCTGTTCACGTATAAATATAAAACACCAACTTCCAAAGGATTTTACAACGCACTCCTCGGACTCAAAATTCCTCAAATCATTTCATTTATTTTAGACAGACCGGTTTCGGCATTCCGCCTTCCTCAATGCCTAATATGCGCGTTAATCACCTTGCCCCCAGTCAAATATCCATTTGTATTGTCATATTGGTCAAGGAAAATACGGAGAGTGATGACGGACTCAAATAATGATAGTCTCTTTTAGTTACTCCGTCTGCCATATCAGCATGAGTGATCTTAGTAAGCTCTGAGTGAGTATGTTTGCATGCTCAAATAAGTCCATTATAGTAATGTCTTTCCCTTTTGTAAACACAAGCATGCAAGTCCATTTCAAACATCACGCTGGGTTTCACTCACCCTGGGGGCTGATTAGAGATATATATATATATATATATATATCCTACTGGCGGTCGCCAGTAGGTAGTTATAGTTAGGACATTGTTTCTATTCAAAAGCGTTTTTTCTTTTGCCAATATCTTTGGCGTCATTTGATGAATCTTCGCAAAATTTTCAAAACTAATGGTTCGCTCAGGTCAACTCCTGTCTTGAAAGTTTCGGGGTGATTCGTCGAGCGGGGGACGAGAAAAAGGGGGGTCCAAAACGCGTTTCCATGTTAATTTCCATAGTAAACTTTAGACAAAGCT
Source organism: Calotriton arnoldi (assembly GCA_963921515.1). Classification (NCBI taxonomy): domain Eukaryota; kingdom Metazoa; phylum Chordata; class Amphibia; order Caudata; family Salamandridae; genus Calotriton; species Calotriton arnoldi. The sequence continues at coordinate 800,792 of CAWUFW010002971.1, forward strand.
GCTGAATTACACCAAATTTGGCAAAAAGGTAGCTCTTGGTTCAGAAAGCGTGCTTTTTTAAAAATGGTGTTTATCCGTTCAGTAGTTCCTGAGAAATTCAAAAGTAAAAAATATCGATATCTGGTGGCCGAGGAGGATTCGTGAACCCTCCCGAGCATGAGCTTCATTCTGATTGACTGCCAACACTCCAAACCAGGAAGTGTTGGCAGCCATCTTGTGACTCGGTAGAACCGAGTCACAAGAAAAAAGGTGAAAAAAGGATAAAAAAAACAAGAAAAGGGGGCAGGGTAGAAACACCCTGACCCCCTAGGCCTGGTCAGGGGGTCCCACAGGGACCCCCAGGGCCTCAAAAAGCATTTTTAAATAAATCTGCAGGATTCGCGCTGGGTGTGTGAATCCCACCGAAAAAAACAAAACAAAGCGCAGTGTCCCCCGCTTCGTTTTAATAAGCCCCCGGGTGGGCCAGGTCTTGGGGGAAATGCACATAAATATGCGGGGGCCCTCGGGGGCACCTGCAGCCCTGGGGACCGCCACCTCCCCGGGCCATGATTAATATTATGTGGGGGTACGCTGCCCCCCCCGGGGCCCGGGGACCGCCACCTCCCTGTGGCTTGTATTAAATATGCGTGGGGGGGCTCCTGCCCCGCACACTGCCCCAGGACAACCACCTCCCCGGGGCATATGTATAATTATGTGCGAGGGGCCTTGCGGGCCCCCCAAGCCCTGGGGACCGCCACCTCCCCGGGGTTTCAAAATAAATAAAAGTGTGGGGGGGACTTCTGCCCCCCCACACTGCCCCAAGGACCACCACCTCCCCGGGGCATTGACTAAATTAAATACGGGGGTCCGTAGTGGAGCCCCGGGGACCACCACCTCCCCGGGGCTTTAAATATGTTGAAGGGGGCCGCGTGGGCCACCTTGCGGAGCCCTCCTTGGCCCTGGGGACCGCCACCCCCCAGGGCCAGCTCCAGCAATGTCCCGGGGTGCTCATATTATTGCAATCTATGCTTCGCTTCATGGAAGCTAGAGCAGAAAACCTGCTCTCGCTTCCATGAAGCAAAGCAGTATTGCTTTTGGACAAGGGGAGCTGCATGTCAGCAGCTTCCCTTGTCCAAAAGCAATGCCGGCTCTCGCAGGAGGCGGGGAGGCGGCTGGGACCGCGGGGGCATTGGGGCTCCCCGCGCAGTCCCCAACGTAAGGTCAGACCCCTCTTGCCTCTTTCTGCACTACTGTTCCTTCTTTCTGCACTTCTTTTGTTTCTTTCTGCACCTCTCTTGTTTCTTTCTGTATCTCTCTTGCCTCTTTCTCCACCCCACTTCCCCCTTTCTGCATCCCTGTTGCTTCTTTATGCACCTCTCACTTCTTTCTGCACCCCTTTTGCCTCTTTCTGCACCCCTCTTGCCTTTTTGCACCTCTGTTCCTTCTTTCTGCACTTTTGTTTCTTTCTGCAGCTCTCTTGCTTCTTTCTGCACCCCCTTGCCTCTTTCTCCACCCCTCTTCCCTCATTCTTCACCCCTGTTGCCTCATTCTGCACCTCTGTTCCTTCTTTCTGTACTTCTGTTTCTTTCTGTACCTCTCTTGCTTCTTTCGCACCCCTCTTGCCACTTTCCCCACCCCTGTTCCCCCTTTTTGCATATCTGTTGCTTCTTTCTGCACTTCTCTTGCCTCTTTTCCACCCCTCATCCCTCTTTCTGCACCTCTTGCCTCTTTCTGAACTTCTCTTGCTTCTTTCTGCACCTCTGTCCCTTCTTTCTGCAATCCTTGTGCCTCTTTCTGCATCCCTCTTCCCTCTTTCTGCACCCCTCTTGCCTCTTTCTCCACCCCCTTCCCTCTTTTTGCACCCCTCTTGCCTCTTTCTACACCTCTGTTCCTTCTTTCTGCACTTTTGTTTCTTTCTGCACCCCTTGTGCCTCTTTCTGCACCCCTCGTGCCTCTTTCTGCACCTCTCTTGCCTCTGTCTGCACCCGTGTTCCATCTTGATGCACCTTGTTTGCCTGTTTGTGGAACTTTCTTGCCTCTTTCTGCAGTTCTTTTGCTTCCTTCTGCACCTCTGTTGCTTCTTTGTGCACTTCTCTTGGCTCTTTCTGCACCCCTCTTGCCTCTTTCTGCACCCATTGTGCTTCTTTCTGAACCTCTCTTGCTTCTTTCTGAACCTCTCTTGCTTCTTTCTGCATCCATGTTGCCTCTTTCTGCACCCCTCTTCCCTCTTTCTGAATCCCTCCTTCCACCTTCTGCACATCTCTTGCCTCTTTCTGCACTTCTCTTGCCTCTTTCTACATTTCTGCTGCTTGTTTCTGGACTTCTCTTGCCTCTTTCTGCACCTCTCTTGCTTCTTTCTGCACCCCTCTTGTGTCTTTCTGCACCCCTCTTGTGTCTTTCTGCACCTCTTGCCTCTTTCTATAGTTCTTTTGCCTCTCTCTGTACCTCTGCTGCTTCTTTCTGCACTTCTCTTGCCTTTTTCTGCGCAACTCTTGCCTTTTTCTGCGCATCTCTTGCCTCTTTCTGCACTTCTCTTGCTTCTTTCTGCACTTCTCTTGCCTCTTTCTGCACTTCTCTTGCCTCTTTCTGCACCCCTCTCGCCTCTTTCTGCACCCCTCTCGCCTCTTTCTTCACCTCTCTTGCTTCTTTCTGCACTTCTTTTGCTTGTTTCTGCACTTCTTTTGCTTGTTTCTGCACGTCTTGCTTCATTCTGCACCCCTCTTGCGTCTTTCTGCACCCCTCTTGCGTCTTTCTGAATCTCTCTTGCCTCCTTCTGCACCTTTCTTCCCTCTTTCTACAGTTCTCTTGCCTCTTTCTGTACCTCTGTTGCTTCTTTCTGCACTTCTCTTGCCTCTTTCTGCACATCTGTTGGTTCTTTCTGCAGTTCTTTTGCCTCTTTCTGCACCTGTCTTGCCTTTTTCTGCACATCTCTTGGCTCTTTTGGTACTTCTCATGCCTCTTTCTGCACTTCTCTTGCCTCTTTCTGCACTTCTCTTGCCTCTTTCTGCACTTCTCTTGCCTCTTTCTGCACTTCTCTTGCTTCTTTCTGGAGTTCTCTTGCCTCTTTCTGCAACCATCTTGCCTCTTTGTGCACTTCTCTTGCTTCTTTCTGCTCCTCTCTTGCTTCTTTCTGCACCCGTTGCCTCTTTCTGCACTCGTCTTCCCTCTTTCTGCACCTCTCTTGTCTCTTTGTGCACCTCTGTTGTCTTTCTGTACCTCTATGCCTCTTTCTGCACTTCTCTTGCCTCTTTCTGCACCTCTGTTGCTTCTTTCTGCACTTTTCTCTTTCTGCATTTCTGTTCCTTCTTTCAGCACTTCTCTTGCCTCTTTCTGCACCTCTGTTACTTCTTTCAGCACTTCTCTTGCCTCTTTCTGCACCCCTGTTCCCTCTTTCTCCACCTCTCTTGCCTGTTTCTGCACCTTTCGCCTCTTTCTGCACCCGTTCCCTCTTTCTGCACCTCTCTTGCCTGTTTCTGTAACTTTATTGACTCATTCTGCAGTTCTCTTTCCTGTTTCTGCACCCCTCTTGCCTCTTTCCGCTCCTCTCTTGCCTCTTTCTGCACTTCTGTCTCTTTCTACACTTCTCTTGCTTCTTTCTGCACCTCTGTGCCTTCTTTCTGCAATCCTTGTGCCTCTTTCTGCATCCCTCTTCCCTCTTTCTGCACCCCTCTTGCCTCATCTGCACCTCTGTTCCTTCTTTCTGCACTTCTTTTGTTTCTTTCTGCACCTCTCTTGTTTCTTTCTGTATCTCTCTTGCCTCTTTCTCCACCCCACTTCCCCCTTTCTGCATCCCTGTTGCTTCTTTATGTACCTCTCACTTCTTTCTGCACCCCTTTTGCCTCTTTCTGCACCCCTCTTGCCTTTTTGCACCTCTGTTCCTTCTTTCTGCACTTTTGTTTCTTTCTGCAGCTCTCTTGCTTCTTTCTGCACCCCCTTGCCTCTTTCTCCACCCCTCTTCCCTCATTCTTCACCCCTGTTGCCTCATTCTGCACCTCTGTTCCTTCTTTCTGTACTTCTGTTTCTTTCTGTACCTCTTGCTTCTTTCGCACCCCTCTTGCCACTTTCCCCACCCCTGTTCCCCCTTTTTGCATATCTGTTGCTTCTTTCTGCACTTCTCTTGCCTCTTTTCCACCCCTCATCCCTCTTTCTGCACCTCTGGCCTCTTTCTGAACTTCTCTTGCTTCTTTCTGCACCTCTGTCCCTTCTTTCTGCAATCCTTGTGCCTCTTTCTGCACCCCTCTTCCCTCTTTCTGCACCCCTCTTGCCTCTTTCTCCACCCCCTTCCCTCTTTTTGCACCCTCTTGCCTCTTTCTACACCTCTGTTCCTTCTTTCTGCACTTTTGTTTCTTTCTGCACCCCTCGTGCCTCTTTCTGCACCCCTCGTGCCTCTTTCTGCACCTCTCTTGCCTCTGTCTGCACCCATGCTCCATCTTGATGCACCTTGTTTGCCTGTTTGTGCAACTTTCTTGCCTCTTTCTGCAGTTCTTTTGCTTCCTTCTGCACCTCTGTTGCTTCTTTGTGCACTTCTCTTTGCTCTTTCTGCACCTCTCTTGCCTCTTTCTGCACCCATTGTGCTTCTTTCTGAACCTCTCTTGCTTCTTTCTGAACCTCTCTTGCTTCTTTCTGCATCCATGTTGCCTCTTTCTGCACCCCTCTTCCCTCTTTCTGCACCCCTCCTTCTACCTTCTGCACATCTCTTGCCTCTTTCTGCACTTCTCTTGCCTCTTTCTACATTTCTGCTGCTTGTTTCTGGACTTCTCTTGCCTCTTTCTGCACCTCTCTTGCTTCTTTCTGCACCCCTCTTGTGTCTTTCTGCACCCCTCTTGTGTCTTTCTGCACCTCTTGCCTCTTTCTATAGTTCTTTTGCCTTTTTCTGTACCTATGCAGCTTCTTTCTGCACTTCTCTTGCCTTTTTCTGCACATCTCTTGCCTTTTTCTGCGCATCTCTTGCCTCTTTCTGCCCTTCTCTTGCTTCTTTCTGCACCTCTGTGCCTTCTTTCTGCAATCCTTGTGCCTCTTTCTGCATCCCTCTTCCCTCTTTCTGCACCCCTCTTGCCTCTTTCTTCACCTCTGTTCCTTCTTTCTGCACTTCTTGTTTTCTTTCTGCAACTCTCTTGCTTCTTTTTGTACCCCTCTTGCTTCTTTCTGTACCCCTTGTGCCTCTTTCACAACCCTCCTCCCTCTTTCTACACCCCTCTTGCCTCTTTCTGCACCTCTGTTACTTCTTTCAGCACTTCTCTTGCCTCTTTCTGCACCCCTGTTCCTTCTTTCTGCACTTCTTTTGTTTCTTTCTGCACCGCTCTTGTTTCTTTCTGTATCTCTCTTGCCTCTTTCTCCACCCCACTTCCCCCTTTCTGCATCCCTGTTGCTTCTTTATGCACCTCTCACTTCTTTCTGCACCCCTTTTGCCTCTTTCTGCACCCCTCTTGCCTTTTTGCACCTCTGTTCCTTCTTTCTGCACTCTTTGTTTCTTTCTGCAGCTCTCTTGCTTCTTTCTGCACCCCTTGCCTCTTTCTCCACCCCTCTTCCCTCATTCTTCACCCCTGTTGCCTCATTCTGCACCTCTGTTCCTTCTTTCTGTACTTCTGTTTCTTTCTGTACCTCTCTTGCTTCTTTCTGCACCCCTCTTGCCACTTTCCCCACCCCTGTTCCCCCTTTTTGCATATCTGTTGCTTCTTTCTGCACTTCTCTTGCCTCTTTTCCACCCCTCATCCCTCTTTCTGCACCTCTTTGCCTCTTTCTGAACTTCTCTTGCTTCTTTCTGCACCTCTGTCCCTTCTTTCTGCAATCCTTGTGCCTCTTTCTGCACCCCTCTTCCCTCTTTCTGCACCCCTCTTGCCTCTTTCTCCACCCCTTCCCTCTTTTTGCACCCCTCTTGCCTCTTTCTACACCTCTGTTCCTTCTTTCTGCACTTTTGTTTCTTTCTGCACCCCTCGTGCCTCTTTCTGCACCCCTTGTGCCTCTTTCTGCACCTCTCTTGCCTCTGTCTGCACCCATGTTCCATCTTGATGCACCTTGTTTGCCTGTTTGTGCAACTTTCTTGCCTCTTTCTGCAGTTCTTTTGCTTCCTTCTGCACCTCTGTTGCTTCTTTGTGCACTTCTCTTGGCTCTTTCTGCACCCCTCTTGCCTCTTTCTGCACCCATTGTGCTTCTTTCTGAACCTCTCTTGCTTCTTTCTGAACCTCTCTTGCTTCTTTCTGCATCCATGTTGCCTCTTTCTGCACCCCTCTTCCCTCTTTCTGCACCCCTCCTTCCCACCTTCTGCACATCTCTTGCCTCTTTCGGCACTTCTCTTGCCTCTTTCTACATTTCTGCTGCTTGTTTCTGGACTTCTCTTGCCTCTTTCTGCACCTCTCTTGCTTCTTTCTGCACCCCTCTTGTGTCTTTCTGCACCCCTCTTGTGTCTTTCTGCACCCCTCTTGTGTCTTTCTGCACCTCTTGCCTCTTTCTATAGTTCTTTTGCCTCTTTCTGTACCTCTGCTGCTTCTTTCTGCACATCTCTTGCCTTTTTCTGCGCATCTCTTGCCTCTTTCTGCACTTCTCTTGCTTCTTTCTGCACTTCTCTTGCCTCTTTCTGCACTTCTCTTGCCTCTTTCTGCACCCCTCTCGCCTCTTTCTGCACCCCTCTCGCCTCTTTCTGCACCCCTCTCGCCTCTTTCTTCACCTCTCTTGCTTCTTTCTGCACTTCTTTTGCTTCTTTCTGCACCTCTTGCTTCATTCTGCACCCCTCTTGCGTCTTTCTGCACCCCTCTTGCGTCTTTCTGAATCTCTCTTGCCTCCTTCTGCACCTTTCTTCCCTCTTTCTACAGTTCTCTTGCCTCTTTCTGTACCTCTGTTCCTTCTTTCTGCACTTCTCTTGCCTCTTTCTGTACCTCTGTTGGTTCTTTCTGCAGTTCTTTTGCCTCTTTCTGCACCTGTCTTGCCTTTTTCTGCACATCTCTTGGCTCTTTTGGTACTTTTCATGCCTCTTTCTGCACTTCTCTTGCCTCTTTCTGCACTTCTCTTGCCTTTTTTCTGCACTTCTCTTGCCTCTTTCTGCACTTCTCTTGCCTCTTTCTGCACTTCTCTTGCCTCTTTCTGCACTTCTCTTGCTTCTTTCTGGAGTTCTCTTGCCTCTTTCTGCAACCATCTTGCCTCTTTGTGCACTTCTCTTGCTTCTTTCTGCTCCTCTCTTGCTTCTTTCTGCACCCGTTGCCTCTTTCTGCACTCGTCTTCCCTCTTTCTGCACCTCTCTTGTCTCTTTCTGCACCTCTGTTGTCTTTCTGTACCTCTATGCCTCTTTCTGCACTTCTCTTGCCTCTTTCTGCACCTCTGTTGCTTCTTTCTGCACTTTTCTCTTTCTGCATTTCTGTTCCTTCTTTCAGCACTTCTCTTGCCTCTTTCTGCACCTCTGTTACTTCTTTCAGCACTTCTCTTGCCTCTTTCTGCACCCCTGTTCCCTCTTTCTCCACCTCTCTTGCCTGTTTCTGTACCTTTTGCCTCTTTCTGCACCCGTTCCCTCTTTCTGCACCTCTCTTGCCTGTTTCTGTAACTTTATTGACTCATTCTGCAGTTCTCTTTCCTGTTTCTGCACCCCTCTTGCCTCTTTCCGCTCCTCTCTTGCCTCTTTCTGCACTTCTGTCTCTTTCTACACTTCTCTTGCCTCTTTCTGCACTTCTCTTGCCTGTTTCTGCACATTTCTTACTCTTTCTGCATCTCTCTTGTTTTTTTCTACACTTCTTTTGCTTCTTTCTGTACTTCTCTTGCCTGTTTCTATATTGAAATGGGAAGTCCAAGCTGTTAAGTTTAAAGGTCTGTGTGCTCTTGTGACTGAGGTATATGTCTACTTGTACATGTATTCTCACATGTGTTATGGAATTGAAGATGGTAGGTTAACAAGCGGGTAGCTTCTCTTATAGGTGGTCAAATCTTGTTAGTTCTGCTCTGTCATTCAGTTGCACAGGCATGTGCTATGTTATATAGGTGTTATAGAGCCCCTCAAATGTACTATTGAATATGCATGTGCCCTGTATTAGGAGTAGAAAGAAATACATGCACCTTCTTGTACACAAATTTACAGAGTATGCTGTTTGAAACACCGATATTCAAGTTTTTGTATGTTTATTTTTATGTAACATGTCACCAGGTAAAAGCAGAGACACACGTATGCATACCTTCACAAACTTGGTCAGACTTACAACAGTGATATGGTTAAGATTGCTGTTTTACATTTGGTAGGCCAACAAATTCTGAACAGTGGATGAATAGTGAACCTTCAAGAGAAAAGTGAGGTTTAAGACTTCTTAGGAGAAGGATTAGTGATTAGGCTACTTTGTATGAGTCTGTGGAAAGGTACAGTCGAAGTAGGCCTCTTTCTGCACCTCTGTTGCTTCTTTCTGCACTTCTCTTGCTTCTTTTTGCACCTTTCTTCCTCTTTCTGGACTTCTGTTGCCTCTTTCTGCACTTCTCTTGCTTCTTTCTGCACCTTTCTTCCTCTTTCTGCACATGTCCTACCTATGTAGGCATATTTAGAAATTAGCGTTTAAAAAACCTTAGAAATTCACTGAAAAAACCATAGGTTTCAGGGACGTTATAGTTAGGAATTAGCAGTTAAAAAACCTTTACAATTCACTGAAAATACCATAGGTTTCAGGGACGTTATAGTTAGAAATTAGCATTTAAAAAACCTTAGAAATTCACTGAAAAAACCACAGGTTTCAGGGACGTTATAGTTAGTTGGACATTTCACTCGTACAAAACCAGAGAAATTCGGCCGTTATAGTTAGTTGAGCTAACTATAACTCGTGCCCCTGCAATGCACTGCTGATGAAGTCACATATTACATAACTCATGACAAGATCAGTGACATCACTGATGACATCACTGATGACATCTCAAATGACATCACTGTTGACATCACTGATGACATCACTGATGACATCACTGATGACATCATCCACGTGATCATCTGATGCACCTTCTCACACCCTAATTTAACCTTTGATACACCCACTCTAAAATACAGACTACCATTCTCGAAACCATAAACACACCAATACCAGTTAGTACATACCCACTCACTGATTCCTAGGTCTACACACACATCCACTCACTCACCCATACAGTCATTCATACATGCAGTCACTCATCAATACAGCCACTATCATATGCACTCATACACCCATACAGACACTCACACACCGCCACTCACCCATAGAGTTACTCACACACCTACTCAGTCATGCAAAGAATCAATCACACTCCCATTTACTCACCTATACTGTTATACACACACCACTTCACTTATTCATACAGATACTAACACACACTTACTCGCTTATACAATCACTGACACAGGCACACACTTATCCATACAGCCACTCTCACAATCACTCACTCTCACATATAGTTACTTATATGTTCCAACACTCACATATACTGCCTTTCACATATGTAGTTACTCACACATGTACCACTGAGACATCCATTCACTCACCAACACAGCCATACACACACTTACCCACCCATAAAGCCCCTCACAGTCTTACTCTTGAACCCATACACCCAGTGAACAACCCACTCACACATCCATGCAGGGAATCACACACCCCCACCCACCCACACAGATACTCTGGCATCCATACAGGTACTCAGACAACCAATCAATAACCCATATAGACACTCATGTAGCTACTCACCAACCCATGCAGCCGCTTACACACCAACTGACAGACTGATACATACATTCACACAGATTAGTCACTAACCCATACATTCAGTAAAACATGTTTAATCACTTACTTATACAGTCAGTCACGCACCTACTAAATCATCCATTCAGACACTCATACACCCACTCGTTCTTCAATTCTGACCTGTGGCGTGTACGTATATATATATATATATATATATATATATATATATATATATATATATATAACATACTTTAACTTTTCAGAAACATACAGTCACTGGATGATGTCCTCAGTGATGTCATCAGTGATGTCATTTGAGATGTCATCAGTGATGTCACTGACCATGTCATGAGTGATGTAATATGTAACGTCATCAGCAGTGCATTGCGGGGGCGCGAGTTATAGTTAGCTCAACTAACTATAACGGCTGAATTTCTCTGGTTTTGTACTGGTGAAATGTCCAACTAACTATAACGTCCCTGAAACTTGTGGTTTTTTCAGTGAATTTCTAAGGTTTTTTAAATGCTAATTTCTAAATATAACATCCCTGAAACCTATGGTTTTTTTCAATGAAATTCAAAGGTTTTTTAACTGCTAATTCCTAACTATAACTTCCCTGAAACCTCTGGTTTTTTCAGTGAATATATATATATATATATATATATATATATATATATATATATATATATATATATATCTTTAAGGTATGTAGATGTGGAGTTAAGAATAGTAAATCTATACTTACCTATTTGCACTTAAATTCTCAATATTTGGTCCTTGATATTTTTGACACGATATTTTGTCCACATAATATTTTTGTTTCTGATATTCTGTCAGTGATCCAGTGATCCTTTTTTCCACAACCAACATACACTATATATCCCTGCAACCAGAAGGGTCTGATGGAACTAATTCTATATTAATTTTACAAATCAGTGATAGGGCAAACAATTACAGATGAAAACGTTGGCACCTACTTCTATTTTTTACAACTTATCTTCATTATTTTTTTATTTCAACAATTTGTTTCTTTGTGAAAACCATGAGTGTTCTAGACAAATGGCCCCTTACTGAATTTAAATTTTGTCTACTTCTCAAAAATGTATAGCTTTCCGTGTTTACCTGTAGGTTTCAGATCGGTTTTCACCACAAGGATGCAAAAACCACAGAAAATATGGAAAGCTGGGCAAATGGTGATCTTGGCACAGCAAACCTTGTGTTGATGCCATTCTTATTAAAAAGTACACTTTTTCCAATGTTTTCAGCGAAACCCACAACTTTTCTATATTTTTGTTGTTTTCTCTGTTCCTTCCAGGATAATCTACCATTCCAGGATACCTTTAGAATCCCCTAAATGTCAGGAAAAAGTACACAATTTGGCCTGAATACTTTTTGGGGAAAAATGTTACAGATGCTTAAGCACAAGGTGCTTCAAACTAAAAATAAAGAAGACTCAGCACTGATGGTGGGGGGGGGGGATGTTATCCTCAGCAGCTAAGGAGTTAAAAGGGCATTTGGCAGAAAATTATTTTTCGGGGTGCAAAAATACAGTCAAATTTATGCTGCCAGGTTGTGGCTGCAAATAGGATGCGCTCACAGCATGTAATTCTAACCCAGCAAGGCTTTTATAGTAGATTCAGATCACATTGTACTATTTCACAAGTCTTCCCGTTGTCTCTATTAATACTTAGGCCCTCATCATGAGCAAACTGGCAATTCTAATCTGATTTGGTAACTTAAGTGTTGTCCAGTCCCAGTGGGATTAAAATACCCAGAGGAACACTACAGATTTCATGCTTTGTATTTAAAACACTTTGCCTGCTAAAAACTTGTCGGAAAATGGGTAATTACAGTGAAAATCAGGTGTGGTATTTCTGAATCCCATTTCTCACGGTCCTTCATATACCAACTCGTAATCCAGTGGTATTCCTCCTCTAGGATCTACCGATACCCACAATATCAGTAACTTCAAACAGCGCCACTCATAATGAGTCCCTTAGTGTTTGACTTTCCACCTTATTACTGTGGCGATAGTCTTAGTAACTGAACGTGAGTACACAGTGTGTGAAACAAGGATTCCGTCTTTTCGTTTACAGTGCAAGCAGACAGTATTTCTGCTTCTCTTGACTTTATGCAGCCACATTTTCAGAAGTAGAATTTACATCCAGCAAAATGTATACCTCAAACGTCTCTGCCTATGACACTACAGTGCTTCCAGTGAATTACGAAAGGGGTGTTTGTATGATAAAGCGAGTTAAAGTTCAATTCTCTCATTCTGTGATAGGCGAATGTGAACCCATGTCACTAACATTGTGAGCCAAAGCAAAACAGGCACAGCTGCCAAGGTTTCAGATTGCTATGTGTGACATTTTCATAATTTCAATGTAATTTGGAGTGACATTCAACGACTATGAGGGACATTTTCTCTCGAGCAAAATCAAGCAATGAGGGCGAGGGAAACAAATAAATATTAGAAATTATACCCATTTGAGCAATGAGAAATGCTAAGAAGATCTTCAAACTGCTGCAAAGCACCAGAAATGGAGGGGCATTGTGGGACCCGACTGTACCAAACAGGATGTGAGAGACCATATTGTCTGCAAATGAGCCTCATGATCCATAACGCAGCACCCACCCCCGGGCATGCCATATCTGAATGCATATGGGATTTTACGGTTTTATAAAATACACAGGAACAAATGTTTTTTAAGAAGACTCAAGCTTGAAGTTAATACAAATTATCCCTGCTGCATGGATAATGACCGCAGCGCAGGAGGGTAATCCTCTGCAGCTGGGAGTAAGGTTTTCCAGACCATGCACCCCTGCGTGGTAACGTTTTGTTCTGTGCATTTGCCATGCTGTAGATCAGCCTGGCACCATGACGTCTTCACCATATTCCCTGGCAGTAGACTCTCCTCAGAGAGGATGCAGGGAAAGTAATATCTGCCATGGCAGGGGAGCCAGTGAGGGCATGCGAAGCAGCCACAAGGGAAGCAAGAGATCTGTGGAGGTGTACAGTTTTCTGCACCTAAGGAACTTCAACACTATGTACGGCCTTCCTAAAAATCCCAGAGCCTGCCACCCGTCAGCAACATACTTCCTGGCCAGAAAATGCTATTTTAATTACCAATAAATGTCATACCTCATGCACAACTTAAAACACTTCCAATGTTGGCATTTCAAATAAATACGTACAGAAGGCTAAAAACGTAGGAGGGGCGCAAAACTAACTCCATAATTAAAAAAAAAATTAACGTGAGGATTGATGTTACTTTCTCCGGGTCGGATATGAGAGTGAAAGAATGCACAGAGAACACTGTAATTAAGAAAACGGTAAAGGTCCCAAATATATGTTGAACATGCCCCACGTGTACAATTCCATGGGACTGTTACACTATCGTCCCCTAAGCAATGGTTGTGCACTGACAAATTCACAAGGTGCTTTAGCCCTCAGCTTTTGGTCAATACTGAGGTAGCTTTTTCCTGCAGCGCTAGGTGCGGAGGGTCACACTGGAGTGGACACTCGTACTGTGAAGTGATGGGGCGGAGGGAGCACAAAAAAAGACATTTAAAAAATAAAGAAAATTGCACTTACCTTGCTCCAACGGCCGCCACCTTGCTCCCAATCCTCACGTCCCATGGGAACTGCTGCACACTGCGCAGGCTCCCAGCTCCCAATCCCAGCACTACTCACATGCTGGGAATTCTATTCCCAGCATGTGAGCAGCGTTGGGATTGGTCTGAGTGCCTCGGTTCAGCGCTCAGACATCGACTGGGGGCCTGTATTGGTTTTTCCACCCAGCTGTAGAACACAGCTAGGTGGAGAAAAGCTAAGTGTGCATGACGGTTGAGGCTGGCCAAGCAATCATGCACATTTAACAGTGCCCACCACTCCCCCCTCCTCCCTGGAGCTGCAGCTGCAGCATCAGTGTGGCTGTCCCCGCCCCTCCCTCGGCTTGGCTAGCAGGCAGCTTGCAGGACGTAAAATAAAATGATAATAAAAACGTTTTATTATCATTTTATTTATGTCTTTGCCTTTGCTGGCTTTCAGCAGGGGGTGCGATGCTCCTACGCCATAACGGAGGAGCCGTCACTGGGGTCACGGAAAAGCATGTAAAATCACCACCGACGCTGTGGCCTCGGCTCGAAGAAGATTGTGGTGACTGCGTCAGACTGTCTTCTAGTGCACAGGCCCGAACTGCGGCTGAATGAGCAGGTCCAATACAGTCACTCAGGAAGGAGCCAGGGAGCCCCACCCACTGCCGAAAGACATACAGCAGGCAAATTCTGTGCTGGTGCACCACGTGCTCTCTGTGATATAGCAGAGCAGCCAATGAACAACTGGCACACTTTCCCTCAGCCAGTCTCAAGCCGTAGTAAAGTATCCCAATAGCCAATTAGAAGCAAGCAGCGAGATGTTCCCGGACAGTCCAATGGCAAGGCATCATCCAACCAATACACGGGTAGCAGATTAGTTTAATAAAGCCCCGCGCCACACAAACACAATTTATCTTTAGTCAAATTGATAGCGTGGTTGACATAGTAACAAGTACACGTCGACAGCAGGCAAGCAAATACATTGATTGGGCAGGCAGCATAGAAAGCAGCAGAACAACACGCCTGGACTGCCTTCACTGTTCAATCCTGCAGCCCCTTATAATCCCACATTCTCAAAGCACCTGTAATGCGTGACTAATGCATTTTAGTGCTGTGATGTGGACACCATCACTAAAATGTGTGAGTCTAATGCCTGATGCGTGGTACTTGGCAGGGCTGAACAGGGATCCGCCAAAAATACTCACTTAAGAATCAGTTGTCTCAAGTTGTTTATAAACTTGATGGGGCTTATTTACAAGCCCCGTGTGCCGCCAAAACATCACTTTTTTCGACGTTTCAGCAGAGCAGAGTCCAGAGCCATATCTATGAGACTACGAAAAGCCACCCTGCATGGCTTTTCATGGCCTCGTAGATATGGTGTAAGGCAACGCAGCGCAAGCTGATGTGTTGCTTCACACTGCATCAGGGAGGCATGCCATGGGTGTTGCGGTGGGTGTTCCCTCTTAATACACATGGTATTTGACACAGCACCAGATTTACAACAAGCGTAAATCTGGGAATGCATCAAAACCGTGCTTCTCCCCGGGGAAGGCGTAACGATTGTTTCTGTGCAGGAAGGTTCTTTTAAATGCTTAGGTCTGTGTCTTGTGATCTGGATGCCTGTCAGTTCTTTCGGTGCCTTGCTGCTAGCACCAGGAAGCTTCCTCTGAAGCAGCTGTGCGTTTTATTAATCCTATTATATTTATATTGTATTATATTGTATTATATGTGGTGAGGTTAGTTACCAGGCGCCTTACAGCTTTATGTTAAATATCCTCGTGGGTTAGACAGAGTGGTACTTATCACAAAGGCATTTTGGTGTATGTAAAATCGTACTCCTGGAGTACCCTTTTACATACTCTTCTGTGCCGTTATGCATTGGCCCGTACAACACCAAAAGGGAAAATTAAGGGAATATTAATATACAGTTAATATGAATAGAAAGAACAGTGCCATATTTGCACTTTCACTAATGGTGAGATGGATGCTGTGTCCCAATTCACAGAAGCATGTAGGAGTATGTAAGAGTACTGTGTTAATACTGGTTCCGATTCTCATGAATGCTTTTGTGAATTAGACCCAATGTATTTAAAACATAGGATCTTATTCATGAGAGGCTTGCGCTGCCAGAGCGTCACTTTTTTCGATGCTCCGGAGGTGCAACCCTTTCAATCATATCTATGAGGCCATAGATATGGAGTAAGACAAACCAACGTAAGTCACTGCGTAGCATTACTCTGCGCCAGGGAGAGTTGTCCAACGCAACCAGTAGTGGCTGCAACTAAACAGGGGTGGTGGAGCGGGGGAAGGGGGCGGCGGAGGGAGGGGGTGGGAAATAATAACATTTTTAAAAAGCACATACCTTTTTACCGCCGGCCGCCGCCTCTTCTTCCTGTGTCCTCCTGTCTGCACTCGGCAGAAAGCACACAGCCTCCCAGAATCCCCTGACCAATCACAATGCTGCCTTAGCAGCGTTGTGATTTTTCTGAGCTCCGAGGTTCGGCGCTCAGACAGGGGCTGGCAGGCTGTATTGCAGCCTTGGTGGAGAACATGCACAGTGCGCATGACGCTTTGGCCGGGCCAAGACGGTCGGCCAAAGCGCCATGCTCACTTTAGGTGCTGCCACCACTCCTCCCCCTGTGACGCGGGGATCCCAGCCCCGCCCGCCTGGCTTCAGCTGCAAGCTGAATGCAAAAACCAAAATGATAATAATGAACGTTATTATCATTTAATTTTTTGTATTCAGCTTGCAGTTGAAGCAGTGGGGCGACGCTCCTCCACCTTAGCAGAGGAGCCGTCGCAACGCTCATGGATTTTGACGCTGCACCACATTTACTTAATCACGTAAACCTGGGGCAGCGCCAAAACCTTACGCCTCCTCAGAGCAGGTGTAATGAAGAGAAATATTTTTATTTCTCTTCGTTTTTTCCTCTTTCAATGTGTGGTGCATTCTGCAGCACAAATAGAAAGAGGAAAAGCCCTCTCAGGATTGTATTTGTGCAGAAAGGTGCCCCCTCCTGTACAAAAACAATCCTGCATGCAACTCAGACACCCTTGCACCAGGGTGCAATGGTGCCTGCATTGGCGCTAGGCAGCAAATTGTGCGCCAGAGCAGGGGGAAAGGACAGGAATGCACCCTATTTCATGAATACAGTGCATTCCTGCCCTTTCACATTGGCGTAGGGCAGCGCAGCAAGAAGACTTGAGGCACTGCTCTACGCCAATTCCCCATAAATGAGGCCCTTAGTGTGCACCATTGGAATGCCAGCAGTGCTTAATTTGTGCCGGAGCTTTCCGGTGCTCAGCACCAGCACTTATTTTACCGGGCCAGGTCTATATGATTTTTGTCCTCCGGCAGATCAATGGCCTGGTAATTATTAAAATATTTTCATGCTCTCCCTCTGTGGCTGCTGCCTGGTATGTTTCATAGGAAGTCCCACCCTGGTCCAGGCATACTGAAAGAGTGTCGTCATCACGTTAGTGATGTCACGTCGTGAGCAGATTGCGCCTGCCTTTCACAGAACATTGATTCATTTCCATTGAAGAATGGCTGAGGGCGGGCTTTTGGCTGAGCTGGGGCACGGCAGGCTGGAAGTGTGCAGGACTGCCAATAAACATTTTACAATATACATCGTCCAGCATGAGTGAATATATACCAGTGCCGGTGCCGTCAATACAGGTATACTTTTTATATATTACATTTACTTGCTTCATAAAAGCAACAAGAGCCGCACACACAAAAAATAGATAACTATCCAGCATTTAGGCACGTTCTTTTAATCTCCTGTCTCCTGTGCTGAGGGCCCGGCCTGCGCTTCAGATTTATTGCCTTGTAAAATCCGGACGATGGTTTCCAGAGGCTGCGCTTGAGTCTCATAGTTTGGGTTGATAGAAGGATGCTATGAAAATTAAATCTGTGGAAGTATTATTTTTCTGCCCTGATTTTCTGAAATTAAAAGAGTGGGAAGCATGCATTTTTATCAGCACTGACCTGGAGCTGTCTCTAATGGTGCATTCGAAGTGCTCATGGCCCACCACTAACTACGGTGTGCACATGCTGCTCTTCACTCAGTCTAGGTCAGTTTGTGTTGGGTGGTGCTTAAAATGTTTCTTTTGGTGGCTTACAAAGTTTGAAAGCATATTTCTATGCCTTTAGGCTATGTTTGGCACATACGCATATTGTAATGGCCTCACTTTTTACCTTTTTTATTTTCAATACATTAAGGATGCGACCACGGGTCTGCAATGCCGGAAGATTGTTGAATACTTTTGTCCTTTTGCTGTGAAAGGAGATAGCTGCGCTATAAAAGGGCTCATTAGCATCACTGTTTAGGACTTCCTCTTACATGCCGCACTGACGGCAGCCATTCGTAAGCATTGGAAGAAGGGGATGGTGGAACCGCCGACTTCTTTACCATGCCAATACGTGGTATCAGCAGCCGGGACGATCAAGGCGGTCACTTGCCTATACAGGCGGCTCACCCAGGAGGTCAGGCGCCCCTTGGAGAGTCTGCGTGGCAAATGGGAAACAGACCTTGGGATACCCATAGAGGAGAAGCCGTGGGAAGCAATGGTAGAAAGAGCATGGAAGTGCTCCAGAAATGCGCGATTCCAGCTAATCCAATTCTATGTCCTCCACAGAGCATATCTCACTCTGCACAAAATTAATGAGTATTTTGGGGCCCGAACAGCCTGCCCGCGGTGTAAGTTAGAAAACGCTGAATTTCTGCACATGCCCTGTGAGTGTCCATTACTGGAGGGGTTCTGGAGAACAGTATCGACTAAGCTAGGAGAAATAACGGATAGGGACAGCACACTGACTCCGGGATATTGCTTATTACACTGGTTCCCCCATACTGCCCGTAATAAAGTTACCAGCAAATTCATTGACCTAGGACTGGTCCTGGCTAAACGAGAAATTACCAGCCACTGGAAGGCGACCAGTGCACCTAACGTCTCGAGGTGGCTGCGAGAATTCACAAAGTGGGCTGACTGTGAAGGGATTTTTAGATTACAGATGGCCCAGAGAACAAGTAATGCAAAAATGCTAGACACGGCGAGAGCCTGGGTGGCATTAGTGGACTTACTCAAGCACCCGACCGACGATAACAAACCACCCCCTAACTGAGGAGAATTATCTGTGGGCATTGAAACATTGCCCTACCTGAGCAGGTAGCTTGGGGGACTGCACGTTTGTACTATATAGTGGCTCCCCCTCTTTGGATACTTTCCTACTTGACTTATGGAACCCGGTACCCTGTATGACTAGATGCTATTCTCTACTGAGAATCAGATGATGGAGCGACATGCCTGAGGGAGGGGGGTGGGTAAGGGCTGAGGGGGGGGGAGGGGAAGGAGAGTTTCGTTATTTTATTGTTCACTGAGATTGCTATGAGTGAGGACTGGAACGGACAATTGGGATGCCGATCTCCCGGCACAGGGATATGGAGCATAGCTCGCCTGAGAACTCTGATGGAATTGATGACTACAGTTGCCCTTTGAGAAGAGGGAAATACGTGGAGGGAAGCCATGAATGGCAATGTATGACCAATAACTATGATTGTCGGGTAATATTATCAGCTGTAAGATGAACACTCTTAACTCCCATTGTACTGATCCTACTTGAGTTGATGCAACTGAATAAAATATGTTTACAAAAAAAAATTAGCATCACTGTTTAGATCGCTATCGGGCTAACACTGGCATATGTGATTTCTTGGCATTTGTGTGACCATTGTCTCTGCAAGTGTGTCCTTTCATTTCATTTCCCTAAATTCAATTACTGGATGAATGAACACAACAGCTGAAACTGATTGATCCAAACATACATGCCTGTTGATTAAAGAGTCCAAAAGCAAAATGAGCAATAGTATGCTGCGGAAACCATTGTCCGTCTCCATAATTAAAACCACTTATGGTAAAATGCCACCCCTGAGCCACTACACAGTATGTAATTGGCTTATTATAAGATGGAAAGGGTTACCTGTTTTGAAAAAAGAATTACCATTTAGGAGCTGAATTGAAAGAGTCATAAAATACTTTTTTGTTCTTCCACCACTGTTGCCTCTTGAGGACTAAAGAGTCATTCATGTTGTGCAAATGATTCGGTGCACACTTGTTAAAATATAGAATGTTTAGGATACACTACAGGCAGACCTGTGCAAAGAAGCCTGAAGTGGACAAATTGCAAAAGGAAGCCGTCATTTAAAAATATGATATTGTTTCTATCTTCACGTGGAGTTAGTTAATTTGTGATGCATTTTTCAATACTCAAGTCAATGTGAGTGGTTCAATTAAAGAGTTTTCTAAGTGAACGTGTTGGCAGCGCCGGTTTTAGCGCTCCTGGCGCCTGATGCATCAATCTCTTTTGGCGGCGCATGCACCAAGCTTAAGGGGGTGGGGGGAGCACCATGGTCACATACACTCTGAAAGAACTAGGCCTTAGAACTAACAATGGCACATGCTCTCACAATGCATGCCCAAATGGCACGCCCCCAAGTTTGCCACTCAGTGATATGGTGTCCTAAATCGCTATTGTGTGTCTTGGACAGCACAGCTACGCATTGATGAGGCAGGCCAAGAACGATACAGCCCTGTCACCCCTCAACTTTAAATAATTATTTACTCTATTTTTAATAAAGCAGAGGTGTACTCTTTTCTTGTTGTTCCTCAGTATCTGCTTTTCTTCCTACCCTTCACACCTTACTCCTTCCGTTCTCTCCATTCTTCTTTCACTTTCTGCCCTACGTCCAGGTTTCCTCTTAATCGCCACCTCCCCACATTAACTGTTTATCATTTTTCACCTTCTCATCTTTCCCTTGCACTCTCTTTTCACGCACTCACCGCTGTCTGTTCTTCTTCACTTTCTCCTCTTTCCTTTTTTCATTCTCATTATGTTCCACTTCAGTCTTGCACTCCCTCTCTCTGCTTTCCTCACTTCTCTTCACATTCTTTGTCTACCGTATCTATCTTTGCCTTCAGACCTCTCCTCTTTCCTCACTCTCCCTTCTATGTTTGTCCTTCTTGCGCATTTCTTTATATCCACTCCAGGAATCAGTGTTTGTTCTCAGGGTCATAAATTTAAATCTTGGTATGCAACTCAGTCTTCAATCTTTTTGAGGTCGATAAAATTTGTGCCTATGAGCTGGATAACAACATTTTAAATTCGGTGTCAAGGCCCCCTTTGGTGAATATGTGCTTTACAAACATTCATGGTATGTTAAGGACATTAATGTATTTCAATCTTTTGTTTTTCAATTTCTTTACAATATTACACTGTCATTATTCTCTCTGTCCCTGCTTGACCCTGTACCTTTCATACTCGTATCCATTCCCCTGACCTCCTTTCTTTCCTTCGTCCCATTTTTTCTTTTCCCTTTTTCTCTTTCTCTGCACCTCCAGCCATGCCTCCTTTCCCCTCTTGCTACTTGCTTCCTTACACCCTCATTTCTTTCTTGCTTCCTTACACCCTCATTCAATCCCCATCCTTCCTCCCTTGGTGCAGTTATTCCTTCTTCCTCCATTCTTTCCTTAATTTCTTTTTCTCCTCCCCCTTCCTTCACCTCTTCTTTAATTTCCTCCTTTCTTATCATCAACTCTTCCTTATGCTTATCTTGCTCCTTTCCTGCCTTCTTTCTATTCATCCATCACACATCATTCACTTCCTTTTTCCCTCTATTCCTTCATTTCTTCCTTTCACATTCTTCTCTTATTTCCTCCTTCTTTCATCCATTACTCATATATGTCCTCACTCCAGTACTCCCCTTCCAGCCTTCATTTGTTGCTGCCTTCTTTAATGTATTCGTTCCTTCACCCCTTCCTATCTTTTAAACAGCACAGTACAAGCACATTCTCTTTGGTTTGCAAAGCTGCCTCAAGTTCTCTAAAGACCTTTCCTAAAGCTGCACTTTGAGAATTACACACATTCTCTAATTTGAGTTCACTTTTAAGTTGTTGTCATAGGCTTCCCATATGTTACATTATGTTATGATATATTGATTTGTGTATCACACTAATCACCCGAGAGGGTATCCAGGCACTTGGGCAGCTGTGAAGGTGTGAGGTCCCGGAGGTGCTTATGTGAAGAGCCAGGTCTTCAGCTTCTTGTGGAACTCAAGATGTGAGGAGGTGGCTATGATGTATTGAGGTTTGTGGACGTGGGTGGAACCAATAAAGGAAGTGGGTGGAGCCTCTGGAGGAAGTGGGCGGAGCCAGGAAAGTGGGTGGGGCCTCCCCAAAAATTTTGAGCACCTGCACTTAATATTTTACAAACTAAGCACTGAATGCCAGTGTAAGTGAATCGGGACTGGCACTCACTAATTATATTAGCGCAGCCTAGTACCTCCAAGATTGGGTAAGATTACCCTCGTAACCCTTCAGTACACGGACGACACAGTGGTCATAGATTACACCAGGGTGGGGCTCCAAAGAATTCTAAAGAGCCTAGCAGCGTATAACAAAGAAAACAGCCTGCAGGTAAACGAGAATAAGACAAAGATAGTAATATTTGGCAAATATCTCCACAAAAAGCAAACATCCTGGACATTGGGTGAACACCGAATCAGGACCGCAACATCCTATAATTTCCTGGGGATATGGCTAACAGAGAGGGCCACAGCAGCCAAACACATAAAGGAGCAAATTCCGACAATCAACAGAATAATTCTCTCCTTCAGACGCCTAAGTCATCGCCTAGCAAGTCCATCTGCAGAGCCCATGCTGACAGTATTCAGGGCAAAATTAATTACAGCAATTAACTATGGCCACCTAGCCTTTCCGGGCGCACTAGAGAAATCCATCACTGCAGTCCAGTCAAAAGCTTACAAAACCCTGCTGCAGGCGCCTAGACAAGCCAGGAACACCGGGCTAAGGCTGGAAATAGGATTAAACAGACCGGATCTGGCACTACAGGGGGACTTAATAAAATGTTATATCAGGGTACTTAAAGCCCCCGACACTTCCCTCAAACATTTTCTGAATACAATTTTTAGCGCTGAAGGATCCCCATGGTGCACTAAGCTGGACCAAGCAATAGGAGTACTGAAAATAGAGGTAGAAAGCATGCCCCTACACAAAATCCCACACACTGCCTGGACTAATGCAGGAAAGCGAAAGGTCCAGTCCATCTCGTTCGAACTGGATCGGGCCTCATTCCGGTACAACGCCCATACACTAGCACTTGACAGCTCGTACATCTCTGAGAAAGCCCAACCTTACCTGCGAGACGCACTCTCAGCCCAAGCTAGAAGGAAAATTCTGTTTATGCGCCTAATAGCCCTTAAAATCCTGGACTTCAAGCCAACATGGGCACGGAAAGACAACAGAGTCACCTGCCGGTTATGCAACTACCATAGAGAAACTCTGGCCAACGATCGCAATCATTTGATACGCCCCATCTTAAAGGACAAGGGCTTTAGAATTTGTAAGAACGCTTTGGACTGGTGCTTTTCAGAAACAAACACCTACTTGCCAGAGCAGGCAAGTTTACCCACCAAATTAGATTCGCACTTGACATCCAGGAACAGGCAGCAGAACCCAGGGACGCCACCATTCAGTAACTGAATCAGTTGGCGCCTTAGTTCCGCAAGCACTCGTTGAATGTCACTCAACCCAGGGTTATCCTCACATGCACAGTCGGACTATAATAGTGGACGTGGGGCCCAGTTGAGAGCTCACTGACAACTTCCATTTTAGACAAGCACCAAAACAGAGGTAACGACCTCGGTGGATCTCTAAAACTACTGAACTTTTAACATGACTAAGAAAACAATTGGAGTGAATTATCAGTACAAAGGAGCTGATCTCATATTTGAATTCATTTTTTAATAATTATTGTATGAGCTGAAAAGGACACAAAGTAGCATCAGGGCACATGCAGGCATTGTGCATTTTAATCTTGAGTGCTGGGAAACTCCATGGGGAGGGTGGATGGGTGGAGGGAAGCTCCTCATGTGTTTTAATCTGTAAAGATTTTAAGTAATCGTACGGTTAATAAATGTACTTACTTATTAGTGCGCACACCCTTTTGGTGCAAATCTGTGTTAGATTTCTGTGGCAACTGGCAAGTCAGTGTGTTACTATAAAAAAAAGCACCTGCGTGAATCTGACTATATTATTGAAGTTAGTGTATTTCTTCATTTTGTTTAGGATGTGTAGCTCCGTTTGTGATTCTTTCATATAAATGTTGAGGGACAGATCATGGTGTGATTTAAAATCTAAATTAGGTGTAACTTTTTTTGTATTTTTGTAATAAACGTGGACTTCTATGGGCATTGACTTCCCTCTTAATTGTGTTGACCCAAATTAAGGTGGCATTGGTCAATCTCTTTTGAAGTGTTGTGTTTATCTGTCACGCTGTATCTTGCACCCTTAACACCCTTTAGTACATCTGAGAGTCTAAGTTTGCTCATGTTACTAAAGGTGGCCTTGTTGGCTTTATAGAATGTGACTTTATCCTCTTCTCCATCCTGCAGCAGCTCACCCACTTCCTATCATTGAAATAGTCATTCATTGAGGCCTAAACAAATATTGAAAGTGGAAATTAGTTTCCTCTATGCAACAAAACGTGCTATGTGGTGTAATATGATGCCATTAAAATACATTGAACAATTCATTTACTGCCACGAATTGTACAGAAAAAAATAAACACACAGTCCCTACACCTTAGACATATTGCAAGGGCGTGACGTGCACACGGTGCAGATGGGAAGCCTGTCGTAAGTGTGATACATTGTTTGATGTCTGCCACCGACTCAGCTTATTGAATTCCCATACAAGGGCTTATCACGTAAAGGCAGGGGGCACCTTTATGTCATGGCCAAAGAGCAATGCGCGCACACTCAGACCAAACACAATCCAGACAAGTAAATACAAACCTGGGAGGGTCACCGTAGCAGACGACACTCACACCCAACATAATTGCCTCTCAGTTGCTGTGTGAGCTACACAACTGCAGGTCTGTGCACGCCTATTTCTTGAAATGTTTCGATAACATCTACGATGACAACAGAGAATTATTTATAATGACAGCAACCTGGTACAAGCCTGCCTCGAGACTATTAAAGGTTTTTTTCCGTCATGCCACACTGCAGTGTAAGGACTTTGAGGTCAAGGGCGGAGAAACATGCCATCATTTACAAAAACAGCTCCACTCTCCACATGTAAACGAATCTCTGTGCCAAACCACTCTTCCTTCCAAAGCCTAATAACTGTATCATGTTTACCTTCGGGCGCACTAAAGGCACTTAGTTGGTCATATAGATAAATACATGTGAAATTTAAATGTGTATATACGCTTGTGTTCTACCAAAATCAATATGTTTATTGATCATCCTCCAAACGAGGAGAAACACTGCGATTATTCATTCATGTAAGCAAACAGTTTATGGGTTATAGCGACCACATATTTCCAGATGATTTAAACCTCCACTGTTGTAACAGTCTGCGGAGTCTAGCCTTCAATTTCACAAACTCTCTAACTCAAAATTGTTACCCAGT
Organism: Calotriton arnoldi; assembly: GCA_963921515.1. Classification (NCBI taxonomy): domain Eukaryota; kingdom Metazoa; phylum Chordata; class Amphibia; order Caudata; family Salamandridae; genus Calotriton; species Calotriton arnoldi. Next base: position 825,538 of record CAWUFW010002971.1, read on the forward strand.
AACACAGACAAATCTTACCAAATTCCTAACCAAATTGATTATAAAATTGAGTGCTCGCAGGCATAGAAGGAACCCATTAATGATAGAGTGGCCAGGTTACTTCTTTATTTCCTTGTCAACTTTATAAAAATAATTATCTTTCAATAATTAAATACATTTTTATAAATTACTTTCTATCCCAAAGGGCATGTTCAAGTTCCACAGAGAGTCCATGAAAAGTATAACAATTTAAGGAAAGTAAAACTGTTTTTGAAGAAGAAAGTAGGCTGCAAATAAATCATTCCCCAAAAGAGATTCCTTTAATAAAAAACAATTGACTTTTCATTAATCAGTTTAAATAGAATAGATGTGATGATACCAGATATAACAAACGAGAGGTTGCCCGATTTCTTGAATTATTACTTCTATGAAACACTGTCATGTAAACAATGACAGACCAGCACATAAACACAAAAAATATCCCCAACTTGCTGGAGGAAATCTACCAGATGGTAAGGACAAACTCTAATGTGTCTACTCATAGTGCAGGCTCACTTAGGGCCTCATTACAAGTGCCACAGTCTTCTACCCATATCCTTCCTCCCCCGCAGTATTGGTTTCCTGGATGGGGGATTCCATGGAATTATGAGTGTACCCTAACAGTATCCTCAGAAATGAAGAACTAATGAGTGATCATTCTGTACCACATTCTCACTATGATACCTTATTGTCCCATGCAGTTTCTTTTAGAGATTTCAGTTCATCACGAGCAGTGTGGGAACACAAGGTGGTGGGATTCTGTGACCTTTTCCTCATAGAATTAGAGGAAAATGTGTGATTTAGCCACAGTTTCATGTTTGCATGGTATTTAGGAGGAAAATGTAGACAATGTAGTAGGATCCATGCAAGTCACACCACTCTGGACTCTCTTATGTGTCTAGTTTTCAAAAATGTCTGGATTTGGTTGTTTTCTCTGGGTGGCGGCTAGGCCATGGCTAAATACTACAGCTATCCACGTTGCCAAAATAGGTCAATTTTCAAGGTTAAAACTTTACATCTTCACATTGAATTTGGAGCCTTTCCTGTTGCAGGTGACAGGCCCATCCACACACGTGGGGTACAGTTTTTATCAGAAGTGTGGGAACACGGAATAGTACAACACTTGTTATCAACCATTAATTTTCTCTCCCTTTTTAGCCTCCAAATGTAAGCCAGTGTGCAATAAAGAGCACATTTTGCAAAATGATAATAGGTATTACCGCAGATTACCACAATTCCTATGCTCAATATCTAAGGCACAATACATAAATGCATATGTTTCCTTCATACCTGTTAGACCTGACATCCTTGGCATGGTTTCTCCCTAACATTTTGCCTTCAGGCCGCCTGTTTTTGCTGACTTCATTTTTGTTGGCTTAGTGCTAAGGTGCTTGGGCTGTCTGCTCAAAACATGGTAAAATTGGCTAATACCCAATTGGCACTTTTAATTTACTTCTAAGTCCCCAGTATAGTGCACTACTTATGCCCATGGCCTGTACATTAAATACTACTAGTGGGTCTACAGCACTGATTGTGACACCCACTTAAGTAGCCCTTTAAACGTGTCTCAGGCCTGCCATTACAGAGCCTGTGTGTACAGTTTTAGAGTGACCAAAATAAACCTTTTGCAAGGCCCAAACCTTCCTTTTTAATACTTAAGAGTCACCCCTAGGGTAGGCCCTGGACAGCTAAGTGTGCAGGGTGCAATGTACTTAACAATATGGACATGTCCTGGTAGTGAAAACTCTTAAATTTGTTTTTCACTACTGCAAGGCCTATATCTCCCATAAGATAACATTGGGATTACCTTATTACATTTTATAAGTGTAATTTCCAAATGGGAAGATATGACTGATTCAAGGTTGGTGTCTCTGGAATCCTAATTTAAAATCTTAATTTATGGCAAAGTCGAATTTTAAATCACAAGTCTGAAAATCCCACTTTTAGAGTCTTAGTCATTTGGCGCCTGCAGCCTGTCTCTAGACACCTGACTGGGTGTAGTTGGCAGTTGGACTTTGTGTATTCCTACTAGACAGCCGCATACAATGGAAGCTTAGGTGTGACTGAATGGGCCATCACTGGCAGGATGGGAGGTAGGATCCTCACTTACACCTGAATGGGCTGTGTCCTATCCCCAGACAAAGGGCTGCGTACTCTCTGTAGTTATTCTGGAGCCAGGGCAGAGAAGGCAGGGCATCTGTGCACTTCAGAGGCATGCCTCCAGAAGCTTCTCTCCACTTCAAAGGCACAACTGTGTATTAAAGAAGAACCTCAGACACCACCACTTCAGTACACTTCGGGACCTGTAGATACTCTGACAGGAAGGACTGCTGTGCTGCTACAAGACTGCCACTCTGCTGGACTCCTACTTTGCTGTGCTGACCTGCTGCCTGCTGCCCTCTTGCCTGGATGAGAAGAACTGGACCTGCATCTCTTGAGCCCAGAACCAAGAGTGACTCCAAGGGACATAACAGGCTTCCATCAACCCTGCACCTGCACCTCCACTCTGCCATCTGTGAGTCTACCCTGCCAAGTGGGGACCTCCCAGTCCTGGACCCTTGGAAGTGGGCCTAAGATGCTTGTCGGCGGAACTGACACATCTTCTCTGCTGAGTGGCGTATCCCTGAGCAGAACCCACAAATCTTTATTGGTTGAGAGGCACATTCCCAAGCAGAACCGACGCATTACCACTGCTGCGTGGATTGGACTTGTTGCAAAAGACTTGCATCGCCATCGCAACCCACATCTTGGGACTTATGCACCGCCTTTGGAACTGCCACTGTGTGGCGCTTTCCCCAGCGCAGGTCCTCGCATCTCTCCTTGACAACAGCCTCAACAATAACGACAAAACTCTGCATTGCAGCTTCACCGCTCATCAGAATCGACGCATTGCCTCAGCTGCCCATTGCATCCCCGACTCCGGACTTTGCATCGCAAACCTCGTTGACGGAATCTTCAACGTCGACATAACAGGACCTCGCACCGCAGCCTCGCTGCGTCTCACAACTGATGCATAGCCTCGGCTGCCCGACGCATGCTCGACGTGGATCCACGCAACACTCCGCAACCACGATTTATGGTACTCTGTTCAGCGGGCCTAACTGGGTCCATATAGCTAGTCCACACTCCATCACGGCGGGCCAGAACTTGTAAGTTTGTCCTAATTCGGCAGGACTAGATAACCCCAATAGTAATTTGTACTTTTAGACGCTATTTTTCAATGTAAACTTAAAAAATCAATATTACTGGCTCTACTAATTGGATTTTTGACATTTTGATCTTGTTTTATTTATTAAACTAAGTTCTGTTTTTCTAACCTGGCATGGGATCCTTTTGGTGTGGTGTTTTAACTGTTTTACTGTTTGAAGTGGTGCACAAATACTTTACACATTACTTCTAAGTTTAGCCTGACTGCTCTGTGCTAAGCTACCGGAGGGTGAGCACAGGTTAATTTAGGGTTTGCATGTACATTACCCTGACTAGGATTGTGGTTGCTGCTTGACCAGTGCTCACACCTCAGTCAAGCAGTAACCCAATTTCTAACAATAAATAACTCAGGGTACAACATTCTGTAAACAGTCTAAGCATCTAATTTGCAGATGGATTTTACCAGCATATCTGCCAAATAATGATGGGTGTCTGGTCTGCCCACATTTGTGTTGCACTACTGTATGTTTTTTGTGAGTGAACGCAATATTCCCAGTGGCAGAGCTTCTGCTGATTTCACCATGGGGAAAACCTATTGAGCAGATGTGATGCTGCTGGAAATGTCATTGGACTTCTTGCCCTGTTTTCCTGAATTGTGACTTCTGTGAAAGACCGCTATGTAATCCATGGCAGCCAACCACATACAACCCAAACATTATCCCTGACTTCCTGGAAGATGAAAAAGAACTTTCCCGGTTCATAAGGAACATTTCTAATGTGCTTGCTCATAAGTATCCCTACCTATGGCATCATATGCCAGTCTTTTCACAGTATCCTTCCCTACTGCATCCACCAATACTGGGGGCTTTTGTAACTCTGGGTTAGCAGTAGGATGGTACTGGGTGATTATGATGTTTACCCTAAGTGTACACCTCATAATGAGGAATTAGTGAAGCGATCATTCCGCAACATAATCCCCTGTAATTCCTTACTTTCCGATGGAGTTTCATTTGCAGATTTGCCTGCAAGAACATGGTTGAAACACACCAGGTACACTGTAAATCTGCAGAGTTCGTAAATCCAACGGGCTCGTGTCATCTCTTACCAAGACAATCAGAATAACAGGGCACTCATAATGAGGCTGTAGGATGCATTTTATCATTATCCACAGTTGTGCTGGCACTACAACTCCATTCCTTCTCCTGTATACCTTATAGCTGCAAATGCTAAGAAAGGGTGTTGAACTGGCTAATACCCAAAGGGTCATGTGTGTGTACGGACTTTCAAATTTAAAAAGTACTACTTTATTTAGGAATGGTGAGACTTTATACGGTTAAGTATCCCCGCCATGAAATTAAGGTTGAGCCTTTGAGTCAAAGTGATTGGCAAAGTGTACAAGAAAGGACAGCATCCTGGCTTGTTTGTCAAATAGAATGTCTGGCAGACCTCAAAGACTGAGGGTGACATTTGGTTTCAGACAACAAAGTTCTTTCAGCTGGCACTGCAGTTCTTACAACAGTTGATTTCGATTCTGGTCATTTTTCCAATGTGTTGGAGATTATTTGCTGCAGCACTCATACGGAATTGTTCAGGCAGGTTGAACATGACATCTGTTAGTTAGATCCTCAATGCTCTGCAAGCTTCTAAGGACACGCTGAGTCGGTATTTGGCGTAGTTCATAAGCCTCGGGTCATTCGGAGTGCACCAAAGGGACCACATCTAATAAAGTCAAGCTACTTCCTACTAGTAGGTGTCAAGGAACATCTTGAAGATTGGCACTGAGAAGGCTTATAGGGACAATTAGTCCAGGCTCCTAAAGTCAGGAAAGAATCCCATTGTATGCAATCTTTTATTCTCTTCAAGATGTACACAGCTCTAACGTGTTATTGAGGTCGGCACAGAGTGACTAAAGAGCTTTAACACGTTATTCTAATTGGCAGATGACACAAGAGGTTCAAGCTGGGCTGGAAAGGGTTTTGTGAAACTTTCAATGACAGACAATAATCAGTTTGGAACACCAGTGCTTCAAACTCTCAAGAAGACCATTGCAGGCTTTTGCAGCTTCAGGGCACTCAGAGTATACAACAGATTACAACCCTTTAGAAGACAGACTCTTCCAGCAGTAGACCTGAATTCCAATGGAGCAGATGGATGGCACCATACAAAACAAGAATGTGAAGGCAAGTCATTAGCCAGTGGTTGCATTGTCACTCTCAATGTGAAGGCTGCATTCTCAGTGAAGAATACTGTGCTGTTCTTGGAAATGGCTGTAACTATTTGCCATGCATCATAAGAGGTTCAAATCTGTGTCCAGTGTGGGTGATAGCTTGATAATTAAAGTATTGCTATTGGCCACATGACTATCTGTCTAAATATATGGAAGCTAAATTTCACAGGGTAAGCCCACACTTTGAAATTACCTAATGGTAGTCTCCAATGTGGCTAGGCATGTCCCCAAGTAGCTCCTGTCAGCCTTAGCCATATTTTAGTCTCTTGAACCCTTCCTCTGAACATATACCCTGATTGAACCACCATACCAAAATGTTGCACTCTACAGAAAATGTCCAAGAAAATGTCAGCCAAGACATATGGGGGTGAGGGGTAGAAAAATGCACAGCCTTAGAATTTTCTCTAGTAACCTCATACCTGTAGCCAGTGACTCATTCCTTGGTCCTATGAATCAGATGAAAATATCTAAATTTCAAACATGCATCAAGTCAACGCTCAAATTTAACCACATGGCAGCAACTGAAACAATGCTCCTGATTATCTGATACATGTCGTTGTGACGTTTAGGTTTTGCACTAGCAAGTTTCAGACATGCCCCCTTTTTTCAGCTGAATATTTGGCTGCCTCTGCATGTTCTGTCTGGTGCTGGCTTCAGTTGTGCAGTGAGTAGGACTTGCCCATGTGGCAGTTCAAATGAGGTACATTGAGGAGTCCACATATTTCTTCCACCCAGACAAGATGAATGCTGGTTCATTTCTTTATATTCCAAAGACCAGAGCCCCTTAGCGCCTCCTGACTGGTTTTTTGAACTTTGAACCATGTTTTGGACTTTCCTGATACAATATAAATGACACTTTCCATGCTTTCATTTCCTGAATCTGCCTTCAAAGCAGATTTCCTTTTTTTTTTACTTGGAAGTAAAAGCAACTACCTCAGACAGCTTTTGCTTGGAAACAACAATCCCTTACTCTGTGTTTCTGATTAACCTGTCTGCTCAATTTAAACACATTTTTAACCCCCATCACTGGAGACAGGCCTTGCTGTCTCATGGCAAGGTAACAGTTTAGCTTCAAACTATGCAGTGACCTAACAGTTGAAACATTGTGGCTTCAGGCGAAGAAGTCTTTGGTATTCTGTAGAAACCTCAAAGATTAACTTAATGAAGGTTCAGGTATTGCACTCTTTAGACACACAATGTATCCTTCTTGTTTAGGTTTGTTTTTTCAAATGGATCAATGTATTAGTAAGAAATGCCAAACGACTTGATCTTCCTCTTGCTCCCATAGTGTTCCTTCAGGTATTGCATAATCCTACCCTTTAATCATAAGCACGCATAAGACAGGGTCCCCTTCTCTGAAGGGTAGAGGGTTGAACATGCCTCAATAGTGGCAGATCAAAATAGCATGTACGCCATTTCCCACATATAACCTACACATGCTTGGGAAAATATGCTAGGGCCAAACACTTATAAAGGTCATTCCTGTCTCTTGGCTAACATCATAGATAGTGTTGTAGCTAACATCAGAAGAAATATAATTCTGCTAGCCATGATGTAATTACCACTGATGTTTTAAATGATTCAGGAGTCACAAAATACTTCATCAACACCAAATACACCAGAACAATGTAGACACTGATTGTTTGATTACTATGTTCCCGAAATGACCATTTTCAGTTTGGATTTGTAGACCATGATCCTGCAAAGTAAATGGCTCTGACTTGGGGTGACTTTGGCCTGACTCTACCTTCTCCATTACTCATGTGAAACTTGCTAACTTTGTTGTTCTTCCCAGTTAACCTCTCTGCCTCTGCCCATCTTCCAATGGATAATCCCTCTTTATCACCCACTCTTTATTTGTTGCAGAATTCCACAACAATGTCTCATTTGGCACCCTGCTCTATTGACTGGGATGTGAGCACTTGTTGGAGCTAGGGAACTTTCCAATTGATTTTGTAACTTTTTGCAAATCTGTGTCCTTTCCAGTTCCTTCTTTCTACTTTCCCTCTTTTTACCTTATGATTCATCTCCGTTGTAATATTTTATGGGTTGACAAGCCTGACACTTGGGTTCTTCTTATGATTTGTATGTTAACCCCAAAAAATTATACCATCTGGGGAAATAACAATACCTCAGTATGTGTTTTTTCCCTGGTGTGGTATGTATTCCCTACTGAACTTTTTGCAGGTCACATTGAGGATAACAGAGCAATATTGATGTTTTGCAATTTTTCAAATTGTAAAACTATGAATTGTGATTTTTCTTTTGGCTGCGCAAATTTCGTCAGGCTTTTTTTTGTAACGTTTGTGTGGGACAAAACGTTCAGGAGATACTTGTGCACTACTTGTAAGCATGATTCTAGTGCAAATTCCTAATTTAGCCCAATGAGACTTGCCAAGCCACTCGGAATGAATCATTTATTGCTTTTCTTCCTTGAAAGTGACACCTGATAAGTATGTTTCTATTTTTTAGGTGCTGGAATCTTGTCATGCATACCCGAAGGCGGTTGAAGTCATGGCTAATGCATACGAGCACATAGCATCAACATACAGATGGAAAAAGGCTATCCCTGAAGACTCATTGAAGGTAATAAATAAACACAAAGCCTGGTTCAGAGGTGGGCAGTGAAGGGAAACCTGCTGATCTCTGGTTGATGTAATACATTTGCTAACCCCTGGATTTCTGCTGGATAAATTTCAGTCACCGTTTTAAAGTGTGTCAGGAGAAAATCCGCATTCTGTAATTCCTCCGTTGATGGAGTTAACACATCTAACTGAAATATGCTCTTTCCTTAATCTAAATGCAATTTTCTAAATCGGAACGTTATCATTGATAATGTTTGATAAACCTATTTCTTTCTGGCTTGGTCTTGAAGTTTAATAAATTCACTAGCGTCTGGGTTTTTGACTTGCTTAAAAGCCTGGGAAAATCAGAACAGCTTACTCTGGCGACATTGAGGTAAAATTTAAATCACTAGGATGATATTTAAAACTCTTTCGATTAAAATAAAAAAAACTGCGTTTATACAAAAATAGCTGGTTTGAATAATTCGGGTCATCAGAGGTCAACAAAATTTACAATATCACGTAAACATTTTGATATTACAGTTCTCAAAAAGATACTTTAATCAAATAGCCAATGTGTGTTCACTGGTATCAGAATTTTCAAGAACGTTATGCTAAAGTCTAGTACCTAAAAAGAGCAGTGCCTTTAGTGGTTTTAACATGTTTGTTAAAATATTCCTATTTAGGTCTGGCAGAGACAACTGTAGCTAACTTGCAAACACTATACAATCTATACAGAGAGAAAGAGTCTAAAGGTCTCACACTCAGCCCTTCATGGTTGTATGTGTCATTCACATTTTGATCATGCCACATTCACCGCTCATTGGTTGATTGTTGTTAGACATCCTTTTTGAAGTATTTCCTGCGCTATGGCCATTTCATTGGTACAGTAGGTGTTTGAGTTACAGCCAAATGTGTCCCCATTGTTTCTTTATGCTGTGGAGGTGAAGGGCAAAGTTCATTATTTGAGACAGAGCTCTTCCTTTCATGCGATATCTACATATTGTAGTTGAGGTGGTACATCTTGATAACCGTGAAATTGTTGGGGCACATCATGACATCATTGGAATACCTAGGGGAGTTCTTGTTCATTTACTGTTTGGTATCAGAAACAGTACAGTGGCTTGTATTGACGGGGGAAACACTTCCATGAAGCTACAGAACTGCTTTGGCTCTTTAGCCAACTTCCATCAGAAGGAGGCTCCGTGGATGTTCTGGACTACCTCAGCCATGTCTGAAACATTAGTGAACCTGTGCAGCTACAAGGATGTACCAGATGATGATGTCAGCAGATGTAACAAGCCTGAGTCAACCCTGCAATGTCAACAACCATAATGTTGGAGTCTGCAAGCATAGAAAGCTCTGGAGCTAAGTCTGGTAGGCAAAAACACCCTGCTCAGGGTGCAACAGTAACCATTCATCAATTTGGGTGTCAAATTGAATAATGAGCTGCGTCTTTGCTGAAGGCTGCTTGACACGGATCTGCTTGATGGAACCTCAAGCAAAATACTCCCTGCTCGGACATCTTGGCGCAGAGACACTGGAGCCCGTGGGTAACTAGCCACAGTCAACCCTGGTTATCTATCTCTAACCAGGTGCAGCATCCTGTCAGACTAGCAGGAGGAACCAAGCTGTCACAGATTATTCAAAGAGCACAAGAGAAAGTTATCCCCAACTACCTGTGAGATTAGATCATGAATTTGTGCTTGAACATGTAGCAATTGTCCCATTACAGAATGTGGCAGACACTGTGTCAGAAAACTAATAGAGGCTAGTCCCAAAGTGGAAGCCCTTAGGAGTTAGCTACAGTCCAGCATGCTAAAAGAACCACAGAGATTCCTGGGTTCCTTCATTGCTAACACTTTGTGCCAAATTTGCCAAGAGTAGACAGATTCTGTCTTAACTGACTCCAGTGTGCCATCAACCAAGACTCTGAAGCAGATAACTGATCCCCCTAAATTACTCTATCACAAGATATAAGTTCCTTTGACTAATGTGGCCTCGCGTGTAGGACTTTGACTGTCCAGTGCATCTCTCTAGCTTTATATGTTGTACTATATAGGAGTGGAATGGTAGTGGACGAAGCCACTTATTTAAATAATCTTACTGAATTTCAGTGAAGGTCTATCTAGCTTACAGCCACAATTACTTCCTTTGAAATGGGCCGTGGCAAAACATTTTAATAACTACCACTGTGGGCTAAGGGCACAATGTATCAAAAGTTGGATCGCAGAGAAATCAGGGTTTCTGCACACTGACCACTCTACAACCTAATCTTCATTTTAAGGTGTAAAATGGCCATTAGGTTGAATATGCAGAATCCTACTGCATTAATATCAATAAGGAAGGATTTTGTTTGTGAATTCCACTGGCTGCAAATATAGAGATGGAGCCTGGGAGGACCTCAACCCTTAAACAGTAAGAGTCTCAATAAGAAAAAGTTGGCATTTAGGGAATGGTTTTGGGGGAGCATGTAGTGATCCACTGGCATGCTGCCCCCAATTCAGAGAGCCTGCATTCATAAGGCTGAAGTTGCCCCTCAGGAACTGTTTCTTCTGTGTGAATGGATATCACCACCTTTCGAGAGTCAGTGTCTGGTCAATGGTATGCAACCACTGTTGTTATCCCAAATATTTAGTAAATTGCACAATAAGTAGGAAAGAGAAAGATACCGATGTCATATTCCATCTTCAGACTGTCAACAAGTCAAAGTGTACTCTACAGGGTGGAAAGATATTTCTGACAAAGTATGTTTTGTGCATAGAAACTGGAAATTTTGTGGTAGCAAAGCATGTCATTTTGATAGTCACTTTCTTTGTAACAGCAAAGCAGCTTCATACATTTGGTCCAAAATTCCTTGTAACGGCTGAGGGCAAGCGCTTGAAATTTATGAAGACCACTGCCCCTTCGGAAACCACGAGGTACCAATGGCTTGCAGAGATCTGTACTGCGCAGCTGAGAGATCCCAACATTTCAGGCATACTTAATGGAATGCCATTGGAGAGGCCAATGTCATCAGTCACACACCCCAAAACCTACTTTGATGCATGTTATCACCTTATCATTCATGATGTAATAATACCTGGCAAGATAGAACCCTCATTCCTCACTTTCCAGCTGTTGGTGCTGTCCGGGAGATGTTGCTCATGTATCGGCTGCATGACAATGAACACTTCATGTTTCACTGAACTTTCAACAGTCTACTGGCCACACTGCACTGTAAGACCTGCCCACATATCATCACCAGCAAGGGACTATGCCAGAGGGCAGGCAAATTGAGCTACCTACTAGCATTTGTTGCATTGATCTAGTATGCATGGAATGGATTTCCTGCCTGTCGCACCATATTTCAACAGGACTGTGAAGTTCCTTCACCTGGCATGCCCAAGCATGCACTTGTTAGAACCAGAACACTTCCACAATAGCCACATTCATTTGTGAGAAGTTCTTTGTCCACCATGGCCAGCCAGCCAGATATTTTGAGAGTCACCTCATCAGATTAGTGCTGGAACTGATTGAAGTGAAAAAGACAAGAACAATACCATATTCCCCACATGGAGATATCCATATGAAACTGTTTGAAGTGACACTTAGCACATTAGTACTTACCCTGCAACTTCACTTTGAGCAATGCCCCTTTGCTTTCTCCCTGCTACCTGGTGTTTGGGAGGAATGAGTGACTGCAAAATGATATCTGCTTGAGAGTTAGTGCTGATGGCAGCTGCAATGAGTCACACACCATATATATAAAGGATCTCAGTCTTCAGTTTGAAATGGTACATGAGCTGACCACTGGGGATGCTGCCAAAATTACAAGATAAAATAAGGTCCAAACTGAAGATGCACTCACAGAGCAAAGGTAAGATTGGGTAGGATTCTGACCTCTGTTTTGTGCCATAGACATTTTGTTTTAGATCTAGGTGTTCATGATTAGCTAAAAGGGTGGAACCAGGGTTGTAGTAGTAGTGAATCCAGACACCCTCTTAAAGGACTCTGACTGGTCAGGATATTCTGTGACTCTCAGTCCCCTAGTTTCAATATTGAACTCCCATAACTATCATCAACATTCTACCATGGCGTTGTTAACACTTCTGTCTGTGGGGCAGCCCATTACAGTTTCCAGTGCAGATATTAATTTGCCTGTCACCAGAAGCAAGAGAAGATCCTTAGGAATAGGGACCACAGATCAACACATTTATTCACACACACTAACACACATGTCAATGTCAGATGCTTTTCTTTTGAGTGCATTCAGAGATGACCAGCTTGATCCCCTGGCCAAGCCAGCCTCACCAACAGCTGCAGTGGAGCCACACCAGGACACTTAATCAACTCGGATTTGTAAAGTGTGACTAATCACCCACGAGGGTATCCAGGCACTGGGTTCTTGCTAGGATGAGTCAAAGAGCCAGGTCTTGAGTCCTTTTCTGAATTGAGAGAGAGAGGATGCTGTTTGTAGTGTGCAGGGGAGGTGGTTTCAGGACTTGGCTGAGAGGTGGGAGAAGGAGCACCTCCACTGTTGCTTCGGCAGATGTGGGGAGTGCAAGCGAGGGCAAGGGAGGCGGAGAGCAGGTGTCTGAAGGGTTGGTGGAAATTCAGGCGCTAGTTGATGTATGCTGGTGCTTGATCGCATAGGGCCCTGTAGGCGTGTAAATAATAAATTTAATAAACTGTTGTTTCCACAAAAAGGCAAGACTGCTTGCTCTTTGCCATCTAATCTTCCAGGATACATTGCTGCCCCAGACTGACTTAGACCAGGTATGCCTAAAGAGTAACGGGTGCCCTGGGAAGCTCAGGGACGGATTTCAATTATAGTTTGACTCCGTTTTATTAAAGATCTGGCATAAAAACAGCTTTACCATCGTGGCTGTACAGAACATAGTTTGGAAGGTATATAGTTAACAACTGTGAATGTTTCACTCACAGAGTGTCACTGCTCTTGTTCTAGTTTCATGGGCAAGGCTAGTTTCTGAAGGGCGTGGGTGTAAGGGTGGCCTCTTATAGATGTGCTTATATGGGGCTGCTTTACCTCAATCTCCAGGACATGTCATCTTGCCGTGGCTCTGTGCAGGCAGGATGGGCTGGAGTTGGCACCTACATAGAATATACGTCATCTGAATGTTATAGCTAGAGCAGGCCTGTGAGAAAGCAAAGAGGCTGATTCAGAGTTTGGTGGAGAGGGTGGCAAAGGCGACGGTGTACCCTCTCCACCAAACGGAAGGTCTGCCCACCTGATTTACAAATGGGCGAACCTTGAGAATTTAGACAGTAGAGACTACTCTGTTTCCATCACCTACATACCCTGCTGACGGACCAACAGAGTAAGGTATGTCGGAGGTTGGCCATGTGCTGCCCGCCCAGTTTAGAGTGGGCGGAAACATGGCCAGTTTTACATTTTCAAACCGCCACCCAAAATGTGACAGTAAGTAAAAGTAAAAGTAAACATTTTCAATGATCCCCATAACATGGGAGGAAACTTCCATGGTGAAGGAGGTCATTGCTTTATTTATTTTCAAAAACAAAATCCCACTTTGGGATTTTGGTTTGGAAAAGAAAAAAAAGAAAATGAAAGTGTGCAGTGAGGCACCATCATGTTGGCGGAGCAGCACGGCACACTTTCAGTGCATTAACAGGAACCTCTGTGATGGTTCCTGTTGTGGCGGGACTCTACTAAAAGAGGGATTTTGTTTTTTTAAATAAAAAAACGGAAATGAAAGTGTGCAGTGCGGCGCCGTCATGTTAACGGAGCTTCACAGCAATCTTTCAGTGCATTTACAGGCACCGCCATGATGGCGGTTCCTGTAAATGCTAGAGATGTCCGCTGGGCTGGCGGGCATCTCTAAATGTGGCAGGCAAGGTACAATCCCCATGGTGGGAAAGTGCTCTGCCACTACAATGGTACTAATACTGTTCAACAACTCTAAATCGACCCCTATGTGTCTGTCCATGGTGCTGGGTAGGCTATGTGCCCCCCTATCATTCTGCATCAAATTCATAGACCCAATGCACCTGCACCTGCAGCATATCTCCCTGTGTGGTGATAATAATGAATCCAAGTTGTGGAAGAATTGGGATGCTTGTGTTCTGGTTCAGAGAGTGCCTGGCTTGACAGTTCGGGCTGGACTGTTCCTATTGGAGCAGGACCAATGTTGAGTTGCATATGGCTTGGTGTATTCCTAGGTGGGATGGTTGGCAAAAGAATGATGGGTTTGAATGCTACCCTGAGCAGTTGCCTGTGGTCAGACAAGTTGCAATAATTCCTCATATCACCTTTTAGGCGTTTGACCCTGTGTGCTTTTGCCTGTGCCTTTGGATCATTCTGGTGGCTACATGTGCTTTCTCTTGCTCAGTTTCTTAGTACCTTTATTTAACCATATTCAGAAATTACCCCTTTCTTCTGGTCAGTCTCTGCTAGGCTGCAGTTATGAACAACCAATGGAAGTATCTTCACTTAGATATTTATCGAAGTATGTTCCACTGTATGCCAGTGATTCTGACTGCACCCTGATCTCCAGGCCCTTTGGAAAATGGTCTCCTACTTCACATCACCAGATTCCGTACTAATCATTGGGAGAGGCGCCAGCTAAAGTTTTTCACATCACCCTCTAATCCCAGGCCTCCTAATGAATGGAGAGGGGACCCCTTATTTGATGTCTTAAAGAGCAGTACTCCCCCTTTGGTCAACAATCTTCCATTCAAGTGCCTGGTTTTGAGGGGTGTTAACCCTCCTTGGTCCTCCAGTATGCTATTATTAGGGGAACAAGACACCCTGTTCAGGGCTTCTGACCGGACAGGCAATCCCGTGACCTTCCATCCTCCAGTTCCAATCTTGAACTCCCATAACTAGCCTGAGCATTCTGCTGTGATGTTGCTAACACCACTGCCTGCATGGCTGTGTTACGTGATCGACCCACTACCACACACTCTCTCACAAGCTTATGTTCAAGCATACCAAAAATGGAAATGACTGTCTACCTGTAGCTTATACCAACTCAAACCCCTACGGGATAACCAGTGCGGCTATACATTCCTTCCACATAGGGAAACTGATTGAGACAATTCATGTGTGGAAATGGGTAGACAATTCTTAACTATATTCTCGGAGTAACATTTAATGTTACTGTTTTTTTTAACTTGCATGCACTTTTAGAGATAGCAAATAATATGGGAATCAGTCTTCACTTTCATCCAATGTGGCAACCCCAGCCTTATATATCAAACCATGCCCCCCTCCACATGTGAACATAAGAAATCCCAGATGCACTTGGGGTTCATTTGTGAGATGCAGCTTCAGTTCCTAAGCTCAGAAGCCTGGGTGTCTTGTCTGTACTTACTTCCCTCCTGACGGCCATAAACTGAGAAATGCAGAGACGGGAGAAGAGTCTGACATTTCTTACTAAGAAGCATTCAAGTAGCATTCCATTCTATCATTTTTGCTCACCTGTCACATTACAGAATTAAAACACCATAATGGAGTCTCAATGACGATACAAATTGCGCCTCATTTGCAAGTACATTATTACTGAGTAATAACTGAGACACTATTGAGGAAGAATCCGAGCTAGGGAAGGTTGGAGTTTAGCAATCTAGCGCCTTTTGAGAAGAAACTAACCCGAATGCTGTGACTAACGATATCCAGCCTCGCAGTTAGGACATGTGGAACTATCAGCTGCTGTCGGGGCGTTGTTCTAGGTTTTAGGAAGTTTTTCCCTGCTTCTTTGCATTCATCAATGTCTAAACCTTAAATAAAAACAAATACCTTTTTAGGACATGAGAGAAACGTTATAGAGCTCAGGTGTCACTCATAAAGATGTACTGGATCTCTTGATGGGTCTCTACACATAGATGCATTTAACAAGAGTGAGAACACTACAGGGATCCTGCTGGTTGGGCTTCAAGAAGAGGAGTAAGACGGAGGCTCTGATGGTATGAATGGGTCATGATTATCAGTTTACTCTCAAGACATCTTAAGACGTCCTAAGACATTGCAGTGTTCACAGTATTTAAGAATGGGAACTTCTCACTAGGCAGTTGCTTCTCAGGGGGCACTTGTTGTTGGGCTGCATCGGTCTTTTCTTCAATTTAGGGTACAGAGTGGAGACTGCCAATGGGACTGTAGCAGCTGCTGATTGTTGGCCATCACTTGAGTGGTACAGTTTGGGGTGAATAACAGTTATAATGAAGGAATCGGCTATGGTCCCGACAGTTTGCAGTTGTCTGGAGTGGTCCAGATGGGGGGTAGCAGTACTGTATTTAGTTGAGTGTTGTGATTTTCAAGATGTAGTGCTGGAATATCAGAAAATAATAACTTGTTTTTTTCTATAGTGCTACACGCCAGATTAGTGCAGCTTCATGGTGCTGTAAATAACAGACGCTACTATTGCTTAATTTATGGCAGTCAGTCTGCCAACCTTCAGAATCGGGTATACCAATAATCAAACGTGTGACCTACCAGTGACCACGCTCTGACATAGGTGATCATTCATCTGACTGAGTTATCCCTCCAGCAAGGTGGGGCTTAGCGTAAGAAAAACTGTCCATGGTTATTTGATTTGGTCAATTTAGATGTGAAGTGTTGCTTTTTGATTGCTTTTTATTGTTTCGAGGCGAGTAAAATATAGTGCTTGATGTTTTGTGCGTGCTTGAGTTTTCTTCAAGGTGATTGTTCTGCAGTGTTCTTGTTTCAGTGAGGTGAGAGTGAGCGGTCTGCCTGTTCTCTTCTAGAGGCTGGTGCTATTGGCAGATGGGGGCACCAGGACTCCATAATAAAGCACGTTTCCCCCAACACTACATTCAAACCTAATTACAGCAGTAAAGTAAATCAGAAATGAGGACATCTTTTGTTCTGTAAATGAATACATATGCGGATCAGCAGGCGACCAGTCTGAATTTACAGATATGTCCTTGTCTTGCAGGCACACCGGGACTTCTATGACTCGTTATTCGCTGCATGCACTGCCAGTCCCAGGACACTCATGCACCTGGCCAGATGTGCTGTTCGATCCGCTTTGTGGAACAGATGCCACCGAGTAATTCCTCAACTTTGTTTACCACCTGCGCTTAAAAGATACCTACTTTTGGAACCCGAGGGTGTCATCTACTAAACTGCTCACGCGCCTTTGGCCCTGGTGGGTGCACATAACGGATGACAATTTTGCGCACAATCTTGAAAAGAAGAATATGAAGAATTTACACAAACCCGGGTCTGTGCTGTGTACACTGATTCCATGTGAGCCATTCCTCGAGTGCCCCAATAGGGACAGACATCTGCCAATGCCCATTTGGTGTTCGTGGACAGCGCTGTTTGTATGTGCTTAGCAATGCTCCTCTGCCACGTGACTTATTTAAGGAACTCAAGCAGATCATTAACATAGAGCAAAGTACCAATCTCATTCATGAATTTTCATTTCCAGTTATAGCTCAAATTTTAGTGTATATGTGTGGGCCTTAGTGCATAACTAACACGAAAACCTTCAAATGCAATTTCCAAACAATAGTAAAAGGTGTGAGATGTGCCTATGTAACAGTAAAGGATACAAACAGTTTGGCATTTTGGTAAAGAAACAGCAGGTATACATTTTTCAGTTCCCAAACATCAACAGTCATCTAAAGACAAGCAGGTACATATTCTATTATGTTGGCATGAGGTGAGCAATGTGTATGAAAAATATAATTAAGATATATGTGCCGGCTGAGCTAAAAAAAAACTGCACAAACAACCAAATGCAAAATGCAGCAATAGTCGGGATGCATATTGACCACTAGGGGGCATATTTACAAGGGCTTTATCTCCGCTTTTTTGGCTTTTAAAGCCAAAAAGCGGAGATAAAACTATCGCCCTATTAACAAGAGGGTGCTAACATGCATTAGCGCATGTTAGCACCCTTTACCCGACAGCTCCCTTTGCATCTCTAATGAGATGCAAAGTGGGCGTCACTGGGCAGTACAAACTTGTAAATATCGCTGATGTGCACATCGCGATATTTACAAGGCTGCTAACGCATTTTAGCAGACGTTAGTTTTGGGCGAAAACCGCTGTTTTCGCTGAAACGAACGTCTGCTAAAATGCAGACTTAGGCATACTTAATATGGGGGTGGATTGTGCTGATACGACCACAGGGTCGTATCAGCAAGAGTTATCGCCGCTTTGCAGG
The DNA here is from genome assembly GCA_963921515.1 of Calotriton arnoldi. Lineage (NCBI taxonomy): Eukaryota > Metazoa > Chordata > Amphibia > Caudata > Salamandridae > Calotriton > Calotriton arnoldi. The sequence continues at coordinate 843,648 of CAWUFW010002971.1, forward strand.
GAACATCGCTGGAAAACCAGCGATGTTCCCTGCAAAACGGCGATTTCCCCGCTATCGCTGGTAATTATATCGCCCTGGGGAAATGCGTTGTAAATAACGCGCTAACAGGGCGATATAATCCAGTGATAGACGGCGATAAGTAGAAAAGCGCTAAGCGCACTTTGCGTTTACTTATCGCCGTCCTTGTAGATATGCCCCTAGGTTCTTTTCACAGAAAGTATTGCGTATAAAATATATGATGGTGTAAATGAGAACTTTCTATGTTTAAAGTGGTACTTACTGTGCAAGAGAAAAGGTTCCAAGAACGTTTTGGGGTAGAACAAGGGAAGGCACAGAAATGGGCGAGAACAAGGTGCAAGTCATATTCACCTGAATCAATTAAGCAGCACAGGAAGACAGTCACAGTTGCTTGGGAGAAGGTAGTATTCTCTTCAGGGAAGACCAGTATACTAGTGGTTACAATGCTGTGAAATGCTGCTTGAAGAATCGGTCTACAGTTCCTTTTGGAAGTGGCAAAGAGATGGAACCTTCCAGATCTGGATTGGGATGGAGTTCCAGATTTTCGTTGCATAGCTGAAAACCTGACATCTTGACTTCTTGTTCCTCCAGTTTCTGATCTAAAATCTGGCAATTCTGCTACTGTAGGTGTTACATGATCTACCAGAGATCTGATTCTTGGTTCTGGTGTTTAGCTTGAGATGACTAACTTGTAGGTGATGCAGCAGGTCTTTGATATGATGTGGTGGACAAATGTTCTCTTAGGATTGGTGTGACTTGGTTGTACTTCTGAATACTTTGTATAAGGTGGACATCAGCATGCACAACACTCTTTGGGCTGGTGAGGGCGTGTGTGTGTGTGTGTGTGTCAAATGCACTGGTTAGTAGGTTGCTATCTCCATTGAGATGGGACCAGACCAATTCTTGGACAGCAACCCTGAAGTGAAGTCCCAATAGAAGGCCTTCATGTGATAGCAGTAGATAGTTTTTGATACATATGCGATTTGAGACCAGAAGATGGACATGGTGTATATGGAAAAATTCAGAGGGTTGGCTTTGTCAGTGATCTATGGATCAGAGCTAACTGATTCACTGTTGAGAAACAAGCATGCACTTCTTGATTGGTGTAATTGGCGATGAGCCAAAGTTCTGTTTTTGTTGAGTTGTGTTTGAGGTAGGTAGTTGACTTCCAAGCTTAAATTATTGAATAACACACCTTTATATGGTCACTGTCAGTCCCAACAAAGACTTTCAGGCAGAGTTGGGCGTTATCTGTACACTAATAGATTCTTATATCCTCTTTAGCCAGCTGAACGCTAAGGGACCCATACACAGGTTGAAGATCACTGGCAGAGAATGGACCACAACTGAATGACACAGGAAGCTTAGATTAGTTCATATCTGGAAGATTTAATCTGGGTGAGATGAGCTTTAGTCTTTGGTCTTTGGTTAATATTGAGGTTTTTTGGAGCTAACGGGGTTGAGAATGGCTTAGGGGTTAATAATGTTAAAGGTCACAGAGACGACAAGCCGGAAAAGGACACAGGTTGCTGTTAATGGTGATTCACTGTGAATCATTGGCAACTTCAGCAGGGTAAGGTAGGGACAATGGGTTAACAAAAGCAATGGTAGTTGTATCCCAATGAGGGGTTATTTCTTTCAATATTGATGATGAAATCATCTTATATTTATATGAGGTAGCTCCCAGTCAGTGGAGGAGATTTGACAAGTCATTGGCAGGAACGGTGTTCAATGAGGTGTATTTGGAAGCATTGTGATATGTGATCATTTTGGTGATGATTCGGTCAAATTGTATCGATCTTGCTTTTAAAGACGTTATTGATTGTTCACCCTTAGCCTTTGAATGTTTTAGATCCAGAGGGAGGTTTAAACAGAGATTGGTGGCTCTCGCCTTTAATGGTTTCTTTGCAGTTGGTTACCACCTAGTGTAGAGGGTTTGACTTTCTGGGAGTGGGATTGGAGTAAGATGCTGGCATCTGCCATCAGACGCAGTGTATGATATAAGTGGAGGAGCAGAATCTCAACATTGCCATCAGGATGACTGTTAAGGTGTTCAGGTTCTTGTGGAGTGGCATGTCTGAAAAGTTCTTGAATGATCTGATCAGCTGCTTTTTTTTACTTCTTTTGTACAAGTGGCGTGGATAAGAAGGAGTAGATTGAAAGCAGTGACTTCCTGGCTATCCAATCAATGGTTCTTTGGGCGGCTGACAGGTGAGGTTAGTGAAGGTTGGAAAAACAAAGCTGAGAGGGTTTCCTTCGATGTGTTTGCATTGTGAAGTGCTAAATAATGGCAACAGTGTCTGATATGTCAAAGAGGGCATCCTTAAGGGCTGTGGTCGATGCATTGCCTGGGAGTTTGAAGTTTCTGAGAAATATATTGTTCACATAGCTATTCAATATCGTTGTGATGAGGTCAGATATCTTTAATATGAAAGCTGGTTTGGTTCTGAGTGGTTAGCAGATCAGAAGAAAGGAGACATTGTGCACTGAAAATTAACCTGGTGGAACTGAAGGATGTCTATAGCTACAGGGTGCAGGGCCTGGTCATCTGTGGACAGTGGTGATACATCATCCTGCTCTATTTGGATGCTCGCTGTGCAGGATACTGTAGTCTTCTGGGAAATCAATGATGTGTGTAATGGTTGGGAAGAGCCAGGTTTCTCTAAGGGAAATGGAAATGCATTTGTGTGTATAAAAGAGGTTTGAAATTGCTGCATACTTGGCTGCACAGTGATTACTAAACACGAATCAAAGGAGGCTTTCAATATATTTATTGTGTCATGTAGTAAGTGGACGCTATTGAGGGTAGAAATGTTAGTGGTACTTGGAGGGAACAGAGTGGTTATGTTGTTTGGCTCTGCATGGTATGGTGGAGTTGGAGCAAGGAGGGTCAGATATTTTGATGAGTGCTACTGAGGTGCTCTGTGGAGTGAGATGCACGCTGTTGTGGGTCTGGCCTTTTGTTATTGTCAAGTTCAGCAGGGCTGAACATGTGGTGCTCTTGCAGGGGTTGCACTTTGCTATAGATGCCTGGGTATGGGACTCTCTAGAGGATTTACAGGTAAAGTAGCTGGAGTCTTGTCATGTCTTGATGGGCTAGTGTGTGATCGGAATGCAGATGTTAATTTGAGCCAGCTTCCAAGCCCTTGCAAAGGAAAAGAGGGCTAGGAGGGATTGGTGGTCTTGTCAAACTAGATATCAGGCTAAATGCAAGGCTGAAAAGTCAAACATTTGGCTCAACAGGAACATCCAAAATGTACCGATATGATTAATATTATTGCAACACTCAATGATTCTCTTAAAAGCAATATGGTTCTAAAGACAAAGCAATGTAATACATTATTGGAAATGTAAAGATCTAAAATTCGATTTAAGTTCGAATGTGTTTTTATTGTTGCATCAATACACATACACAAGGCTTCACGGAGTAAGCCACCTATCAGTTATGTTTATATCAATCCTTAGTAGTTCAACTATTTTAACCCACCCCAACAAACCCCTCTCCTTGCCCTCCCTTCTACCCTCCCGGGGTACTCACAACCATATCTGAATACAAAGAGCATGAACAAAGGAGGAATGAACTACGGGGTTAGGACCTCCTTCTCTGGTGGACAAATCGATTCGGTCAAACGGAGCAATCTCTGGTAGCAGAGACAGGTTATCTCTCTAAATTCCTCAGAGAGGAGGGATATATATGGATGCCACAAGTCTCTGTATGTATCCACCTTGGGCCGTCAGTGTCAGTGTAAATCGCTCCCTTCCCAGTAAGTCCCAAATACTATGAAGCCATCCTAAATGTGATGGTAGCCTCTCTGTCCCCCAATGTGCCAATATCGTCTGGTGCGCCGCCCCGAGTGCCAAGCTAATGTGATGGACCCTGCACGATGTGAGTGGATATGTAAGGGCATTGGGGAGTCCCAGACTACTATAAGCTGGAAAGCAGGGAATTTGGGTCTGGATGTGTGTATCGAATCGATATCAGTTAAAACATTATCCCATAAACATGCTAGCTTGTGACAATCCCACAGGATATGGATGAGTGTGCCTTTGGCTCCGCAGAGCCGCCAGCAGTCATCACTATGGGATGGGTTACCCCTATGTAACCTAGCGATGGTCAAGTACCAATACGTTACTATTTTGGTAGTCGTCTCTATGCTTGCTATATTACGTGCTGAATGTCGCGTCCTGTACTATATATCATGCCACTCCTTGTGGGTCTGCTGTCTACACAGCTCCGCTTCCCAGCGTAACAGCGCAGGGGACTTCACCCCAGGTGCAGCCAAGAGAATCATTGCATACAAGTCCGAGGTAAGGTGTTGATCAGTATGTTTGGTGAGAAGCCATTTTTCGAACTTCGTCGAGTGTCTCTGCGCACTCATTATAACCGAGGGATGCATAATCCAATGTCTGATTTGGAGATAGTGCAGCCTTTCACTTTCAGGTATTGCAAAGTCTTACTTGAGCCTATCAAAGGGTACGGGGCCTTTCTCATCGAAAAAATGCCCGATAGAGTGGCAGCCAGCTTCCTGCCAAACCCCGAATATTGTCAGGACAAGTCCCGGTGTGAAGGCCGGGTTCCCCACCACTGGGGTCAAGGGGGAAGGAATCATTGAAAGACTCCCACATTTCACCTGCCTATCCCACATCCTAAGAATTGAGCCAGTTATCGGGGACAGGTAAAGGCCTGATGGGCTGTGTGCTCGAGGGAGAAATGGAATCTTCCCTAGTGGGGTACTGGCAACTGCCCGGTCCATTAAAAACCATGGCTTCTTTGACTCCGCCCTATACCACTCAACCATGTAGCGAAGCTGGGACGCTTGACAGTAATGGAGTAGGCTTGGGACACCCAAGCCCCCTTCCGCAGGAGGGCGCCAGCTGAGCTCTTTCTTCATACAAGGGTGTTTATCAGCCCAGACAAAGCGTTGTATCAGGTCCTTTAAGGAGGATATCATGCCTGGCGGAGTCTGTAAGGGGATAGTCTGGAAAAAGAAAAGAATCCTGGGTAGCATTGTCATTTTTCGAACCACCACTTGACCCAGCAATGACAGGGGTTAGGGTCTCCAGCGCACCAGATCAGCTCTCACCCGCTGAAGAAGGTTTTGGTAGTTAAGAGTTTTTACCTCCTTCAGTGTCACACCAGTTGGATACCCAAATAAGGGATCGACCCAGACGCCCATTGTAACAAGTAGGTCTGTGTTAGGTGGGTCATCGTTTCAGGTGAGACAGAGATATTAAGGGCCTGCGACTTGTGGAGGTTTATCCAGAAGCCCAAGGTCTCTCCACAGTCACTCATCTCTTCCAAGAAGCTCAACAGGGCATCTTGGGGGTTGTCTAATGCTACGATAACATTATCTGCATATAAGCTAATAATATGCTCCTCCACATCGAAATGTACTCAGGTGATAGCTGGATGATCCCTTACCATCTGTGTGAATGGCTCCATGTAGAGCGCAAACAACAGGGTGACAATGGGCATCCCTATCGTGTGCCCCTCCATATTGGGAAGGGTGCGGAACTCCGTCCATTAACTCTACCGGTTTTGCTTGGTTCCCCATAGTTGCTTAAGACCCAGGCCCGGAACCGTTCCCCGAAACCAAAATGGGCCAGTGTCTCCACCTAGTAAGGCCAGTGAACACGATCAAAGGTCTTCTCGGCATCAATGGAGAGTAGCATCATCTTCCTTTTGGAACGGTTTTCCTTTTCTATGAGGTGAAGGATCCTCTTTGTGTTATCCGCACATTGAGAGATAAGGGCCGCCTGGTCCGGTGCCACCAGTACCGGCATCAAGGGGTTAAGTCAAGCCACCAGAACGCCAGTAAATAGCTTAGCATCTACATTTAGCAGTGAAATAGGTCGATATGACCCACACTGGTGGCTGGCCTTGCCGGGTTTAGGGATGCCCACAATCGCTGCCTCCATCATCGAGGGCAGGAGTGACGCCAAGATAGTGATGGAATTGAAGAGTTTCATGAGGAGAGGGGCTAATACGTCATAGAAGGTCTTATAGAAAAGCATTGAGAATTCATCCGGGCCCTGGGATTTCAGAAGCTTTTGTCTGGAAATAGCAGTTATAACCTCCTCTATGCGAATCGGGCGAACAAGCGCCATCGCCTGCACTTCATTCAGGCGGTCTCTTTGCATATTGGAGGTAAAGAGCCGGATTGTCGAGCTGGCAAGGAGTGCTCCGAGTGGAGATTTTTATAAAAATTCCTGAACCTGGAAGTGATGGGACATCCCCTTTAACAAACACCCCCTCTTCTGTTACACCAGAGACTCAACCCCTGCGGCTTGTCGATGTGCTCTAAGTTCATTTGCCAATAACCTCCCACATCTCCCCCTCACGTAGATGGAGTGCTTCAGACAAAGTAAGAAAAACTCAGCTCTGTTGAAGTCCAACCCTGCCAATTGTCTCCTGGTGGCTTCTAGTTGGTGCCAGATCCTGGGGCCCCAGTGTGGTGATGAATATGTTCTAGCTCACGTACCTGTTGTTGTAATTGCTCTCTTTTGACCTTCCTCAGCTTATCTGCTGCTGAGATTGCGATAAACTCACACCTGATGACTACTTTTAGAGCATCCCACACCAGTGACACAGAAACATCAGGATTATCATTGATGCTAAAATAATCAATGATGGCCTTCCTTATTTGCTTGACCACAGCTGGGCGCTGCACGAGGGTTTCCCTCAAGCGCAAGACCTAGGGACAGCATCACTCTACAGTAACTGTATCTCTATAGAAACGGCGGAATGGTCCGAAAAGGACTGTGGCTGTATTACTACCAATTTGACCACCAGCTGTAGTGGTCAAGGTGTGCGAAAGATTTATGAGCATGGGAGTAAAAGGTGTAGTCCTGCATGTGCGGATGTTTCTCGCTCCACAAATCTCTTAGGATCATCTCTTGTAGCCATCGAACGTGCTCCGCTGATAGTGCTCCTGTACCTCCCTCCCTGTCGAGCGGTTTACATCATTATGAAACACCAAGTTAAGATCGCCCTCAGTTAAAACCATTCTATCTTGCTCTTTTAGAGAGCCAGCTATTACTGTCCGTAGAAAATGCTCCTGTCCATCGTTAGGGGCGTAGAGGTAGCCTAGGATCAGTGTAAGCGTGTCTAACTGTACCTGGTACACAAGAAAGCGGTCTCTAATTTGAACACATTTAGGTCTGATTTTCCCCCGAAAGGAACGTGAAATCAGAATTGCTACTCCAGCCACTTTGTGGGAAGGAGAAGAATTGTTGAGGAAAGGCTTTGGACCTAAGTCGGTGTCAATCTCTTGCAACCAAATGCGTTTCATGGAGAAAGCAAATGTCCGTTTGCGATTGTTCCAGGTAGGAGATGTTTAGTGTGACTACCCTCAGGGGAGTATCTGGCATGAGTATGGGAAATATAGGGCTCTATTGGGCCCCAGACTCCAGTGCCACTGGAGTGAGTTAGGGGAAGCGTGTGTGAGAGGGGTCACCCCTGTGTGGTAAAAACCCAGCATATGATATTAATGCTTTACATGTGAGTACCCCAATAACAAACCCAACTGGAAACAAAACAAAATCAGAGTCACTGTCGCTGGAAGGTGGTAGGCACTGCACAGTGCCAGTGCTAGGGCGGCCTTTCTGTCCTGGGCAATCGTAGCTGAGTCAGGCCACGGAACCCCCCCTTCACGGGATGAATTTCATATCCATCGGGAGGACCAACTGCCCCTATGCTCCGTCGCTGTCGGCTGAGTGACAGGTGCCTCCGAATTCTTGAGCTGTAGCAGTTCACAGGATGCCAAAAGAGTGCGGATCTGGTGAAGTTTTCCTTCCCATGAGAAGATGATGCAAAATGGATGGCCACAGGAGTATTTTATGTTCTTGTTGTGGAGAAAAGCAGTCACCGGGCGGACACCCGTCTTTTCTGGAGCGTAATGGCGGAGATGTCTTGGAATAGCTGCAGGGAGTGACCCCTGAACTGTATTGGGTACTCATCTCTGGCTTTGCGTAGGATCTGTTCCTTCAGGGGAAGTCATGCACACATGCAAAAATGTCCACTGGGCGCCAATTCATTGACTGCTGGAGACCCACCCTGTGTACTCTGTCTAGGCATATGTCTGCAGCCTGCACAGTTCCAAGAATTTGAGCAAAAAGGGCCATCACGTATGTCCGGATATCCTCTCCTTCCACTGCCCCTGGGGCCCCTCGGATCCGTAATTGTTTTTCGGTGATCTGTTCTAAAGGTTCTCCATGTGTGCTTGGAGGTCAAGATGTTGATCCATGAGGTGTATGATTTCATGTAGTTGCTCGATCTCCTTATCCCTAGTTATTTCATGGTTTTCTAAAGAGTCGACTCTGTCCCCGATTTCGGCTATCTCCTTCCGGACAGCCCAAAGCTCGTGTGACAGATCTGTCTTGACTGCTTGTAGATCTTCTCTCAGTGAGGAGAATAAAGCTTCCAAGTAGGTGTGGGTGACTGGCGCCTCAGTGCCCCCATCCTCAGTAGATGGTGCTCTGCTAGATATGTGATGGCGGTCCACCAGCGAGAAGCTGACCGGCTTAGTAAGCATATCTTTGAGACTGCAGTCTTTTTTGGTGCACTGCGTCGTCATTCTGGAGATGCAGTCCACAGATACAATTGGTGCAGATGTGGTTCGGGAAGATGGTAGGGGTTTCGGCCACGACCCACCACAGCCAAGCAACAGGGGAGGTGGAGCAGGCTGAGAGACCAAGGGCATCGCCATCCACAGGGACCGCCACTCAAGTGGAACCCGGGTGGCATTCCATATCATTGATAGCTCCACCCAGTTTAGTCTCAGGACTATCTCCAGGGCACTCCGCCGTGGCCCTGCTTCCCCAGTCAACAAGGAAAGCTAGTGGATTGGTGCCAGCTTGCATAAATGTCTTAAGTTCTGTCCACTGGACAGCTCTACTGACGGCCATCCACCACGCACACCTGCATCCGCTGTGCTCAAAACCGTCCTCCACAGGCGTCCCACTCTTGGTGCTCACCTCCTTCTCCTTGTACCTTAGGCAATGTGAAAGGGGGATCCCCATAGGTTAATGAAGCAAATCTGCGAAAATTCAGGCGCGAACGTCAGGACCACTTAAAATTTCAGGGGGCCCCCTGCAAGTCCTCCCTAGAAGCTGATGTAGAGAGGGGGGCACTCCCAGCCAGCCCACACCATCCTCACCTGACCAGTTCAAGGTTGTGCGCCTCGCAGCTCCAAGCCAGGTCTCCTCCTGTAATCGGCAGTCTCCTCCTGCCCCAGCAAGCTCCGAGGCCTCCGTCCCTCACTCGCAAGCTCACAGCCATTTCTGTGAGGCGGCCGCCAACAAAGCAAAAGGGAGGCTGCTGTCATTGGTCCTTTCACCTTCCGCCTGAGAGGCCAATCTGACTGAGCCTGCAGACAGACTCTGGCCCGACAGGGCATCGTGTGGGTCTCCCCCGGTGCCTTCCACTTTCTATTGGCAGTGGCAGTATTTTGAGGGGCCTGACCAGGGTCCCCCACACACCTGTGGGCCGGCAGGAAAGTCAGGGGACCTCCAGGGCAGACCTGCCCTCCAGGGGGCCGCCGGGCCCACAGCACCTCCTGACTCCAGGGCCGACGGGCCTCAGCGGCTGCCATCTTGACTTCTTTGTGCCGTGAGCCACGGTGCTCCCAGCGGCGCCTAGCAATGCAGGGCCTGGTTCTGGGTGACTCTCTTGCCTGAGCGGGCCCTTGCACCTTGCTTCCCTGAATTGGGAGCTCCCAAGGCTGGTGCACTCTGTCAACCCGCCCTGCTTACTACGCGGCCACCACAGCCCTCTTCGCTGCCGACTTCTGCTCCTGGCTACCTCTCCTGCATGGCACCGGGCGAGGCTCACGGGCTATCCGCAGCAACCTCACTGGGTCTGCTGAGTCCCCACCACTTGCAGGATCCTGCCCTGGCAACTGCAGGTCCAGACACCGGGATTGCTGGTGGAAACGGCAGGGCCGAGTCGAAAGGACCGCAAAGTGCATCCTATCGGCCCGTCATCTTGGCCACGGCCCTCAAAAATGAGATTTAGATAAATTCCAATATTAAATTTACTCTTGTACCATATAGAGAAATATGCTTAATATAGTCAATTGCAGACCTTAATGATGTTAGTGGTACAAATTCTTCATAGTATTCTTAACAAATAGTGCATTTGTGCAGATGTGATGATGGCTTTGACCCGCGGAAAGGTTCAAAGGTACTTGGGCATCCATTTAGACTTGGGTTTTGATTTATATGGTGGCAGAATTTCCACCTTGCCACGACCACCAGCATATTTATCTTCTTGCAGGAATTAGCCAGTCAATGGCGAGGCAGGGGCAATCATTGACATGTTGCTAGAGTTGCCTTCTGCTGTTGTTCTGTTCCAACAAGCCACCAACCACAACTGTGTTGATCTATTAGTGCCGTGGGCATCTTAGACACCCCAGGTCATTGTGCATAGTTAATACCTGGATTATCCTTAACTTGTCTGCCCACCCTGGATATGAGAGGAAGCAAGGGGATTCGACCATGTTAGCTGGGGGAGAGTGAGGAGAAACAAATACCCCCCTTGCGCAGTGGTGCACTCACCCAGGAACAGGGTTCACTGGATTATCCATGCTCCCCTGTACATGGGTTATGGATTTATTTTCTCCCTGCCTGGCCCTCGAAGTTATTCCAAGGCAAGCTACAAAGTGGCAGGAGGCACTGCCCCCATCCCCAAATTCCAATGTTATAAATAGGCCACGTGTACCGATGCATGATCCTGTAGATGTTGCAGGTGATGCAGTTCAGAAATTCTAGTGAAGGCAGAGATTGCAACATTGATTTGGCAGAATTTTTGGCAGCTTTAAAGGGGGGGCAGTAGGATGGTAGTTGAATGTTTGGTTTGAGGATGCACTAGCCTTCTCCCACTAACTTTACATGACAACCCTAGTCAGATGTATTCTTGGATGCTAAAAATGGAGTAGTACAGACCACCACTAGAGTCACACTCTCCGGTGAACATGGCTGGATATGTGCTGTAGAATGGTCCCACTCAACAAGTTCTGGTGGGGCCCTGTATGGATTTCGCCTGCTAATCTTTATAGAGTGTGATAGTTAGTGGCCTAATGGTTGCTAAATAGAAATGCTCACTCGGTTAGAGCTCAGCAATCCCCACAGACTGTGGCACATGAGAAGATCAGCTGACAATAATTGAACAACTTAAAAGATAAAGGGGCCTATTCACAAACTACATTTTGTAGTATGTGAAGTAGTACTACAGTAGTGCTACTCCTGTACTACAAAATGCTATTCACGCACCTATGGGTACAGCGGTACGGTAGAGGTTACGGAGGGACATTAAAATACAAACAACCACTCACAAAAAAGTAAGCCCATTGCTAGTCACAAACAACACTTCTAAAGTTACTAAAGACCAAAAAGGTCACAAAACAATCATGTCTCTACTCCATCCCAGCCTTGGAAGAAGTCTATCCCTACACATGGACACTCACAGGCCTGCAACACACTCCCGTAGAAAATATTAGAGGCAAGCACTTAAAGTAAAACCCCAAAGAAAATAATCTTAATTAATTAAATCATTTTACTTTAATGTTAAATATATATGTATATTTCTTTTTTAGTGCTGAAAAGTTATATTACATTAGAAATAAATAATTTATATTTTTAAGACAAAACTTAACTTATTTTTTTTAGAAATAATTAAATTACACTTTAAAAACATTTACTAAAAGTATATTTTATTTAAACAGATAATGTTTAATTAAATTTGCTAAACATTACTTAAATTTTGATATCCTAGTGTGGGTTAGTTTTTTAAAAGATTAAAAAAAATAGTATTTGTAAAATAAAAGAATATATTTTAATTATTTAAATATTTAATAAATATTTAATTTGATGAGGTAAGTGCTGCAGCATTTTATTGTATTTGTTTTAGGTCATTAATAATCATTTTAATTTAACTTACAATTTTCTTTTCCATCAAAAGAAATCATATTTTTTGAAATACATTAATAAACTTTATTCATTTTTTCTATACTTTACCATAGGGAGATCTCAGCCATGGAGACCAAGATCTCTGCTTACATGTGAAAGTTTACTAGTAGTATTTTGCACTTGTGTATTTACTCTTAGATGTCTCCACTCCCTGGTTTCAGGGGATGGAAATATGCGTGCAGTTAGTTGTAAATCTACACTTGGAAATGGTGAATAACACAAAAGTGTGGATTTAGATCTAAGAACAAGAGTAAATGCACACAAGGGAAATCATACACATTTGAATTTACCTTTGTAAATAGAGCATCACAATCATATTTCTTATTAAAAAATTGTAAAATGCTATAAAACAACCAATCTTCTTACATAGATTAAAAGAGCTACTTAGAAAAATCATAGATGAAGTAAGGAATTAGTGTTTAAAAATGCTTATTAAATTTAAAAATTGTAATCTAATGGCTTTTTTCTTTGGCAAGCTTGCATGTGCCAGAAAGTGTCAATGACTTTTCACAATTTTAGTTTCAGCTTTAAGTAGTTGTGGGGCATATTATCAAGAACAGCGTTAAAAATTATCGCCGGTTTAGCGGCAGAAAACTGCAGCTAAAGCGGCGATAATGGGCTTGATAATATGCCCTTGAAAATTCCAGTAGAAGCCCATGTTCTGGTGTGAACATGGGCTTCTATTGGAATTCTCCAGGGCATATTATCAAGCCCATTATCGCCGCTTTAGCGGCAGTTTTCTGCTGCTAAACCGGCGATAATATTAACCCCGTCCTTGATAATATGCCCCTAAATGATTTGAAATGTCTTTGGTTTCTTGGGATTATTACTGCATAAATGATTTCTTCAAAATTGTTGTTCCACCTTTGTGATTAGCACAGGGACAAGAAACAAGGCTAAATCCAGATGGGCTGTGTGGGTTAGAGATATATGCTTAGCACTCAGCCAGTTCAAGAACAAAGGGCATGGTTGAATACCTGCTTCACTTACAGAAGGTCTTGAGCAAATACCAATTTGCCCAAAGATTTGCTGTGCTTTACACCAAGGAATTCAAGAAGAGCCAAGTGTTGCAGTGATAACCAAAATACTACAAATCTCCTTACCTTGTTGACATATATATTGTCAAGATAAATAAATATGGAGTCAAGAGTAGTAAATCTAAATGTTTCCGTATATTCCTACCTTGACAATATAGTGATACTCGATATTCTGAATGTGATATTATTGGAGGTCGATAAAAAACTTAACCTAATCATAGAACACTCTCTCAAAGCCCTTTATGTGTGTTTATTTTTTTTCCTTCTGCTGCCTTCAAGATCCCCTTGACCAGAGGTAGCAAGGGCAGTGTATGGGTACTAAAGGGCAGGCCAGGGTAGCAGCTTCTACCTCTTGTTACCACTACCTCACGTCCATGGTCTTAGGTAGTGCCTTCTCAGCTGGCCTTGTACATTTCCTGGAAAACTAATAAAAACATGTGATGTGTGCAGTCACCTTTTGTCAACAGGAAAGCTTCTTTTACTGGGTAAATTGAGATAAGTGTAAAAGTGAAAAACATTTTAAAAGTTAGGGACAAATGTATTTGCCAAGACTGCTTTTTCAGTCAAGTGTTCCTATTCACAGAAATCACCCTCCCTATGTTGGATGATTCCTGATCTACTCTGCAATAGAATTGTTTCCAAAACGTTTTGAAAGTCTTGAAAACCAAGTTCTGTTCAATTAACACGACTTCCAATTGCTTTTGGTGCTTTGCTTATGTCAAGCTCATGTTTTAAGAGCGTATATTGTTATTTGTATAGCAATGCGACATACTTAGGTCAAGCCTACCAGACAACGCAATCTCTCTGGTTGCATGAGGTCTATTTTTGACTTACCAAGAACTTAGAAGAGCTTACAGTCAACCCATTGTTTAGCATTGGTAGCCTTTATTGTGCCTCTCATTTTCTTGCTTTCTTATACACTAGCTTTCCTTGTACATCTTATGTTTTTCCTTCCCTTGAAGTTTCCCCTCTTTACCTGTGTCCTTCCACTGCACACTTTTAGGAAACTATATGTTTGTTTTTGGTAAAGCAATACATGAGAGTTCATGCATTTGCCAGCTTTCTCCTGCACCTGCTACCCTCGAGATGCCCGACCTACACATTATGTGGTCCTCTCTCATGTGTCGCTCAGTCTTGTGTACTTTTTCCCAAGTCAAGCCCCTGTGCTATGTGTTGCTCTTTCTCATATGCTTCTTCCCCCGCCCCTGTTCCTCACTTGCACTCTTTAATGTGTTTCTCCCCCACAGTCTCATCATGCTCTGCGGTTTTTCTAAATTGCGCTCTACTCCTCATACCCTCTGATTGCTTTCTCCATCATACGATTTTCACCTCCACCACATCTGCTCACCCAACCCGCTTTTCCATTACGCACCTTTACAGCTGCAAGTCCTTTTTTTACTTGACGAATACACACTAAATAAATCTTTATTTTTTATATACTGATCCAAGATCCATCCACCATCTAAGATTGGTAAATGAAAAATTAGACCAAATGACCCCCACGTCATTCCGCTGGTGTCTTGATGCATGTATACCTCAATACATACCACGTCAGTGGGATGATGTAATCGCTACTGGTGGTCGCGTTATCGTGCCTTTTTAGAAAAAATTCACAGTACTGCACAGCATCCTGCCACTGTTCAGCATTGCCAAAAGCATTTGGCAAAACCAAATGGCCTCAATGACGAGATCTATTGATTATCCCAATAGTCGGTTCCTACTTGCAGTGATATGTAATTTACTGAAACAAAATTATTTGAAACGAAGTTAATATGATTGCTCAATTTCCCATTTTGGTGGCTGTGTTCTCAGTCTAAAAATAAAAACTAAATGTTAACTAACATGCAAATTTTCCCCTCTGTGTAGTTCATATTGTGTTCTGGAGGATTTAACAGTTTAATGTAGCATCTACATAAAATCCTGACATCTGTGTACTTTAGTAGACACAAGCAGCGTTTCCTCTAATGCTGCTTTAGTGCTAATTTAAGGCTCTAGAAACTGTTATTTCTCTCATGTTCCCTATCCAGTTAACCACATTTTGCTAAGGACAACGTGTTGTTGCAGGAATGTTTTGTATTCTTTTTAACTTGTCTTCATACACAATTTCTCTGAAGCTACTGTATATTTCATTGTATATTCCATAGTCTGTCCCTTTTTGAACTGATGTCTTGAAATGTATTTGTTGTTTGGTGACAGCTTATATGCCCTTCTGGAGCTGAATATGCATATGAAAGGATTTTTTTTAAATACACATAATAAACAATTAATTAACAATTGTGGTCTGTGTTGTATATGAATCTTGCATAATCCTTTGATAATGTGACCCATAAAACAGACATTCCATATGCGTAGGGCTATGCCGGAAAAGATTATCCGAGACTGAACCCATTGAGTCCTTCTTTTAACTCACATATAAGTTTCTCTAAAAAACATTTCTCTAATTTTCATTTCCTCAACCTAGCACATATCAGGTTCTGGAAAATAAAGATCAGGCAACTTAAAGAACAAGCATTGGCATAGCCAATAGGTCTCGCCTTTGGGACCTTATAAGTATTTAATTATGCAGCACAATATCCTTGGTGCAACATCAACTGTTGAAAGCTAAACACTTATAAGCTCCCAAAGGCGAGACCTATTGGCTATGCCAATGCTTGTTAAAATAAAGAAGGTTGCCAAAGCTGGTTTTGTGGCCCTGCAGAAACTGTCTCTGTTCCAGGACACTGAGGTCTGCTTTAGAAGGAAGAACTCAGTCAGTACGTAGCTCGGCAATAAATAAGGAAATATGGTAAAAACCTGGGTCCAACAGCTTCACCAAATGTCTTTTGTTCAATTACACTCTAGTACCTTGCTGTACAAATTCTCATACCGCGCATGAGTTTGGCTGGTGGTGACCACCAGCCGCAGTGTTTACATTGCCATGTCTGGCCCTGGTGTCACTGATGGGGAAAGCCTCGCTGACACAAGGCAGGCCTGCTGCCTGTCTCTGGTATCACAGCGATACAAAAGGGGATGATGGACGGAACGTTTGAGCCAATCAAACACTCACCCCCAGTCAACTGATCAGGGTTTAATCCATCATCATTCTTTAGCTCACTCCACCACCCCAGTTCAGACATGGCCATATGCAAATCAGTCTGACCCTGTGCCTCATGGGAACAGTCCAGCCCGAACTGCCAAGCCATGTCTTCCCTGGACCGGAAACAAGCATCCTAAGACCGGTTTCTGGCATTTCAGCCGTCATCAGCCAGGCTTGCTTGAATCCAGTGGCAAAGTGAGCAAGGGACCCACGTCTGGGCATACCCCCGCCAACTTAGGGCGACCAAAGCGATACAAAGGGGATGATGGACGGAACATTTGAGCCAATCAAACACTCACCCCCAGTCAACTGATCTGGGTTTAATCGATCATCATTCTTTAGCTCACTCCACCACCCCAGTTCAGACATGGCCATATGCAAATCAGTCTGACCCTGTGCCTCATGGGAACAGTCCAGCCCGAACTGCCAAGCCATGTCTTCCCTGGACCGGAAACAAGCATCCTAAGACCGGTTTCTGGCATTTCAGCCGTCATCAGCCAGGCTTGCTTGAATCCAGTGGCAAAGTGAGCAAGGGACCCACGTCTGGGCATACCCCCGCCAACTTAGGGCGACCAAAGCGATACAAAAGGGGATGATGGACGGAACGTTTGAGCCAATCAAACACTCACCCCCAGTCAACTGATCTGGGTTTAATCCATCATCATTCTTTAGCTCACTCCACCACCCCAGTTCAGACATGGCCATATGCAAATCAGTCTGACCCTGTGCCTCATGGGAACAGTCCAGCCCGAACTGCCAAGCCATGTCTTCCCTGGACCGGAAACAAGCATCCTAAGACCGGTTTCTGGCATTTCAGCCGTCATCAGCCAGGCTTGCTTGAATCCAGTGGCAAAGTGAGCAAGTTCGGGCTGGACTGTTCCCATGAGGCACAGGGTCAGACTGATTTGCATATGGCCATGTCTGAACTGGGGTGGTGGAGTGAGCTAAAGAATGATGATGGATTAAACCCAGATCAGTTGACTGGGGGTGAGTGTTTGATTTGCTCAAGCGTTCCGTCCATCATCCCCTTTGTATCGCTTGTTCGCCCTAAGTTGGCGGGGGTATGCCCAGACGTGGGTCCCTTGCTCACTTTGCCACTGGATTCAAGCAAGCCTGGCTGATGACGGCTGAAATGCCAGAAACCGGTCTTAGGATGCTTGTTTCCGGTCCAGGGAAGACATGGCTTGGCAGTTCGGGCTGGACTGTTCCCATAAGGCACAGGGTCAGACTGATTTGCATATGGCCATGTCTGAACTGGGGTGGTGGAGTGAGCTAAAGAATGATGATGGATTAAACCCAGATCAGTTGACTGGGGGTGAGTGTTTGATTTGCTCAAGCGTTCCGTCCATCATCCCCTTTTGTATCGCTTTGTCTCTGGTATCACAGGCAGACAGTGGAATGTAAACTGCCCGCCTCACCAGTCACATGTACACACAACAGCAAGGCTAGCGCGCTCCCCGCCCTTCTGTCCATCTGGAGGGCCTCTGCACCACCAGGACATAACGGGGAAAGCATCTCCATAATTAGCGCATGTTTTGGAGAAGCGGACGTGCCAGCGCCCGTAGACATGTTATATTATTCTGAGCTGTTACTCACAATTGTCTTCCGCTGAAAATTTGTAGATTTGTACTTATTGTTTTGTAAAGTGCCTATTTAATATTTTCATAAAGCAGAAATGCGAAAGAGCTCTAGAAGGCAGGCGGAGGATGGTGGCCTCTACATTTAACACTTTATAAATGAAACACTGCAGAAATAAACCAGCGTCTGAATACATTGCTATAGCGCCTACATATGAAACGCCTCCAGGCACTGAAGTCTGACACGTGATTGTGAACGACACTGGGCTTTCAGTCAATTTCTACGCGAAAAACCCTCTAACACAGGAGAGACCAGATCACTTCTGTGCACAAAGAAATTACACGAGGTTGTAGGAGTTCGCGAGGCAAGAGTTGGGTAGAAGGGTGCTGGGGAGGAGGAAAGAATGAAACGAGAGTGGACAGAAGAAGTTCTGCAAGATGAAAGGAGAGAAGACATGATAATGCCTACAGGAAAGAAATGAGATTGGGAGTTAGGTTTAGGGAAGTGTGGATGGGAAAAAGAGAAAAATTTGAAAGGAAATGATGCGAAATGAGGGGCGACTAGAGAAACAAGCATTGGCCGCGCGACGCGCTTGTAATAAGAGAAGCTGACGAGGAGGGAGTGGGAGAAGGAAGGGGGTAGGGGAGGGGATTCACGCGCTGTAAGGCTTAATGAGCCACTACAGAAAGCCACATGGCGGCTGCGTGCGTGCACGCTCGCGTGACCGCAAGCTGGTAGCCAGCAAAAGCCTCTCTGGTAGCACTTCAAAAACCCACTTACTAAATTTCTCGCAGGGCAGCGCATGCGCTGGCTCAGCGAGACCAAAAAAGGGCCATTTATGCTCATAATATGACACTAACCTGGATCTCAAAACCTTAACCGATGATTATATTAACAAGACTAATTCTGGTCCTTGATACAAAAAACTGCACTACCTGCATGAAAAAGAAAGGTGCTTGTGAAAGCGCCATAAAAACAGTCCTCTGAATGAATGAATCTATGAATCTGAAGCCAGAGGGCAACACATTTCCTTGCCGAAAGCCTATGTACATTTTTACCTCATCAGGTAAAAACACCCTAGAATTAGTATCAACACTACACAACTTAACTACTTCTTAGGGGTCGAATCCGATTCAGGCCGGAAAACGTACCGACCGACTCGGTACGGGAATGTAGTCCAACCGACACGTACCGGCGCTGCCCGATCCGCGTAGTACGATGCAATGCATGTGAATTACGACCGACTCGTACGGAACACAAGCCGAACGACTGAACCGCACGGAAACCAGCTATCCGGATGGAAAATCTACGCGAATCGAACCGACCGACACGCACCAGGAATGAACCCGACAGAAACGTACCCGCGAACTCCGACCCGCGCAGTACGATGCAATGCGTGTAAAACCAGACTGAGTCGCACGGAGCTCAAGCCGTACGACCGACACGCATACAAAACAGGGAGCTGAAGCAACCCAATACTCCGCGACTGACGCGTACGCCGCACATGAAACCCAGCAGAAAGACAGCGTGAAAGACTCGGAGAAGCTCGCACGAGCCAACTGCAGCGTCCTACTCAGTCAGAAGAACGTCTCCTACATGCCTAAAAACTACAAAGGAAAAAATACAAAAAAAAGGGCCAAACAAGCAATGACAAAGTCAATAAATACAGGGGAAAAAAAAACATGGAACAAAGACACACCCACAACTCCACCCATATAAAGGCCACAAATCCCTACCATGATCCTTTGCAAATTCAACAGACCTGCCAGCACAGAACACCATCAGACAGCAACCACAGACACACTCACAACTCATCCATCACAAAAGCCACACACCATTAGCACCTCCCAAATAGCACCCTCACATACACCCAGCAAAACTGACACTCACCCACCCTCACTTGCACACTCACACACACATCAATCCCCACCACCACCCATCACCATGACCCCAAAGAAGAATCCAAAGTTCCTAGACAGTGAATTGGAAGTCCTGGTAGATGAAATCCTCAGGGTAGAGCCACAGTTGTTTGGTACATTGGTCCAACAGACCCCCATGTCGCAGAAAACCAAGATGTGGGAGAGGATCGTCGACAGGGTGAACGCACAATCACCATGTTTGCGCACAAAGGAAGACATCCAGAACAGGTGGTATGATGTGCGCAGGAGGGTCAAGGACCTACTCAAGAAGGATTATGCCTTGAGTCATCGCACCGGCAGTGACCCTCCTGCCAAACCAGTATACCTCAGGTCCTGGAAGGAGAAGGTGCGGGCCATCCTACCACCAGAGAGCATACATGGACTATCAAACATCCCAGAGCCTGGTGAGTACACAACCAATATACCCAATATTGTGTGACAATACACACACATCACTGTCAAGGGGATAGTCAAACCATGCACCGTTAGCAAAGCCACAGTAACCAAAAGATAATCATCCCAAGATGTGTATGTTAGTCAGACAAACACAATACCTGCCATCTCATAGTGATATGTAACTGTGTCATGACATGTACAAACCTAACAACAAATAGAGCAAGGCAGTGGCACAAATCTAACCAACAAACACTGTCAGACATTTTGCCACCACTAGAACACCACCTCACAGGGAAGCTCACTGAAAGGAAGGAATTGTGTGTATGCTGGTGAAGTGAGTGTAGCCAATAGCATGATGGGAGTTGTAGTCACAGATATTGGTCACCCTCACAATTGGCCCATCAACACCACTCTGAACCATGCTCACATCACAGGGAGTGGAAAAGAACTGACAAGATGGCTGACACTGGGTACTGCTGTGGGGAGCACAAGGCCCTGCTGGGAACTGTGCACCAACCAACAGCAGGACACCACTGCCTGACATCCTGAAAGCCAACTTGCACTCCCTGCAATGGAAGCACGTTTCATGGTGGGATGTCTGGCCTGGGGGGAGGAGGAGTGCCAGCTCCGACTACAGTTACCAAAGCGATACAAAAGGGGATGATGGACGGAACGTTTGAGCCAATCAAACACTCACCCCCAGTCAACTGATCTGGGTTTAATCCATCATCATTCTTTAGCTCACTCCACCACCCCAGTTCAGACATGCCCATATGCAAATCAGTCTGACCCTGTGCCTCATGGGAACAGTCCAGCCCGAACTGCCAAGCCATGTCTTCCCTGGACCGGAAACAAGCATCCTAGGACCGGTTTCTGGCATTTCAGCCGTCATCAGCCAGGCTTGCTTGAATCCAGTGGCAAAGTGAGCAAGGGACCCACGTCTGGGCATACCCCCGCCAACTTAGGGCGACCAAAGCGATACAAAAGGGGATGATGGACGGAACGTTTGAGCCAATAAAACACTCACCCCCAGTCAACTGATCTGGGTTTAATCCATCATCATTCTTTAGCTCACTCCACCACCCCAGTTCAGACATGGCCATATGCAAATCAGTCTGACCCTGTGCCTCATGGGAACAGTCCAGCCCGAACTGCCAAGCCATGTCTTCCCTGGACCGGAAACAAGCATCCTAGGACCGGTTTCTGGCATTTCAGCCGTCATCAGCCAGGCTTGCTTGAATCCAGTGGCAAAGTGAGCAAGGGACCCACGTCTGGGCATACCCCCGCCAACTTAGGGCGACCAAAGCGATACAAAAGGGGATGATGGACGGAACGTTTGAGCCAATCAAACACTCACCCCCAGTCAACTGATCTGGGTTTAATCCATCATCATTCTTTAGCTCACTCCACCACCCCAGTTCAGACATGGCCATATGCAAATCAGTCTGACCCTGTGCCTCATGGGAACAGTCCAGCCCGAACTGCCAAGCCATGTCTTCCCTGGACCGGAAACAAGCATCCTAGGACCGGTTTCTGGCATTTCAGCCATTATCAGCCAGGCTTGCTTGAATCCAGTGGCAAAGTGAGCAAGGGACCCACGTCTGGGCATACCCCCGCCAACTTAGGGCGACCAAAGCGATACAAAAGGGGATGATGGACGGAACGTTTGAGCCAATCAAACACTCACCCCCAGTCAACTGATCTGGGTTTAATCCATCATCATTCTTTAGCTCACTCCACCACCCCAGTTCAGACATGGCCATATGCAAATCAGTCTGACCCTGTGCCTCATGGGAACAGTCCAGCCCGAACTGCCAAGCCATGTCTTCCCTGGACCGGAAACAAGCATCCTAGGACCGGTTTCTGGCATTTCAGCCGTCATCAGCCAGGCTTGCTTGAATCCAGTGGCAAAGTGAGCAAGGGACCCACGTCTGGGCATACCCCCGCCAACTTAGGGCGACCAAAGCGATACAAAAGGGGATGATGGACGGAACGTTTGAGCCAATCAAACACTCACCCCCAGTCAACTGATCTGGGTTTAATCCATCATCATTCTTTAGCTCACTCCACCACCCCAGTTCAGACATGGCCATATGCAAATCAGTCTGACCCTGTGCCTCATGGGAACAGTCCAGCCCGAACTGCCAAGCCATGTCTTCCCTGGACCGGAAACAAGCATCCTAGGACCAGTTTCTGGCATTTCAGCCGTCATCAGCCAGGCTTGCTTGAATCCAGTGGCAAAGTGAGCAAGGGAC
This sequence comes from Calotriton arnoldi, assembly GCA_963921515.1. Lineage (NCBI taxonomy): Eukaryota > Metazoa > Chordata > Amphibia > Caudata > Salamandridae > Calotriton > Calotriton arnoldi. The sequence goes on from CAWUFW010002971.1 coordinate 865,894, forward strand.
CCACGTCTGGGCATACCCCCGCCAACTTAGGGCGACCAAAGCGATACAAAAGGGGATGATGGACGGAACGTTTGAGCCAATCAAACACTCACCCCCAGTCAACTGATCTGGGTTTAATCCATCATCATTCTTTAGCTCACTCCACCACCCCAGTTCAGACATGGCCATATGCAAATCAGTCTGACCCTGTGCCTCATGGGAACAGTCCAGCCCGAACTGCCAAGCCATGTCTTCCCTGGACCGGAAACAAGCATCCTAGGACCGGTTTCTGGCATTTCAGCCGTCATCAGCCAGGCTTGCTTGAATCCAGTGGCAAAGTGAGCAAGGGACCCACGTCTGGGCATACCCCCGCCAACTTAGGGCGACCAAAGCGATACAAAAGGGGATGATGGACGGAACGTTTGAGCCAATCAAACACTCACCCCCAAGAGAGTGAGTGAAAAGCCACTTCCAAAATGTCTGACACTGGCCTCAGCTGTGGGGAGCACAAGGCCCTGCTGGGAACTGTGCACCAACAAAAAACAGGACCACACTGTCAGCCATCTTGCCATTGCTGTCACACTCACACACAGTGAAGTCGACTCAAAAGGAAGGAAGTATGGGCATGCTGGGAAGGGGGGTGTAGGCAATAGCATGATGGGAGTGGTAGTCACAGCTCAACATCCCCCACCCACATGGCCCGGCAAGCTCACACTGAAGCATGCACACCTCACAGGGAGTGAAAAGCCACTTCTAAGATGTCTGACAATGGTGCTCTGTTGTGGGGAGCACCAGGCCCTGCTGGGAACTGGGCACCAACCAACAACAGGACACCACTGCCTGACATCCTGAAAGCCAACTTGCACTCTCTGCAATGGAAGCACGTTCCATGGTGGGATATCTGGCTGGGTGGAAAGGAGGACTGACAGCTCTGACCATAGTTACCAGCAGCTTTTCTCACACACCCCCTTAACACAAACTCCACACAACTCACCTGGGAGAATGCATTGCCTCACACTCTAATTAAATATCCCACAAAGAACTACCACACTGGGTTATGCTGTGTGAAGCACAGGGACACTTTTGGGACTTGTAGCCAAACAAACGCCAGGACAACACTGTCAGCCATCCTGTCAGCACAGGCACACTACCCCACAGGGAAGCAGAGTCAAAAGGAAGAAAGTATGGGCATGCTGGGAAGGGGGTGTAGGCAATAGCATGATGGGAGTGGTAGTCACAGCTCAACATCCCCCACCCACATGGCCCGGCAAGCTCACACTGAAGCATGCACACCTCACAGGGAGTGAAAAGCCACTTCTAAGATGTCTGACAATGGTGCTCTGTTGTGGGGAGCACCAGGCCCTGCCGGTAACTGGGCACCAACCAACAGCAGGATACCACTGACTGACATCCTGGCAGCCAACTTGCACTCCCTGCAATGGAAGCACGTTTCATGGTGGGATGTCTGGCCTGGGGGGAGGAGGAGTGCCAGCTCCGACTACAGCTGCCAGCAGGCCCTTACACACACACCACTTCCACTAACTCCAAACAACACACCTGGGACCGTGCTCTACAAGAGAGTGAGTGAAAAGCCACTTCCAAGATGTCTGACACTAGCCTCAGCTGTGGGGAGCACAAGGCCCTGCTGGGAACTGTGCACCAACAAACAACAGGACCACACTGTCAGCCACCTTGCCATTGCTGTCACACTCACACACAGTGAAGTCGACTCAAAAGGAAGGAAGTATGGGCATGCTGGGAAGGGGGGTTTAGGCAATAGCTTGATGAGAGTGGTAGTCACAGCTCAACATCCCCCACCCACAGGGCCCGGCAAGCTCACACTGAAGCATGCACACCTCACAGGGAGTGAAAAGCCACTTCTAAGATGTCTGACAATGGTGCTCTGTTGTGGGGAGCACAAGGCCCTGCTGGGAACTGTGCACCAACCAACAGCAGGACACCACTGACTGACATCCTGAGAGTTAACCTGCACCCACTGCAAGGGTGGCATGCTTCATGGTGGGATAACTGGGCTGGGGGAGAAGGAGGTCCGGATGTCAACCAAATACCACCAATGCTGGCCATACACACACCTACTCTGCAAAAACACATTGCACACGTGGGACCAGTCACTCCCAAAGTAAAAGCCCTGGCAAGATGGCTGACACATGGGCATGAGAAATGATGTGTCTGCAATTCACACCCATGCACTGGCCAACCCAAACACGTACACACTCACAGCCATTGCAACTCTATGTTAACACACACTGTCAGGGGAAGCAGTGTCCATGGGTGCCCCCTGGCCTGGCTGTGAAGGTGTGTCTTGCAGATGACAACTGTGGAGAATCAGACATACTACATAGCACAAAACACACAGGAAGTCACAGAGACATCATTGACAGGGGACACCTGACAGTGAATGCAATGGACACACCAATATACCGGACACTGTACCATGGTGTCAGTCACACAACTTGCGGTTGTGAGCTGCATTCCACTCCCACATCGTTCGGCAACATATGCATCCTTCACACAACACACCACTCACTGTCATAGACACTGTAGACACAAGCACCAACCTGGACTGCATTTGAGGAGACATGCTACTCACATCAGCAGAACTGCAACACACACCACTGGCCATCACTGTCATGAGAATGGAAAAGCCAGAGAGCTGCCGTGCCCAATCCTTATCACCATAGAGGACATTGACAAGATTAATCACGTTTGCACATACAAAACTCAGCAACATCATTAGCTACGTTAACAACATCACTTGTATGAAATGAGACGTGGACTAGGAACCCAGACAACAACACAAATACTCCCAAGAGATCCCAGGCATACCGGACTGTGACCATGTTGTCCAGACACACCAATGTGACGCACAAAGACTGGCAAAAAAGGCAACCACACATGGCCCAATCTTGAAAGATATCCTAAGTGGAATTGCACGTATGTCCCTGTTAAAGGACAAATGTGGACAAGGATGACACACCTGTGTCAGGCACGTGATGGCCCTTGAGTAGCAATGGCCATGTACAGCCAATCAATACATGAGCTGGTCATGCACACACCTCAACATTCACATTGAAATGCTTCAGGTTGGCAGGACAATGTGCTACACCAATATCAACCTCTGACTGTGACAACTTAGGACAATGCAATTTACAGGCCCGCATCCAGATGTACAGTCACAACTGTCAGGTGTTTGAACCATTGATGCCTGTAGAAACATAACATACATTGTGTGTCTCTTCCAAACACAGGTGATGATGGGGACACAGCAGCAGATGATGAGGAGTCCCTGTTTCAGGCTCCGGTGGCCCCTGAGCTCTCTGGTGTGGAACAGCTACTGCCCTCCTCGGTTGGCGAAGACCTACCTGGCCCCTCCGGTGTGAGTCATCATGCAGCACCAGCAGGACCACCATCTGCACCTCCTGCACCAACTCCTCCAACATCTGCCAACACACAGACCACCCCCGCCGACACGGACAGACCAAGGACACTGAATGACAACAGCACAGGGACCCTGGCCCACCGTGAAGCAGCGGACAGCAACCCCAGTACCAACCCCCAAGGGGGCCTAGGGTCACCTGTGCGTGCCACCGCAGGTCCCGCACGTGTGGCCAGGGGTGGTGGGAGGGGTGGTAGGCAGAGGTCGCTGTTTGCAGAGGGGTATGGACTGCATGATGACCCACAACTGGTACGCATTGCTGATGCGTACCAGAATAGCACCGGAGAGGTCAGCCAGGTAGTGGGGATCCTCAAGGACATTCAACAGCAGCAGGCTGCCCATCATGCCCGCTTGGACTCCCACATGTCCCGTGTGGAGACACACATGTCTGGCATGGAGTCCCAGTGGGACACATTGGAAGAACTGACAGCGGTGCAGAGGGACATATTGACATGCATCCGCCAGATTAGCACCAACATGTCCATACCTCCCTGTGTGCCCACAACATCTGGTGCCGCAACAACTGCAACTACCACAGGGAGGGAGGATGACTCTGGTGGAGAGTCCTCTGCACCACAGCGGCCTGCACGTGAGGGTCCCCCCAGAAAGAAGAGGGGTCGTCCGAGGAAGGACAACTGAGAGGCAGATGGCCATGTACATGCCCCGGGAACCCAACACCTGTTCTGGAAATTCTCCTTTGTGTGCAAACTGTTCACCCTGTCGAATGCAACCCAACTCTCCCACATGACATGGGGAGTTTAAGTTGGACTAATGTATCAGATGACTGTGGACTTTACTCAGGACATTTCTGCTACCAACACTTCCAACTCATCTGTGAACTTTGGATTCCAATCCCAATGTACAGCAACCACCATCCTGTGCACTATCCTCACACATGTATGTAAATAAACTCACTAATACACCATACTTGCCTCTGTTGTGATTCCAACGTGGTTTTTGTCATGGAGATGATGATCTGCTAAATGACACTGTGCATGCTAACTGCTACAGCAAGTTCAACACCGTCATGTGAGTCATGGCGACGTGACACATATGAGGGAGACACACCACTAGGGCAACACAACACATACACACCAGGGCCATCTGACTCATCGCCTACACTGATGTTGCCAGGAAATACAGTGGAATGCACAGACACCACACCTATTCAGAGTCTGTGTTAACTAGCCCACAGGTGCAGTAAGCAAATGTCAGTCAGATGTGTGACCACAGACAACGCACATCCCAAAGTGAAGCACAGGTTTATTACACATTTGCAACATGTTGTTTCCACTACAGATGCAAGGTAATCCCACGTGGCAGTGGCCACACAGTCACCAAGTGTTGAAGAAATAAAGTCCAGGGGTGCGGGGCACATCACCTGTAGGGAAACGACTGCTTCCACCCTGGAAGTTGAATCATGGTGTCGGGGGATCACAGTTGACCAAACAACTCTGAAAGTACCCTGTGAAGGACAGACATGACACACAGTAAAAAGCACTGAAGAACAGGACAGAACTGCAATACTCATGCCCAATACATGTCACAAGATACCTACATAAAACCAAGTTAGCATGTCAACACTGTTGGTGAGTACAGACTACCTGTAAGGACACATCGCTGCACGCATCCAGTCAAGTAGCACATGGCCACACTCAAACAGCAACAGAGCACCACCAACACATATCATGCAAACTCAAATCATTGACATAACATCTCTGTATACTCACATTCAGCTGAAGAAGTTGTTGATGAGCTGTGTGCGGACATCACCCTCATCATCATCATCATCACTGGCATCGTGGCCCAGGCCAGGATCCTCCACAGGTGACGGATGTTGGTCATCGTCATCCAGGATGAGAGGCAACTCCTTCCGCACTGCCAGGTTGTGTAGCATGCAGCAGACGATGAAGATCTTGCACACCTTTGCAGGGGCATATGGGAGGGCTCCTCCTGTCTTGTCCAGGCAGCGAAAGCGGCTTTTCAGGAGACCAAATGTCCGCTCGATCACTCTCCTGGTCCGACCATGTGCCTCATTGTAGCGCATCTGGGCTGGTGTCACAGGGTTCCTGAGGGGTGTCAGCAACCACGGCATGTTGGGGTATCCGGAGTCACCTATATACAGACAATTGCACATTAGCTGAGTTGGAAAAGAGGGTGGAATACAACATTGCAGAACACACACAATGGTACAAAGTCAGTACACACCGACAAGCCAGGCACGCTGGTTCTGCATCTGTGACATCATCCTCGGGATGCGACTACTCCTCATTACGTAGGCATCGTGTGCAGAACCGGGGAAACGTGCACACACATGTGAGATGCTCATATCTGCAAGACATACCACCAGAGCATTGATAGAATGGTAATGTTTCCTGTTCCTGTATGCCTGCTCATGTGCCTGTGGTGGTACCAAAGCCACATGTGTCCCATCAATGGAGCCGATGACATGTGGCATCCTCCCCAGGGCATAGAAGTCACTCTTGACGTCAGTGAGTTGTTGACGTTTAGGGAAATAGATGTACTGGTTCAAGTATCTCAACATCGCCTCCAAAACATCGCGTAGCACACGGCTGAACATGGTCTGTGACATCCGGCCAGCAGACGCCACAGTGTGTTGAAAGGTTCCGGTGGCAAAGAAGTGTAGGGCTGCCATCACCTTCACCTTGGGGGTCAGCGCTGTAGGGTATGGCCGGCCAGGTTGCAAATGTAGGGCCAACCGCCCCGCCAATTCCTCAATCAGCGGCCTGTTGAAGCGGTACCGTCGGATGCAGTCACGTTCAACCATGGTTGCAAGGTCAGGGAATGGTCTATGGACAGCTAGTGCCCTGCAGTGCATAGGTGAACAAAGAAAGATTGTCAGTCACCCCACATATGTGGCATTGACCATACTCAATATCACATGATACATCATTATGAGACACAAGTACTTGATGTGTGTGCCGTTCTGTATGGACATATATGGCACCTACATGGCCATCATCTAACATCTCAGTTCAACATGTGTTGACAACAAGTTCCAGGTTGTGCTATGGGAAATCATTAGGCTGTGTCACAGTACCCATGTACTGCTGTCACGTTCCAAACACACACCACAGTGACAAGTGAGGACAGATGTGCCCCAGGCATCACAGCTCTTTGACAGGTAGATTCCCAGGGACCCTGTATTGCCACATGGACACTGGCATGACATGGCGTATCGTGTACACATCAGCAAAACAACCATGACTCCCACAGGTAGTGGCCCCTGTTGCCTCTGCAGGACAGACATGAACGTCTGTGACACACACACGCACAACATCAAAGTTGATGCACAAACAACGTGGATGTGGAGACTGTCTCCCATTGTGCACATGGAATCAGAGACATCTGAAACACAACATGCACACAGACTGTGGAGGGCCATCACAATTGTGGCAATGGGTCACCCTGTGACGTACATACCATCCCACATGGGACTCAGGGTGTATGTGACATAAAATACACATACACAACCTGGAAATGTGACCATGCCACATGCTCTGAACTGAACAGTTGCACATCACAGTGGTCATGTGCACAACACACAAAGGATTCTGTCCCCATGAACACGTGCACAGCCTGGGAGTGGCTGCCCCCAAGTGCCACCCAACAAACCACATGTTGACCCCCATACACACACAGGTAATGCAGCCTTACATGCCTTAGGATACAGTGTGGACAGGCTGTGGTGTTGTAGGTGTGCCCCTGAGTCCCTGGCAAGTAATTGTGGCTGGCATACGTTCACCAGTGACAACCATGGTGACATATGCGAGTGACTTGTACAGGGACGCGTCGTACAGCAATGGACCGATCCGTGCGCACGCATTGGCCATTGCATATGATGTGGACGGATGCGTGTTGTGTTTCGAAATACGCGTCGTACAGCAATGGACCGATCCGTGCGCACGCATTGGCCATTGCATATGATGTGGACGGATGCGTGTTGTGTTTCGAAATACGCGTCGTACAGCAATGGACCGATCCGTGCGCACGCATTGGCCATTGCATATGATGTGGACTGATGCGTGTTGTGTTTCGAAATACGCGTCGTACAGTAATGGACCGATCCGTGCGCACACATTGGCCATTGCATATGATGTGGACGGATGCGTGTTGTGTTTCGAAATACGCGTCGTACAGCAATGGACCGATCCGTGCGCACGCATTGGCCATTGCATCTGATGTTGACGGATGCATGTTGTGTTACGAAATACGCGTCGTACAGCAAAGGACCGATCCGTGCGCACGCATTGGCTATGGACTGACATGTAAACGGACGCGTATTCGAAGCTTGTACGAGTCGGATGCAGTGAATTCAGTTGGCCACCCACAACAATGTTGCAAATTCATGGGTGTCATCAAGTTGAAATTTTGAAGGATGCTGTAGGCGTGTATAAGTGGTGCAATTCCATGGATTGGCCAGATTCAGAAGATGCAAACGACTTGGACCTATCACTTTGGACACATGGGACAGTATCTGCCTCTGCAGCACACATATAATGCTGGCTGTTCCCCTGAGAGCTCACTTGCCTGCACTACATGCTCCAGGACGACATCTGCCACTACCACTGCTGCCGTCTCTGCATCCTCTGGCTACTGCAATGGCACGTACTGTGGAGAGAGCCCCAGCCTTCAGCACTGAGGAGAACCAGGCCCTGCTGGACAGCCTCCTTCCACAGTACAGCAAGCTGTATGGGAAACCAGGGGAGCAGGTGAGTGTGCTGTCCACTGCCTTACTAATTGTGCATGTTGTCTGACTAGCAAGACTTACAGTGTGTACACCAGTGGCTAGCATGCTCACTGAGTAGTTGTCACCCCCCAAAGTGTGTAGTTACATGCACTGAAAAGGTATAGTACAGTAACAGTGCATTCCAACAAGGTTTTACTTCCCAGGCAATGATACCATTTAGTAACTGCTGGACAACTGTTCATAGCCATAGTTGCACTACCTGTGTACATCATATGCCCCTGTGATTGAGACATGTATATCCAACTGTGTGATGCACGGATATGTTGCATGTGTAGTAATGCCCTTTTCACTTTGTCATCCTCACAGGTTGATGCCCAGCAGAAGCAGGAGATCTGGCTGACCATCGCCCGAGCAGTACGATCTGTGGGGGTCTACAGGTGCAGGATCCGCAACTGCCAGAAGAGGTGGCAGGACCTTTGTGGCTGGACCCGGAGGATCGCAAGGGTCCAGCTGAAGCTGTCGCCTCCTCGCAGGAGGGGCGGACACCAGACCCTGACCCCCCACATGCTCCAGATTCTGGCGGTGGTCTTCCCTGACCTGGATGGGCAGCTGAAGGCCAGACAGCAGCAAGGAGGGGGTAAGTGCTAGCCTTTTCTGGGTACTATGACTAACATGCTCTATGCACTCCTTTAGCCTGGTTCCACTTCCACAGTACGACTGTCTTGTCGTCCTGGACTCATGTCCCTCACTTGTGTCATGCCCCCTCCTCATCTGATACACAGGTGTGGCCCTTACAGTCTGTGACTTAGGTCACTTGGGTACTGTGTACTTGCAGTTACCTGTGGTTCAAGTTGGGGACAGCATCAGTTACAGGAACTTTGTTGTGGGCTGCATGGGTGGTACAATTGCTCACACAATGCCTGTGATCTGATATGTACTCTGGGTATGGCTTTAATATGTGTTCCAATTGCTGCTCTGACTCACCACATGTCTGGGGTATGTGCCACACACCCATGCTGCAGCAGAGACCAAGGTAGGAGCATCAGGAGTATGTACATCATGTGTGTGACACATGCATAGCCACTTGCCTAGTGTTCAGGGTAATACCATGTTGCACATGGACCAGGACTGTAATGCCTACTCCGGACATCGAAGGCATTCTGTTCTCCCACTCCCGTGTGTCAGCATACATATTGGGCATTGTGAAGAGTGCACTCAGGTGTCTGCCTCTGTGTCACCGTGGTGTGGCCTTGCTTTTTGGACTCCTGAAGTGTTTAACAATTTGGGGTGGCCAGCCATCTGAGTTGTGACTATAGGATCTGCACATTGGTTAATGCATAGGTCTCTGATCCCTTGACTGTGCACAATGGTGTATGAAACATTGAGGTGCAGGCAGCTTTGGTTCATTCTCATCAGACGGTGAAGTGCTCATGTGTATGGATTTGTGTTTGCAGTCACTCAAATGTCTCATTTGAATAACATGGGATCATCTTAGTCCTCATGATGTGGGTGGCCAGGGGTGCACATGTGCACCTGTGAGCTAAAGGGCTTGCATTCCCAAAACTTCCATGATTGTGACACAGTGCAGACTGGTGTTGTGTGTATGCACTGCCCCTGTGACAGGAGACAGTTATGACTGACTTGCCAGACAGGCCTGTGCCATGACATTCAACTTGCAAAGGGTGATCCAGCAGTAGTGTGATATGTCCTGCATGCACACCATTGTTGCATTGTCTATCAGGACATGAGGACCTCATTGTGTCTGGTGATGGAACCAAAACCCGCATAGCGACAGAGACTCTGCCCATCACTTTTCCTGACACATGTACTGAGTCAGTGGCAGGAGATGGCATGTGTTTGGAGTGACACATTTCCATATGTTCTCTTGGATGTCCAACAACTGTGTATGTGGTGCATGTGTGCACATATGATTAGTCGCATACAACAGGCACCAGACAGATGGGTGCATGGACAGGTAGGATATGAGTGGCATGAATGACTGTCAGGCAGACAATGGGCTTCTTCAAATCAGTGTCGGCACTTATTGCAATGTCTAGCAAATGATGGCAGGGCTTGCTCTGTGATGTGCTGTACTTACTGTGGTGTGTGTGGTCAGTACAGGTGACTAATGTTGCTCTGTTTATCCTGATTGTTTGCAGATACATCCACGGCTACAGGAGGAGACAGCTCCACGGACCAAGAAGAGCGGCAGAGCCAGACTGGGTCCACTGCACAGGAGACCGAGGGACCCAGTGGCACGGAGGGTGAGGGGAGCCACACTGAGGAGACCTCAGCTACGACCACCTCGGCTGAGGAACACAGCACTTCAAGTGAGGACTCCCTTGTGGAGGCAGGTGTCAGCAGACCACAGACAAAATCAAGCAAGTCTGTCCCCGCCACCACCACCATCTCCACCCTCCCATCTGCTCACATCCCACATGTCCGTGGAGGCTCCCGTGTGGAGGCTCCCGTGTAGGGGAGCGTGTCTCCTTCATGCCATGGACCGCACCCCCTGCCTCTGTCTCCCCTGCTGCCCTGAGTGTGGAGTCTGTGGACTTGTTGAAACAGATCCATGTAGGGCAGACATCAATGCTGTGTGTCCTCCATGCACACACGGGTCTGTTGACACAACTGGTGTCATTCATGGAGGGCATGTCATCTGGCATGTCTGCCCTACATCGGACCAATCAGTCCATGGCCTCCTCACTGACTGCAGCAGTGTCCCTCCTGCAACAGTCCCTCACCCCTCCTACCTCTGCCCCATCCACAATCCCCAGCACCCTACCTGTCACAAGCACGCACACACCGGCACAGACATGTACCAGCACAGATACAAGCAGCACACAGACACACACGCCAAAATCCAGACGCACATGCACGCACAGTCAGGGGACTGATACCTCACTCACAGGGGATGGGGCCCCGACACACATACACGCATCCATGAGCACTGCGCAGTCCTCAGATACCTCTCCCCCCAAAACCCCTTCCCTTGCCTCACCTGCAACCCCCCCCCTCCCAGAAGCTCTTCCTCTGTGAGCTTGGCCTCTTCCCCACAGATCCATCTGAGCCAACGTACAGGCGGAAGAGGCGACCACCACACACAGAGGGGAGTGCCCCTCACACCCAGACACCCTCCCCCAGGCACAGGCAGACTGAGGACCCCATTAGGAAGTCCCCCCGGACCAGGAAGGGCAAGACCCCACCACCACCACCACGCAGCTCCACCACGCAGTCTCTCTCCTCCATCCCCCAGGCCACCACTCCACAGGTTCCCCCACCACACCCTGCCCTAGGTTCCCCCACACACTGATACCGCATCCCCAAACTGCTTAGGCCCTCCCCCCAAACTGCTTAGGCCCTCCCCCCCTACCACTTGGTATTACTCTGAACACTAGGCAGGTGGCTATGCATGTGTCACCTTGGTCTCTGCTGCAGCATGGGTGTGTGGCACATACCCCAGACATGTGGTGAGTCAGAGCAGCAATTGGAACACATATTAAAGCCATACCCAGAGTACATGTCAGATCACAGGCATTGTGTGAGCAATTGTACCACCCATAAAGCCCACAACAAAGTTCCTGTAACTGATGCTGTCCCCAACTTGAACCACAGGTAACTAGTACACAGTACCCAAGTGACCTAAGTCACAGACTGTACGGGCCACACCTGTGTATCAGATGAGGAGGGGGCATGACACAAGTGAGGGACATGAGTCCACGAGGACAAGACAGTCGTACTGTGGAAGTGGAACCAGGCTAAAGGAGTGCATAGAGCATGTTAGTCATAGTACCCAGAAAAGGCTAGCACTTACGCCCTCCTTGCTGCTGTCTGGCCTTCAGCTGCCCATCCAGGTCAGGGAAGACCACCGCCAGAATCTGGAGCATGTGGGGGGTCAGGGTCCGGTGTCCGCCCCTCCTGCGAGGAGGCAACAGCTTCAGCTGGACCCTTGCGATCCTCCGGGTCCAGCCACGAAGGTCCTGCCACCTCTTCTGGCAGTTGCAGATCCTGCACCTGTAGACCCCCACAGATCGTACTGCCCGGGCGATGGTCAGCCAGATCTCCTGCTTCTGGTGGGCATCAACCTGTGAGGATGACAAAGTGAAAAGGCCATTACTACACATGCAACATATCCGTGCATCACACAGTTGGATATACATGTCTCAATCACAGGGGCATATGATGTGCACAGGTAGTGCAACTATGGCTATGAACAGTTGTCAGCAGTTACTAAATGGTATCATTGCCTGGGAAGTAAAACCTTGTTGGAATGCACTGTTACTACACTATACCTGTTCAGTGCATGTAACTACACACTTTGGGGGGTGACAACTACTCAGTGAGCATGCTAGCCACTGGTGTACACACTGTAAGTCTTGCTAGTCAGACAACATGCACAATTAGTAAGGCAGTGGACAGCACACTCACCTGCTCCCCTGGTTTCCCATACAGCTTGCTGTACTGTGGAAGGAGGCTGTCCAGCAGGGCCTGGTTCTCTTCAGTGCTGAAGGCTGGGGCTCTCTCCACAGTACGTGCCATTGCAGTAGCCAGAGGATGCAGAGACAGCAGCAGTGGTAGTGGCAGATGTCGTCCTGGAGCATGTAGTGCAGGCAAGTGAGCTCTCAGGGGAACAGCCAGCATTATATGTGTGCTGCAGAGGCAGATACTGTCCCATGTGTCCAAAGTGATAGGTCCAAGTCGTTTGCATCTTCTGAATCCGGCCAATCCATAGAATTGCACCACTTATACACGCCTACAGCATCCTTCAAAATTTCAACTTGATGACACCCATGAATTTGCAACACTGTTGTGGGTGGCCAACTGAATTCACTGCATCCGACTCGTACAAGCTTCGAATACGCGTCCGTTAACATGTCAGTCCATAGCCAATGCGTGCGCACGGATCGGTCCTTTGCTGTACGACGCGTATTTCGTAACACAACACGCATCCGTCAACGTCAGATGCAATGGCCAATGCGTGCGCACGGATCGGTCCATTGCTGTACGACGCGTATTTCGAAACACAACACGCATCCGTCCACATCATATGCAATGGCCAATGCGTGCGCACGGATCGGTCCATTGCTGTACGACGCGTATTTCGAAACACAACACGCATCCGTCCACATCATATGCAATGGCCAATGCGTGCGCACGGATCGGTCCATTGCTGTACGACGCGTATTTCGAAACACAACACGCATCCGTCCACATCATATGCAATGGCCAATGCGTGCGCATGGATCGGTCCATTGCTGTACGACGCGTATTTCAAAACTCAACACGCATCCATCCACATCATATGCAATGGCCAATGCGTGCGCACGGATCGGTCCATTGCTGTACCACGTGTATTTCGAAACACAACACGCATCCGTCCACATCATATGCAATGGCCAATGCGTGCGCACGGATCGGTCCATTGCTGTACGACGCGTCCCTGTACAAGTCGCTCGCATATGTCACCATGGTTGTCACTGGTGAACGTATGCCAGCCACAATTACTTGCCAGGGACTCAGGGGCACACCTACAACACCACAGCCTGTCCACACTGTATCCTAAGGCATGTAAGGCTGCATTACCTGTGTGTATGCGCTACAATGAGGCACATGGTCGGACCAGGAGAGTGATCGAGCGGACATTTGGTCTCCTGAAGAGCCGCTTTCGCTGCCTGGACAAGACAGGAGGGGCCCTCCCATATGCCCCAGCAAAGGTGTGCAAGATTTTAATCGTCTGCTGCATGCTACACAACCTGGCAGTGCGGAAGGAGTTGCCTCTCATCCTGGATGACGATGACCAACATCCGTCACCTGTGGAGGATCCTGGCCTGGGCCACGATGCCAGTGATGATGATGATGATGAGGGTGATGTCCGCACACAGCTCATCAACAACTTCTTCAGCTGAATGTGAGTATACAGAGATGTTATGTCAATGATTTGAGTTTGCATGATATGTGTTGGTGGTGCTCTGTTGCTGTTTGAGTGTGGCCATGTGCTACTTGACTGGATGCGTGCAGCGATATGTCCTTACAGGTAGTCTGTACTCACCAACAGTGTTGACATGCTAACTTGGTTTTGTGTAGGTATCTTGTGACATGTATTGGGCATGAGTATTGCAGTTCTGTCCTGTTCTTCAGTACTTTTAACTGTGTGTCATGTCTGTCCTTCACAGGGTACTTTCAGAGTTGTTTGGTCAACTGTGATCCCCCGACACCATGATTCAACTTCCAGGGTGGAAGCAGTCGTTTCCCTTCTGGTGATGTGCCCCACACCCCTGGACTTTATTTCTTCAACACTTGGTGACTGTGTGGCCACTGCCACGTGGGATTACCTTGCATCTGTAGTGGAAACAACATGTTGCAAATGTGTAATAAACCTGTGCTTCACTTTGGGATGTGCGTTGTCTGTGGTCACACATCTGACTGACATTTGCTTACTGCACCTGTGGGCTAGTTAACACAGACTCTGAATAGGTGTGGTGCCTGTGCATTCCACTGTATTTCCTGGCAACATCAGTGTAGGCGATGAGTCAGATGGCCCTGGTGTGTATGTGTTGTGTTGCCCTAGTGGTGTGTCTCCCTCATATGTGTCATGTCGCCATGACTCACATGACGGTGTTGAACTTGCTGTAGCAGTTAGCATGCACAGTGTCATTTAGCAGATCATCATCTCCATGACAAAAACCACGTTGGAATCACAACAGAGGCAAGTATGGTGTATGAGTGAGTTTATTTACATACATGTGTGAGGATAGTGCACAGGATGGTGGTTGCTGTACATTGGGATTGGAATCAAAAGTTCACAGATGAGTTGGAAGTGTTGGTAGCAGAAATGTCCTGAGTAAAGTCCACAGTCATCTGATACATTAGTCCAACTTAAACTCCCCATGTCATGTGGGAGAGTTGGGTTGCATTCGACAGGGTGAACAGTTTGCACACAAAGGAGAATTTCCAGAACAGGTGTTGGGTTCCTGGGGGATGTACATGGCCATCTGCCTCTCAGTTGTCCTTCCTCGGACGACCCATCTTCTTTCTGGGGGGACCCTCAAGTGCAGACCGCTGCGGTGCAGAGGACTCTCCACCAGAGTCATCCTCCCTCCCTGTGGCAGTTGCAGTTGTTGCGGCACCAGATGTTGTTGGCACACAGGGAGGTGTGGACATGTTGGTGCTAATCTGGCGGAGGCATGTCAATATGTCCCTCTGCACCGCTGTCAGTTCTTCCAATGTGTCCCACTTGGACTCCATGCCAGACATGTGTGTCTCCACACGGGACATGTGGGAGTCCAAGCGGGCATGATGGGCAGCCTGCTGCTGTTGAATGTCCTTGAGGATCCCCACTACCTGGCTGACCTCTCCGGTGCTATTCTGGTACGCATCAGCAATGCGTACCAGTTGTGGGTCATCATGCAGTCCAGACCCCTCTGCAAACAGCGACCTCTGCCTACCACCCCTCCCACCACCCCTGGCCACACGTGCGGGACCTGCGGTGGCACGCACAGGTGACCCTAGGCCCCCTTGGGGGTTGGTACTGGGGTTGTTGTCCATTGCTTCATGGTGGGCCGGGGTCCCTGTGCTGTTGTCATTCAGTGTCTTTGGTCTGTCCGTGTCGGCGGGGGTGGTCTGTGTGTTGGCTGATGTTGGAGGAGTGGGTGCAGGGGGTGCAGATGGTGGTCCTGCTGGTGCTGCATGATGACTCACACCGGAGGGGCCAGGTAGGGCTTCGCCATCCGAGGAGGGCAGAGGCTGTTCCACACCAGAGAGCTCAGGGGCCACCGGAGCCTGGGACAGGGACTCCTCATCATCTGCTGCTGTGTCCCCATCAGCACCTGTGTTTGGAAGAGACATACAATGTATGTTATGTTTCTACAGGCATCAATGGTTCAAACACCTGACAGTTGTGACTGTACATCTGGATGCGGGCCTGTACATTGCATTGTCCTAAGTTGTCACAGTCAGAGGTTGATATTGGTGTAGCACATTGTCCTGCCAACCTGAAGCATTTCAATGTGAATGTTGAGGTGTGTGCATGACCAGGTCATGTATTGATTGGTTGTACATGGCCATTGCTACTCAAGGGCCATCACGTGCCTGACACAGGTGTGTCATCCTTGTCCACATTTGTCCTTTAACAGGGACATACGTGCAATTCCACTTAGGATATCTTTCAAGATTGGGCCATGTGTGGTTGCCTTTTTTGCCAGTCTTTGTGCGTCACATTGGTGTGTCTGGACAACATGGTCACAGTCCGGTATGCCT
This sequence comes from Calotriton arnoldi, assembly GCA_963921515.1. Taxonomy (NCBI): domain Eukaryota; kingdom Metazoa; phylum Chordata; class Amphibia; order Caudata; family Salamandridae; genus Calotriton; species Calotriton arnoldi. The sequence goes on from CAWUFW010002971.1 coordinate 882,297, forward strand.
GGGATCTCTTGGGAGTATCTGTGTTGTTGTCTGGGTTCCTAGTTCACGTCTCATTTCATACAAGTGATGTTGTTAACGTAGCTAATGATGTTGTTGCTGAGTTTTGTATGTGCAAACGTGATTAATCTTGTCAATGTCCTCCATGGTGATAAGGATTGGGCACGGCAGCTCTCTGGCTTTTCCATTCTCATGACAGTGATGGCCAGTGGTGTGTGTTGCAGTTCTGCTGCTGTGAGTAGCACGTCTCCTCAAATGCAGTCCAGGTTGGTGCTTGTGTCTACAGTGTCTATGACAGTGAGTGGTGTGTTGTGTGAAGGATGCATATGTTGCCAAACGATGTGGGAGTGGAATGCAGCTCACAACCGCAACTTGTGTGACTGACACCATGGTACAGTGTCCGGTATATTGGTGTGTCAATTGCATTCACTGTCAGGTGTCCCCTGTCAATGATGTCTCTGTGACTTCCTGTGTGTTTTGTTCTATGTATTATGTCTGATTCTCCACAGTTGTCATCTGCAAGACACACCTTCACAGCCAGGCCAGGGGGCACCCATGGACACTGCATCCCCTGACAGTGTGTGTTAACATAGAGTTGCAATGGCTGTGAGTGTGTATGTGTTTGGGTTGGCCTGTGCATGGGTGTGAATTGCAGGCACATAATTTCTCATGCCCATGTGTCAGCCATCTTGCCAGGGCTTTTACTTTGGGAGTGACTGGTCCCACGTGTGCAATGTGTTTTTGCAGAGTAGGTGTGGGTATGGCCAGCATTGATGGTATTTGGTTGACATCCAGACCTCCTTCTCCCCCCAGCCCAGTTATCCCACCATGAAGCATGCCACCCTTGCAGTGGGTGCAGGTTATTTCTCAGGATGTCAGTCAGTGGTGTCCTGCTGTTGGTTGGTGCACAGTTCCCAGCAGGGCCTTGTGCTCCCCACAACAGAACACCATTGTCAGACATCTTAGAAGTGGCTTTTCACTCCCTGTGAGGTGTGCATGCTTCAGTGTGAGCTTGCCGGGCCCTGTGGGTGGGGGATGTTGAGCTGTGACTACCACTCCCATCATGCTATTGCCTACACCCCCCTTCCCAGCATGCCCATACTTCCTTCCTTTTGAGTCGACTTCACTGTGTGTGAGTGTGACAGCAATGGCAAGATGGCTGACAGTGTGGTCCTGTTATTTGTTGGTGCACAGTTCCCAGCAGGGCCTCGTGCTCCCCACAACTGAGGTCAGTGTCAGACATCTTGGAAGTGGCTTTTCACTCACTCTCTTGTAGAGCACGGTCCCAGGTGTGTTGTTTGGAGTTAGTGGAAGTGGTATGTGTGTAAGGGCCTGCTGGTAGCTGTAGTCGGAGCTGGCACTCCTCCTCCCCCCAGGCCAGACATCCCACCTAGAAACGTGCTTCCATTGCAGGGAGTGCAAGTTGGCTGTCAGGATGTCAGTCAGTGGTGTCCTGCTGTTGGTTGGTGCCCAGTTACCAGCAGGGCCTGGTGCTCCCCACAACAGAGCACCATTGTCAGACATCTTAGAAGTGGCTTTTCACTCCCTGTGAGGTGTGCATGCTTCAGTGTGAGCTTGCCGGGCCATGTGGGTGGGGGATGTTGAGCTGTGACTACCACTCCCATCATGCTATTGCCTACACCCCCTTCCCAGCATGCCCATACTTCCTTCCTTTTGACTCTGCTTCCCTGTGGGGTAGTGTGCCTGTGCTGACAGGATGGCTGACAGTGTTGTCCTGGCGTTTGTTTGGCTACAAGTCCTAAAAGTGTCCCTGTGCTTCACACAGCATAACCCAGTGTGGTAGTTCTTTGTGGGATATTTAATTAGAGTGTGAGGCAATGCATTCTCCCAGGTGAGTTGTGTGGAGTTTGTGTTAAGGGGGTGTGTGAGAAAAGCTGCTGGTAACTATGGTCAGAGCTGTCAGTCCTCCTTCCCACCCAGCCAGATATCCCACCATGGAACGTGCTTCCATTGCAGAGAGTGCAAGTTGGCTTTCAGGATGTCAGGCAGTGGTGTCCTGCTGTTGGTTGGTGCCCAGTTCCCAGCAGGGCCTGGTGCTCCCCATAACAGAGCACCATTGTCAGACATCTTAGAAGTGGCTTTTCACTCCCTGTGAGGTGCGCATGCTTCAGTGTGAGCTTGCCTGGCCATGTGGGTGGGGGATGTTGAGCTGTGACTACCACTCCCATCATGCTATTGCCTACACCCCCCTTCCCAGCATGCCCATACTTCCTTTCTTTTGAGTCGACTTCACTGTGTGTGAGTGTGACAGCAATGGCAAGATGGCTGACAGTGTGGTCCTGTTGTTTGTTGGTGCACAGATCCCAGCAGGGCCTTGTGCTCCCCACAGCTGAGGCCAGTGTCAGACATCTTGGAAGTGGCTTTTCACTCACTCTCTTGTAGAGCACGGTCCCAGGTGTGTTGTTTGGAGTTAGTGGAAGTGGTGTGTGTGTAAGGGCCTGCTGGTAGCTGTAGTTGGAGCTGGCACTCCTCCTCCCCCCAGGCCAGACATCCCACCATGAAACGTGCTTCCATTGCAGGGAGTGGAAGTTGGTTGTCAGGATGTCAGGCAGTGGTGTCCTGCTGTTGGTTGGTGCACAGTTCCCAGCAGGGCCTTGTGCTCCCCACAACAGAGCACCATTGTCAGACATCTTTGAAGTGGCTTTTCACTCCCTGTGAGGTGTGCATGCTTCAGTGTGAGCTTGCCGGGCCATGTGGGTGGGGGATGTTGAGCTGTGTGACTACCACTCCCATCATGCTATTGCCTACACCCCCCTTCCCAACATGCCCATACTTCCTTCCTTTTGAGTCGACTTCACGGTGTGTGAGTGTGACAGCAATGGCAAGATCGCTGACATTGTGGTCCTGTTGTTTGTTGGTGCACAGATCCCAGCAGGGCCTTGTGCTCCCCACAGCTGAGGCCAGTGTCAGACATCATGGAAGTGGCTTTTCACTCACTCTCTTGTAGAGCACGGTCCCAGGTGTGTTGTTTGGAGTTAGTGGAAGTGGTGTGTGTGTAAGGGCCTGCTGGTAGCTGTAGTCGGAACTGGCACTCCTCCTCCCCCCAGGCCAGACATCCCACCATGAAACGTGCTTCCATTGGAGTGAGTGCAAGTTGGTTGTAAGGATGTCAGGCAGTGGTGTCCTGCTGTTGGTTGGTGCACAGTTCCCAGCAGGGCCTTGTGCTCCCCACAGCAGTACCCAGTGTCAGCCATCTTGTCAGTTCTTTTCCACTCCCTGTGATGTGAGCATGGTTCAGAGTGGTGTTGATGGGCCAATTGTGAGGGTGACCAATATCTGTGACTACAACTCCCATCAAGCTATTGGCTACACTCACTTCACCAGCATACACACAATTCCTTCCTTTCAGTGAGCTTCCCTGTGAGGTGGTGTTCTAGTGGTGGCAAAATGTCTGACAGTGTTTGTTGGTTAGATTTGTGCCACTGCCTTGCTCTATTTGTTGTTAGGTTTGTACATGTCATGACACAGTTACATATCACTATGCGATGGCAGGTATTGTGTTTGTCTGACTAACATACACATCTTGGGATGATTATCTTTTGGTTACTGTGGCTTTGCTAACGGTGCATGGTTTCACTATCCCCTTGACAGTGATGTGTGTGTATTGTCACACAATATTGGGTATATTGGTTGTGTACTCACCAGGCTCTGGGATGTTTGATAGTCCATGTATGCTCTCTGGTGGTAGGATGGCCCGCACCTTCTCCTTCCAGGACCTGAGGTATACTGGTTTGGCAGGAGGGTCACTGCCGGTGCGATGACTCAAGGCATAATCCTTCTTGAGTAGGTCCTTGACCCTCCTGCGCACATCATACCACCTGTTCTGGATGTCTTCCTTTGTGCGCAAACATGGTGATTGTGCGTTCACCCTGTCGACGATCCTCTCCCACATCTTGGTTTTCTGCGACATGGGGGTCTGTTGGACCAATGTACCAAACAACTGTGGCTCTACCCTAAGGATTTCATCTACCAGGACTTCCAATTCACTGTCTAGGAACTTTGGATTCTTCTTTGGGGGCATGGTGATGGGTGGTGGTGGGGATTGATGTGTGTGTGAGTGTGCAAGTGAGGGTGGGTGAGTGTCAGTTTTGCTGGGTGTATGTGAGGGTGCTGTTTGGGAGGTGCTAATGGTGTGTGGCTTGTGTGATGGATGAGTTGTGAGTGTGTCTGTGGTTGCTGTCTGATGGTGCTCTGTGCTGGCAGGTCTGTTGAATTTGCAAAGGATCATGGTAGGGATTTGTGGCCTTTATATGGGTGTAGTTGTGGGTGTGTCTTTGTTCCATGTTTTTTTCCCCTGTATTTATTGACTTTGTCATTGCTTGTTTGGCCCTTTTTTTTGTTTTTTTTCCTTTGTAGTTTTTAGGCATGTAGGAGACGTTCTTCTGACCGAGTAGGACGCTGCAGTTGGCTCATGCGAGCTTCTCCGAGTCTTTCACGCTGTCTTTCTGCTAGGTTTCATGTGCAACGTACGCGTCGGTCGCGGAGTATTGGGTTGCTTCGGCTCCCTGTTTTGTATGCGTGTCGGTCGTACGGCTTGATCTCCGTGTGACTCGGTCTGGTTTTACACGTATTGCATCGTACTGCGCGGGTCGGAGTTCGCGGGTACGTTTCTGTCGGGTTCATTCCTGGTGCGTGTCGGTCGGTTCGATTCGCATAGATTTTCCGGCCGGATAGCTGGTTTCCGTGCGGTTCGGTCGTTCGGCTTGTGTTCCGTACGAGTCGGTCGTAATTCACATGCATTGCATCGTACTACGGGGATCGGGCAGCGCCGGACGTGTCGGTCGGACTACATTCCCGTACCGAGTCGGTCGGTACGTTTTCCGGCCTGAATCGGAATCGACCCCTTAGTCTTTTGTCTATTCTCTGTTTGATCAAAATATCAATTATCAAGTCACCTTGCTGCACTGCGCTGGGTGATAGGGCAGGAATGTGCTGTATTTACAATTATAGTGCCAAATCCTGCCTTTTTTTCCTGCGCTGGCGCACAATGTGCTGCCTAGCGCCAACGCAGTTACCCTTGCACCATGGTTCAAGGATGCCTGCATTGTAAGCAGGATTGTTTTTGTGCAGGAAGGGACTCCTTCCTGCATAGAAACAATCCTCTGAGGCATTTTCCTCTTTCTACGTAGGCGGCAGAATACAGCACACATAGAAAGGGGAATGCATAACATTTACACGCTTTCCCAGGTCTACCAGTCTACCAGTAATGGTAAATTTGGTAATGTGCGAAAATCCATAGGTGGATGCATAGGAACACCCATGCCCCACCCATGGAAAGCTTCCCAGGGCCACAGTAATGCCACGCAGCGATTTGCGCTGTGTTGCGTTACTCTAGATTAATCAATCCTCTCAGGGCCACGCAAGGTGGCCTTGTGTGGCTTGATAAGTCTAACTTAAGAGTTGCATCACTCTTGTATCCCATTGCGTGGCGCAATGGCGACGCAACTCTTTGATACATTTGGCCCTAGGTGTAAATCCGTGCAGCGGTTTAGGCTGTAGCTGTGTCTAAAGTTCATATGGAAAAATAAATTCTGAAAATGCGTTTTGGGGCCCCCCTTTTTTCTCAGGCACTGCTGACGCAGCACTCCGAAAATTTCCATGAACAAACTTAGCAAAAAAGCACGTTTTTGATAGTTTTGTGGTGATTTGTCAAATGGCGCCAAAGCTATTAGCAACAAAAAAATGCAATTCCTATGGAAGCACGATCCTAACCATAACTACTCAGTGACAACTGCCACTGGTTAATATGCATATATATATATACATATATGTTGCAAAGCGGTGCTCCTTCTGTCTCCCCTCTCCCCTTGGCAGAGGATCGCTGCAGCCGGCGGAGCGCGTGCCGGACATAGTGTCAATAAACTTCTTTCAATATAGCGATCACTCAGAGTCCATACAACTGCCAGATGATGGTTTATTTCAGTAGCGTGTTTCGCTTGTCAAGCAAGCTTGTTCACACACATATATATATATTACCTACTGGCGGTCGTCAGTAGGTAGTTATAGTTAGGACCTTGTTACTATTCAAAAAGCATTTTTTCTTTTGCCAATGTCTTTTGCGCCGTTTGATGAATCTTCACGAAATTTTCAAACCTAATGGTTCTCTCAGGTCAGCTCCTGTCTTGAAAGTTTCGGGGTGATTCGTCAAGCAGGGGCCGAGAAAAAAGGGGGGTCCCAAAACGCGTTTTCTCCATGTTAATTTCCATAGGAACTTTAGACACGGCTACAGCCCGAACTGCTGAACGGAATTACACCAAATTTGGCAAAAAGGTAGCTCTTGGTTCAGAAAGCGACCTTTTTTTAAATGGTGTAAATCCGTTCAGTAGTTCCTGAGAAATTCAAAAAATAAAAATATCGATATCTGAGGGCTGAGGAGGATTCGCGAACCCTCCAGAGCACGAGCTTCATTCTGATTGGCTGCCAACACTCCAAACCAAAATATGTTGGCAGCCATCTTGTGACTGGGTAGAACCGAGTCACAAGAAATCAGTTAAAAAAAGCATAAAAAAACAAGAAAAAGGGGAAGGGTAGAAACACCCTGACCCCCTACGCCTGCTCAGGGGGTCCCACAAGGACCCCCAGGGCCAAAAAAAGCATTTTTAAGAAAAAAAATCAGCTGAATTCGCGCTGGGTGCGCGAATCCGGACGATTTAAAAAAAAAAAAAAATGAAGCGCAGGCTCCCGTGCTTCATTTTCTATAAGCCCCCGGGTGGGCCAGGTCCCGTGGGCAATACCTAATTATGTAGCGGGGGCCCACGGGGGCCCTCACAGCCCCAGGGATCGCCACCTCCCCGGGGCTTAGTTTATCATATGCGGGGGCACACGGCCCCCCGCTGCAGCCCCGGAAACGGCCACCTTCCCGGGGCTTTTTTTTAAAATGCACGGGGACCGCCACCTCCCTGGGGCATTGTTATTTTATGGCGGGGGGCCTCGCGGGCCTTCCCAAGCCCCAGGGACTGCCACCTCTCTGGGCCAATAATTTATTTAGGTCGGGGGCCTCCCGGTCCCCCCCAAGCCCCGGGGACCACCACCTCCTCAGAGCTACATGATTTAAAAGCAGGGGCCATGCGGCCACCCGCAGCCCCGGGGACCGCCACACCCCTGGGGCTACTTCCAAAAACAAAGCCCCCCCACACTGCTAAGGGGACCACCACCTTTAATCATTTGGGTGGGGGGCCACGTGGCCCCCCTCCTGGAGCCCTAGATGGCCCTGGGGACTGCCACCCCCCCAGGGCCGGCTCCTGCAATGTCCCAGGGTGCTCACCCCCAGGACATTGCCACCTGCTATGGCAGGGTGGGAGCACGGCTCCATCCCTGCCATAGCAAACATTGCTTTGCTTCTTGGAAGCGAAAGCCGGAAACCTGCTCCCGCTTCCATGAAGCAAAGCAGAATTGCTTTTGGGCAAAGGGAGCTGCATGTTATCAGCTCCCTTTGCCCAAAAGCAATGTTGGCTCCTGCAGGAGGTGGGGAGCCGGTTGGGACCGCAGGGGCATTGGGGCTCCCCCCGTGGTCCCCAATGTGAGGGCCAGCCCCGGGGGATGGGGTCCCCGGGGCCACAAGTGGCCCAGGAGGGGGCCCAGCCAGCCCCCTCCCTTTTGATGTATTTATTTAAAAAAAAAAATAAGGCTGGGCCCCGGGGGATGGAGTTCTTGTGGCCATAATTGGCTTCAGGAGGGGCGCCATGCATCCCCCTCCCCCAAAAATACAGGCTGGCCAGGCCCCAGGGGATGGGGTCCCCAGGGCCAGAAGTAGCCCAGAGGAGGGGGGCCAAGCGGCCCACCTCCCAGGAAAAATTTTAAAAAATTGAAAAACGAGGCCAGGTCCAGGGGGATGGGGTTCCCGGGCCCAGAAGTGGCCCAGGGGAGGGGGGCCCTCCTGGGAAAAATAAAAAAAAATTATAAAAATGAGGCCAGGCCCCGGGGGATGGGGTCCCTGGGGCCAATAGTGGCCCCCTTCCTGGTTTTTTTTTCTTAATAAAAGAAGAAAAAAATGCTCAGGCCCTGGGTTATGGGGTCCCCAGGGCCCAAAAAATACTAAAAGAAGGGCCACAGAGCCCCCCTTCAAAAAATATTTTAAAAAAAGGAAAGCCGGCATCTCGCTGGAGGCCCCGCCCCCTCCCTGCACCACTGTGCAAACGCACCTCCTGGCGCGTTCTGAATTGGGGGATTGAGTCCCCTTCAATCCTAAGGGTCCTTAGGGGCCAACTAGACCACCAGGTACATCCAGTAATCCCCACCCCACAGAGTGGGATTGCTGAGAGGTGGTCCGAGGTCACGCCTCTTTTTACACCACTCTGCAAACACGCCTCTTGGCGCACTGCTGGTGGGGCAATGAGGTCCTCTTGTGTCCTAAGGACCTCAGGACTGAAGTGGACTTCATCCCCCAAGCAGCAGTGCATCAGGATGCACGTTCGCAGAGTGGTGTAAAAAGGGGCATGGCCTCGGACCACTCTCAGCAATCCAGCTGTATGGGGCTTACTGGAGGTACCTGGTGGGCTAGTTGGCCCCCAGGGACCCTCAGGAGGCAAGGGGACTTCATCCCCAACCAAGAGTGCGCCAGGAGGCACGTTTGCAGAGTGGTGGACAAAGGGGCATGGCCTGTGTCCACCTATCAGCAATCCCACTATCTGGGGCATACTGGAGGTATCAGGTAGGCTAGTTGGCCCCTAAGGACCCCCAGCAGCGAAGTGGACTTTAATCCCCATCCAAGAGCATGCCAGGGAGCGCGTTTGCAGAGTGGTGGGGAAAGGGGGCGTGGCCTGATATAAGAACTTAGCAATGCTGCTGTGTGGGACTTAGTGGAGGTAATAGGAGGGGTAGTTGGCCCCAAAGGTTTCCCTTGGGGGCCAACTACCCCTCCTGTTACCGCCACTAAGTCCCACACAGTGGGATTGCTAAGAGGTCTTCGGAGGCCACACCCCCCCTTTCTCCACCACTCTGCAAACGCGCCTCCTGGCACAGTACTGGTTGGGGGATGAAGTCCACTGTACTCCTGAGGGACTTTGGGGGCCAATAAGCCCTCCTGGTACCTCCTGTAAGTCCTATGCAGCAGAATTCCTGAGCGCTGGTTGGAGGCCCAGCCCCCTTTCTCCACCACTCTGCAAATGTGACTACCAGTTAAAGAAGCATTTGTAATTTAATAGGTCTCGCATTTGCAAGAGTTAGAGCTATTGGTGTAAATGTAAAAGTTTTTACTAATGTTTTTTGGAGTGGATGTACTTTGTGTGTAGTGGAATTATGTGGTATGTTGTGCAGTGAAATTATGTGGATAGAACGTATGTGGTATTTAGTGTACAGGAATTATGTAGAGTGGGATTATGTGTTATGGAGAGTAATTATGTGGTATGGGAGTCTGTGTTGTGGAGTGGTAACCTCAGGTTTAGTCTTCCTCATTTCCATAGAAGCTAAACTATGAACTCAATGAGACAAAAAAAAGAAGGAATCACTGAGGAGCACTTCTGGACCTAGTCAGAGGTATGAGCAGGGCCACTGGAATTATGCGACTGTTTGGCTGCACCAACTTTCGCACAATTATCCATTTTCCGCATTAGCCACATAATCCATCATCTGCTGCCTAATCTGCAGATTTGAACAAAAAAAGCCTTGTTTCTAGCTCAAATATTACCAAAAATGCAGCAACAAGTGTTACAGCGTGGTGGAAGGTCCTTTGTAAACCGAGAATGGTCACCTGTTACTTATTGCTAAATGTGAGTGTTAAAATGGTACTAATGGTGTGCAAGCCACTCTTGCTTCTTTCTGCACCTCTCTTGCCTATTTCTGCATTTCTGTTGCTTCTTTCCGCACCTTTCTTTCTTTTTCTGCACTTCTCTTGCCTCTTTCTGCACCTCTCTTGCCTCTTTCTTCACCCCTCTTCCCTCTTTCTGCACCCATCCTGCCTCTTTCTGCACCTCTGTTCCTTCTTTCTGCACTTTTTTGTTTCTTTCTGCACCTCTCTTGCTTCTTTCTGCACCCCTCTTGCCTCTTTCTCCAACCCTCTTTCCCCTTTCTGCACCTCTGTTGCTTCTTTCTGCACCTCTCTTGCTTCTTTCTGCACCACTCGTGCCTCTTTCTACACCCCTCTTCCCTCTTTTTGCATCCCTCTTCCCTCTTTCTGCACCTCTGTTGCTTCTTTCTGCACCTCTCTTGTCTCTTTCTCCACCCCTTTTACCTCTTTCTGCACCTCTCTTGCTTCTTTCTGCCCCCCCTCATGCTTCTTTCTGCACCCCTGTTCCCTCTTTCTACACCCCTCTTGCCTCTTTCTGCACCCCTGTTCCTTCTTTCTGCTCTTCTTTTGTTTCTTTCTGCACCTCTCTTGCTTCTTTCTGCACCCCTCTTGCCACTTTCTCCACCCCTGTTCCCCCTTTTTGCATCTCTGTTGCTTCTTTCTGCACTTCTCTTGCTTCTTTTTCTACCCCTCATCCCTCTTTCTGCACCTCTGTCCCTTCTTTCTGCAACCCTTGTGCCTCTTTCTGCACCCCTCTTCCCTCTTTCTGCTCCCCTCTTGCCTCTTTATGCACCTCTGTTCCTTCTTTCTGCACTTCTTTTGTTTCTTTCTGTAACTCTATTGCTTCTTTCTGTATCCCTCTTGCCTCTTTCTCCACCCCTCTTACCTCTTTCTGCATCTCTGTTACTTCTTTCTGCACTTCTCTTGCCCCATTCTATACCCCTCTTCCCTATTTCTGCGCCTCTGTTGTTTCTTTCTGCACTTCTCTTGCTTCTTTCTGCACCCTTCGTGCCTCTCTCTGCACCTCTGTTCCTTCTTTCTGCACTTCTTTTGTTTCTTTATACAGCTCTCTTGCTTCTTTCTACACCCCCTTGCCTCTTCCTCGACCCCTCTTCCCTCTTTGTGCACCCCTTTTGTCTCTTTCTGCACCCCTGTGGCCTCTTTCTGCACCTCTGTTCCTTCTTTCTGCACTTCTTTTGTTTCTGCACATCTCTTGCATCTTTCTGCTGCCCTCGTGCCTCTTTATGCACCCCTCTTCCCTCTTTTTGCACCTCTGTTCCTTCTTTCTGCACTTCTTTTGTTTCTTTCTGCACCCTTCTTCCCTTTTTTGCATCCCTCTTGCCTCTTTCTACACTTCTCTTGCTTGTTTCTGCATCTCTATTGTGTCTTTCTGCACCTCTGTTGCCTCTTTCTGCACCTCACTTGCTTCTTTCTGCACCCCTCTTGCCTCTTTCTCCACCCCTCTTTCCTCTTTCTGCACCTCTCTTGCTTCTTTCTGCACCCTTCTTCCCTTTTTTGCATCCCTCTTGCCTCTTTCTGCAGTTCTCTTGTCATTTTCTGCACCTCTCTTGCCTCTTTCTGCACCTCACTTTCCTCTTTCTGTACTTCTCTTGCTTCTTTCTACACCTCTGTTGCTTCTTTCAGCAATTCTCTTGCCTCTTTCTGCACTTCTCTTGCTTGTTTCTGCACCTCTCTTGCGTCTTTCTGCACCTCTGTTGCCTCTTTCTGCACCTCACTTGCTTTCTTTCTGCATCCCTTTTGCTTCTTTCTGCACCCCTCTTTCCTCTTTCTGCACCTCTCTTGCCTCTTTCTGCACACCTCAGGCTCAGCAGTGCACACATGTAAGTGCAGAAAAGGGATGCTGGGCTCTAAACCGCCATGCCCTATTATATGCTAGGGACTTAGAGGTAGTTGTAATCCCCCTGCCCTATTATATACTAGGGCCTTACAGGGGAGGTCATGCCAATCACAGGGGTACTCCAACCCATAGTGTACCCTAGTGTATGTAGGTGTTTTCACTGTATTCTCAGTGTCTTTCAGCATTGCACTGGCTCCAGGCCTGGTTAGGCAGAGCCCAGGGTCAGTCAGAGTCAGTTTCCACCAGTACCAGTCAGCAAAAAGTTGGGGGGTGCCCTGGCCACAGGATGACTTTGCAACAAGGCCTCTTTCTGCACCTCTGTTGGTTCTTTCTGCATATCTCTTGCTTCTTTCTGCACATTTCCTCCTCTTTCTGGACTTCTGTTGCCTCTTTCTGCATTTCTCTTGCTTCTTTCTGCACCTTTCTTCCTCTTTCTGCACATGTTCTACCGCTGTAGGCATAGTTAGAAATTAGCATTTAAAAAAACCTCAGAAATTCACTGAAAAAAACCACAGGTTTCAGGGATGTTATAGTTAGTTGGACATTTGACTCGTACAAAACCAGAGAAATTTGGCTGTTATAGTTAGTTGAGCTAACTATAACTCGCGCCCCCGCAATGCACTGCTGATGACGTCACATATTACATCATTCATGACATGGTCAGTGACATCACTGATTACATCTCTGATGACATCTGAAATGACATCACTGATGACATCACTGATGACATCATCCACGTGATAATCTGATGCACCTCCTCACACCCTAATATAACCTTTGATACACCCACTCTAAAATACAGACTACCATTTTCAAAACCATAGACACACCAATACCAGTTACTACATACCCACTCACTGATTCCTAGATCTACACACACATCCACTCATTCACCCATACAGTCACTCATACATGCAGTCACTCATAAATACAGCACTATCATTTGTACTCATACACCTATACAGACACTCACACACAGCAAGTCATCCATAGAGTTACTCACACACCTAGTCAGTCATGCAAAGAATCAATCACACTCCCATTTACTCACCTATACAGTTACACACACACCACCTCACTTATTCATACAGATACTAACTCATACTTACTCTCTTATATAATCACTGATACAAGCACACACTCATCCATACAGCCACTCTCACAATCACTCTCTCACATGTAGTCATTTATATACTCCAACACTCACATATACTGCCTTTCACATATGTAGTTACTCAAACATGTACCACTGAGACATCCATTCACTCACCAACACACCCATACACCCACTCACCCACCCATACAGCCCTTCACAGATGCACTCTTGAACCCATACACCCAGTGAATCACCCACTCACACATCTATACACAGAGTCACCCACCCAGACACACAGGCACCCATACAGATACTCAGATAACCAATCAATAACCCATATAGACACTCATGTAGCTACTCACCAACCCATGCAGCCGCTTACACACCAACTGACAGACTGATACAGACATTCACACAGTTTAGTCACTAACCCATGCATTCAGTAAGACATGTTTATTCACTCACTTATACAGTCAGTCACGCACCTACTAAATCATCCATTCAGACACTTATACACCCACTCATTCTTTAATACACCTTGGCATATAAATATATATAAAACATATTTAAACTTTACAGAAACACATAGTCAATGGATGATGTCATCAGTGATGTCATTTGAGATGTCATCAGTGATGTCACTGACCATGTCATGAATGATGTGATATGTGACATCATCAGCAGTGCATTGCGGGGGCGCGAGTTATAGTTAGCTCAACTAACTATAACGGCTGAATTTCTCTGGTTTTGTATGAGTGAAATGTCCAACTAACTATAACGTCCCTGAAACCTGTGCTATATGTATGTATGTATGTATGTAAATATATATATATATATAACCTACTGGCAGTTGCCAGTAGGTAGTTATTGTTAGTTATAGTTAGGATGTAGTTTCCATAGGAAGAGCGTTTTTTCGTTTGCCAATAACTTTGGAGTCGTTTGATGAATCTTTTCGAAATTTTCAAAACTAATTTGCAGAGAAAAAAGGGGTCCCAAAACACTTTTTCTCCATATAAATTTCCATAGCAAACTTTAGACACGGCTACAGCCCGAACTGCTGAACGGAATTACACTAAATTTGGCAGAAAGGTAGCTCCTGGTCCAGAAAGTGACCTTTTTGTTAAATGGTGTAAATCTGTTCAGTAGTTGCTGAGAAATTTAAAGATTTTTAAGATATACAACTGAGGCCGTGGTGGATCTGAACCCCTCCCAATCTCGTGCCTGAGATCTGATTGGCTGCCAACACTTCAAACCAGGAAGTATTGGTAGCAATAACCGAGTCACAAGAAAAAGCGTTAAAAAAAGAAATGGGGGCAGGGTAGAAACACCCTGACCCCCTAGGCCTTTGGGGCCAAAAAAGCATTTAAAAAAAAAAAAAATTAAGCTGTAGTTGTGCTGGATCCGTTATCCCGCTGAAAATAAAAAAAAAAAGCATGGGCTCCCACACTTCATTTAATATAGGCCCCCGGTGGGCCAGGTCCCAAGGGCATGTGTAATAGAATGTAGGGGGCCACAAGGCCTCCCGCAGCCCTGGAGACCGCCACCTCCCTGGGCCTAAGTTAAATAATAATGCGTGGAGATGCTCCACCTCCCTATACAGCCCAGGGGGCACCACCTCCCTGGGCAAACTGTTTTAAAAAAAAAACTAAATGCGAGGGAGGCCCTAAGGCCTTCCCCACTGCTGCGGGGAACGCCACCTCCCTGGAGGACATTCTTTTTTTTTATAGCAGGGGTGGTCCTACAGCCTCCCCCACTGCCCCGGGACTGCCATCTCCCCGGGGAACAAATACAGTAATTAAGGGAGTCCATTGTGGACCCCTGGCCCCGGGGACCACCACCTCCCTGGGGCTTAATTCACAAATGAGGGGGGCCATGCGGCCCCCCTCCAGGATCCCTACATAGCCCTGGGGAATTCCACCCCCATGACCGGCTCCAGCAATGTCCTGGGGTTCCCACCCCCGGGACATTGCAGTTTGCTATGGCTTGGCAGGAGCACCACTCCCGCCAGCCCATAGCAAACAAGTGCTCTGCTTTCAGCAAGCGAGAGCTTAAAATGCTCTTGCTCCTGAAAGCAGAGCATGTGTCTGTTTCCTTGCCCGCTGTGAAGCAAGTAGGGAAACAGACACATTGCTTTGGGATCCAGGGGTCTCAAAGCAATGTCGGCTCACACAGGAGGCAGGAAGTTGGCAGGGTCCACGGGGGCCTTGGGGCTCCCTCCACAGTTCCCAACGTTTCAAGAATGGGTGCCCCCACACTATAGGCCGGACCCTGGGGGATGTGGTCCCCGGGCCTAAATTGGCCCGTGTTGGGGTTGCACGGCCCCCTCCCTTGTTTTTTTATTTTTATTTTTTGGGGGATATTAAAAAAGGGGCACTGTTACACACACACTCACTCACTTACTCATACAGATACTAACACATACTCACTCACCTATACAGTCACTGACACAAGCACAAGCTCACCCATACATCCACTCTCACATTCACTCACTCAACCATACAGTCACTTACATACCCCATCACTCATCTATACTGATTTTCACATACCCAGTTACTCACCTATATAACACTGACACATGCACTCACTCACCGACACAGCCAATCACACACTCACTCACCCATACATCCTCTCACACATGCACTCACTAACCCATACAGCCACTGACGCACCCAGTAACTCATCCATACAGGCAGTCACACATCCCCTCACCCAACCACAGACACACTAAGAAACCCATAAAGGTACTCAGACAACCAATCACTCAGCCATACAGAATCTCACGTACCCACTCACACACCCATACAGCCACTTAAACACCAACTGACAGACAGATACAGACATTCACATTAGGCCTGGGCGGTAAATTCCGTTCCGCTCGCGGAATTTGCGGAATTTGGGTAATTTCGCGTTCTGCGGAGAACGCGAAATTGCCAAAAATTCTGCGATCCGCGGCTTCGCGGCCTTTTTTGCTTGTTCGCGCTTTCAAAATGCGTGTTTGCCAGATATTTCTCCCCAAGCACGCAAACAGCGCTCGCGAACAGGAAAAAAGCATCGCAAACGGGCGGAACAAGCAATTCCGCGTGTTCGCAGAACTTTTGCGTGCTCGCGGAGATTTTTTACCGTTTCGCGGAACTTTGCGTAGCGCGACTACGCAAATTCCGCCCACCCCTAACAACTAGTCACTCACCCATACATTCACTGAGACACCTAATCACTGACTTATACAGTTAGTTACCCACCCACTGAATCAACCAATCAGGCACTCATACACACACTATTTCATCAAAACACCTTGGTATATATATTTAACACTCATAAACATTTAAAACACTCAAAGTCACTGGATGATGTCATCAGTTATGTCATTTGAGGTGTCATCAGTGATGCCATTGACCATGTCATGAGTGATGTAATATGTGAGGTCATAAGCAGTGCATTGCGGGGGCACAAGTTATAGATAGCTCACTAACTATAATAGCTGAATTTCTGTGCCTAGCTATAACTATAACGTTCTTGTAACCTTTGTTTTTTTCAGTGAATATATATATATTCAAAAACACCTGTTCCCACTTCAAAAACAGGCTCCAGCACACTTGGGTTCACTTTAAAAGCTGACTTTATTGTGGCTTCTGGTGATGTGTTTCGAACGTCTCTGCGGTCTTTCTCACAACAACCGTAAGTCACCATTTTGTTCTTTTTATACACATGTGAGTTTTGAATTGCATTTTTAAAGTGACAGTGGATAAATAAACTTAAATTTAAACATAGTACAAATAATAGATATTGCCTGAAATCTTGTGTTCAAACTGCATTGATGCAAACCTGGACACAATAAAACTGTACGAAATATCTTGTGCAAATTCATACAATACAATATATATTGACTTTAACAGTCAGGGATTCCTTTAACCAGTGTTTGACTGTATATATATATATATACGCATATACATATACAAATATATATCTATAATCACTGAAAAAAACAAAGGCTACAGAGATGTTATAGTTAGGCTCACACTTCACTCATACAAAACCAGTGAAATTCAGCAGTTATAGTTACCCGAGCTAACTATAACTTACGCCGCCGCAATGCACTGCTTATGATCTCACATATTATATCACTCATGACATGATCATTAGCATCACTTATGACATCTCAAATGACATCACTGATGACATCATCCAGTGATTGTGAGGGTTTTCTAAACGTTTACAAGTGTTAAACATATATGCTAAGTTACTACATAACTCAAATTACTATTCTTTGTGCACTACTAATGAGTGATACTATTTCTAACATATATTATTTGAGTGGCTGTGTGAATGTGTGTATCTGTGTGTGAGTGTATGTCTGAGTGGCTGTATTGGTGTGTGAGTGGGTGTGTGAGTGGCTGTATGGGTGAATAATTGGGTGTGTGAGTACCTGTATGGTTGAATAAGTGGGTGTGTGAGTAACTGTATGGGTGCAGGAGTGGCTGTGTGATTGGCTGTATCGGTGAGTGAGTGTCTTAGAAATTCATTGAAAAAAACAAAGGTTACTGGAAAGTTGTAGTTAGGAAATATAATAAAAACAAAACCTTAGAATGGGTGATTTAGAGGGTGTATGAGTGGCTGTGTGGGTGAGTGAGTGGCTGTATAGGTTTGTGAGTGGATATTGGAGCGGCTGAATCGGTGACTAAGTGGCTGTGTGACTGGCTGTATGGGTGACTGACTGTGTGTGTAAGTGGCTGCATGGTTACTGAGTGGCTGTTTGAGTGGGTATTTGGTTAACTGATTGGTTGTGTGAGTGGCAGTATTGTAGAGTGAGTGTCTATGTAAGAGGCTGAATGGGTGGGTTAGTACATGTGTGAGTGCTTGTATGGGTGTGTGAGTGGCTGTTTGAGTGCTTGTATGGGTGAGTGAGATGCTCTGTTGAGAGGCTGTATGAGTGAGTGCCTGTAGGTGTGAGTGGTTGTATGGGTGAATATGTGTATGTGAGTAGCTGTATGGGTGAGTGAGGGGCTGTGTGAGTCACTGTATGGGTGAGTGAGTGGCTGTGTGAGTAGTTGTATGGGAAGTGAGTGGCTGTGTGAGTAAACGTATAGGTGAGTGAGTGGGTGTGTGAGTAGTTGTGTGGGTGTGTGAATGGATATGTGAGTGGTTGTGTGGATGATGTCATCAGGAATGTCATGAGTGATGTCATTTGAGATGTCATCAGTGATGTCACGAGTGATGTCACTGACCATGTCATCAGTGATGTAATATGTAAGGTCATAAGCAGTGCATTGCGGGGGCATAAGTCATAGTTAGCTTAGGTAACCATAACTGCTGAATTTTACTGGTTTTGTACAAGTGAAATGTGAGCCTAACTCTAACGCCCCTGTAATCTTTGTTTTTTTCAGTGAATTTCTAAGGTTTTGTTTTTATTCTATTTCCTAACTATAACTTCCTTGTAACCTCTGTTTTTTTCAGAGAATTTCTAAGGATTTTTAATGCTAATTCCTAACTATAACGTCCCTGTAACCTTTGTTTTTTCAGTGAATGGTTCTGTGAGTTGGTGCATCAGTGTCTGAGTGGGCCTATGAGGGCGTCTGAGAGTATCTGAGTAGGTCTGTGAGTGGATGTATGAGTGGCTCCATGAGTGGGTGTGTGAGTCTTTGAGTGACTTTATGAGTGGGTGTTTCAGTGTCTGAGTGAGTCTCTTAGTGGCTTTCTAAATGTCTGTGTGGGTGTGTCAGCAGCTGTGTCAGTGACTGGGTCACAACGGAAACTCACCTGCCCCTTTATCTATCAAGAGTCCACAGTTTTGCACAAAATATCTCCTCAGGTGGAGTAATTTCTTCTGGTTAATAAGTAACTGTTGGGTAAACAGGGTCCAGTGTGTATTCTACACTACATCTGTGTAATGGACCATGAGGAAATGTCTCCAGTGACCTTGTGTGTATTTCAGCAATGTGATTATTCCTTCAGCGTCTTTATCCAGAAATCTGTGATAACATGAATCCTCCTATAGAGAGGACAACAAGACTACAGAGAGGTAAATTTCCTCCAAACAAGGGTACTTCCTCTTAGCTGTATGAAGTAAGTGCTTCTTTGTTTGGTGGAGATGTCCTTATATTCCTCGGCATGAAGAACGTGTAAACAAAATTGGAGGGAAACGCGTTGGGGGGCCTTTTGGTAAGCTGTCCATCATCCTGGCAAAAGGCAGGAAGACCTTTAATTACTACTAAGGTGGGAGGGGAGGCCCGCCCAATTATTAGAAGGGAAGGGGGGCCGTGTGTCCCTCCTTGGGCTGATTTTGGCCCTGGTGATCCTATCCCCCAGGGCCCGACCACTATTCAATGGGGGAAGAGGGGCATGCAGCCCCCTCACAGGGCAGATTTAGGCCCGGGGACCCCATCCCTCAGGGCCCGGCCATATCTCCTTGGGTGCCCTGGTTCCACCCAGGGCACCCAGTGTGCTATGGGACTGAGGAGGGAGCCTCAAGTCCTTTGCGGTCCCAACTGACTCCCCTCCTTGTTGCGGGAGATGGCATTGCTGTTGCATGCAGGGAGCTGCTGGAAATGTCCCAAGTCCCAATGTCCCGAGCCCCAAGATTGCTACCAACACTTCCTGGTTGAAGTGTTGGCAGCCAATCAGATCTCAGCACGAGATCGGGAGGGTTTGAGGAGCCTTCACTTCCCTAGATATACAAATTTAGATTTCTTTTCATAACTCTAAAAGTACTGGTTGGATTTACACAAAATACCAAATAGCACTCTTTCTGGACCAAGAGTTATATTTCAGCCAAATTTGCTGTAATTTTGCACAGCGGTTCGGGCTGTAGTCGTGTCTAAAATTTCTATGGGAATTTAGATGGGAAATGCACTTTTTTTTACCCCACCTTTTTCTCGGCCCCCGCTTGACGGATTACCCTGAAACTTTCAATGCACATTTAGAATCACCGGCCCATTTTTGGGGAAACTTTTGTGAAGATTTGTCAACCGGAGGCAAAGATATAGACAATAGGCAAGTAAAAAAACACTTTTCCTATAGAAACATAGTCCTAACTATAACTACCTACTGGCGACTATGTGTGTACCTTTGTGAATCAGGCCCTTAGAGTTTAAGCTACTACTAAAAAAACTGTAATAACTCCAGTAGTACACGTGGCCAAACCCTAGTACTGCAACATCCTCCCATAGAAAATAATGGAGGATGGAACATAAATGTAAACCCCATAAGATCATATTAATTTAAAATAAATTATTAAAAATAGGGAAAAATATAAATAACTATAATTTTGTTTTTTAAATAAACAGATGAGATTTGTATGTAATTATAAAATATTTTTTAAACTTTTTGCATTATAAAATTAATGTAATAATAAATTGTATTAAAATATCATTCAATTACTTTTAATTCATTCTTTACACCTCTTCTAATAATTTTAGTTGGGAATTTATTTTTTCATTTAAACTTGGGAAAAATAATTTAAATTCAATTTATAATATTTTAAATAATTTAACTGTGGGTGGTTCATGGAGAATACATGAACCTCTTGACTCCTTCAGTAACAAGGATGGAACAGTTCCATCCACTGCCATGGTGCTGGTGTGCTGAGGAATGAACATTTCTGTCCTGGCACCCACCCAAGGGGGAAGTGCTGATCCCCCCTTAGCATCTGATGACATCAGTAGCTGGCGGGGACGGCCTGGGAGCCATTTGCTTCCAGCTCGACTCAGAGGAAGAGGTAAGTTTCTCTTCCGGCGGGGATTTGGGGAGTGCACAGAGGCATTGGGGAAAGGAAAGAGCTTTTCCTTTACCTCGATGTTTCTTTGCAGTGCATTCCTGCTACACGATTGTGGGTGGGGCCACGTTATGCAGCAGGAATGCTCACAAGGCCACCAGGCATATTTGAAGCTGTTTATTGTTGTTTTTGGTGAGTGGCCCCTTGGGCAAGGGCCGCTCCCTTTGAGAGGCTATATATTTGCCCGTTTATGCCCCACTTGGGGGCAGATCGGTCAGATTTTTAGACCCACCTGTCCCTTTATTAGGGGGCACATATTTTGGCCGTTTCTGCCTCTTTGGGGGCAGATCAGCCATATTTTTATACTGATCTGCCCCAAAGCAGAAGACACTGGCCACCAGGGATTTATTTTTTTGGGCATGTTGGGGAGTGGCCCCTTGGGGAAGGGTCGCTCTCCTTTATTGGGGCGTGCATTTTGGCTGTTTCTGCCCCCTGTGGGGGTAGATCAGCCATATTTCTAAGCCCATATGGCCCCAAGGGGGGCAGAAAGCTACTAGTCACCAGGGATTTTATTTATTTATAGGCCAGGGAGCGGCCCCTTTGGCAAGGGTCGCCCCCCTTCTTTGCGGCATGTATTTTGACCATTTCTGCCGACCTTTGGGGGCTGATCGGCTATATTTTTAGGCCCATCTGCCCCAAGGGGGGCAGAAAACCACTAGACACCAGCAAAAGTTTTTGTGTTTGTGTGTGTGTGAACTGGAGTTCGGCTGACATTCTGCATGTACTTTGTGTGTGTGGGCTAGCGCTTGGCTAGTGGTCTGTGTAGACTGGCACTTGGCTGGCGGTATGAGTGGACTGTTGCTTGGCTGGCGGTGTGCGTGAAGTGTTGTTTGGTTGGCGGTGTGCGTGGACTGGTACTTGGCTGGCAGTGAGTGTAGACTGGTGTTTGGCTTACTATGTGTGTGACTGGCATTTGAATGGTAATGGGCAGACTTCATAGTGTTTTATAATGTTAACTGTTTTATTTCTTGTTATCATATGTGATCGTAATGTTTTATTTCTCCTTTTTATTCTAGTGCAAAGCTTTTGTTTTCCTTTGCTGCGACTCCTGCTTGCAGTTTCGGCACTGGTAGATCTGGTAGATCTGCAGTTTGTGTAGGTGGATGTGTTTAGTGAGAAAAGGTTTTTGTACTGTTTACTCCAAATGTGTATCATTGCCCTGCATGAATGCATTTTTCGGAAATGCTGTAATAATAGCAGCATATTTTGCTTCTGTTTGATTGTGTGTGAAACTCTCCTTGTATATGTGCACAATGTGTATTGTGTTGTAATTTTCTTTTGTATTTCCTCTTTAGTGGGATATCATTGGCGCTTGCTCTGTCTGTGCAGAGTAGGTGCTGGTGAATCTAGCTGTCTCTGGCAAGTAAGTGGTATTGTATTACAGTAGATAGGTCTTTGTGGGTTTTTATTGATTGACTTTACCTTGCAATTGCTATATGCCAATAGTTTTACTTTTTGTTTGATGAAGCCACACTTTATTTCTTATTTTACACTGTGTTGAATTATTTGTCAAGTTACTTTTCTTAGTAAGGATTATGGCTAGCCGCCAGATTACAGCTCAGCAGTTTCTAGGTATGCTTTTCAAGTCTTCCTCTGACCATGATTATGAGACTGACACTGCATCTGAGTCAGAGGAAAAAGTCCAGGATTCTGTCAGGGAATCACCTGATGATGATGAAGCCACTCCCAGTGCAGAGGAACTCTTTTAGAGGAGTGCAGCAAGGGCATCTGGATTGCTGCCTGGGACTGAAAGGCTTCCCATTGGAAGAGTTGCACTTTGGGTTGCCCCAAACATGGTGCAGTGGGCATTGCCTGCCTTTAGTGGTGTTACAGGGTGTAGAGTGAATACTGAAAACATTTTGTCTATAAATTTCTTTCAGTTGTTTATGGACGATATATTTTTGGATGAGATTGTTGACCAGACTAATTTGTATGCTGAACAGTATTTGAGGGGCATCAGTGCCAGACTTAAGCCCCTCTCTAGAGCTAGCCGGTGGACTCCCACATATCTGGAAGAATTTAAGAAGTTCTTGGCTTCAAATTTTTTGATAAGCTTGATAACGAAGCCATTGCTGTCTTCATATTGATCTTCTAGTTCCTTGATGGCAACAGCTATATTTCTTGAAACCATGAGTTGTAATTGGTATTTGCTTCTTCTTCGGATGCTGCATTTTGTTGGTAATGCTTTAGCATTGCCACAAGATCACCCTGATTGTGATGGTCTGTTTAAGATTCGGCCTGTCCTTGATCACTTTGTCGATTGATTTTCAGAGATCTCTGTTCCAGGGAAAGAAATAGCTGTGGATGAGTCTTTGGGCCTGTTCAAGGGTCGATTGCTTTTTAGGTAATACATTCCTAGCAAAAGGGCACGTTATGGAATTAAGATGTATATGATGTCTGAGAGTAGTACTAGATATTTCTATAATTTCAGGGTGTACACCGGTAGGGGATTCCAGAATTGACCCCCGTCGTTGTCCGTCCACTTTCTGAGTTAGTGAGACAATTGTGTGGGAACTTGGTAGAGGGCTTGTAAACAAAGTTCACCATTTATACGCAGATAACTTCTATACTGGTGTGCAATTGTTCAGGGGATTGTTCAAAGTGGACACTGTTGCTTGTGGCACAATCCAATCAAACCGTAAAGGTTACCCAAATGAGCTTGTTTCTAAAAAAACTTGAGAAGGGACAGTGCAGTGCCTTGCCTACTGATGAATCTCTAGCTGTGAAATTTTCTGACAGGAGAGATGTCTACATGCTGACTACCATCCACGATGAAAGCACTTCACCTGTGACTGTTTGGGGTCAGGTTGCTGAAGTGTACAAACCTGTGTGCATTTTAGACTACAATAAGCACATGGGAGGTATAGATAGAGTAGATCAAAGGTTGGAACCTTACACTGCTGTTCGTAAGGCTTACGTTTGGTATAAGAAGTTGGCTATCCATTTATTTCATTTAGCAACTTTCAATGCTTTTGTTGTATTCAAGGATTGTTCTCCAGAGTCAAAAATGACATTTGTTCAGTTTCAGCAGTCGGTGATAGGCAGTCTTGTTGTAGTGGAACAGGCAAGAGTTCCTAGAGTTGCAGCAGTGGAGGGTGTGGCTAGATTTAAAGATCACCACTTTCCTGATCACATTCCTCCCACGGCTAAAAAAGACTTTCCCAGTAGGAGATGTAGGGACTTATTTACAAGCCCCTATCACCACCAGAACATCACCTTTTTTGATGTTGTGGTGGCGATTCCGGCTTCGCCTTATTTACAAGGTTGTGTTAAGCCAATTAACATGGCTTAACGATGCCTTGTAAATAAGGCACCCTTTCATACCCTAAGCCTTTTGCGCAGAGTGTTCCGGTGGTTACCTCTTTCTGTACGTAGAACCCTGATTCAGGCTTTGATTATTGGACATTTAGACTATTGCAATGCTCTGCTGGCATCTGCAAATGAATCCCTTCTCAGCAGACTGCAGATTGTACAAAACGTGGCTGCACACCTGGCTGTCAAAAAACCACCTCGCACCTCTTCAGGGCCATTATGAAAACAACTCCACTGGCTCCCTATCCGCCAGAGAATTAACTTCAAGCTTTGTTGTTTCGCCCATAAAGCTCTATATGGTGCAAGCCCCAGCTACCTGGCAGACAAGTTTAAAGTTTACAGTCCGAATCGCCATCTTAGATCAGAAGGCAAAGGGTTGCTAGTGGTCCCCCGCTTCAAGAAAATTCGAACAGGAGGAAAAACTGTTGCCTATTTGGCCTCAAAATACTGAAACACCTTGCCTGAGGACTTGCGCAAATGCCTTCTTCGTTTCAGGAAACTCCTGAAAACAGAACTATTTAGGGCTTAATCCTAGTCTGCCCTGCCTGTCTGACTTCCCCGCTATGATAGCGCGGAGATACCCCTACAGGGGTGATTCCTGCGCTTTACAAATCTCGTACATACATACATACACGCTATACTTAGCATGAAAGGAGTGGGCAATGGGTGTTGCGGTAGGGGAACGGAACCTTCCTGCACATAAACAATAATTTCCCACAATGCAGGCACCCTCGCACTATGGTGCCAGGGTGCCTGCGTTGGTGCTAGGCAGCTACATTTAGCGCCAGCGCTGGGGGAAATGCAGGGCTGCACCGTACTGTAAATACGGTGCAGCCCTGCATTTCAGAAGTGGCAGAGCGCAGCATTAAGCCAAGAAGGCAAACGACATGCTCCGTCACTTCTTTGTAAATATGCTCCATACAGTCTGTACCCAAAGAGTTGAGCGGAAGGAGAGTGGTGTGTACTGCCCCGATTGTCCTTCTAACCCTGGCCTGTATGTGCCCACATGTTTTAGACTGTATCATACACAACAGAGTTTTTGGGAACAACTGTGAACATAAAAGTAAACTGACTGGTCTGTATAATTTTATATTTTTGCTAAAATTTCACGGTGGGCATTAGTGTGATGTACTTAGATAGAGCTGTTGTGTTTGTAGTTATAGTTTTAAATCTACTTCCACTTGATTTGTGTTTTATTTTTTGTTATAAAATGTTATGGCGGTGTTTGTGGACTGGTGCTTGGCTGGCGGTGTGCATGGACTGGTTCTTGGCTGGTGTAATGCATGGACTAGCGCTTGGCTGGTGGTGTGCATAGACTGGCGCTTGGCTGGTGGAGTATGTGAGCTGTCGCTTGGCTAGCAGTTGGTGTCAGCTGGCATTTGGCTGGCGGTGTGTGAGTAATGACTTGATGCTGATCACTACACACACTGCTAGCCAAACGCCAGTCCACACACTATGCCAGTGTGATTGCTTTGCCAGCCATGTGGGCATATGAAAGTGAAGGGCCCTTGAATGGTGCTGTCTGAACCTTCACTCACCCTCGTGCCAAATCCAACCAGTATGTGTGTGTACTTGAGGAATAAATGGTTGTGAAGTAATATTTGTCTTTTCTGTCTTTCTCTGCCAGGGTGTACATTCTCTCTACATTGTATGCTGATGTGAGTGTTGCAATGTGCTGGGCCCATGTCTGGCGATATGAATGATCTTGTGTGTGTCACGTATGAAAGGTGTGTGAATGGCTTGTTTAGCGGTTGGTGCCTTGTCGCAGCTTTACAGCTCACGAGCTGTGAGTCATTGGTTCAGTTTTTTACCTTTCAATTATTAACAGTGCATTTCATTTTTGTGAAATCTCTTGCTCATGAAAATTTTACGTTCTGAACCTTCACTCCCCCTCATGACAAATCCAACCAGCATGTGTGTGTACTTGAGGAATAGACGGCTGTGTAGTAATATTTGTTTTTTTTCTGTTTGTCTCTGCCAGGGTGTACATTCTCTCTACATTGACTGTTGATATGAGTGTTGTAATGTGCTGGGTCCGTGGCTGGCGGTGTGAATGCTCTTGTGTGTGTCACGTATGAAAGGTGTGTGAATGGCCTGTAAAGCAGTTGGTGCCTTGTTGCGGCTTAACAGCTCATGAGCTGTGAGACATTGGATCCATTTTTTGACCTTTCAATTATTAACAGTGTATTTCATTTTTGTGAAATCTCTTGTTAATAACATATACATTTTGAACCTTTCACTCACCCTCATGCCAAATCCAACTAGTATGTGTGTGTACTTGAGGAATAGATGGTTGTTCAGTAATATTTGTCTTTTCTGTCTATCTCTGCCAAGGTGTACATTGTCCCTAGGGGAAATCTACCAACTCTAGATATTTTTATAAAAATAGACACCCAGGGGAGCACAGGGTGGTGCGCCTCTTGTGGATCCCAACAAGTTTTGTTACCCACAATGCCCTGCAAACCTCAAAATGTGACTAAAATTACACATTTTCCTTGCATTACTGTGGGATTCTGGGTAAGGAACCATTGGGGAATCCACGCAAGCCACACCTTCCTGGATTCCCCCTGGTGTCTAGTTTTCAGAAATGTCTGGGTTTGGTACGTTTCCCTAGATGGGCGCCAAGCCCAAGACCAAAAACGCAGGTGACCCCTTTGCGAAACTAGGTTGTTTTTATGACTGATAATTTTGATGTCTCCACCTTACGTTTTTGCCTGTTTCCTGTTGTGGCCATTAGGCCTACCCACACAAGTGAGCTACCATTTTTATTGAGAGACTTGGGGAAATGCTGGGTGGATGGAAGTTTGTGGCTCCTCGCAGATTCCAGAACAGAAAGGTGAGGAAAATGTGTTTTTTGTCAAAGTTTGAGGTTTGCAAGGGATTCCGAATAAAAAAAACGTGGTGAGAGCCATGCAAGTCAGTCCACCCTGAATACCCCTAGGTGTCTAGTTTTAAAAAATTTACAGGTTTGCTAGGTTTCCTTAGCTGCAGACTGAGCTAGGGCCCAAAATCCATAGCTAAGCACATTGCAGAAAAGCGTCAGTCTTCAGTGGAAAGATGTGATGTGTCCATGTTGCATTTTGGGCTGTTTCTTGTTTCAGGCACTAGGCCTACCCACACAAGTGAGGTACCATTTTTATCGGGAGACTTGGGGAAATGCTAGGTAGAAGGAAGTTTGTGGCTCCCGTAAGATTCAGTACTTTTCATCACAGAAATGTGAGGAAAATGTGTTTTTTAGACACATTTTGAGGTTTGTAAGGGATTCTGTGTAACAGAACCTGATGAGAGCCACACAAGTCAGCCCACCCTGGATTCCTGTTGGTGTCTAGTTTCAAAAAATGTACAGGTTTGCTAGGTTTTCCTAGATGCTGGCTGAGCTAGGGCCCAAAATCCATAGCTAGGCACATTCCAAAAAAAGTGTCAGTTTTCAGTGGAAAAATGTGATGTGTCAACGTTGCATTTTGGGCCGTTTCCTGTCGCAGGCACTAGGCCTACCCTCGCAAGTGAGGTACCATTTGTACCGGGAGACCTGGGGGAATGCTGGGTGGGTGGTAGTTTTTGGCTCCCCATCAATTCCAGAACTTTCCATAACAGAAATGTGAGGAAAATGTGTTTTTTTAGACAAATATTGAGGTTTGCAAGGGATACTGGGTAATAAATAACTTGGAGCGAGCCATGCAAGCGAGCACATCCTGGATTCCCCTAGGTGTCTAGTTTTCAAAAATGTACAGGTTTTCTAGGTTTTCCTAGTGGCCGTCTGAGCTAGAGCCCAAAATCCACACAAATATACAGGTTTGCTAAGTTTCCCTAGGTGCCAGCTGAGCTAAAGCCTAAAATCCACAGCTAGGCAACTGCAAACAAAGGGTCGATTTTCAGTGGAAAAATATGATGTGCCACGTCATGTTATGAGCCATTTCTGTTGCAGGCTCTATGCCTACCCACACAAGTCAGGTATCATTTGCATCGGGAGACTTGCGTGAATGCTGGGTGGAAGAAAGTTTGTGACTTCCCTCAGATTCCAGAACTTTCTGCCATAGAAATGTGAGGAAATGTGTTATTTTTTAACAGATTTTGAGGTTTGCAAGGAATTCTGAGCAACAGAACTTGATGAGAGCCGCACAAGTCACCACATGCCGGATTCCCAGTGTGTTTAGTTTTTAAAAATGTACAGGTTTGTTAGGTTTCCCTAGGTGCCGGCTGAGCTTGGGCCCAAAATCCACAGCTAGGCAAATTGCAAAAAAGGTTCAGTTTTCAGTGGAAAAATGTAATGTGTCCACATTGAATTTTGGGCCGTTTCCTGTCACGGGCACTAGATCTCCCCACACAAGTGAGGTACCATTTTTATTGGGAGACTCAGGGGAACACAGAATAATAGAACAAGTGTTATTACCAATTGTCTTTCTCAGCATTTGTGCTTTCCAAAAGTAAGACAGTATGTAAAAAGGAATCATTTTGAAAAATGCCCTCTGATTCAAGTGCTAGTATTGGTGCCCACAAATTCAGAGATGTGCAAATAACCACTGCTTCTAAACTCGTATCTTGTTATCATTTTAGAAATACATAGGTTTCCTTAATACCTATTTTTCGCTCTTTATATTTTGACAATTGAATTGCTGTATACCCAGTACACAATAAAAAACCATTGCAAGGTGCAGTTCAGTTATTGGCCATGGGTACCTCGGGATCTTGGTGAACCTACAAGCCCTATATAGCCCGCAACCATAAGGGTCCAGCAGAAGTAACAGTATATTGCTTTCGAAAATCTGCCATAGTTAGAAGAAGTTACAGGTGAAAACGTAGGCAAAAATGGCTGTTTTTTTCAATAGTCTTTTTGCCTTCTCCAGACCAGGTGTTATGGAATGTTTGTTTGTTAAATGTGTGACGGCGTTTCAACCCGGAAGGTTTGCCAGGTCTCATCAGTAGGTCATCACCTTGAAAACTATTTCAGCTCTGTTCTGATTTACTGCGCTAGTTGATTTTTACTGCGCTTCTCCCACAGATTTTCCCATTATCTCTGTGAGTTCTCCTTCATGGGCTGCCGCTTGTACATTCATCAGGCACCCCACAGATTGGTTAACTCCATTCTATTTTCTTGGATGGCACAGCATAATGCCCAAAACCAAACCTCAATAAACATGATGGGAAAAATGCTTACGACTAGTCTAAACCGCTGGCAGTTGCTCTGGGTAGCATTCCAATCCTTTGGTTTTTGCCCACTATGCCACTTTAAACAGTGGCCAACTTGTGCAAATCCGTAACAGTCCTGCTCTTCAATAAAACAGACCACCCCAAACTACCAGGTGAGGTCCTATCAAGAAGAGAACACAAGCAGCACAAAACCAGTTATAACATTGTCATTGAAGTATAGCTTGGATACTGAGGTAAAGTGAGGAAGGGACCCACATCTGGGCATATACTTGCAACTTTTGGCATTACTTCCAATAACAAAAGGTGATGTTATGAACGCTTACAAATGTCTAAACCACTGCAGTTGCTCTAGGTAGCAAACTAACTCATTGTCTGTGGCTTGCTGGGCCACAGTAGACAGTGGCCAGCTTTATGCAAATCCCTACTGACTCTGCTCCTGATGGAAAGACTCCATTCTGAACTGTCAGACAAGGCCACTGTATTTCGGCCCGAACAATCACCAGTGGCGGGATTAATGCAAGCATTCCTTCTGTCACCTTGTTATTTGTTGTAGATTACACTCAAGTACAAGGGGGAAGCCCAGATGTGGGTCTTTTGCTTACTGTATTATAGGATTCAAACAATACCTCACTGATAAGGTCTTAG
Organism: Calotriton arnoldi; assembly: GCA_963921515.1. NCBI lineage: Eukaryota > Metazoa > Chordata > Amphibia > Caudata > Salamandridae > Calotriton > Calotriton arnoldi. Next base: position 911,866 of record CAWUFW010002971.1, read on the forward strand.
TATGATGTAAACGGTCTAAAGTTGCTTGTATACCCATCTGAAGGGATCTTGGCTGGACTGTTCCTATTGGAGCAGGACAAATACTGATTTGCATATGACTAGTCTCTGTCTAGAATGGCAAAGTGGCTGAAAAATTACAGACTGGACTGCGGACCAAGTGCTCACCAGTGGCTGAGATTAATTTGAACATTCCTTCTAAAACTTTCTTGTTTGTTCACAAGAAGCAACACTGGCACAGTAATACTGCACAGCAGTTCTGTAGCAGCAGCACAGTTCTGGGGGAAAAAATGTACTACAAACATCTAGATATGCACAAGTCGATTGTCACTTAAAAAGTCAAACAACGGTTTGAGATCCACATTGCATATGCTGAGAACATCCCAAAGAGCCAGGTATTAGCCAAAATTTATATTCACCATCTGGGGCCCGATTCCTATCTCGCTCAGAAGGCCTCCGAATCGGATTTGGCTTTACCGGACCCGATCCGTAGCCTTTGTTTACGACCGAATCGTACACAAGTCAGAACGTCCAAGTACGATGCGAAGATCGCGTAAGCGCCGACCGAATCGAATCCGGACCCGAACCGCTCCGTATGTCTCGTTTGTAGATGAATCGTGCCGCGCAATGGAGTCGATTTCTGACCGAGCAAGTACGATGCACGATTCGGACAGCCGCTTCGCCTCGGTCTCAGCGAGACGAAACGGATGTCGGAAGCGTACTTCGGGGGGGCCGTACCAGGCCCCCTTTTACCCTGGGCCCTCCGAATCTATCACGGGGGTGCCCATGGGTCCCCCCAATCCAAGCATGCACAGTGCAGCGGGCACCATGGGGTGCCCGCCACAGGGCATACGCTTTTCCCCACCCACCCCTTTTCTGCTATGGGAGCCTGTGTACGCGTCTGTACACAGGCTCCCGTAGAGTCCAATGGGAGTCCGAGCGAACCGAGTCCGTAAGCATACGGCTGCACCATACTCGCTCGTTCGGACTCCCGGAGCACGTCTCGCTCGGAAAGCCATCCGGATCCGAGTCGTACGGAGAGCTTTCGGAGCGAGATCAGAATTGGGCCCCTAGTGTGAGCACCGGCCTGTGTGTGGAACAATAACTGAAGGAAAGTGCACAAAGTGCCAAAAAGGACTTCTTTTTTATTTTTCTCTGTACATTACTACAGTAAAGTATAAGGAACATTTCCAAAAATGTATTTAACTTAAAAATGAATATATAAAAGTCTTTATGTTAAATATTAATGTAAATTAATTTTATATATTTACTTTAAGTGTTGAACAAAATTTTAGAAAATGCCACAACACTATTTCATTAATTTTAAAATAATACTTTGATTTATGAAAATATATTTAATTTAATTGAAATTACTTTTCTGAAGTTTAAATTAAAAAATAAATTACCACCTAAAGAAAAAATATATATAATTTTAATGTGTATTAATAATTATTAAAAGCCATGTATAGAATTAAATACAATGTATTTCATACTTTTTAATACAAATGTTACTTTTCTCAAAATGCAAAACAGGTTATTAAATATAATATAATTAAGTAATAAATGTGTACTATTTTTATATGTATTTTTAACATTAATCTATATTTATTTTTATTTTTCTCAATTTAAGCAGGAAGTGACCATGGAAATTGGGCCCCTCGGAGAATGCAACACAATAGGAGGTGAGACCATGATGAAGAACTGGTTGGTAACTGGAGTGGGACCAATGCTCCAATGTCGGGGGACTGGAGCTGCTGGCTGAAAGGTCAGGCCTCAGAAGCTGCACCAGCAAACCGTGTGAGAGCTACACCGAGGAAGGTGGCACCTCCGCAAGAGTTGGCAAGAACTGCACAAGGATTTTGGGCAAAGGAACCATGGCAATTTCTATGGCTTTCCAATTAGTTCTCAAAGCCTTCCAGAAGTTGTCTAAGTAGAGACAGCCTACTGGCAAACACTGCAGCTGGATCAACAGGAGGCTGGAGTGGCATGACATCTTTCAGATTTTTCTGGTCTGCATCCACTAACTGAAAAGAAGGGACTGCTGCTGTTGACTGTGCCCTCAAATGATGGACTGCTGATACTAGTCCAGACTTCTGAAAGTCCTTTTGCTTGAGCATAAAACCTACTGCAAAAGTATACTACTCAAGGATGTGGACTAGAAAGGCATGGGATGCGGTCATATAGTGCACTTTTGATATCAGGAGGATATCAGGGTAACCTCTCAGCATGACTGGGTGTGATTTCCAGGTAAGCCATGTCAGCAGAGGTTGGTACATTTGGTCCCTCTCTTTTATGTGGCCCTTTGCTTGGGGGTGACTCTAAGTGTGCCCAAATGCTGGTACATCCTGTGTTTTTTCCTGTGCCAAAGCTTACCTCAGGTTGCTTGGGTGTTGCTCACCATCCCAGCTGCCACCTGACCAGTGCAGGAGCTGTGCTCAACTGCAGGGGCAGAGAAGCTGTCAGGTGAGGGGCCTATGTCTGCATCCGATAAGGCTAGACACTTCCATAGAAGGAGCTGGTATTAACTCCTTCAGGCGGTTCAGTGATAGAATATCGATGCTAAAAACATCGATGTTCTAAATATAAAAAAAAAATATTGAATACAAAAATATCGACTTGAATACCTTAACAGGTAAGTACAAATATATAGAATCAAAAATATCGAAGTTAAAAATATAGATGTAACAAATATCGGATTAAAAATATAAATAAAATAAAATAATATATGTTGAATATATTAAATATTAATATAAACTTTAACAAAATTATTTAAATTTAATATATATTTTAACTAAATATAAAAAATAAACTTAATTTAAAGAAATATAAACACAAACATAATAATTTATACATATACATATATTTAATTTAAAATATTTTTTTAATTATCTTTATTTAATTTTTAAACTTTTAAATTATATAAAAATAAAATATAGACATATCTCAATAATTTTAAATAAAAAAATAACCATTCTATAATTAATTAAAAATGTAACTATTAAAAAAAATAAAACCTACAGTTCGCAATACAATAAATACAATAGTATGGAAAATGTTGGATAGCGGAATAATTAAATTTACTATTCCAACTCCAGTGAATGCAACTGTAGGGAAAGTGTTGGATAGCGAAGGGGTAAAAATTACTATTCCCACTCCACTGAGTGCAGCAGTAGGGAAAGTATTGGAAAGCGGAGGGGTAAAAATACTATTCCCACTCCAGTGAGTGCAACAGTAGGGAAAGTGCTGGATAGCGGAGGGGTAAAAATTACTATTCCCACTCTAGTGAGTGCAACAGTAGGGAAAGTGCTGGATAGCGGAGGGGTAAAAATTACTATTCCCACTCCAGTGAATGCAACAGTAGGGTAAGTGCTGGATAGCGGAGGAGTAAAAATTACTATTCCCACTCCAGTGAGCACAACAGTAGGGAAAGTGCTGGATAGCGGAGGGGTAAAAATGACTATTCCCACTCCAGTGAGTGCAACAGTAGGGAAAGTGTTGGATAGCGAAGGGGTAAAAATTACTATTCCCACTCCACTGAGTGCAACAGTAGGGAAAGTGCTGGATAGCGGAGGGGTAAAAATTACTATTCCCACTCCAGTGAGTGCAACAGTAGGGAAAGTGCTGGATAGTGGAGGGGGAAAAATTACGATTCCCACTCCAGTGAATGCAACAGTAGGGTAAGTGCTGGATAGCGGAGGAGTAAAAATTACTATTCCCACTCCAGTGAGCACAACAGTAGGGAAAGTGCTGGATAGCGGAGGGGTAAAAATGACTATTCCAACTCCAGTGAGTGCAACAGTAGGGAAAATGCTGGTTAGCAGAGGAGTAAAAATTACTATTCCCCCTCCAGTGAGTGCAACAGTAGGGAAAGTTTTGGATAGCGGAGGGGTAAAAATTACTATTCCCACTCCAGTGAGTGCAACAGTAGGGAAAGTATTGGAGAGCGGAGGGGTAAAAATTACTATTTCCACTCCAGTGAGTGCAAAAGTAGGGAAAGTATTGGATAGCGGAGAGGTAAAAATTACTATTCCCACTACAATGAGTGCAACAGTAGGGAAAATGCTGGATAGCAGAGGGGTAAAAATTAATATTCCCACTCCAGTGAGTGCAACAGTAGGGAAAGTGTTGGATAGCCGAGAAACAAAAGTTACTAATAACATTTAAACAATTGAAAAAATTTAAATAATCTTAAAAATAAATAAACAATATTTTAAAAATATCTGAATAAATATATTAAACATTAACATTAAATATATTAATTACATATAACAAAAAGGTACAAATATTATCTAAAATAAATTAATAAATACATTTATAAACAATATTTATTTAAAAGAAGCAAATATTAACAAACAAAAAAATTATTTAAAACATAAATATATTTATTTTATTTCCTACCCTATAATACCACACCAATATAAAAAAGTCAAAGTTTTTATTTAAATTTATTTCCATAATTAACATAATTAATAATGAATTAAAAAAATATTATTAATAAAAAAATAATGAACATTCATTGAATACACATTCTTTAACACTATAATATGCACAACACACCTAAAATGAATTACGCAATTACCATCATTAATTACTAATTAATTAATTAAAATCAATTAACAACTAATTATTAATTTGTCAATGAAAAATAAATTACTTCCCACCATTTACACCTATAAACACCACAACACACAACTAAAATTAATTACACAATTACCATAATTAATTACTGATTAATTAATAAAAAATGTATTAACAACTAATTATTAATTCATCAATTAAAAATAAATTACTTCCCACCATTTTCACCTATAAACACCACAACACACACCTAAAATTAATTACACGATTAACATAATTAATTGCCAATTAATTAATTAAAATTAATTAACAACTAATTATTAAATTATTAATAATAAACGTATTTAAACATTTAATACAATAACATCTCAATTAAACAAATATTAATAAATAAGAATTACTCAATAAATGTAATATAATTAAATTACTTCCCACCCTATTCCCCTATAAACCCACAACCCGCTACTGAACTAAAAACGCAAAATTCAAATAAAAAATGAAATAATAACTACTGGAAATAATAAATAAATTGTATATAATTAAATTACTTCCCACCCTAGTCCCCTATAAACCCACAACCCGCTACGGAACTAAAAACACAAAATTCAAATTAAAAAAAATAATAACTTCTAAAATTTTAACACATATAATAAAAATACAAACAATTCTTATACAAAAAATACATACATCACACACATATAAAATATATACTAAAATACATAACATTAATAAAAAATCGATATTTTTAACATCTATAGTTTTGCAAACGATATTAAACACTTCGATATTTTTTAATTCAATATTACTTACCTAAAATTGATATTCTTGACCACGATAATTTGTCTGTCGATATTCTTGACCCACGATATTTGTGACACGATATTTGTGCAATTCAATATTTTTGACTCGATATTTTGTCTCTGCACCCCTTCAGACTAGTCTCTGGAGTCAATGGAGCAGCAGGATACCAAGGGGCACATTACGATGGCGGGCGGACAAAGTCCGCCTGCCACCGCAACGGAATGCGGGACCGTCCGCAAGGGGTGCGGCGGTCCCGCCATGGGTATTAGGATGCCACCGCCACGGTGGCATCCCGTATTGTTCGCATTGCGGCGGGCGGTGCTGTCAGCAGCAGCCGCTGCATTGCAAAAAACTCATGTTGTGCATTTGAATGCACAACGTGACAGGCACCGCACTGTGCCTGCCACCTCCATGTGCACCCCCACCCACCCAAATCCTGGGGGCCCGCAACGGGCCCCCAGAAGCAAAGACCACATCCCTTTCCATGGCGGCAACACCGCCATGGAAAGGCTGCTTTCCGCCAACATCCTAATATGGATGGCGGTGTCTTGCAGACACCGCCACCATATTAGGGTCCTTTACCGCCCGGTCCCCTGTGGGACCGGCGGATGGTCTTTCCGTCCGCAGGGCTCCCCCCGCCATCGTAATATGGCGGGGGAAATGGCATGCGGGCAGTGGGAAATGGTGGGCGGATCGCCACCGCCATACGGGCAGTGGCGATCCGCCCGTCATTGTAATTACCCCCTAAGTTTCCAGACTCAAGCCCCAGTGGGAGTTGGACCTGACCTCTCAGTGCAATTGGTTGCAAGTTTGTAATGTAGAATAAACACCAGCGAAGACCGGCAGAGAGGAGGGGAAGGGGATTAGGAAAGGGTCGCCAGAGAGTAGATCCTGTGGACGAGAGCAGGTCTTCATTGAAGGATGATGTCTTTTTCAACATATCACAAAGACTTTGACTACAGCAATGTTTGACTCCAACCTGAACTGGTGTTGCCTTGACTCCAGGCTGAGAAGGATGACTTGCTGCCAAAATCGCTATACATTCAAGCGTCTCTATTAACCAAATTCCTGCAAGTATGCCTTCAGGTGTCTGTATCAAACAAGAACCAAGCTTCATGTATTTCCAAGCTTGACAAACTCTTTGGGAAAGAGTCTAGTTGTAGTTTATGGTGTTCCTCTAATTTAATTTTGAGAGAAAATGTCTTATCTTTCTGCACCAAAACTCTGTGGCTTAAGTATGTCACAAAATGATTCAAGGATTAGTAAAACTCCTGGCTTTTTAAATGAGCCAGTGATTTTACTAGTCTAGGCTGTTTCCAATGGCTTCTGTAGCATAGCATACATCTGTTCAAACAACAACATATGATCCTGAACTTTTCTGAACAGTATCCATAACATATACAAATCTCTCTCAAATGAGTCAAAAATGTTGTCCCAAATCACTCACTGGAACCCCAAGAAATAATGGGGCTCACCTAACAATAAACTGCCCCTGTGGTATCATAAGCACTCAGTCATCCATAGGAGACCTCTCAATGACTAGTGGTTGATGGAAGGGTGGGAACTGCTTTTATAGAGCAGTTCATCCAAAGATGACCACTGAGTTCGCATGATCCCACAAGATCCTGAGAGAGTTTGCATGATCACAAGAGATCTTGCAAGCCTGGCCAGAGGCCAGACACCTCTTAAAGGTTCTTGTTCATGTGATAGGAAATTGTAATAGACTGCGTCATCCCTGCCACACTCACTCACCACCCCTCCATTTGACCATGGAAGCCAAACTACGATGTGGCAGTGAACAAAGCATCCATCACTTTGACTTGGTCTCTGAGGGGGTTAGAAATTGAAGTGAGCTTAGCTGAAGCCAGACAGGATGCCATGTGGTTTAAAAGGGACCCCATACTGTTGGTAGCACACAGAGCACATAAATATACTAGCTGACTGTATCCTTGACACAAGATGCAGAGGTTATGTTGATCCGAGGCTGTAAACAGCACATGGAATTACACAAATGGCATAAGACCAGAACGTTGTTGCATTAGCTTCCTGAGATGAAGAAAGGAGATTGAGGGGAAAAGGTAATAATAAAAAACTAGACCTCGTGAAGCTGTGCAGGAGAAAAGCAGTCTTTGATCCTCTCCGATGTGTGGAAAAGGGAAGTGATGAGGGCATGCATACTCGAATGTATAGAGGAATGCTGCATACATCATAGGCCTCTCTGTGTGGTACAAGCACACAAAAACTCTGTACTAAATGGCTATGGAAGCAGTTTCAAGTCAGGAAAGCCCCTAAGATGAGAATCAGAAAGAGCCAAGACATGATAGTATTAAAAATGGCACTGCATGCTATTAATATCAAACCTGATAAATATATTTTGTCGTTAATAGGGCTTCCAAAATGGAGCTGGAAATGTTGGAAAGAATAATGTAGATGTTTGAATGCACTGAGGTCCTACTGGTGAACTGTTGTTGGGAAGGCCATGCTCATCCTATGGAGGGCAATTCCATTGATGTCAATAGAGGGAAGCCTTTGTTGGGAGTGTGTATCTGCAGGCTTATGCCATTGTAAGCAAAGTAGATAAACTGAAGGTGCTGAGGAAGTATGGTGTCTGAAGGAGGAGGGTGAATCAATTCTAGGCAGGTGATGCAGGTGAGTGGAGAATGCCACTACTCAGGTCAACAAAGACAACAAATTTATAGGAGAGTGATTCAGATGTTTGATCTCAGTGAATTCAGTGAAGGTGCATCTTTGGTAGGAGAGTGGTTCAGTTTTGTTTGTGGGAGGTAAACAGCATTGAAGTCAATGGAGCTGAGCCATTCCTGAAAGTGTGAAGCAGAGGCCTGATCCTACTAAGGTGCCAGAGATGCATAGAAAGCTATGCTAGCTCACTGTGAGAAATATGGTTACTGGTTGAGGGGGAGAGCCCTACTCAAGCACCAACCCCAATTCTTGTCAGGGTGAAACACGTAAACCCCAAATTAATCTGCTCTTAACCCTCTGGTAAATTGGCACAAAAGCAGTCAGGCTTAACTTAGAGGCAATGTGTAAAGTATATATGCAGCACACAAACAGTAATAAAGTGAAAACACAACCCTAGAAAAATCCCACACTAGAACTGGAGATATGCAGTTTTAAAGGTTTTGAAGAAATTAAGTGCTAAGAAGCAAATAGCACCACCAACGGTTATCTGGTTGCGATGGACTGGGTCCAAGTCACAAGTTCAGGCTGACCGAGATGGAGTGCGAGCTGGATTCAGGACTGAGTTTAGTCTGCTGAAAAAGTTCCTTGTGGCCTGACGTCGAGATGAAGAGTCCTTGCGTTGAGCTGCTCGGGCTGGGGTTGCGGAGTCATTGACAATGAGCTGGGATGCAAGGTTCAGCACAGAGATGTGTCATGCAGCTGCAGAGTCAATGAAGGCATCAACAGAAGCTTGCAATGCAAGGTCATGCATAGTTGTTGAGGAAGCTGTCAGCGGGAGCATGCGAGGACTTGCAATGTGCTGTAAGACACTCAGGACAAGATGCGGTTCACTGGGCCGATGCCAGTGTCAAGCTATAGCATCGTCAAAGAAGCCATCAGGCCTTGCAGTGCCTTGAGCTGCAATGTGTCACCGAGAGGATGAGATGTGTTGTGCTGGGCCAGTGGTGAACTGCATCGCACTGCATTGAGATACCAGAAGCTGTGTCCACGTCGAAGAAGCCTGGTATGTCCCTGTGGCTTCAAACAGAGGGCCAGCTGACTGACCCTTGGAGATCTCCTGGAGTTCTAGGACCACACAGGCAGGCTAAATTCAGCAGGGTAGCTCACAGCAGCAGAAGAGTCCAGGTTCAGCAACAGCAGGCCTTGAACAGCAAAGCTGTCCTTGGTCAGCAAAGCAGAGTTTGGGCAGTAGAGCAGACTTCACAGCTTGAAAGTCCTTCTTCCTGGCAGAGTCTACAGGCCCAGACTTTATCTGAAGAGTTGGGTCTAAGGGTCTATTATTTATACCTGGTACCCACTTTGAAGTGGGAGAAGCTTCTAGAGTCCTCCCCCTACAGAAGTGCCCGGAATTTCCTGCCTCCCTGTCCTGCCCCAGCTTGTCTGGGGGGTACAAAAGACTAGTGTGAAACCCATTGTGAGTGTGCAGAGGCAGAGCCTTTGTGATGTGCAAGTGTAATAGGGGGCAGCTCCTCCTCCTCCTCATTCTGACAGAGATGGCCCATCCTGACAACACCGATTCCTCCTTTGTCTCACTGTCTTAGAGTAATAAACAAAGACCATCTGCCAGCTGCACCTAGACATGTGACCCAGGTTACAGGCTGCAGACATCAAATGGTTAGGACAAAAAAATGCCAACTTTCTAAAAGTGCAAATACAAGGAGATGATGGACGGAGCGCTGAACGTTTTCAGACACTCACCCCCAGTCACAGATCTGGGTTGAATCCATCATCGTTCTTTAGCTCACTTCCCCACCCCAGTTCAGTCCCATCCATATGCAAATCAGCCTTGAGTGTCTTTAACTTTCTAAAAGTGGCGATTCCAGAATGTGACTTAAAATCCAACTTTACCATTAAAGAGGGTTTTAAATTTCAATTCTTTGGAGACCAGACTTTACTTTTCTACCTGCTCCCAATCGAAAGTTTTCACTTATCAAATGTAATTAGGTAACCTAATGTTATCCTATGGGAGAGGTAGGCCTTGCAGTAGTGAAAAACGAATTTAACAAACAAAGTTTTTCACTACCTGGCATGTAAAAGTTAAAAGTACATGTCCAGTTTTTAAATACACTGCACCCTGCCCTATCTGCTGTTTAAGGCATACCATATATGTATTAAAAATTAAGGTTTTGTGGTTTAGTGAAAAACTCGTACATTTTTTTTCACTACAGTAAGGCCTTTCTCTCCCGTTGGATAACATTGGTGGGGTGGGTAATAATTTATTTGATGATTAATTAAAATCATTACAATCAGCAAAATCCACGTACAAAATGAAATTTAAAATAAGAAAGAACAAAAATACAAGAAAATTCATAATCCATTCATATTTGTTTAGCGACTACAGTGTAAAATTATAACCAAGCAAGTTCTACAAATTAACCTCAACATAATTCATTTAGCAGCAATGGAGGGCAATCTAACAAATAAAATAATGTGCTTAGTGCTAGCAACTGTAATTTACAGTATACCATACATTACTCTAAAAATACTTTATAACAATGTAAATAGCAGCAAAAGAGAAACAGCCATAATAAAGTACATTTGGGCCAACATTGGAAATAAAGTGCACTTGTGCGAGCAGACTTTAGCAGCTATAATTTAAAATATACCAACACTACCCAAAAACGCTTTATATCAATATAAAAGAGCAAAAAAGCACATTTGCGCTAACGTCCAAAATAAAGTGCATATGTGCTAGCAGCCCTTAACAGCTATGGTTTAAAATATACCATGCATAGCCCTAAAAATACTTCGTGACGTTGTAAGTGGCGGCAACCAGATACATCCGAGACAAAATACATTTGAGCCAACCTCCATATTATAAAATCCCCACTGTCATTAAACATATATTCTCTGTAAAATGTTTAATTAACTAATTCAATGATAATTCATTATTAAGCAGAATCATCATAAGACAAAAGTTTCTTTTCAGCTATAAAGATAAAATTAACAAATCGGGAAATTAAACGAGCCGAGGCTCCATTGAGGCATATGATAATAGCATTTCTACAGGTTCTTACCCCCAATTCATTAAAAATGGGTTTTAAAATGGATTTCCGCTCTTCTAGCAATTGGGGGCATAAAGTTACTATATGCACTAAGGTTTCTTCACAAGAACCACATAATCTACAAAGACTGGATGGCCACTTATTTTCCCATTTTGGAATTCCATCTTTAGTTGGGTATCTCCCAAACCGTAATAACATAAATTTATTCTTAATTAAAAGTTTTAGATGGAACAACAAATACGGTTGGGGTACCAATTTGCTAAAAGAGTTTGCAATTGACCATGAATGTTTTTTTTCCTAAGTTCGTCTTTATCTATTATGGTCGATAATAAAATGGCCGATTGATTTATTATTTTTTTATAAACAACTTTGCTCCTAATTTCTTCTTCTAGGTTTGGACATTCGAAATTACGTAAACACTCACTTAAGAATGTTTTCCAGCTACTCGCATACTCACATCTCATCATCTCATGCCAACACTGATTTGCAAGGGAACCCTCTTCAGCACGAGACAATGATAATAGAGATTTTAAAAATGTGGATTGTCATGCCAATGTTTGTCTTTTCAGACCAAATTCTAGTCTTACATTGGCACGACCAATATATCTAGGAATCCTAAAGACTGATTTATAGGTTTTTATTTCGATGTCGTCAAGGATTTTTGCATCTTTACCACGGAAGATAATCGAACCATAATCCAAGGATGGTATCAACTTTGCTTTCATGACCTTCAACAGGTGCTCATGATTTGGGCATGGTAGCTTATCCCTCAATTTTCTAAAAGCAAATGATAATGATGTTCCCTTAGCCTCGAGGTTACTAAAATGCTTCCTAAACGACATATTATCATCAAATGTGATTCCTAAATATTTATATGATTTTACACATTCAATAACCAAACCGTTGATGTTCCATTCTTTCAATCCTACTTTGGTTTTCCCTATAGTCATTATTTTTGTCTTTTTAGTATTTATTTTAAGTCCATTTTGAAAAACATATTGATTAAAAGAATCAACTAATCTTCTTAGACCTATAACGGATTGGCTCAATAAAATAGTATCGTCGGCGTATTGTAAATATTTGATCTCCTTACCTAGAATAGTAGGAGAATGGGCATTAACATGTTTTATATGAGTTGGGAGATCAGACATAAAAAGATTAAAAAGACAAGGGGCCAAAACACATCCTTGTTTCAGTCCAGTCTTGGTCTCAAGACGGCGAGTTGTATTTCTTCCATCGCCGACTTTAATCTGTACCCATGTATTGGAGTATAACAATTTGATCATATCTAATAGAATATTAGGTATACCCCAATTCAATAACTTCGCCCATAACAAATTTTGCGGTACTGAATCAAAGGCGGCTTTTAAGTCAATAAAACAAATATACAACTTTTGTTTCCTATATTTGGCCCTATCACCCAATAAAGTCAATAAAATCAAATTCGTATTAGTCGATTCCCCTCTTCTAAAACCGGTTTGTAAATTTGGAATCAAATATTTCCTTAAAGCCCAAGCTTCCAGATCTTCCAGAAGACAACTTGCAAATATTTTTGCCTCTACATCCGTTAGGGAGATTAAACGATAATTTGCAGGGTTGTCTTGGGGTCCGCTTTTATATATCGGCTGAATGATACTTCCTTGCCATGATTCAGGAACGGAACCAGATTTAAGAACATCATTAAATAGAAATGTTAAAACCTCTGGCCAATACTTAAGATTTGCTTTAAAAATTATATTAGGGATTCCGTTCGGACCGGGGGCTCCATTCGATCTAATTTTGTTTATTGCTCTTTTAACTTTCTCTACCGACCATTGCTCTATGTCTAATAGACTATGTGGGTCAAGGGCATTTAAGCCCAGCCCACCATCCTTTATCTTTTCTTGCATGTTATAGTAAGCAGAGTCAAATTTATTGGGGTCAGACTGGGGGACCGAGGGAGCAACATAGAGATCATAGATAAAATTTGCCCATCTCGATTCTTCAATATTGGCACTGTTCCCTCTATGATTTCCAAGTTCGAGATTATTAATAATACCCCAGAATGACTTTGAATCTTTAATTTTACACGAAAAATGTAATTTAGACCATATTCCTTCATAGTAGGCTTGTTTAGCCTTCCATATTTCATTCTTATATCGCTTTTTTAATTGATTAAGTTGTTGAGACCCAAGGAAATTAAGTGTTCCATTCGCTTTTCTATACAATGCTCTTATTGCTCTATTAAGACTTCTTTTAAGATAGAGTAACCGGTTTGAAAACCACCCTGTTTTTTTTTATATCATAGTCGCACCTTTTGATGTTGTCGGACTAGTAAAATTATCCAAAAGAGCGGAACACAAACCGGGCCAGAGATCAACCATGGACTTTCCTTCAACTATCGCGTCTTGAGCTTTTGAAATTAAAAGAAATAGAACTTCCAATATATCCTTTTCATTTCTCTCATTCCATACTAACCTTTTAAGATTAAAAGGAGTAGGAGCAATTTTCATTATTCTTGTTTCAGGTAATTGATCCAGAGAAAGAGCCAAGGAGATTATTTGAGGATTGTGGTCACTCTCTATCCTCGGTATTACACAATAACTTTGAAGCAAATTTAACAGATTCTCAGAGATTATAGAGTAATCAATAATAAATGGATTCCCCGTTTTTTTAAATGTCGGTGTACGATCGTCATCTTGCAAGATCCTGAGATTAAATTTTATAAACTGAGAATTAATCCACTGGGACAGAATTTTCGAGTGTATATTCGGCCTATTACAAGAAAACAGGTGCATATTAAAATCACCAGAAATAATTATCGATGAATCTAAATGGTCTTAGTACAACACTTTTACTATTTCCCACAAACTCAAAAGTTGGGTAGATTTAACCTTATATTTTGGACTTATATAAATATTTTAAAAAATAATAGGTTGCTTAAAAACTAATTTAATACACTGTAGCCATGTTACCTGAAAATCAATCTCAAAATGTTTAACATCCAAATTCAAAGAAACATAAGTGGAAAGACCACCACTGGCACGACCAAAAGAGGCCTTTCGGCGAGCCACATTTGAATATTCAAAATAACCAATAAGGGGTTCACAATCCATATTCCAAGTTTCCTGGAACATTAATATGTCGAAGTCCCTAAGGAAACTAATTGCGTCAGGGTCCTCAAGAAGTGATTTAAAGCCATTTATATTCCAAGAACAAATTTTTAAAAGTTTTGGTACTTTATTAGGGGAATTTAGGCATCAATCATACTTCACAGGGCTTCCTTTTGCCAATGTTGTCGGGAGCCAACTCCAATCTTCGACCGGAGCTATTTCTTTCTTTAGCTCTTCACATATTAGAGTTCCTGGTTGACAACTCCTAATCTTGATCCCAAACGACAAGTTTAACTTTGTTGATGGACCTGAGGCACCTTTCAGAACTCTAACTTGAGTTCCAGGTCTTGAATTCTGCACACTGATCTTTAAGTCCGAACTGCAAGATGTCTTCGTCAGAATCAACAAAGTCGGATATTGAGTCCCAGAGATTCTCCAAACTTTGATGCCCCATTTCTCAAATTGATTGTTATTGGTTATAATTTTGCTGATGATTTCTTCATTTTGCCAAGTTGTTACAGTTATTTCATTATTGAGATTATTGTGATCTTTCTTAAACTCAACTGATTCTAAATCATCTGAGATTACATCCTTCAAATCAGCAATTGCATTCAATAGTTTCAAAATATTGCCGCGGTTCAGGATGTCGTAAGGGCCTCTTGTAATATACTGTGGACAGAAGACTACTTTCTTGGACTCATATGAGAAATCTATAGCTTCTGTTTTTTCTTTATTTATTTGACAGATTAGATCCCCCATCCCAATGGTAGGTACCAGAACTGAAAGTACCGATTTTCCTAGAGCAGGAACCTCTGTTATGTTTTGATCGAGAATAATTGGTTGCTCAGTGATGTACTCATTACATTTCTGATTAGTGACATTATTTATGATTTTCTGTGTAAATATATTTTGTTCTCCACACTGTTTGACCTTTTCTTTAATTGACTGGTCTCGTCCAATAACCCCTGACTTTGATGGAACAGAAATTTTGGACCATAAACTATCAATGGTCACGTCTGGGGCAGGGACACCAGTAACCTGACCATTATCGTCAACCATTATTTTGTCCCCAAGTGCTTCCACAGATCTAAAAATTGGAAATAGTTCCATTCCATCGGGTTGTTTAGGATCTTTAGGCTCTTTATAGGTAGCATCCCTAATAACTTTTTTTTCCTTAGTTGATTTATTGTGGGTTTTCCTTAATCTTTTTCTTGCCCTTTTAGACAGAACCTCTGGATTTGAAGTAGCACATGATGTTTGATTTGCCTTAGTTTGTAAAATGTTGAGATCATCCAATATTATTTGTTCCCTTTCGAACTCATCTTGAGATATCTCAGTCATTTTCAGAATAATGTCGTCATTTGTAAGTTGATTTTTTTTATCTGCAACATTTATCCTAGTTGAGCTTTGATGCTGACTTTTGCCCATTGAATAGTTTACTTTTGTAATTTGATTTCCACTATTCTCTTTTTCCTGAAGATTCACAGTCTTTTCTACGTTACTCAATCCTAATGGATTTAAATGATTTGTTGCCATAAATGTGTTGATTTTATTTTCATTAAGAATTATTTTGTTTTCAACCATTCTGCCCGACATCAATCTTACTTCTTCAACCATAGAACTGACGATTGACGGTAAATCTGAGATTTTGTCAATCAGTTGCGCACAAGTACAAGTTACTAGTTGATTCTCCTCTTTTGATTGAACTTTGGTTATCAAGTTAGCCATTTGGAGAAGTTTTGCATCAATTCCAACTACGTGGATAGCCAATGTATTTAGTAAATCAACTTGAATATTTAATTTGTCTGAATGAAAGTTAAGAGCGTTAGTGATGGAATCCATTGTTTTAAGTAGATTCTCTCATATTCCACGATCTGGGCTAGAGGAGTTGTTTTCTATATCGCCAGATCTGGCCCGATAATTCCCATCAAATTTTGCTAGTAATGATAAGTCAACCGAGCTGAACAGATTATTTGAAACTACATGTGCTTGAGCTTGTGTAAATTTGCTTTGCTCCTTAGAAATGAGCACATTCTCAGCTCTGACATTACCAGGAACCAGTAATGACTTGTTGTTAATGAAGCTGTTTTCCTGGATTATGCTTGACTGATCCGGGTTAAATAACCTTATATTACCTTCTGGGTCGTTTAGGCCATTGGGGCTAGATGATATCTCTGGTATCTCTGGTATCGATATTTGTCTCCCCCTATTACTTTCTGCCTCATTTGCAACTGAGGCTAACAAGAAGACCTCATCACTTAAGTTTTGATCCAAACCAGAAGATATATTAATCACCGAACCAGTCACACTCTGACTGCAATCCTGCGTTTTAAAAATCTCCTTTCGTCCGGTTGAAGTTACAGATAAAGAGACATCAGCCATAGATGCCGCAGAAGATTGTAAAACATGGTCTTGCACATGAATTTGTGCTTTACACTGTGACTGGCCAGACGGTTTTAGGTTTAAAGTTGCGGCAGGCATTCCTGAGCCAAGATTTTCGCTTTTAAGTTGGAATTCGCTATCAGCTGTTATCACCTCTATTACTGAGGACAACTGAGAATGTAGTATTGCACACGATTCCACTGAACAGTCTCTCTTTACACTAATAGATGATGATGGAGATACTAAAGAGCCATTACCATTGTCCTTTTTACATTTTTTGCGGTTGCTTAAAGAAGCCTTTGATGGACAGTTGGTTAAGATGGACTTGATTTTTAAAATCTTGAGCAGAATTTTTAGGAGTGACTGCCAATGTAACTGATACATTCCGGGGAACTTCTTCTGAAGTGCACTTCATTGTGGCAACACATGTATCTAAACATTCTTCATTCTTTCGCCGCCGTTTTGATTGGGATCTGGGCGGTACCCCTCGCTGTTGACCAGATCTCATTATGTACTGGAAAAATTTAAAAGACTTATATCCATGCCTTATATGCCGCCCGTGCGCTGGGCTTATCGATGTTAATCAATTTTTCAGAAATGACTTCCTGATAATGACGGGCTGGTAAGTTATCTAAATTAAACGACTGAACCCCTATCTCCTCTAGGGTTCATTGCCCGCCCCTACTTGACCCCACTTGTCCACTCATCTACTCGTCCATTCCCGGCTACTCACTTACTTGTTTGCCGAGACAGTTGGCGTCAGACAATACAAAAAGGACCGCAGGGAACCGCCGGACGGTGTAGCACTGTGTTGCACGGTGGTGAGATGCGGCAGGATCTCCAAACCTCCAGGGCTTGCCTCTCGCTTTGCAGCCCACGTTTGCTCAATTCAGTACAACCAGTACAACCAGTAATTTCTGCCGATTTTTTTAATTTGCAGGTTTTTTGTGGGAATCCGGACGCCACACACAAGGACCTGCGTGCAAGGGGTCGCACAATGTCCAAAACGTCCAAGCGCAGGGCTCACAGGGCTTGCAGGGCACTCACCCTATGTCGAAGCGTCCACGCTGGTGTATACTCGCAGGCGTCCTCGCAGGCGTCCTCGCAGGCGTTCTCACTGCCGACTCTGTCTCGCACTCTGCTGCCGTCTGCTTCCTGCGAGTGGAGGTAAGCTGCCTCCTCCTCCGTGCGGCAGTTTTTGCCGCGAATCGCGGCCCCCGGGTTCACAGCCTCTGCTCTGCTTCGCTCACCAAACCCCCCTCGCAACGCCGGCAATGTTTCACTGCGGGGGTGGTATCACTTATCACTCGCCGGCTCTCCCGCTTGGATTTCGCGGATAACATTGGATTAACTATTGATTGGGAACTGACAGGAATATTTTGTTTATTCTCAAATTAATTTAATGTAATTTAAAACCCTCTTTAATAGTAAAGTCTGATTTTAATTCACAATTCTGAAAATGCCACTTCTGGAAAGCTGGCATTTCCTTTTTCTAACCATTTGGTGCCTGCAGCCTGTATCCTGGGCCACATGGCTGGGTGCAGTTGGCAGTTGACCTTTGTGTATTCCTCCCAGACAGTAAGACAAACCAAGACTAGATGTTGTCAGGATGGGCCACCCTGCCCGGATGGGAGGGTCGGAGCTGTTCTCTGCCACAATTACATTTAAAAGGGATTGCCTCAGCACACTCACAAAAACCTGACACCAGTCTACTATCATCCCAGACCCCTTGGAGCATGGACAGGGGAAGGAAGGAAATTCCAGAACCAAATGTTGGGGGAAGTCTAGAAGTTTCTCCCACTTCAAAGCTGGCACGAGGTATAAATATGGGACCCACAGACCAACTCCTCAGTACACGCCTAGACTTATGGAAGAATTCAGAAGGATTGCCTTGTACTCCAGAGGACTGCCCTGCTGCTTGAAGCCTAACTTGTTCCCCAGTGGACTGCTCTGCAGCTTGAGGCCTGCCTTTTTTCTTAGAGAACTGGCCTTGCTGCTACCAGTAGACTGCCCTGCTGCTTGAGGCCTGCCTTGTTCTTCAGAGGACTGCCCTGCTGCTTGAAGACTGCCTTGCTGCTTGAAGGAGGGAGGACCCGCTCCGTGTTCCCAGGAAGACCTGAGTGACTTCAAGGGTCAGTTGACTGACCTCCTGTTCTGAACTGTAGGGACACAACAAGCCTCCTTGCAACTGCCGAGCTGACCTTCAACTAGACCTGTCTGAGCCCTTCTGGCCTCTGCTGGAGTGAGTTCCTGATCCCCAAGAAGTGCCTCCCTAGGATCTGGAGCCTTGTCTGGCATTAGTTGAGCTCCTCCTGTGAAATCCAGAAGTTTTCCACTGTGCACTGCAGACTTTAAGAATGTAATTTTTTCAGCAGGACTAACCTGGTCCATGTATTCGACCTGCACTCCATCGCTGTCGGCCTGAACTTGTGACTTTGTCCCAGTCTAGCTCAATCAGATACCCACAGTTAGAGCTTTCTGCTTCTTGGCGCTCTGTTTACTAAAACCTTCAAAATTGCTTATCTTTGGTTCTGCTGATTGGATTTTGTCATTTAGCTCTCATTTTATTTATGAAATTTTACTATATTTTTCTAAGTTGGTTTGAGATTTTTCTTGTGTTGTGTTTTCACTTTATTACTGTTTGTGAGCTGCATAAATACTTAACACAGTTCCTCTAAGTTAAGCCTGAATGATTTCATGCCAAACTACCAAAGGGTTAAGCACAGGTTAATTTACTGACTTTTTGTGGTTCACCCTGACAAGGATTGTGGTTGTTATTTGAGAAGGATTTTAAACTCTCCCCAATCAACAACTAAATTTCTCACAGTTTTTGTCACAAAAGTGAGCAAACCAGCACAAATTGTTTAGTTTGAATTTCCTTTCCATTTTTAAAACTTGTTTTGCACCTGCAATGTGCCGGAAAGTAATGCAAAGCAATGCTGTGCTCTGCTTTATATTACTTTGCACCAGAGGTGCGTTCCTAGCTGGAACATGGGCGTTCCCATGCAACCACCCATGGGTTTTGACTTAAATCACTATCTATTTACAAAAGTAGGCATGGTTTCCTCCTACCCCCAAAAGAAACGCCTGTTTGATAGTGGTGTTAACTTGGAGAAATGCTTTTATTTCTCCAAACTTTTCCAACTTTGCCTGTGTGCTGCACTGCACAGCACACATCCAAAGTGGGAAAAATGTTAAGTATTTAAAGGCATATCATTTTGCATTGGAAGAGTACTCTTTCACTATGGTACAAAGGTGTGCCTAGTGCTAGCCAGCCTAATTGTATAACTGCACTAGGGAGAGAGCAGTACAGTGCAATATCTTAGTAGATATGGGGCTTTCCTGCTCTCTTTCATTCCACACAGGGCAGCTAATTTGGTTGCAGCGCTGCACTGCATGAGATTTCAGCAAATATACCCCAAAATGTGCTATTAATGGCGCAGGATGTGATCAAGATAAAACCTAAAAATATCCGAGAAGTCACTGAGGATGTTAATCACACAATCTTCACAAAATCTCAGGCAGGAAAATTCGTTCTTTCCACGCATTGCTAAAAAATATTTAAAGGTCCGAAGGCAACTTACAAAGATATTATTAGTAGCATATGACACACATTACACCAGGGCATACCAATTTTTAGATCTGGCATTAGCCATGAGCTTTTGATTTTAATTAAAATTATATGTGTCATATACTTGCTTAAAGGAACTTCATCTTCAACTGGTCTGTAATTGCATCATTCACATTTTACTTCCACCCACTACAGCATGGGCAGAGTGTAAGTGACAGCAGTCTTTCCTTTTACAAGGAGCATATCCCCACACAAAGTAGTTCCTTTAAGTGCCAGGGACTACAATGGAAATGTGTGCTTTTGAGTCTCAAACATATTTTGGCTTTAACTAATGCTTTTCGTTTTATATTGAGGATGGCCTGGCAAAAGCCCCAACAATAAAATTTTGCAAAAAACAGGGCAAATCAAAACAAGCACTGATAAAGCCAAAAGGCTGCGGTCAACACCCACCCTATTGGCTTTGCTAATACTTGTTTTTTCGAACTGCCACTATATATTTAGTTATGGAATGGCAGACAGCAACTGACTGGCTTCCACTCTTCTTGAATATTGCTGTGTATTCTGTTTGGAGTAAAAGTTGTCAGAGGTATTGTGAATGGATTTATATTGACACATTAACAAAAGAGCTACAGACCCTCAATCTCGCACACACTTGAGTAATACATTCCTGTTCTTTCGTGAGACCCCCTTCACCAGACTCACTCCACACATTGAATCTTGATTTGACCTGGCGTGGTTTTGGTCAGAACCTACCTCAGATATTTGACCAGGGATACTCCAGGCACAGTTTACCCTAAAGAATATATTTAATTACCCCACAGGGTGTTAGAGAGAGTATTAATGCTAGAACAGTCTCAGTACACCAGTAGACTATTGGAACTACTGGTCACTGCAGTTAGTTCTTTTTTAAGTTCTGCGTTCACTACCATTCAATGATGGTGTTTTTATAGTACACCATACTCCTGTCCTCAAACTGCTGATCTGAAATAGTTCCCTGAGAAATGGAATTCTGTAATGTAAGTGGTTGTTTATAATTATCCTTTGCTAGTTTCACTAATACGCTGAAGCCTAAAATGATGCATGAAATCCCCCAATTATTTCACGCAGAATTTGAGAGGCTATAAATCTTTAGATGATTGGTTAACATTCAGCCCTGGTCAGTGATAATATGATCAAGTTGCTATATAAGAGACAGACACCCATGTAATCTTGCTTTATGTCCTCATCGAATGATGCCATTAAAAGCACTCTGACACAATAAAAATACATTTATGATTGCCAGTAAAATGTAAACACAATCGCACTTTTTTTCACTGACTGTATAGCGGAGTCATCGTTTTCCACAAACGTGCACCTTTTCTGTGTCATAGTTGATGATGTAGCACTTTTTCTGCACATACCAAACTTTTTCCTGAGTATAGAACAACAGAAATACTTTCTCAGGACAACTTAGAAGACATCAGTCTGTTAAAGAACTACATATAATCTACTAAATGCTTGTTTTTTTCTATGTTGTCATACGTTCCTGAACTCCACAACACATCACTGAGTTCTCTCACTAAATATGTCGTGGGAGATCAATGTCACTATCAACTTCACACAAAATTGGTAAACTTCCTTTGATCTAAATTCAATCTCACTGACAGAAACCACAAATACATCCATTTTATAAAGAGAGGTCTTGCAGCTACTTGAAGTGGACTGGCCTGAGCTTATGCCAAACACCTGTTCCCAGTGCACACCAGCTGCATTAAGTTTCAGGATTCTACGGGTGCCATCAATGCGCCATCGCCTCGGGTTACGGTATTTCACACTTACAATGGATCCTTACAATGGATGCACACAATTTATTCCGCCGTACTTAACACCGGTGTTAATTCTAGGCCATGTCATACTATGGTACAGGCTTAGTATTATATTTAGGATTATAAGATTTACAGTGCTCAAAAGGATTATTTGTTTAAATGTCACTAGTTGACATGGAATCCAAACAGCATTAGCACCAGGATATAGATCCTGATTCAAGAGGTAGGATCTGTAATTAAAATGCCACTTAAAGTTAGAGGCCCCTCTTCATCCACACCCAGCACTGGGGAAAACACTGTATGTGGCCGCGGGCAAGAAATTCCTCTGTATCTTTGGTCTGTTCCTCAGTTTTCCATACTTTTGATACACAGATTCAGAGAGATCGCTAGGAGTCCTATCTGCTAGTCCCCCCCGTAGAATCATACTCTTCATATTTGCCTGTTTATTGATAGGCGCAAATAATATGGTATTTCCATCCCATCTACAAACTAGGCGCTAATTAGCGCACCATTAGATATACAAACAATATTTGCAAATTTTGCACACCATGTTATTTGCTGTGTTGTCTGCACAGGTATTTACCACTTGGTGTAACTTGATGGTCTGCCCCTATGCAGACTACCAGAGAGTCCAATTTGTGCTCATCTCCTAATGGATGATTGTATAAAACCAGCAGCAACTCGCATTTGCATCTGGTTTTTACCAGCACATTCGACTCAATAACTTCCTTAGTCGTCAGCTCCGTCCTGGCCCTAACGTTGATTGATTTGATTACCTTCATCCAAGTACATACTTTCTACCGTTTATTGAGCACATGCCACCATCTATAGAACTCTCTCTACTGCTTGAATTACAGTGTAGTTACCAAATGCTACTCATTTTTGGGATCTTGGGTGGTAGGAAGGCTGAGCTGTTGTACTTGACGATCATTGTTTGTCACATTATAATCCACAAATTTTTAGGGCCTTTTTTTAATGTGATGAGTGGGAATACTCTGTCACAAAAGTGGGGGATGTACAGGCCTTCCTTTTACAAGCACATTTTAACCCATGACACTAGTAATAAGGTGGACAGGATATTAGAGATCCGTTATGCTTTGATGGAGTATCCCGTGCACCAAACTCAAAACAAGGCCCTTTGGGCCATATTCTCAAGAACGGCGATAACATTATCGCCGCTTTAGCGGCAGGAAACTGCCGCTAAAGCGGCGATAAAGCCCCTTATCGCCGCTTTAGCAGCAGTTTCCTGCCGCTAAAGCGGCGATAATGTTATCGCCGTTCTTGAGAATATGGCCCTTAGTCTTTAATTTGGGCTTAGAAACTTTGGATAGATGCTATTAAGCAGATGTCTGGTGCCTCTCATGGGAAGAATGCGTTCAGATCTTGAGACTAGATTACAGCAAGCTTCGGTTAACAGCCGACTTCACTAAGGGGCCAATTACGAGTCGGGCCGCCCGACACATGGGGGCGCGGCTGTGGCAATCTCCCGACCACCCTATTACAATAACGGCGGTTGAACCGCCATTGCCCCACCGTAGCCTCCAGGGAACCGCCGTTCCCTGGAAGTGTTATGGTGGTCAGGAGGCAGTAATATGCTTCGGGGGACCATCGTGGTCCCGCCAAGTATTTATTTATTTTATTTATTTATTTAGGAGTTTTATATAGCGCTGGCCAGACCCGAAGGTATCGGAGCGCTTTACAACATTTGTCAAATGACAGTCGAGTATACAAAGAGTGGTAATAGTAAACACAGTGATTAAAGACGGGTCATTGATCAGCATATGTCACGTAGCATTCGAATGCAAAGTAGTAGTAGTAGCAGTAGCAGTAAAGGGGGGGTAAAGGTGTGGGTCAAGAGGAAGATGCTGTAAGAAGTTGTTCTTATCATAGTGACCGGATCCTCAGTTGGGCGTGGTTCCGTTTTGTGGGTCCGTTGTCACTTTGTGAGAGCTCGATTGAGGAAGAGCACTTTGAGCTGGCTTTTGAATTTTTTGAAGGAAGGGTTAGTCCTGATATGTACTGGGATGGCATTTCAAATTTTGGGTGCATTTCCAGAGAAAGATCGAGATAAGATTTTTTGTTTGCGGGTTTTCGGGGGGATGAGTAGCAGAGTGTTAGTGCTCCTGAGATTTCTTGTCTACCCTGCTTTGTTGAGTTTGGCGGCTAGATAGGTGGGTTTACCAGTGTGCAGATCTTTGTGGGTGAGACAGGCAGTTCTGAAGTTAGCACGCATTTCTATTGGGAGCCAATTTAGCTCTTTGAGAGCGGGGGATATGTGTTCGAATTTCTTTACTCCGATCACCATTCTGGCTGCTGCATTTAGCGTTGATCTAAGAGGAGCTGTTGGACTTGGCCCTTTTTCCCTGAATTTTTCGCTTTTCCCCCTACCCTTTTTACTGACATGGTGTGTCTGAACTGAAAATAATAAATGCTGTGCAATGATGTACGCACCTTTATTTCCACCATTGCAGAAATGCACCTTTGTAAAATGTTACTTTTAAAATGGACGCCCTTCCTGTCTGCACATGTGCCGCCTGTCTGAGGTGAGTTGGCAGTCTAGTTGTCTGTTTCCCAGCACCCCCAGCTTTTGGAGGGAAGCCTGGCACCCAGGGTGCTCTACACTTCCCCCTAAACCAGTTGGGACCGGTTTCCCAGGGAACCTTCCAGAAGCTTCCAGCCCTTTCTGGTAGGTGGGGTGAGGGGGCTGTGCCTCCATGTGCTCAGACTGAGCGTGGACCTGAATGAGAGGGGACACTCTGCCAGGAGGTACCGCCACATTGGGCCTGTGTGCTGGCCCCTGTGCCCATCTGCACCCCTCCGCTGTCCACAGGGCCAGTGAGAGCCCTTTACTGGAGTGAAGACTGCTGTGTCAGGAGGAGTGCCACTTTATGGGAGATGACTGCTTCTAGGAGCTGCTGTCCTGTTCTGATGAGTACCCACTGCCTGCTGATCTTGCCCAGTATTGCCTGCCTGCTCTCCTGCCGTCCTAAGCCCAGCACCTGGTGAGCACTATATCTTACTGCCAGCTGCCTGCTGCCCAGCACCCTGTGAGCACGTGGTCTGCCCAGGAGAAGAGAGGAGCTGATGCCTGCAGCGCTGTGCTGCTAAAGCGCTATAACTGTGCCACAGGGGAAGAGGAGCGCTGCAACTTTATTTTGTGGGACTTAGCGCTACAACCTTATTCCTGCACCAGGAGAGCGCTGCCTCCAGCCCTGCCCAGGAGAAGAAGGTGCGTGGGTCCTGCAGCGCTGGGCTGCCGGAGTGCCATATTTGCATTGACTGTGCTCTGCTTGCTGCGAGAGCGCTATAACTGTGCCCAGCAGAAGAGGAGCGCTACATTTGAAGTGACTGACCATCCCTGCCTGCTGGCTAGCGCCTGGAGAAGAAGAGCGCTTTATCTTATTGCCCAGGAGGTGAGGAGCTGACATCTGCAGCGCTGTGCTGCGAGAGCGCTATATTTCCAGTGACTGTGCCTTCTTGCCTGCTCCCTAGCGCCTCGGGAGGGCTATATTTCGTTGCCAGTGAAGGGGAGCGCTACCACTTCATGGTGTGGGACCTAGCGCTTTGTGGGCGCTACAACTTAATTTCAGCCCAAGAACTTTCCTGCCGCCTAGCGCCTCGTGAGCGCTATATGTAAATTGCCAAGGAGGAGTCCTGCGGCTGAGGGGGCCCGAGGCACATTGTCGGTGCCTGTCCCTCCGCGCTGCTGACGAGGAGAAGGCTCCACTGAGGGTGAAGCCAGGAGAGGTCCCAGAAGCGGGACCTGTCGGAGCACATTGCCGGTGCCCGGAGACTGCAGAGACATCCAGAGGGGCCTCAGACTGCCGGTGAGTGGGGCTCAGTCATCCTGTGGTTGGGGGGTATGTCGGGGCACATTGTCGGTGCCCGCTCCCGGTGCCAGTATTCTTTGGAGGGCATTGGTTGTGTTTAGAGTCCCATAGGAGGGGGGCTCCAACGTGCCCAGTACTTGTTTCCTCCCTCAGCTGCACGACAGAGGCATTTTGGGAAATTCTAGAGTCCCAGAAGAGGGGCTCCACCGTGCCAGTGTTCTTGTGGGCAGATTCCTGTTAGAGCCCGGAGTGGGGCTCCCATCGCTGCATTGTTGGCGCCAGTGCTTGTTGGGTTTACCCAGCTACCCCGCAGGACAGGGGGCAGCTGCCACGCATTGGGGGCTTTGGATTACCCAGAAGGGAAAGAGAGAGGAGTGAGGGACCCTCCTACCCTAGCGCTTTGCGCACCTTTGTTTTCGCCGCCCTTGCAGCCAACCCTGACTGTGTGGGACATAGGGCATTTGAGCCCCCGAGAGAGGCCAGTTGGCCTGGGGCCAGTCTCAGTGTTGTGCCCCCGATTGGGACGACTGGGGCTTATGCTTGTGAGGCCTAGCGCCTCTTATGATTTATGTACAGGTGATTTATGCTAAGGCTATGCCTGCGCTAAGGGGTCTACGCTAATGCATTTATGCTGGTAATGCTTTCCCCCAAATTGCTAATGTGTTGTTCATGCTTTCACCCTAATGGTGTCGCCTCCATGCCCACATGTTCAGGCCTAATGCTGTGTCGCTAATGATGGTGGTGCCTCTATGCTCACCTGGTTTTGCGTAATGCTAATGTTATGTATGCACAGTGTGATGGTATGCCTAAGGTTGCATTTTATGCTAATGCCAATCTGAATATGCATGTTGCATTTCCATGCCTAACCTAAGGGTCTCATCCCAGGCCTCCTGTTAAAGTGATTTATACAGATGTGTTCATACCTAGGGTTATGCTAATGTGCCTAATGCTTTTTCCTAGGGTGGACATTGCTGAGGTTTATGCCCCGCTTAAGGTGGCCTACCCCTGATGAGAGTGTCTCCTATGTTTCCATGCCTAATTGTTGCCCACAATGTGTTTTTATGCATATTGAGATGCCTCATGCAAGTTGCCTAATGTTATGCCCACAAGGATCCTGCCTGTAAGTGCGGGTTGTTACACAGTTACTGATGCTTGCACATTTATCCTGTGTACTTGTGATGATTCCGGCAGCGGCCCGATTGGCCCTGCCTTGTAAATAGTCCCCCTCTGTAAATGACTTCCTGGTGCCAGTTGGCTCCGTGTTCACCATGTGATTGCATCCTACTGTATTTGGTATAATACACAAGTTATTTTTCATGCAACCTGGTGTGGTCTCTTTTTGTAGTGTGCCTGGTATGTCGCATGTGAGTGTGCTGCGCAGATGCATTACACATTTCCTCCGGAGTTTGGCCTGCCCGCACTGCACCACGCTACCCGTTTCTAACAGGAGCAAGGTGTGATTTTGCCGTGCCTGTGAGGGTGGCGTTCCCGTGGTCTAATCTGGATAGCACGAGGGATTGCGTGACTTGCTTAAGGTCTTTTGGAGGGATGAAGGGTTTGATTTTGTTGAGTAGTTTTAAGTTGAAGAAAGCACATCTTGCGGTGTTCTTGATGGGTTTGACCATGTCAAGGTTAGGGTCCAGAGTGATTCCCAGTGATTTCACGGAGTCTGCCGGGATGAGAGTGCAGTTGAGAGCATCAATAGACTTTAGCCATTCCGTGATTCGGGTGGTCTGCTCTTTGTTGGCTATGAGGAGGATTTCCATTTTGTCTTGGTTGAGTTTCAGATAAGGCTGTGCGTAGTTCGCGAAGTTGCGCTACGCGAAGCTACGCGAAGTGCACTTCGCACTACGCGAGCTACGCGTAGCACTACGCGAACTGCGTAGTGCGCTGTTCGCGATGATTGCACAGTGCCGGATGCTTGTCCGCACTGTGCAATCATTGAAAACGGCATCTTGCACAGTGCGAGCTGTCTTTTACTGCCGCTCGAGTCGATTTTTACTCGAGCGGCAGCTTTCTCAACGCGGACTGGTAGTTTCTCATCGCGAGCGGTCGCGAGCATACGTGACCACTCGCAATGAGAAACCTGACCTCCCGCGTTGAGAATCTCGCCGGGAGGTTTATTTTCCACACTCGCGATCGGCAACTTGATGTTGCTGATCGCGAACGAGAAAAAGTCTCGCCGGGATGTAATTTTGCTTGCTCGCGGTCGCCAACTTGACGTTGAGGACCGCGAGCAAGCAAAAATGACCGCTGCACTACGCTACGCGTGTTTGCACTGTGCTACGTGCAATTCGCGTAGTGCGAAGTAGCGCAAACTTCGCAAACTACGCGAGCGTAGCGTAGTGCTTTGCCCAGGGTTAGTTTCAGATGGTTTTGGGAAAGCCATTTTTGGACTTCTATTAGGGTGTCATTAAGTCTTTGCATGTCCACTATGGTGGAGGTTTCTAGGTAGATCTGGGTGTCATCAGCATAAAGGTGGAAGGGTATGTTGGCTTTTTTGAGAATGGTGGTGAGTGACTCTATGTAAATGTTCAACAGTGCGGGTGAGAGAACTGATCCTTGGGGAACGCCTCTGTTTATGGGGTGTAGGTCAGACGTGAAGTTTCTGATTTTTATTCTTTGAGAGCAGTTTTGCAGGAAGGAGGTGAACCATTGTAGGACCACACCTTCTGCTCCTATCCTTTCCCGGAGTACGTTGATGAGTAGTTTGTGGTCAACTGTGTCGAAGGCCCCCGAAAGGTCCAGGAGTATGAGTAGGCAGCCGGGGTCCTTGTCAAGTGATTTGTGGACGTCATCAATGACATTCAGGATAGCTGTCTCTGTGCTGCATCCTTTTCTAAAGCCCGATTGGTGAGGGTCGAGGAGATCGTTGGTGTCCATGTGATGGGTGAGTTGACGGAGAACACATTTTTCTAGTAGTTTGGCTAAGAATGGGAGATTGGAGACAGGCCTGAAGTTGTTGAGATCGTTTGGGTCAGCGCCTGCTTTTTTCAGTAATGGTGTTACTTGGCCGATTTTGAGGCAGTCAGGCATGATTCCTGTTTTCAGGGAGCTATTTATAATCTTCGACCAGAGTGGGGCTAGGGAGAGTTTGAGTTTTTTAGCCAGTTGGGCAGGGAGGGGCTCTTCAACGTGTGGGGAGAGCTTGGATCCGGTAGTCAATTCAATAATTTCAGTTTCGGTGATGGGTTCGAATGTTTTCCAGTTGTTTGCGGATTGCCTGTGTGGGTTCATGCCTTCTTTATAGGGGGGCGGACCTTCATTGGGTGGTCGGAGGTGATCCTCTAGTGAGAGCTCAATCTTTGATATTTTTTCATTAAAGAAATTGGCAAATTTGTCACATAGGTCTTTGGAGGCCGGAATTGCAGAAGGTGGTGGTTTGGATGTTTGCTGTCTAATGATATTGAAGAGTTCTTTGGGGCGATTTTTAGCATTATTTAGTGCACCGCAGAAGAAGGTGGATTTTTCATTTTTGATGTGCTTTTTATATTTCCTACGTTCCTTTTTGAGTTGATCAAGGTGGGTTGTCGAAGGGTTGTTGCGCCAAAGTCTTTCTGCAGTTCTTAGTTGTCTTCTTTCCGAGTTTAGGTCAGTGTTGAACCACGATCTCGATGGAAAGTTCTTGATTTTCTTTTGTTTCAGGGGAGCTATTTGGTCCAGCATGGTGGTCATAGACACATTGTAATGTGAGGTAAGTTCTGTTGTGGACCTGTCGCATGCGAAGGAGGGGAGGAGTGTACTTAACCTTTCTTCTAGTTCTGCGAGGGGGATCTGGCTCAGGTTTCTCGTCCAGTGAAAGTGTTCATTTGTGCAAGGCGGTCGATGGGTCTTTTGATTGATATGAAAAAGAATGATATGGTGGTCTGACCAGTCAACAGGGAGGGTACAGTCAATGGTGATTGAGTCTTCGTGTGCTATGATGGCATCCAGGATTGAGCCTTTGTTGTGGGTTTGTTCGGTGCAGTGTTGGGTCAAATTGTTATTGTGAAGGAGCTCATTTAAAGTTTGTATCAGAGGGTTGTTTACCTCATTCCAGTGAAGGTTTAGGTCTCCTAGTATTAGGTTGTTCGCGTCTGAGAGTGAGCAGTGGGATGTATGTCGTTACTTCGCATACCATTACTTCGCACAATTTTAGTGCGATGTTTTTACTTAGCATAAACCATTACTTCGCATGTTTTAACTGCGCATGCATTTATAACGCGAATGGTTAGAAATGTACTTCAAATGCTTTTATTCCGCATTCTATTACTACGAATAGCACTACTACGTTTTTTTCCTGTAATGGTTTATGCTAATTAAAAAAATCGCACTAAAATCATGCGAAGGGCTTTAGGGTGGGGGAGTTTTTCTTAAAATCGGCTATTAACTAAATAATCATGAATTATAAAAAATATCCTTTTTTTAAATCTCACATATTTCATACTTTTTTCACAATTAATATGTCCTTCACCCTTTTACAAAATTATTCGTCCGAAAATAAATCTTTTTTTTAATAATTAATTTAATAATTTATTCTGTGTACATAAATCTAACATACAATGTATATATCATTTTGTATTCAATTAATAACGTCTATATGTTTTTGAATAAAATATCTTTTTCAAATTAATTGTACCTCCTCCTGCTATTTCTACACATTCTCATTAACCCATAAAATCTCAACACTACCCAAACCCTCACACACTACACTACCCTACACTACTCAAACACCACTACACTACCCTAAACCCTAATACACTACCCCCTACACGACCTTCCCCCTTCACCCTGCCTGGAACCTACACTCTAACACTACACTTCACGACCCCCCGACACTACCCTTAACCCTAAAACACTACCCTACACTACACAAACACCACACCACTACCCTAAACCCTAATTCACTACCCCCTGCACGCCCCTCTCCCTTCCCCCATTCCGCACCCTACACTCAAACACTACCCTGCACTCCCCCCTGACACTACCCTAAACCCTAAAACACTACCCTACACTACACAAACACCACACCACTACCCTAAACCCTAATTCACTACCCCTGGCACATCCCTCCCCCGACCCACAGTCCTGTCCCTACTCCCAAACACTACCCTCTCGACCCCTGTCACTACCCTAAACCCAAATTACACTACACAAACACAACCCTTAAACCTTAAACACAACCCCCTGCACGACCCTAAAAAATACACTGCCCCACTTACCTCTCTCCCCTCGTGGTCCCTCTCTTCACCTTCACTCTTGGATCCACTCTTCTCCTTCTTCAAGCGTCTTAAGAGCAGCACGTCGTTGTTTGGAAACGGAAGCGCCTCCTTTTCCAAACAACGATGTGGATAGTCTGCAAAGTATTTCACTTTGCGAAGTAACGGTAATTGCGTAGTAACAGCATGCTAAGTAAAAGCATGCATACTAAAAGTTCCTGCGAAGTAAAAAATGCACTAATAGCAATACGTAGAAATGCCTGCGAAGTAATGGTAGATTACCCGAGCAGTGTGTTATCAGGTCGGCAAGATGTTCTCCAAATGCGGGGGTGTTGCCTGGTGGATGGTAGAGGAGGAGGCAGTAAAGCGTTTTGTTGTCTGACGTCTTAATGGTGGCGGTTAGGTATTCCAATGTGTTATATTTGAAGGAGTCCGTTTCTTTTATAGAGATGTCACTTTTATGTATGATTGCGGTCCCCCCACCTCGCTGGTTCTTTCTGTCTTTATTGATGATTGAGAACCCCGGGGGTACAAGCATATCGAAGATGGGGGGTGAGGATTCGTTCAACCAGGTTTCTGTGATGAGTGTGATGTCTATGTCTTGGGTTAGGATGGTTTATGCCAGTTCTGTTGCGTGTTTGTTCGCAGATGTGCAGTTTATGAGCATGCAGTTAGTCACCCTCTTGCTGTTGAGTTTCTCATTTGGGGGAGCCATAGGGATATTGGTGAGGTGAGCTGGAGGTCTCACCGTTCTCGGTGCGGTATGGTCTCTACCAAATCCAGTGATTACTTGGATCACGGAGCTGGGGGCGACAATTGGAGCAGCTTTATAGGATTCAGCGAGATCCCTCGCCTCTTTCATGGACATTACAGCGCTCGTTCTTTTGGGTCTATGCGGCTGGTTCCTGAAGGTGATTGTGTTCCATCTGAGTCGTTGGGCCTTGTGGTGATTTGTGTGTTTATTGAGAGTGCCTGTGTGTGTGAGGGGTGGGCGTTGGGTAGTGGGAGTGATGCGGTTAGATAAGATTTTATTAATACCCTGTATTACTATTTCTAGCTGGTATTCCAGTTGTGCCAATCTTTGGGCTGTATTCATGGAGGAAGGTGTAGGGGAGTTTGTTATCGGTGTGTCCAGAGTATGGCCATCTATGGATGGGGGCGCTTGGCTGTGTTCAGGATGGAGAGAGCTTATCCGTGTGGGTGTGGCTCCCTGTGCTTCTGATATCTAAGTGGTTCTTGGGGGAAGTCGTAGGGGTGAGTTGTGACAGATTGTTTCGGGAATTTTGTGGCGACTTCACTGGATTTAGTGCAAGTAGGGAGTTCGGGGCTGTTGTCTGCGTGCCGGTTTCCTTAGTTGCTAGCTGGGAGTAGTGTCGAGTGGGGGGGGGGAGAGTGGGAGGCTGGAAGAGGACTGTAGTGTATCATCCTGGACGAGCCTTGTGTTTGACATGGCTAATAGGGATGAGTTGGGGGAGGAGTTGGAGGGGATGGTGGGGCTGGGGAGGATAGGTTGGAGGGTTGGGTTTGGATTGAGGGATTGTTTGATAGTTTTCCAGGGACGGTTGGCTCAAGGATAGGGTTATGTTCGAGTGAGAGTGGAGTAAATGAGTGAAGGCGATGCGCAGAGTGGGGAAGAGGGAGTCAAATGCATCCAGGTTGTCATTGTTGGCTTGGATCAGGGCTGTGCCATTGCTGTAAATGGTCGCAAAGGTGTTGCCATTGCGTGTATGGTGGTTAGATATTAGGAACGTTAGTTTGCAGCTGAGAGGGGTGCTAGTAGTTTTAGAGATGTGGAGGTGGGATCTGAGAATGGAGTTCCATCCCGCAGGATTTTGGGTGTGGAAAATGAGATCCATTTTCTGCATGCCTTTTGAGGAGCAATGGTATATGTCTGCAAATAGTGTTTCTTGGTGCTGTCTTATCAGCCTGTGTTTAAAATTTCTTTTCGCTTTAGGTGAGAGGTTGGGAGGGTAGATGATGGAAAAGGAGTTCGGGCCATGGGGTTTTAAGCCATATGCTGAGTAGGCTCGGAGGGGGTTAGGCTGTACTGTGTCCTTTTTGTTCTGTTATGTGGGTGCATTGTTGTTCTATTGAGGACTGGGAGTCAGGGGGTAGTAGGTGCCTTCTGAGATAGATGCTAATTTTCTGGAGACATTTGTAGACGCCTGCCTTGAGTTCATCCAGCTGGGTTAAACTTAAAGGTGTGCTGCATTAAGTGGCAGACTCTTCCTAGTCAGCGTTCTGTCGTAGTTGTTGCTTGCGCTCGTTTCGTCAGGGTTGGCATAAGGGTTAATTGAACAGCTCCATTTGCAACCTTATCGGTCACCAACTTAGTGTAAGGCACTAAGAATTTTTCCGCTTGCAGGTCCGCAATGCTTCATTTTGCTTAGGAACTATGATACATTGGCTGTTTTTTAAAATTTAGGTTGTTAATTCTTTCTATTCTAAAGTATATTACAAGTTTCCTCTCTGCCATGGTTTTCATGGCGGTTCCACTGCCATGAAAACCGTGGCGGAGAGGAAACAGAGGGGGCCCTACAGGGCATCCTGGTGCCTCACACCCTGTGGATGCACACAGGGGGGCACAACATGTGCCCCCCTGTGTGCATGCACACCAGTTCCTGCATGGCATGGACTTTACAGTCCATGCCGTGCAGAAACAGTTTTTGGCGTTCCCATTGCGGTGCCCATTTTAAGGGTACCGTTGTGGGAACGTCAAACACAAAGCCCGCCAAATAGTAGGAAACTCCTAATCTGGAGAGTGGCCTGACCACGGCTTTGGCGGTATGACTCGGCACCGCACCGCCAAAGTCTTAATCAGGCCCATAGTCTGCAGTTCTTGCTTGACAATGTAACTTCAGAATGAGGCTATGCTTACTCGAGCTGGCAGCCTTAATGTGCAATGTACAACACGGGATAATAAGATGGGAGTGCATTTAAAATATATGTTAATGTTCAATAATGCCAAGGCTCTCATAGAGCTTTAAGCAGGTATAAAAATAAATTCACAAATGTTATTAAAGGCATCATGAGATGAGATGTAAGATTGCAAAATTTCATAGACATTTAAGTTACCTGATGGGACTGGATAAGTTGTTTCTTCCTGGTGGTACCTACACTACTCAAAGGAAGACCCCTTAGAATCATAATTACCTTGCTGTTTTGAAAACTTAGGAGTTTATTTATTTACATTTCATGCAACAATGTGCAGCAAGCAAAGTTGGTGTGAAATTCTTTGAAGCATATTCCTCTTTGAATGTGTGCTGCAGGATGCACCAAGCATAGAAAGATGAAGTAACAAGGAAAAATAAAGGTATTTCTCCCTGTTACGCCTAATTCAGGGGGCGTAGCTTTTTGACACATTCCCAAGTTTACAAGTCTTTGTAAATCTGGGAATGTGCCAAAATCTATGGGTGGGCGCTTGGGAATGCTCATGCTCCACCTATAGATCACTTTCCCAGCATAAGGTACCGCAAGGCAGTACTGGCCGCTGCCCTGCATTACTTTGTATTTACTAAATCACGCAAAGCCTTTGCGTGGCTTAGGAAATGCCAAAAAGGATTTTGCGTCATGGCTGCACCATAAAAGTGATGCAACACTGATGCAAAACCTTAGTAAACCTGCCCCCTAATTTCCTGTAAACTCTTAAGCTTCCTTGTAACCTTGAGAAGCTCAGCTTTTGAAGAGAATTGAATCCTAAAACACCTATTCAACCCATAGGTCCTTCATTTCTCCATGGATCGAATACGAATACCTGTACATGCACACCACTCCATTAGGTGTTGCCACCCCAGTGATGTATCATGTTACACAAATGTGCTGCATGTTATCTTAATGTTCCAACATGCTGTCTTATTTCCCCAAAAAATATTTTTGTCTTAGGGCATCACCTTCCTTCTCCATCTCTCTCATCCTTCTCATCTCTGCAATAACCACCCAATCCCTCATTCTACTCACTCTCCTGATCCTTCTCTGATACCCTGCATAACGCATCTATCACATATGTAAGAGCACTCCAGACCTCATCAACTCTTCCCTATCTATCTCCACTAACTTGCACCTTCCGTCCTAACCCCACCCATGAGAGAAAGGCTCCTGTTCAACTATCTCTGTACCTTTAACCATCTTCTCCCAACTTCTGTCAATCCTATCATTATTCCTGCCTCTGTGTCACTTCTTCATCCACCATGGCCACACTATTCCTTCCTTTCATTGTAAAACCTATTGTCTTGCTTTTACTTAATAAATAACCCCACCCCACTTTCTCTCTTGCTGCCTAATGTCATCAGGGCCCTACTTCTACAAAAGACTACTTGGAGTCACAAGACAGAATCTACCATAAACCCTGTTTCTACACCCTCCCATCCTACGCACTCACCCTCAGTACTGACAATCCCACCCATTCTTCCTGTTTCGCTCTATAGCCAGCCACCACCAAACCTGTCTTGTTATCAAAGTACAACCAGTGAACAAGAAGTGCTTAAACATCACCATTTTGTTCTTAGATTCCAACCTTGACCTTGTGTTCATTACAAAAACATGGATAGGGGATGATGCATCCCCATCCTACATTAGGCCATTGCCCTGATATATGGGATCCTCACTAAAAACTGTCCCAAAAAGACTGGACGAGGATCAGCAGTCATTTTCAAGGGTGCCACCCAGATCACAAGCATTTAAGAGTTTGCCACACCCAAATGTGAATCAATTTATATTCTCTGTTCACACATCGGCTGGGCTGGGCAGCTCTTTTATTCCACCAGTCATTTCCCTGGTCGGCTGCAGTCCTTCGGTGCCACTTTTGAAAGCCCAGAGCTGCACCTAGTGCCTCTGTCACTTTCACCAGCTTCCCGAGGATAATTGCAGCAGACACTGGGAGGCTTCAAGAGAGAGGGTAACAGAGGGAGGGTGGAAAAGTAGAGAGAATGTGGTCAGAGAGGCAGA
Source organism: Calotriton arnoldi (assembly GCA_963921515.1). Lineage (NCBI taxonomy): Eukaryota > Metazoa > Chordata > Amphibia > Caudata > Salamandridae > Calotriton > Calotriton arnoldi. Next base: position 947,769 of record CAWUFW010002971.1, read on the forward strand.
AGATAGAGAGAGGAAAGAGAGAGTGGATGGAAAGAGAAAGATTGGAAGCAGTCTGTTTGCCAAGGTTCGTGATAGTAATAGGAAACCTCCCAATTTCTGGAGTTACCACCACATCTCCATCATCATGATCTAGCCCTTGAAACCAAATACTTCAACAATATTGATGAACAAGACTACCTATAAACAATGGAACAAGCTCAACCCCATCACTTCCAGAGTACACTGCCACAAAGACCCCTTGCTCTCAAACTTTCTGCAATATCATCTCAGACCACCAAATCTCAAAAGCGAATATCATGCTACAACACCTCGGAAGCAAAAAACCCAACCACCCAGCTCCACAGAATAGGAATAACAAAATAATAGATGCTGGCCTCATTCAAACAACTCTCTAATAATGATGTAATTGCTTATTTTTTCCTGAAATTATGTGACATCTTGGGAAAATTATATAAAATGTACATAAATTCACAGAGAAAATGTCTCTCACAACATAGTTCTGCTCAAATTTGTCTCTCTCAAGACATTTTAATTTCAAACCAGTCCTCTGCAGCAGATGATTGTGCAAAATGTCATGCTGTAACAATTTCTGACGTTTCACATAACTTGTGTAATGTAAAATTGTGTGAATTATGCAAAATACACAGGCATAATGAAAATGTTCACACATGCCTGCACTCCACCTCCCTTTTCAAGGAACTGGGTAAGGACAATGGTCCATCTGGCATCCACTTGGAACACTGTCCTCGACAACCCTTCAAGGATATCTAATCTACTAAATAATCAACCCAGCTAGAACCATTTTCAACAATTCCCTAATATTAAGCACCCAACTGTGATGCATTCATGGGCTCCAACCTATCACTGTTTCCTCAATGGATCCAAGTCACAAGATGAGCCATCTACTCCAAGCAATCCCTTGGCACATCTTTTCACACCTAAGTTTCCCCATAGAAGCTCCAGTCTACCATCATCCTAATCCTCTTCCACCTAGACTATGCAAACACACCACTTTTTCTACTCCACTTTCTAAAATGCAACAGCCCAAAACTACTATTCCTACAACTATGTGACCAAGTAACCACAACACTGTAAAAAATGTGTCTCACACTTATTGCATCGATAAAAATTGCATGAAGGTAGAGAGAAAAATTTATAGAATTTAGCATTGTGTGCTCCAGCGAATCAGACGGCAAAGCGCTGGTCCATTGAAATGGCTAATTGCACATAGAATATCATTGATGCCTACTCACTAGTCTTTTGCATTAAACAGGCTTTGGACTTCTAAGAGCTTTCCAGAATGGCTGATTTCATTCACAGTACATCCGGGACTGACTGCTTCTTGACTGCATCTTCTGCCTCAGGCTAAGCCCGCTGTCGAGCGGGGATGTTTCACTGCTAGTTTTTCTGCCTCAACCCTGTGCGTTGCCCTGGGCACGGGTCTGCACCAGATCTCCCTCTCCCTCCTGCTCTCTGGCCCCCTTCCCCTCCCGCGACGCTGCTGCCGACGAACGCTCCCCGACTGGGATGGGTGCGGCCTGGCCTTCCGCTGCACATCGGAGGCCGCATGTGGTCTCTGCCATCAATCTCGATCTTGCTCTGGCTCTAGCCACTCTCCCCCCACCACGAGCCGAGGTCTCCGACGCTCTCAACGCTGAAGGTGTAGGCCGTCGCCCGGACCTTCCCGCGATGCTACGCTCTCTGTTTTCCCTCTGCCCTGCTATGATTACGTGTCTCTGAGCCCACAGCCCCCTTGCGTGTTGAATCCTCGTGGCTCAAGGGCATCGGCTTGGAGACTGTTGTGCCCGCGGAAGCTCCTGCCTCCTGCTGCTGCTACTCCGGTGTGATTACGTGTCTCTGAGCCCCAATCCCCTGGCGTGTTCCGGCCGCAGCCGAGAGAATCCTCATGGCACAAGGGCATCAGCTTGGAGACTCTTGTGCCTGCGGACGCTCCCGCCTCCTGCTGCTGAGGGGATCACGGAGCGCGCACTTCCGACGGTGAGAGCTGCCTGCTCTCGCTCTGGTGCTCTGATCTCGATGGCTTCATGTTTCGAATTACCTCTACACGCTGATGTTGGGGTAAGCGCCCATAGTAATACTCATGAAAGACTTCATGTCCCCGTCTCTTCTCAATCCTGAAAGCTCTAAAATGGCCGCCCCCTGCTCCTCTCTGGAATAACTGGGCTGACTGCATGACCCCACTACCACTAATCCTGAACTCTCTCTCTAAAATGGCCGCTCCCTGCTCATCAGTGCTACAGCTGGGCTGTTTTCATGACCCCAGTACCACATAATCCTGAACACTATAACGGGACCTAGTGCATGACCACGATTCAGCATATCCCTGAACTCTCTAATAGGGTGCTCCCTGGTCACAAGGGATGTATAATGCCCCCCCCTGCTCCTCACTGTAATAACAGGGCCGATTGCTTGACCCCACTACCCCAAAATCCTGATCTCTCTCTAAAATGGCCGCTCCCTGCTCATCTTTGTTATAGCTGGGCCGATTTCTTGACCCCGGTACCACATAATCCGGAACACTATTATAAAGGGGCAGAGCTCTTGACCACGATACAGCATAACCCTGAACTCTCTAAAAGGGTTGCTCCCTGGGCACAAGTGCAGCCGCTGACCCTAAGACCTCCTCTGAGACATCACTCTCCCGCTGAGCTCCAACATTATGATAACTCTGTTAGAAAATTGCTAAGATGATAACTTTATGAGAAATATGACCTCCCACAAGACCTCACCCCTGCCACTGAACTCCCGCTGACCTCCAACTTTTTGGATAGCATGATTGCATGACCACGTGCTGTCCCACAACTTGATATGATAACCTTGTTAGAAAATTGCTAATAGGATAACTTTGTGGGACAATTGCTATAATCGCCGCTCCCGGACCACAGGTGCAACCGCAGGCTATATTAGTAGACAGCTCTCCCCCGCTGAGCGCCCGCTGAGCTCCAACATTGTGACATCATGAAGGCATGAACACGTGCTACCTCACAACTTGAATTAGCTAAATTGACCGTGCCTGAACAACGGTGCATCCACAAGACACACCCTCAGGGAGGAGCAGTCACTGGAATCCTGTTCACTCCGACCTCTCAGCTATACCGCGCATGTGCAGAATGGACTCCAGACTAGAAAAGTTTGGCACTAATAGCTACACAATTAACTATACGACCAACCTCTCCAAAAATGTGACAAAATCTTTGAAACATAGACTACTCAAAGCTAACCCAGAAACTCTTATCTCTGACCCCTACTTCTGTCCAAAAAAAGGTGCTATTACTAGCGACCTGATCTTCTATACTAAAAGAAGAGCTCAGTGGAGATCGGCGTTCCACTCCTTACTCAGAATCGCCTCGGCCAAAAAGTTCCCTCACGGTCTAAGACTCTTGGCTACGACGTCTCCCACATTTAGAGCAAATGCTACTATATCCATCTACAACAATGGAACTATACTAATTCAGGCCACCGATCGCAACCTCGACATCTTTGATGACAGATTTGCCCTCCTTAAAAGATCGTTGGTCACTAGCGACTTCCCTATTCAATCTAGGAACGGGCTTCCCTTTACCCTGTCTCAGGACGACCCTGATCCCTCTCCAATGGGCCACAACCTGAGGATTGCCCCACATACCTCGTTCAACACACACAGGACCATAGCTCCTCCAACTCTAGGCTCCACAAACTCACCCACCGTGCCCCGACCTAACCAGACACATGCCAGTAATTCTTGAGCATTTGTTATCCCGTGCTCCGACTACCTCTCCGACACCTCCCCCATTCCCTCTCCCACTAGCTCTTTCCTACATAACTCCCTTACTCGACAGCTGGCTCGCCCACTCTCCACCAGGAACTCATCTAACCTCCCTTCCCCTAACCTTCCTTCCAGCGCCCACTCACCTTGCGCGCCCGTACATCAGAGTGGGAACTCTCCCTTAGCGGATTTCCCCCCTCCCCTTCATCCCCCTGCCCTGTTCTCGCCTCCGCCCTCCCCATTGATCAACCCTCCTCCTCCCCTCCACGTGAACCATAACCCACATTCAGATCCTGCTGCTAAGCTCAAGGAAATAAACCAGGAACTTCTAACTCTCAAAACTGTCATCCAAAAACTCATTAAGTCCACCGAAGAGTTGGCCCTTGATCTCTCTTCCAACAAGACCTCACAGGAGTTCCCGCTTATGATCCAGTTGAAACCCCAAGTCCAGAATTGGATTACCACTCCCTACCCTAACGCCCCATCTAGACCCGCCAGATCCAAAAATCCATTTTCAGAACCAGATATTCTCTCCCTCCTCCGTGCTTACAACTCTCTGCATATGTCCATCTCAGTCCCTTCTAGAATCTCACAAACAGCCCCATTAAATGCCCCAAGCTCGACATATCCTAAGCATGGCAACACAGAAGCCATCCAAAGCATCACACCCAACCCTCATAGAGCGCCCAGACTCAACGCCAATGCCTTTAACATTAATAACCTCATGCAGATCCCCACTACACAGCCCACGCTCACTGACAGCCTGCACAAATCACACCTGAAATGCATGTTACATAACTGTAGATCAGCGATGAAACATGCCACAGACCTTGCAGATCTCACCCTTGCCCAAGAACGTGACCTCCTTATACTCACCGAAACTTGGCTCAACGACTCCTCTGGCCCTATCCTTGACATACTAGTCCCTCCCAGCCACAACATTATCAGACTCGACTGAGTTAAGAAAACGGGAGGTGGCATAGCCTGTATCTACCGCAACTCTCTCTCAGCAAAACAGTCCCCTTCAGCTAATCTCTCATCCTGTGAATACTTATGCATAGACATCACTAGCACACACAGACCCTTATGCAGCCTTCACATCTTCTACCACCCCCCAGGTGATAACCTCCCTCTAATTGAACAAACTATGGAAACCATCTCCTCCAACCTGGGCCGACACTGCCCCCAGATCTTCCTTGGTGACTTCAATCTCCACTGGAATGACCCGCATGATCAGGCTGTTAACACTCTCAAAAACTTCCTAACTGACCTCTCCCTGACTCAATTCTGTGACAGTCCCACACACAACTTAGGCTCGACCCTAAATCTAATCATCTGCAACCCCAACTCCATTCATCTCGAATCTATTCTCCCCTGTGACTGGTCGGACCATCACTATATCAACTTCCTTATCCTTGAAAGTTGGAACTCCAAAAGTGCACAATCACTAAAACTAAAACAGTGGAAAAGATTGCTCCATAACACAAGCGTAAATGAGCTCATAGCATGCTGCAATTTCTCCCTTCCGCCGCCTGCAAACATGAACGACGTTCACGACCTCACTGAGCACTATACAACATCATGCTGTCTGCCCTGAATGCTACGGCCCCCCTTCAACTAAAAAGAATACCCATCAAAGACTCCAAACCATGGTTCAATGACAGCCTAAATGCTGACAGACGCAGCCTAAGACTGAACGCACCTGGAGATCCACTCCCTCCACTGATCTTCTAAAAACTCTAAGACTAAAAAGAAGTAGATACAACAAACTAGAACGGCGAAAATTACCTTCTTCAAAGCCCAACTTGACAAAGTCAAAAATCGCCCGAAAGGACTATTTGAGCTGATTAATATACAATCCAACAACACCTCGATCCAATCTCAGCACATCTCCCGCCCTCAACCGAACTGCGATGCTGTTGCTGACTTCTTCCTCGAAAAGGCGAATAAGATCGAATCAGATCTAAAGTCTGCTTCACTCGAACTCTCACCCTCTCCTGTCTCCTCTTTCTCCACGCCCCTTCCCACGCCTCAAGGTCTCTCCCCCAAAAACAATTCCTCTTGGAGTCAATTCACACCCCTCAATGTCATTGCCATCCTCAACTTACTCTCGACCCTTAAACCCTCAAATCACTTCAATGACCTCCTTCCCCCCAACTTCTTCAAAGATATGGTAGGATCACTAGCACCGCTCTGGTCCAAGATCATCAACGCCTCTCTTCTTCAAGGTGAGATCCTGGACTGCCTGAAGGCTGGCCTAGTGCTCCCTATTCTCAAAAAACCCTCGGCTGACCCTGATGACGTGAATAAATACCGACCAATCACAAACATCCCTACCCTGGCAAAACTACTGGAGAAATGGGTACATGAACAACTGCGCAAACACATTGAGCAATTCCAGCTTCTCGACCAATTTCAATCGGGCTTCCGCACTGGCCACAGCACCGAAATGGCCATCACTCATATAGTAGACAACGCTCTCACTTTGCTTGACCAGAATGAAGCCTGCCTATTAATTCTTCTCGATCTCTCATCTGCATTCGACACTGTCAAACATGACAATCTACTCAACCTCTTGGAAGGCAGGATGGGGCTCTCAAGCACAGTCCTTAAATGGTTTGCCTCTTTCCTCAACAACAGAACACAAAGAGTCAAATCCAATCAGACTCTATCCAACCCCAGTCCCTGCACACTGGGTGTACCCCAAGGGTCCTCGCTCTCCCCCACGCTCTTTAACCTGTTCATGGAACCACTGACTGTAATTCTTAAAGCCTCCAACATCCAATATCACATGTATGCGGATGACACCCAACTTTACATGAAAATATCCTCCCCCGAAGACATCAAATCTCTCAACAGAACCCTGCTCAAAACCCTAAACTGGCTAACCTCCAACCATCTCAAACTAAACGCCCTCAAGACGGAATTCCTCCTCATTGCACCCGCTAGGCAAACCCCCACTGTTGTGAAATATCTTTGTAACCTCACCGCTCTCAACTGCACACCACACATCATTGATTCCACGAAATCACTGGGAGTTCTGCTAGATAAGAACCTAAACATGCAAGATCACATCAGAGCATCTACCAAATGAGCCAACTTCCAACTGAGCATCCTAAGAAAACTCAAACCCTACCTTCCCCAAGAAGACTTCAAATCGGCGGTGCAAGCCCTTGTCATCTCTAGACTTGAATACGGCAGTGCTACTCTATGCGGACTGCCAAAACTCAGTTTAGCCCCCATCAGAGCATCTCTAAATGCTGCTACTAGACTCATCACGGGTTCCAAGAAGACCAAATACATTTCGCCGGACCTGACATCGCTCAACTGGCTTCCTTTTGAGACAAGGATCCAACTAAAGATTGCCTGTATGACCCATAGAGCACTACACTTCAATACCCCACTCTACCTGACAAATAAGCTGGAACTATCTGGTGGCTCCTGGCCCTCAAGGAGCACCGGCACACTGCTGCTTAAGCCAAAGAAATTTAATAAACTTAAAACCTACAATCGTACATTCTCTGGCATTGCCCCGAGAATCTGGAACTCCCTTCCAGTGGAAACAAGACTGATTCCCTCAACATTTGCCTTCAAAAGGGAAGTTAAAGCTCTACTAATGAACAATGCGCTGAACTAGAAGCTTTTCTCCTCTTGACTCGAGCCTGTTTAGCTGTTTTACTTATTACATGTCATTTGTTGCGACCTATTGTCGCCTGCCATAATGTCATTTTTGTTCTTGATGTATATTGCCCACCTTTTCTCTCTCCCCCAGCCTTCTTCCTATGTCCTCCATAATGTCATTTTTGCTCTTGTTGTATATTGTCCTACTTTTACTTTGATTTTTCTCCCTTAGCTGTCTTCCTATGACTTCCTCAACCGTATGTAAAGCGCTCTGATACCCACTTGGGTCATGTTCGCGCTATACAAAACTTTTAAATAATAAATAATAATAATATGAGTACCTAAGTGCCTATACCAACCCACTTCTACTCCCTAATTTGTCTTCTCCTGCTTGGAAATATCTATGCATCAGTCCTACAGAGTCTGCCTATACACCCATTGGTCATTTTTCCCATTTACACACAATTTTCATACTTTTTTACAGAAAACTTAGAAAATCCTTTAACCTTGATACATTGCTGCATATGATTTTACTTATTACCTACAACCTTGTTCTCTACTGAGTTTTTAAAGTTTCAATAAAGAATTGCTTTACAAAATACTCTATGGGAGATTCAACTTCCTAATAAAACAAAAAGTAACTCAATAATCTAGGCAGTTCACCTACAAGCAGTGAAAATGCATCACGCAGAAAGACAGTTTACCAAATGTTAACTTAAGGGATCAACCTAGGAGTGGCACCTGCACCATAGAAATACACAGCTTACCTAAATCATCAAGTAATTAGGAATGTATGGGGTCCATCTATGAGCTGCATAATTGTAACTCAATGAAGGATGCAGTTTCCCAAAATCAAGAGGTATCTTAAAAACCTATGGTGTCCACCCGTGAAGAGGTACAGGCACAACCCACTGGAAAACACAGCTTTCCAAAACAATTAGGCAATTGAAGAATGTACAGGCCCCTCTAGAAGCAGTGCAAGTGCAACCCACAGGAAGATGAAGCTTACCAAAGTTATCAGCTAATTAAAAATCTATGGTGTGCGACTCCGAGAAATGTCATTGCAATCCTATTGAAAAAGCAGCTTCCCGAAACCACTCTCTAGTGCAGTCTGTGATAAGTTGAACTTATTTTATTAACTGACAAGTTAACTTTCATCGTTCAGTGCAGTGCAGAGACTAAAGATCCCATTTAGAATGTGGGAAGTGGAGTATCAACCATATGTTAGTAAATGTCCTGTTCTGCTGCCATGCTGGTTCTTATGCCTATTTTAGAAGTGAGGAAACTTTCAAGTGTCAGACAGCTTTGCCTCTGGAAACTCCTTGCAGGTGGTGGCCCATTTGCTGCATGTTGGACAGGGCTCTTTCTGCAGGGTCATCCCCAAACTTTTTGCCTTCACCCTCCTGTTTTCTGAGCCTGTTTTTGTTGGCTTTTAGGACTCGGTGTACTTTACCACAACTAACATGTGTTAAAGTGCTTGCAATCTCTCCTTAAAACATGGTACAATTGGCTTATACCCAATTGGCAATTTTAACTTACCTTTAAGCCCCTAGTAAAGTTGTACTACATGTACCCAGGGCTTGTAAATTAAATGCTGATTGTGCCACCCACATCAGTAGCCCTTTGAACCTGTCTCAGGCCTGCCATTGCTGCTTGTTGTGCAGTTGTAAACTGCCATTTCGACCTGGCAAAATAAACCTTTTGCCAAGCCCAAACTGTCCTTTTTCATACATATATGTCATCCCTATGTTAGATCCTGGACAGCCAAAGGGGCAGGGTGCTGTGTATTTAAAACGTTAGATGTGTACTTTTAAGTTTTACATGTCCTGGTAGTGAAAAACTCTTAAATTTGTTTTTCAGTACTGCAAGGTCTCTCCCATAGGATAACATTAGAGTTACCATATTACATATAATACACTGTAATTTCCAAATTGGATCAGGTAACCAGTTCATGTATGGTGTCTTTGGAATTGTAATTAAAAATCCTCTCTTATGGTAAAGTTGGATTTTAAATTACAATTGTGAAAATGCCACTTTTAGAAAGTTGGAATTTTCCTGCCTTAGCCATTTAGTGCCTGCAACCTGTCTCTGGATCACATGACTGGGTGTAGCTGACAGTTGGGCTTTGTGTATGAGAGCGTAGGTGTGCCTGGGTGGGCCATCATTGGCAGGATAAGAGGGGGGAGCTGGGCACAGCCCTACTTACACTTGAATAGGCTGTGTCCTGCCTCTACACAAAGAGCTGTATACCCCCTGTCGTTAGTTTGGAGCAGGGGATGCAGGAAACCTGTGCACTTTGAAGGGAAACCTCTAGAAGCTTCTCCCACTTCAAAGGAAGACCCAGGTATAAATATTGGACACCAGATACCAACTCTTCAGTATACTTCTGGACCTGTGGAAAGTCTACCAGAAAGGACTGTTGTGCTGCTGAAATGACTGCTACTCTGCTGGACTGCTGCCCTGCTGGACTACTGCCTTTCTGGACTGCTGCCTTGCTGGGTTGCTGCTCTGCCTGAGTCAGAGGGATTTGGACCTTCACCTGAACCCAAGACTCCCAAAGTGACTCCAAGGTCTGCTGGCCTCCTGTTCAGAGGCACAGGAACATAACAGGCTCACAACCACCTGCACCAGCACCCAGATCCAGCTGGAGCAAGGCTCTGACCCCCAAGTGGTGCCCGTCAATCCTGGACCCTTGGTGTGGCATCAGAGAGGCTGAATTGAAGTTACCAGGGTCTTCGTGATGGAGAATGTGCCCATTAGTGCTGCAGCCTTATCACTCGCACAGCCTACCAGCGCAAAGTTCTGTCAACCCGACTCTGCGCTACAGCATCAACCGCTCACGGGGAGCACCACCATGAAGCTCCAGGCCACCCGCTTGTGACAAAACACTAACGTCGCACTACATCAACGGCCGTCCACAACACTTCTCTGCTCCTCGCGGCCCCCTCCACTGGGAACGGGACTCTGCACTGGACTGATCACCTTTATCCGAACCGTGCTCCATCGTGGTGGGCCTGAACTTGTGACTTTCTCCCGGTCTTTCATGACCAGATAGCCACGATTAGCGCTTTGTTCTTTTTGGTGCTATCTTTAGGCCTGGGCGGTAAATTCCGTTCCGCTCGCGGAATTTGTGAAATTTTGGCAATTCCGCGTTGCGCGGAGAACGCAGAATTGCCGAAAATTCCGCGATCCGCGGCGTAGCGGAATTTTTTCCTTGTTCGCGCTTTCAAAATGCGTGTTTGCGTGCGCGGTAGCGACTTACAGGGATCCCTGCGTTCGCCGATGAGTTTTCCTATCTGTTCGCGCAATCCCGCGAGAGTGTGCGATCGCGAACAGGTCATTCGGACGCGCCATCGGACATCTGCGTTCGCGAACAGGAAACACACATCGCGAGCGGGCGGGACAAGTGAAACAAGATGGCCGCGCCAATTGGTGACCGCATGGGCAAGTTCGCAAGATATTTCCCCCCGAGCACGCAAACAGCATCCCCGAACAGGAAAAACGCATCGCGAACGGGCGGAACAAGCAATTCCGCGTGCTTGCGGAATTCTGCGTGCTCATGGAGATTTTTTACAGTTTCGCGGAATTTTGCGTAGCGCGACTACGCAAATTCCGCCCACCCTTAGCTATCTTCACTTAAATCTTTAAAATTTCACATCTTTGGTTGTACTGATTGGATCTCTGTTGTTTTGGTCTTGTTTTATTTATTGCATTTTTCTCTATTGTTCTAATTTGGTGTTTTTTTTTTCTTGTGTGCTCTTTTTACTTTATAACTGTTTGAAGTGCTGCATGAATATTTTTCACTTTGTCTTTAAGTTAAGTGCCAAGCTACCAGAGGGTTGACTACAGGTTTATTTGGGGTTTGCTTGTGCCTCACCATGACAAGGGTTTCATCCCCCTCAACAAGTAGCCCAATTTCGCACATTCATGATAAGTCGTGTGGATTAGGACGGAAAACCCAGACAAATATTGTGAGACCAATTCAAGTTTTAAATTCTCCTTGAGTGGCCTTTTTGGTTTTTTCCGAATTCACCCTTACTTTATGCTTGGCTTCAGCATGTCCGGAAGCCACACTATTGGGGCAGGCCTAACAACACTGATTTTTCCTGCCCAGGTAAGCCATGCAAGACATGGGGGTCCCAGACAGAAAAAATCGAAATGGTTCCCGATGCTGAGACAGCAACAAACTACTCAATTTGGTGGACTTTACCAGCTAGGGTCACTATTATACCATGGTAGCCATAATGTTCTCAAGCATACCTACCATTTGTGATGGATTTGCCTCTCTTATAACATGGATAGCCAGGATTTATGATGAATATTTATTTATGTCAATGATTGGCCACTATGAAGCCAAAGATAGCTATAATGCTGCCTTAGAAAGCCCACTATATGACAGATATATGCCAAGGACAGCCAAAATATTTTTGCCACAACATGCCAAAATCACCAGTAACCCACCAACCTCTCCTGCTAGACTCCCAAGAGTTCATATCCAAACAGGCTTACCTGCTAATTCATACATGTCCACTAACACATACACACATTCAAACCCAAGGCCTATTTAATGGTGGCGCGCTGCAGGTGTGCCACTGGTGTGCCAAAGGCAATCCTGTCTGCGCCCATCCGCACCTGCCTGCACCCAGTGTCTCAAACCCTAGTCCTTCTGGCCCCATATGCTACATCGCAGATTTTCTCCGGTCGCTGAACCTGGAGCACACATCCACTATCTGCTGCTGCACTGCACCATGCCACACACAGGGAGCGCTCGCTTGCACCGACTTCCGCTTCACGTGCAACACATCACCCACCACTCCTACACCAACAACACAACCCACAAACAGCACATGTCCCACACCCACCAACAAAAATGCACCCCAAGACAAACTAGCATGCATGCTTCTCAACACCCGCTCACTCAGAAAACACGCTATGGAAATCTGAATATCCTGGACAACAATGCCTCAAAGTGCCTCTTCCTTACCGAAAGCCGGAAACATGTCTGACCACTCAACATCGCCATGACTATCCCAGCAGGATACAAGTTCGCACGTCAGCAGCACAAACCAGGAGGAGGAATCACAATAATATTGAAAGACTCCTTCAACTTCACTGCAACAACAGAAACCGCAACCCCCTACATGGAGCACAAACATTTCAAGCTACGAGCATCAGTAACTTACACGCTGAATGGAACCCTCGTGTAATGACCACCAGGACCTTGAGTCACTTTCGCCAACAACATCTCTGTCTTTATCGCCACCCGTTCACCATTGACTCCAACAATTACATCCTACTAGGAGACTTCAGCTTCCGCCTGAAAGGCAAAAACTACACCATCAGAGTGCTTGAGAGCTTAGGGAACCGGGGACTGACACAACATGTCACCGAGCCCACACACTCCGCCAGACACACCCTCCACCTTGTCTTCACCACCTTCAATGGCATTGAAATCACTGCAACCATGCCGCTCTTCTGGACTGACCACGTCATCGTCCAATTCCAAATCAGCATCCTGGCCTACTTGACCCACCACCACAAGCATGGCCAGATGCAGACGTAGCAGCATCTGGGAGTCCAACTGGATCTACACCCTGCGCCCGAATATACCAACTTCTACAGAGGACCTCAGCAGCGACAACCAATATCTTGGCATGTGTATCACAAAATGCACCAATTCCCTGGCACCTCGTAAACACAACACACAGAGGAGAACACGGAAGCAGGCCAGTTATTACACAGAGGAACTCCGCACAACGAAACAACATTGCAAACAATTGGAAAGAAGTTGGGAAAAAAAACACCTAGAAAATGACAAAAAGACATACAAGACAGTCCTGAGATGCTACCACCAACAAACCAAAGAAATTAAGAAAACGGCCCTAGCAGAGCACATACATGTGAGAAAGTCATCCTTTTTACCCTGGTCATCCCCATTTTTTGACTGATACTGGTGGTAACGGACTCTGATTGCGATTTGGCCTCTGCTAACCACGATCAGGACCAGTGCTCTGATTAAAAAGGTGTATGGTAATTAGGTGTAATTACAATTGGCACTGACAACCTACCTGTAAGTCCCTAGTATATGTTGGGCATGTAGGTTTAGAGGCCCAGCAGCTTTGAGGCACTTAAGTGTGCACTGTTTTGTTTCCTGCTATCATTTTATGGATTAAATCTTTGTATTAGTTTCTTAGCAATGTAACATAGCATTATCATGAGCACACAGAGCTCCACTGAATTGTGCAGTATGAAAACACAATACAAATCCCCAAACTCTCCCCTCCCCCTTTGGAATCAAGTATTAGAGAAAATTGTGAGTGATGTGCTCATGCGAGGTGCCTCTCTTTCTGCTAATTAGTACTCTCTGAGGGTGGGTTAGTCGTAATGTCTGTCAAACACAGAAGACGGCGATATTTGTAACAGGTAAGCTCTCGGTATTCAGAAGATAATAAGGTAATGAAAGGGCGCCAAAGCTCAGTGTACGTCGTGCCCTATGCCAAAACCGTGAGCGTCAACCTTTCCATCCCCAGTATATACCAGAGGCGATGAAGCCACCCCTGGTAAGTAGGAGTCTGGTCAGGGCCCTATTATGTCAGAGTGATCTGTAGTGCAACTCCCAGAGCCAGCCCTATCTGTCCCCACCTTTGTGATTTTAGGGGAAAGGTGAGTTGGTTAGGGAGCCCTAAGATCACATAGGATGGAAATCTGTGGAGTTGGGATTAAAGTGGGTATCCACATCATTCAAAATCTGAGGCCAATTTTGGATTTTCCCAGAGCAAGTGCAGTAAGGTTCCAGGGGAACCACAACCGCACCAGCAGTCCAATTTCTGCCTGGGATTGCGATGTAAGCGTACGGAGGTGAGATACCAGTACGCAGCTATTTCAGTAGCCATTTCTATACTGGCCGTATTGCGGGTTGTGTGGCGCTCGATAATATATATACTTACATTCTCTGTGGGTCAAGGAGTGACCTCACCCAGCTCTATCTCCCAACTCTTCTGACCCGTGTGGGCTGGTGTAGGAATCTATATAGTTCAGTAATTAGTTGTCTATCGGAGGACTTTGATACTAGCCACTTCTCAAAAGTGGTGAGCGATCGTTGGGCTCCAGGACAAACTATGGGATACATCAACCAATGCTGAATTTGGAGCTAGCAGAGCCGCTCTGTTTCAGGTCATGCAAACTCTGAATGGCAGCGAGCAAAGGACAGAAGGCCCTCTGTAATAAATAGGTGGCCAAAGGAGTGACACTCCATTCGTTGCCAAAGGTGGAACTCCACCAAATTGAATCCCAGAGTGAAATTTACATTACCCACAATCGGGGTGTGTGGGACAGCAATGAGGTAAAACCTAGTCGTTCACTGTCTCAGTCCCAGAGCTCCAGTAAAGATTTAGTAATGGGTGATGAATAAAGGCTTCTCATTCTGGAGCTTTTACATAAAAAGGGGATTTTCCAGAGATGCTGTCCTGACATCTCTCTATCCATGAAAAGCCGGTGCTTCTCAGATTCCTCCCGGGACCATTCAAGAATGAAACGGAACTGTGTTGCTTGATAATAATGTAAAAGGTTTAGTATGTCCAGGCCTACCTCTCTCTCTCTCTCTCTCTCTCTCTCTCTCTCTGGTTTATAACTCAGCGCCACCCTCATGCAAGATTGGCCACTGGCCCAAACAAAGCGATCAATACCGCCGTACAGAAGTTGAAGCATACCCGCGGGAGGCTCCACTGGCAGTGCCTGAAATAGGAATAGAATCTTATGTAAGACTGACATCTTTAGTGCAGCTACTCATCTTAACCAAGAAAGGCGGTATGGACTCCACCTAGTGAGGTCCATTTTGATTTGTTGGTGTAAGTGTTTGTAGTTGAGGGACGCTGTGGTCTTGACCGAATGGGCAAAGTTGTATACCCAAATAGGGGGCAGAGATGGCCGCCCACTGTAGCAGGTATTTGGAAGACAGAACCAATTGGGTGGCAAGGGCAAGAGAGAGATCCAAGGCTTGAGATTTATGTACATTTATCCGACAGCCCACCGCCCGTCCAAAGTCCTCAAGCTCGCCTAAGAAGGCAGGGAGAGAGCTGGACGGCTGTTCCAAGGCCATTAAGACTTAATCAGCATAAAGACTAATGAGGTGTTCCTCCCCACCAAAGAGTATGCCCTTAATGTCAGGGTTGTCCCGGACCCGCTGCGCCAGGAGCTCCATATAGAACGCAAAAAGTTGTTGTTATTTTGTCTGCATAGGTTTTAATGTTGATCCTGTGGGCAGGAATGATGCTAGCAAGGGGGTCACGTAGGAGTTGAACAATGTGAAGCTGAGTGAGGATCTTTGTGGTAATCCGCAGATGAGGTTGGTGGTGGCTGTGGTGAAATGAGTCAGGCTGACTGAGTGGATTCGGCCTGTAAAGAAGGATCAGTTCCTGTGGAGCGTGGATCTTTGAATGCCGGTTTTGTGTAGTTGTTGAATAAGTATGAAGTGGGAGATAGTGTGGAAGGCAGCAGACAAATGCAGAAGGATGAGGGCAGCGCTGTCTCCTCTGTCTGTGATCAGTCAGATGTCGTCTGTGGCAGTGATGAGGGCGGTCTCAGTACTGTAGTTGGGTCTGAATCTGGATTGAATGGTGTTGGGGAGGTAGTTCTTATTGAAATGGGCAGCTAGAAGTTTGTGCATGATCTTCTCTATGACATTTGCAGGGAAGAGTAGCAGGGATATGGTCAGTAGTTGGCTAGCGTCTTTGGGTCCACTGAGGGCTTCTTGAGGAGAGGGAGAAGAACAGTAGTGTATTCCTAGGCATCCGGGACGGGAAAGTGGCAGTGTTGATTGAATAAGTCCTGATCGAGGTAAGGGCAGTGCTGAGTTCAGGGGTCCCAATATGCTCTGGAGTGTTTGGATCGCGTGGGTGCTGCAGTATATTGAATGTGATGGTGGTCCAGGTGATTATCTGGGTGTTGGAATTGACAGGCAGTCTGACTGCGAGGGTTGAGGGGTCCATCTGGGGCTCTAAATGATCATAGATGCTGGTTATCTTGCTGCGGAAGAAAGAGGGACAGCTGTGTACAGAGGTCTCATGAGGGAGTGATGTTGGTGGAGCCTGCTGCCGGAGATGTGAAGTGCTCACAATTGCGAAGATTTCCTTGATGCAGTAGGTGCTGCTTTTGATACTCTTGGTAGAGTGGATCATTTGTTGGCTCTGATTTGTTGGTGGTATTCACTGAGGGCTGATCTGTAGGTGCTCTTGTCGATGTTGCCCTGGCTTAGTTGCCATCTTTGTTCTAGTTACTTGCAGTGGGATTTGGTGAGTTTGAGTCCTTCTGTGTGCCACTTTGCTTGTGGTCTGGTTCTGTTTGACTTGGTGGTCTTGAGTGGGGCCAGAGTGTCTGTGCATGAGGTGATCCAGGTGTTTTACCTGGAGATGGCTCCCTGGAGTTTGTTGAGGTGTTGGGTTGGTGTTTCCAAATGGACAATTTGATAGGATTGATGATTGCATTGCTTACATTATCCTGTTCAGCCATATCAAAGATTCTTATTACAGAACCTTTGGTACCAGGAGCTCACCCTGGCAGGAAAACCACATCCTGTCTTGTCTATGCCTTTTTTGGGTCCTTAACAGAAAATGCCATTGACACCAGAACACTGCATTCCAGTTTATTCCTCAGTGTATGTCACAGTAAAGTTATTCTGTGAACAAAAAGATACCAATATGAACACAAAAATGCCTGCAGATAAAAAAGGGTGAGTCACTGTGAATAAAGTGAATTCAACAACAGGAAGTTCAAAAAGTAGTAGAAAAATCCCAATAAACAAAACAAAGAGATTGCAAGCTGTAGAGCAGCAGATGTTAACCTGTGGCCTGTGCGGCCTACTCAGGGGTCAGTGACTGTTTTGCAAAATTATATATTATTAAAATAATACATTAAAATCAATAAAGTAAATACAGTTAAAAAATCAAAATTGAAATTTTGAATTTTATTTCTATATTTGATTGTGAATTAAACCAAATATTTCAATAATTTAGAATTTGTTTGTTATACTTATTTGTTGAGTGGCTTTTACAGTGAAGTTAGAGCAAAAAACACCCTAATTTCTGAGAGAATCCTGGAAACTAATGTAAAACTATATACTCAGCCCTATAAGTGTTACAAGGAACTTGAATGATGGGGTGCCCATGAGGAATGTTGCAGCATTTTTATGTAAGTGTTCACATATCATAACTTTTCTTTCTTTTGCCCTTTGTAACAGCTTAATTTATAACTCAGTGTTGCTAGGCATCATAACAGACTTTAATAAGCCAAAAGTGCAATAAATACTAATGGTTCCAATTAAAAAGGTACCTTTACGGATGAAGATTTACTCACATGTAAATTTACTCTTATACTTTATATTATTTTTACTACTTTTGGCTATTTCCCATTTCGGAGTGTAAAATTGCTTCAAAGTATACACCAACATGTGTCACTCTCTGAAAGAAGGAGGTGGAGACAAATTTACTAATGTTAAGTTACTACTATCAACTTTTCACATACAAAAGGGTGGAGATCTCCCCGTGGTAAAGTATAGGAAAATGATAGCAAAAAGTTTATTAAAATTTAAAATAGTCTTGTAAAAGTATTTTAATGTGAAATAATAATGTGAAATATGATTGTAAAGTTAATATTAGTAACTTTTCAAATGCAGGCGGGGTGGAAATCTCCCTCTGGTGAAGTATAAGGAAATGTAACAAGTGAAAGTTTATTAAAATTTAAAATAATTTTGTAAAAATATTTTTATTTAAAAAATTAATGTGAAATAATTTTATATATCTTTTAAACCTAAAAAAGGTAGAGCACTATTATCTTAAAAGTATATTAAAATGAATTAATTTAAATATATTTAATTAAAGTATAATTATGTATTTAAATGGTTCCTTAAAAAAATCCACCCCTACATTTATGTTTATTTGTATTTAAAATTAATAGAGTTTATGTACAGTTATAATTTTAATTAATTACATTTTTTTACAAAAATTGTAAAGTTACATTTATTTTTAGATTTAAAACTTTTATTAAAACCTTTGTAGTGTTATTTATTTGTAATTATGTATATATTTGTAACATTACATAAAATGTATATATCTTTTTTAAAGTGGAAATAAGTTAATTTATTTTAACATTATTTACTATGGAGTTATATTTTAAGTCCCTGACTCCATTATATTTTATGGGAGGGTTTTGCAGTTTCATTGGTTGGTCATGTATGAACTTGGACTTACTCCAGGTCTTAACTGGAGTACATTTGTGGCTGTTTTGGGATCTTTTTGCATTGTATCTAAAGAAGTGTAGTTTGTAAACAGCAAGGGGCTTACTCTTTTGAGGTTGGGTGTTTGTGCATCTTAAACTCCTCTCTAACCTGCCTGAACTCCGCCTTAGCCCTCTTGAAACCCCTACCATTTTGTAGTAAGTATTATTGTAGTACTACTAAACATACTATAAGCTGCATTTTTTGAATGGACCTCAAAGTTGTTACAAAAAGCAGGCCCCAAAAACTCATATTATAGCTTTCCTTACCTAGGGAGCCAATGGGATGGCTGAGAAGTTATTGGCTGTCACTGAGTTCCCCGCCATAGATGTCTTTCCCACAGTGCTTAATTTGTTAATGAAAGAAGTGCCAGGGCCCTTGTCAGGAGGCCACTGCAGCTTGCACCATCCATTGCTCCTACTAGCGCTGTGAATGACAGTACTATCACTACTAGACCTCACACAAGTGTGACAATTCAGACTTTAAATATACATTAACATGTCTAATACATGCTGCCCAAGCTATTTTTATAGCTTTGGGTGGCAGGTATTAGTGATTGTAATATTTATTTAATTATTAAATAACAGCTGTTGTGCTCCTTAAAAAATTAGACAAAGAACGCCACCATGTGGCAGGCTGTCATAAGAGCCGGTGTTGACAATAAAATACTGGTGCCAAGCACCGGAAACCACTGGCTCAAATTAAGCACTGCTTCCCCAACACCCCACTCAGGAGTTTGGGCCCATCCGTGAGTAGACAACTGGCCCTGCTCTCTCTCCTACATACGATGCCAGGGGCATGCACGCCTTGTAGGAGGCCCTGCCCCCAAAAGCTGCCTGCCCACACACGTGTCAGGAGGCATGGGGGTAAACTCCTACTCCCATATATGGCTCTTCTGTTTTTGAGGTAAGCTTGCACGGCTGATGCCTGTGCTGTAACAGCGTGTTTTAGAAGATTACACTGCGGCTATCACTGCAGTATTTCTTCTATGTTTGTAGCACAGCTTGCACTTCTCCAGCAATTTCATACAGCACTGTGCCTTTTCAGAGTTGAGTACTGTCTGCACGATGAGAGGTACTTAACAATTAATATTTGTAGGGTAGGATCCGAGGTTGCTACATAAATCTCTAATGGCCAACCGGGCAGTATTCGAATTTCATCCATAAACATTGGACAGGTTATGGCACTGAGGAATCCATGCAAACATTTATTTTTACTTAAGCATGGCTCAGTATAAAAAAAGTATGAAGACCACTGATAAAAGTGCTTATAATCGTCAGTTTTGTGGTAAAATAATGTATAACAAGTAGGAAATGTCTGGTCAAGTTCACTATAGAGAAATACACATTATGGATATGGTGTATCAATAAAAAACATTAAATATTTACAAAACAATGTATGATGCCAATATATTCACCGTCTCCGCATTGTATGGCATGAGTTTTACCAATGCTTATAAAGAAGAAGAAGAATGAATGAGAAAATTATTATTTTCTTTCAGATGGCATGTCTCGTGGTGTTCAAGGAGTAGTGTTCAACAGTGATTCTCACAAACTGCCACTTGGTGGCACTGTTGTGTTAAAAAGAGCTTTAAAAAGTGCGGCTCCAAAAATCTGACATAAAGCAAAACCATTGTTTTCACATCCATGGCGGTTATTCTGCATCTGTCCGGCCTCAGATCATCATCATGTCGGCGATCTAAATGTTCACATTGTTTGCTCCACCACCACATAGAACCATTCTCCACCCTCTGTATGCTGCAGACAGCGCCAATATGCTCTATTCACAGCCAGGGGCATGTTTAGAAGCCCCTATCGCCACGGGAACGTCACTTTTTACAACGTTCCTGTGGTGATAGGGGCTTCGCCTTATTTACAAGGCAACGTTAAGCTACTTAACGTGGCTTAACGATCCCTTGTAAATAAGGCCCCCTTTCACGCTATACTTGGCGTGAAAGGGGAGGGCAATGGGTGTTGCAGTGGGCGTTCCACCGCAACACCCATTGATTCTGACGCTGTCCCCTATTTACAAGGAGGCGTAAATAGGAGGTAGCGCCAGAATTAAGACCAGGGAAAACCTGGTCTTACCCTGGCGCAACGAGGAGAAACGTTTAATTTCTCCTCGTTTTTGCTGTTTTCATGTGTGCTGCGTTGTGCAGCACACATGAAAACAGCAAAAGGCCAGCCAATGATTGTTTATGTACAGGAAGGTCCCCCTCCCTGCACATAAACAATAATTTTTTTTAAATGCAGTTTTGCAACTTCTATGTGTGCTGCATTAAGCAGCACACATAGAAGTTACAAGTGGTGCAAGGGTGCCTGCGTTGGTGCTAGGCTGCTAAGTGTAGCGCCAGCGCAGGGGGAAACGCAGGGCTGCACCATATTCTTGTAAATATGGTACAGCCCTGCGTTTCTGAAGTGGCGGAGTGAGGCGTTAAGCCAGGAAACCTAACGCCTCACTAAGCCACTTCCCTTGTAAATATGCCCCCCAGTACTTTGGTGTTACATTAGCTGGCCCCACCTACCCACTTAATGACGTAGCCAATGCCGACTGGCTCGTCATTAGCAGCACCGCGGTCCGCGGATCCCGTGTAGGCATTCCTGATGAAGCAGTTGCTTCCATCTTTCTCATTTCCAGTTCTCACAGTCTTATTTATGTTCATCACACACTGATCCCCATTCCTTATCAGTCACGCTAGGCTTTTATGCTGGCTCAGAGGGGCGGCTTTTAGCATGGACGAGCTGGGCCCAGGCCCGTGGCGCCGACAGTTAGAGGGGTGCACATTTAGCTCACTGTCTTGATAATGCTTTTATTCCATGCCACCAGTTCAGTTCATCGGCCCGAAGTGCATCCTGTATATAAAATATTGTTTCCGTTAGCCTACCTCCTATTACCTTTCTCCCCCTCCCACTCCTCCCCCTCCCAGAGACTCCTACCTCCAGTTTAGCAACTGAATAGGTGATTAATGTGAAGCGACAAGGGGCGAATGTGTGTTAAGAGGCTGGTCATTGGTCTAAAGTATTCCGTCAGGATGTGACCATTGAGCATTAAAGGCCCCTCTACCAGGATCACCAATCGGAGGGCGTAGATTTTGTTTGTTGCAGGTTTATATAGCGCGAACTGGACCCTAAGGTATTGCAGGGATTTACATAAGCACTAGTTACATTACACAAGGACACATCCATGTTTGTAGGCACAGGGAGATTACGTGATTTGATTTCCCTAGATGGAGAAAGGATGGGGAGGAGGATTAGGACGGGTGCCAAGTTTAGTTTCGCCTGGAGCACTCTCTGTGGAAAGGCCGGCCCTTCTGGCTCTCCAAAATTTTAATGTTGAATTTCCTCCTGTGACTTTTCTGCATTGTTTATGTGAGAGCCCTTTGTCTTTTAGAACCGTCGCTCATGCTTCTGTATTTTATTTTTTACTGTTTTTTTCAGCAGAAATTTGGGACATTCTCTTTGCAAAAGAATAATTCAAATTCCCTACCCATCAGCAAGTGACAAGGCTTTGTATATGTGTATCTGCCACACCTTATTTCCTGTGCAAAGGCTCTTCGTGTGGCCGTGTGCATATTATTTTGTTAGGCACCCAGCCAACAAAACCTGCTAGATCCGCCTACACCCCAAGCGCAGCATCCACGTTTAGTTCATTCAATTTGCTGGAATCACTACACTGGTACTCTTACTTAAATTAGTTTACTTACACCGTCGGACACTGCCCCACTTAAGTTCCTCTGTAACTCTGTATATAAGCAATCCATGCTTATAGTGTATTGTTTTTTCAACATCTTCTATATTAAACTCCATCACATTCTCTTTGTATCCCCCATATACTGTGAATGTCCTACTGGGCCTCAATTTTGTTGCCACCTACAACATTTCTTGATGAACTGCTCTGCATTGAAAAAAGTAAATAATTGTTGTGGTTATTGAGTACAGGTCCGTCAACAATTGTGTGTATCTGTTCATTCTACTCACCTGGCTTTTTATTAGGCTAGAGACTAGGAAACGTAGAGTATATGGATAGCTACAGTTAATTTCCACCTCCCCGTATGTTGATTTTAATGGTGCTTTCCCATGTGGTATTTATCAGACCACGTTCAGGGCCCTCAGAGCAAACAGGGGCTTCTTGGCCCCAACCATGGTGGTTGAAATTGCTTGTTACTGGTGTCCTGGAGTCTGCCTTACTATGGTGCTGCAAACTGGATCAAGTACAACCCTTTCCACACCAGAGTCTCAGGCTCGCGAGGGCGACAAGTCACATGCTTCTCTGGAAGGTAGTGAGAGGAACAAAAGTTTAGAGCTCAAGAGTCAACCAAGTGACATAATGACATAATGTCCAGCCCATCGCTTATCTTTTATGAAGAAAAAAAATATTGTTTCTCACAGCAGAACTAAAAACTACACATTCCAATCAATGTAATACATGGTGGTGGTAACTTGAGCTTTTACAGTGAATCACTACAGAACATCTTTCTCCCCGTTAGCCGTATTTTCTCCCACTATGGTCAAGATACAAATATCGCTGTTCCCAATACACTTTGGGAAGACCAGGGATTAGATTCTGGTGCAGATAGTTTAAAAGGCTCTCATGAGTTGAATGAGTGTAGGAAGCTAGCTCTGTATATACTATACCAAAGTGAGGTATAGTGTGCACAGAGTTCAGTGGAACCCAAAAGGTAGGCAGAGGTAAAGTAGATAGCACCTCACTCTCTATTTGTGGTAGTGTGGTCAAGCAGTAAGGCTTTATCAAAGGACAGTGTTAAGCATTTGTTGTACACACTCAGTCAGCAAATAAATTCACACACTCAAAGACTGAACTTCAGACCAATTGTTTTTGTATAAAAATATTATTTTAGTTATTTTATTTCCTAGAACCAAGCAAGCCTTGCACAGGTAAGTGATCAATACTTTGCAGTAAATATACAGTTGTAATACCTGTTGGATTGTAATTCTATATGCACTTTGTTTTGACTTACAGTATTGTTTCTGAGAAATGCAACGCTCTGTAAATACAGTACATATACTTTGAATGGGCTTTTTAGTAAAATACCATGTACGTTACTTTTTAGATTACTTTTCTTACACAGTGCAGTATACCTGGATACTGCACTGGGGCATTTCCTGTAAACAGGTAAGTATAAGCGTTTTTGTTAGTTAGTACAATTTTTAAGAATTTCTTTAGGTTTTCCAACTCCACACTTGGAAACTTTTCACAGAAAAACAGTCAATGTTATGTGGGAGTTGGTATTCTGGGGTTACACTCAGGTGTCCTCCAGGGTCAAGTATGTACTCTTGTTATTCCCTCAGCGGCACTAGTGCGGCCGGGTGCAGAGTGCTTAGGCCCAATGTTATCCAATGGGGGATAGGCGGCCTCCGGTTGGTGGCTGCTGACGAGCAGGCCACTGGGTTGTGGGAGCAAAGCTCCTGGACTTAAGCTCAAGGCAAATGGCGGTTTAGGCCAGCACAAAAGATGCACCCTCAGTGGCACTGGGGCGGCCGGGTGCAGAGTGCTGTTTTGGCGTTGGAAGCCCTGTAGCTTTCAATTGGGAGTCTCCGGTTTGCAAAAGCACTGCAGGCTCGGGGACGAAGGTCTTCTGGGTGCGACTACCACTTGGAGAGGTAAGTTGGGATCTTGGGGGTTGGTTAGGCACCATCGGTTGGGCCACCCAAGGCCGAGGGGCGTCGGGTGCAGGGGTGCCCTTTAGGGTCGGATCTTCTTACCAGCTCCTGGTCGCGGTTGGGGGGACCTTTCGGTTTGAGGCTGCAGGCGTCAGCTGGAAGCTTGAGGCAGGTCAGGGGTCACCGGATCTCGGGTCAGGATCACTGGGGGACCTCCTCTTGGTGTTGGGCCACTCGAACTCGGGACGTGGGCATCGGGTGCAGAGTGGTGCACACCCACGGACCCTTGCGCAGCTGGAGTCTGTTGTTTGAACAAATCCGGTGTTCACGGGAGACAGAGTCTTTGGGATTGAAGGCAGGCAGGTTCTCTGGGTTTCTCGAGGTTGCTGGCTGCAGGACACACCGGGATTTCGCTGGAGCAGGTTCAAGGTGGGGACAGGCCGGTAGGGCTGGGGCCAAGTCAGTGGGCGTCCTCCTCTTCTTAGCTTCGGCACAGCTGTTCGGTCCTTCTTCTTCTTTTCTTCTTGCAGGTTCTTGTCTGAGGAAGCAAGGTTCAGGGGTGCCCCTAAATACTAGATTTAGGGGTGTTACAGGTAGGTAACAAGGTTGGGACCAATGGGTTGCTTCCCTGGGGTGGGTACCCCACTATTATGCCATCGTCCAGTGGGAGGGGGGCATAAGCCTTTCCCTGGTTGGCTGGGTCCCCCCATCTGCAAGATGGTGGGGACTGAGAGTTGTGCTTCACCTCGCCTCCCCCACCTGAGGGGTGGAGTTGGCAGAGGTGGGCACACCTCTCTTCCTCACTTGTTTTTCCCGCTGGGTCTCCCGCCCAAAGTGGGGGTCAGAACCAGTGGGGACCAGTTGCTGAAAGCAGCAAGTGGCCTGGGGAAGCTCACAAAGACGGCAAGCCTTTGAAGCTTCCCCTTCATGAACCCTGCCCATCCT
Source organism: Calotriton arnoldi (assembly GCA_963921515.1). NCBI lineage: Eukaryota > Metazoa > Chordata > Amphibia > Caudata > Salamandridae > Calotriton > Calotriton arnoldi. Next base: position 972,991 of record CAWUFW010002971.1, read on the forward strand.
GGGGAGGAGGCTTGGCACCTCGTCCCAGGATGCGCATTGTTTCAGGCCCCCGAGAGCAGCAGGCTCTCGACCCAGGGGTCCAGAAACATGTGTGGTGGTGGCAGCTGAAAGCAGCCACTCAGCCTGGACACTAGTGGTAGGTCAATTTTCAGGGGGCATCTCTAAGATGCCCTCTGTCTGCATTTTTCATTAAATCCCACACTGGCATCAGTGTGGGTTTAATGTGCTGAGAAGTTTGATACCAAACTTCTCAGTTTTCAGTGTAGCCATTATGGTGCTGTGGAGTTCGTAATGACAACCTCCCAGCACCATATACTCTTAATTGCAGCACTGCACTTACAATGTCTAAGAATGAACTTAGACACTGTAGGGGTACAGGGCTCATGTACCTGTACCCTCACCACTGGTATAGTGCACCCAGCTAGAGAGGTGACTGATCTATGCCAGGGCAGTGGATTGTAGGCATGGCACACAGATGTGTGCCATGTCGACTCTTCACTTTGTTCTGCACCAAGATACGCAGCCTGCAAAGGCAGTGTGTGTGTGTAAAGGTAAAGGGCCTCTAAGGGTGGCACAATAACTGCTGCAGCCCTTAGAGGTCTTCCCTGGTCACAGTGACCTGGGTACCTGTGGTACCATTTACCATAGGCTGACCTGTGGCCAGAGATGCCAATTGGGTCTGGGTTAGTTTTGGGGAAAGAACACAGGCCCTGGGAATCTGAATGGCAGGGACCCAGGGCACATCAAGTCAAAATTGCATCAGTAGTCTGGCAAAAAGTGGGGGGGTTACTGCAACAGAACCCCAGCTTCTCACACAAGCCCGTCCCAGCCCAAAGACCAAGAGACTCAGCCAAACCTGGGAGAGTCTTCCTAGTCTTTCAGGGGAGGAAGAGTAGAGGAAGTGGGTTGAAAGTTGCAGGGCCTACTCTGCCTTACATCCTTCTGTCTAGGGCAGTTCCTTTGGGGAGCTGGCCTACCTCAACAGTTTCAGGACCTAATTCCCAATGCTCCTTTCCTAGCGCTTTAGTGTCTTCACCCCATCTTTTTAGTTTGGGTTCAGAGGTGCCTACCCCTGCAAATTCTAACTTAGCTAGGGTAAAGCCCAGCTTATGCACAGAGGTTACCCACAGCTTGAGCAACCCCACCATGACCAATAGGGTCAGGGGGCCTAACTTGCTATTTGGCAGGGGGCTAGGCCACCATGCCCAGGACAGTGCTGCCATGAAGGCTAACACCCAGAAGAGGCTACTGACAGCTGTTAGTGTCCAGAACCACACATTTAGCCCTTCACTGGTAGGTGAAGTGGCTAACTTACAGGCTTCTTTGGGTTCTGGTGGCCTGTCTGCTGTTTTAGGGTTGGGTATACTACACTTGGTAGTGAACACCCTTCTTCCACCCTCTGTTCTGCCAGCTGAGGCGCCACCAACTCAGGCTGGACAGTTGCCTGACTAGTCAGGTCTTTTTGTTGGCTAGGGGGGACTTCACCAATGCCAATTTTGGAGTTCTCCCTTACTGGGGTTGAATCTCCCTGGCCCACTGGAACTGTGGCTAACAGTAGTCCACCTTTCCTATACTGTCTCTTCTTTTTCTTTTGGAGCTTAGCTGCACTAACTGCAGGTTGAGCCCCCACAGGTTTCTTGGGTGAGGGCTGGCACTGGACCAGTACCTCTCTTTGGCTCAGACTAACCTCTGGGTGGTCATTCCCAAGGAGACAATCAAGGGGGAGGTCTTTACTGACTACCACCTTTCTCCTTCTAAGGGACCCAGCTATTTCTAGGAGCACTACAGCCGCAGGCCTAACAGTGACACCCCCTGGGACAGCCCTTACTCTTTTTGTTTCCCCTGGGACATACTGGTTTGAGAGAACCAACCTGTCATGCACCACAGTGTGACTGGCACAGGTCTCAGGGCAGTGGCTGGGATTCCATTCATCAGTAGGTAGTGGAAGTGTCTACTCCCCTCTGGAATCTGCAACTAATCTTTTGGGCCCAGTTTCCAGTTGAAGGCTAGGAGGACTTCCTCATCGGAGGAATCACCCTCCAAAGCTACACTGGCAACCCCTGGAGCTACACTAGGGGCTGTAATTTTTTTAGGACAGCTAGTGTCCTTGGTGTGGTGTCCTGTCTTTTGACAGTTGTGACACTATACCTTGTTGGGATCCCAACTCTTACCTTGGTACCCAGTTTTAGTTTGTGAGGTGTCTTTGGGCTCACCTTCCTGGACAGGTTTTTGGGGGGCTACCTGGGACTCCTTACTTTTATCTTTTAGAGGCTCACTGTTTTTCCTCTGGGGAAGTTTTGTAACCCCTTTCTTTTGGTCACCCCCAGTGGGCATCCTAGTCACCCTTGTCTTGACCCAATGGTCCGCCTTCTTTCCCAATTCTTGGGGAGAAATTGGACCTAGGTCTACCAGATACTGATGCAACGTTTTATCAATGCAATTACTTAATATGTGTTCTTTCATAAACAAATTATAAAGACCATCATAATCTTGCACTTTACTTCCAGTCAACCAGCTATCTAGTGTCTAAATTGAGTAGTCTACAAATTCCACCCTGGGCTGACTCTGGGTTTTCTGACCCCCCTGAATCTAATTTTATACTCCTCAGTTGTGAGTCCAAATCCCTAATTCAGAGTTCTCTTCATGAGGTCATAAGACCCAGCATCTGCCCCACTAAGGGTCAGAAGTCTGTTTCTGCTTACCATAGAACAGTTCCCAAAGGAGCGCCCCCAGTGAGTTTTCTTCACCCTCCTGGCTTCACAAGCCATTTCAAAGGCTGAGAACCACTTGGTGATTGTATACCAAACAAAAGGGACAGGGGGCAAGTTTAACGAGGTCCAGCATACATGCCCCACAGAGACAGTAAGCAAAGAGGGTATGAAGTTCCTCAGGGTCTGAGTAAAAGAATGTGGGAGTGTAGGTGAAGATGACACCCAGGATTGGTCGTCTCACCTGAAATAGAAAACAAGGGGGAATTCCTTGTCGGAACTAGGGCTCTCACACACCTAGCAAGCTAGGTGTCATGCTTCATCATATGAGCCTGCCCCTCGTCAGGTCGGCGGTGCAATACCTGACGGGCACCCAGTACGGGGCTCTTTGGCGGGGATCTTTTGTTCCTGCCGTTGGGTGCAGTGGGGGTGAGGGGCCTAGTGTGTGTGTAGATGTGCAGTGCGTGGATTAAAACAGGTCAGTTAGTCCTAGTAGTGTTTTATTCTGGGAGGTAAACTGCCTGAGTAAAAACAGGGAGAGTGGCAGTGAGCTAGCTGAAAGATTTCTAGCTATATATGCTCTACTCTCTACTGGTCAACATGTTTCATGCTCTTTGCGTCAGAAGGATCAAGGCATTTCATCAGGACCAAAAATAACTATCTACACGACATGATAAGTGAAAAACCTACATACCATGTGATCAAGTAGGTGCCCTAAATGTGGGGACAAAAAATACATATTTAAAATTATTTACTCAGCATCACATTAGATGTACTCAGACAAGGTGTGGGTGTATTTAGTGCATACACACCCATGCTCTACACCGTGCTTGTGGTGTGTTAAAAAAGGGAAACAAATACGAAAAACATTTGCGACAATCGTATGTTGGAAATCCCAGCTATACATAGTAAACACATGATAATGACATTAAAATAGAAGGACAATCAAGGTCTGAAATTAATTTGATAAAAACAGATGTGCTAGAACACGGCTCACCCAAGATGCTGACTAAGGTTGCCTGCAACGGAGTCCGGCGGTCAATATGGACACCAATGTGTGTCCTAGATGATAGAGAGGGGAGACAGGAGGCTGGATGTAATCATAGTTGGAGCCAATATGACTCAGTGTGAGACACACGGGGTGGGGGGCTCTGGCGGCAGAAACATACAAGGGGCACTTAACAGTAATGGGGTGCCCAGAGTCCGCTACCAGCTCCCAACACCTGTTGCGGCAATCATGGGCCCGTGTATCCCGTATAATGGCAATCCCCGGGCAGTAGCTACTCATGCTGGTGTATATGCTGTCAAACCAATACCGAAATACGAGTCAACATGGTATCCGCCCTGCAGGGATTCCATCTACCACAGATGGGCAGAACGGGTTCGATGCCCCCAAGAGGGAATGGGAGAGTGGGAGATGTGAACTCAGAGCGTCCCCGATCAAGTCATCTACCCACATGTTAGTTTGGGCGTCGGGGCGATCCGGGCTAGAAAAAGGGGGGTTCACTTACCCACACTCGTTGAGCGCTCGTACCCTGACCTACCCTGCCGCCGGAACCGGGATGGTGAAGTGGGACTGGTCCGGTGGATAGAAATACTCCTGGTTGAGTCAGAGCCCGCGAATCTTACCGCGGTTCAGGGGAGATCTCGCGTGATTTTGGGCCATGATAAACAGTGTGATAAAATGCTTGTAAATGAAGCCGCCATCTTAGAAAGATAACTAAGAGGTGTATACTAGCGTTATACAAAAAAGGGAGAATAATCAGTCTCATCATGGTGCCAGTAGTGGCCGTCTACGAAGTTGGCAATCAGAGGCAATGGGGTATGTCAATGTATTAATGTTGGCAATACTGCTTGGTCAAAACACAGTCCGCGAGTCATCACGCGGTTCAAAGGAGAACTCACGGGATTACGGGCCAAGGTGGACATACTAATGGGATGCTGGTAAATATGGTGGCCATCTTGGAAAAGTATCTGAAATAGATCCCTGAAAGGTGTCTAACAAACTCGTACATGGGTCTAAAAAGATCTAGTGTCGATATATCGTAGGAGTATTAATAATAATCACCGATACGGTTGGGAATCAAAAATAAAGATCGTGTGAGCATTGGTGCATGATGATATACTGAAGGTAGCGTGGAGAAGGCTTACCATAGGTGAAATGGTGTCAGTTGGAGTTGGTAACATCAGGGTTGTATCCAGGTTAGTCAAACGGTGTGAGACAGACAAAAGTGTAGGTGGATGGTTCACAAATGATGTGTCTGTAGGGACTACATACCCATAGATATAAGGAGATCGATCATGTTCAGTGGTCCTGGTATCAAGAGGCATACCACTGATAGGCATTAGATAGTGCCCCAGAGCAGATGTTATCGGATATTGTACTCATTAGTAACGAACTCGGGGTAAGGATATGGTTAAATCAGTAAACCCCAGGGAATGTCGTCATTGAGCCCTACACGGTGTGTAGAGAGTCTATGGACCCATCTCTGTTCAATCCTGAAAAGCGTCGATTGTGAAATCTGATTGTGGGCTTCCAGGATCACCCACTGGAGAGAGTCAGGATGATGTTTGATATCTTTAAAGTGCGTGTATAGTCTGGTTGTTTGTGACCCTCTGACATCTAATATTGCTTTTATGTTCAGTTATCCGGGTCTTGACTGTACGCATTGTCATGCCTATGTATCTCAGGCCGCAGGGACAGGTTACCATATAAATGCATTGTGTTGTATTGCAATTGGTATGGCGGGTGAGGGTCCACTTGAAACTAGCGGAGAAACAGATCTCCTTGGTCACTTTAGTCTGCTTACACACTGCGCAAGAACCACACGGGTAATGCCCTGTTACTGGAGGAAGTCCCCATAGGGTCTGTTGTGTGCTTTGTTTAATTTGTTTAGGTCTAGTGTGTATCAGGATATCCTTAAGATTCCTTGTCCGTTCATATGCAAACCGGGGCCTAGGGATGCATAGGTCACCTGTACCTAAGATGGCCCAATGTTTTAAGATGATTTTCTTAATGCGAGCTGAGTCAGGGGTAAATGATGTGACACACGTTAGGGTGTCTGCCATGGGTTTAGGGTGTACCTCAAGTAGGGCCTCCCTGGGGTTGTTCCTAGCTCGTTTCATGGAATCCCTGATTCTGCGTTCTGGGTAACCTCTTGCTTTGAGATTGGCAGCCAGAGTGCTGGCTTCTGTTTTAAAATCAGAGGTCTTAGTACAGTTACGCCTGATGCGTAGGAACTGCCCGAAGGGGAGGTTGTCTCTCAGCGCTCTGGGATGATGACTATTATATAATAATAGGCTGTTGCGGTCAGAGGGTTTTCTATAAAGTGTGGTGCTGAGTGACCCGCCCGTCAGTAGGATTTTCAGCTCTAGGAAAGGAATGTCGGTCTCCGAGATGGTGTGGGTAAATGTTAAAAATTCATTTTGATTATTGACCCAAGTGACAAACTCCTCACATGTAGAGCGATCGCCTCTCCAAAAAATGAGGATATCGTCTATAAAACGTCTCCACAGTTTCAAGTTATGGAGGTATGGGTTGTTAATATTGTGGATGATGTCTCTTTCAAAAGCTGTCATATACAAACAGGCTAGACTGGGGGCAAAGGTACTGCCCATTGAAGTCCCCTGGCTTTGATGGTATAACTGTTTCTTGTATTCAAAGAAATTTTCAGTCAGAGCCAGGGTTGCGCATTCCATGATAAACGATATGGGAGTGGGTGAGGTCCACTCCAGTTCGTTGAGCGCAGTTTCTATGACAGATAGTGTGGCTCTCTGGGGTATGTTTGTGTAAAGAGCCTCCACGTCAAGAGTGACAAGTAGGTCTATTTCGTTAACATTATCTGTCTCCTCAATAATCCTGAGTATGTCGGTGGTGTCCCGGACATACGAAGAGGTCTGTCTCACAATGGGTTGGAGAAAGTAGTCGCAAAATCTAGAGAGGGGTTCCAATATTGAGTCAATACCGGAAACTATTGGGCGGCCTGGAACCGGGGTAATACCCTTATGGATTTTGGGTAAGGTGTAAAAGTATGGAACCCTCGGTTCCTTCATTATCAAGAAGGCTGCCTCCTTCTGGCTGATCCAACCATTGGTTTCAGCCTCGAAGACCAATGTAGAAATCGTAGTGATTAGGCGGGTGGTGGGGTCCACTGTTATCGGTGTATAGTATCTGTCGTTAAGAAGTTGGCGGCTACATTCTGCATCGTAGTTGACAGTACTTTGGATTACAGTGGCCCCACCCTTATCTGCCTGCTTGATTGTGATGGTTGTGTCCTCAGCGAGACTATTTGCTGCATTCAATTCGGAGTTTGATAGGTTGTGGAAAGGAATGTTGTTATGAGGCAGGGCTAGTTCCTTGAGAACTGCTTTCTCAAATGCTACAACTTCCACAGGGACCATGCTATTGTTAGGTGAAAAAGTCGAGGGGTTTCTCAGTCCTGAATCCTCCGATTCATTAGATGGACGGTCTTGAAAAAGGCTTTGAGCCGTACCTTCCTGAACAAGTTCTGGACCTCGCATAGGTCTCTGAATGAATCAACCCGGGGGTGGGAACAAAACCCAAGCCTTTCTCCAACACTGTCTGTTCCTGGTCAGTTAGTAGACGGTGGGAGAGGTTTATCACTAGTGTTTCTTGCCCTGTGTTCTGCTCCTTGTCTCTATGTTGTAAGTTGATTGGTCTTCCCAATGGACCTGTTTTTGCGATCCTCTTTTGTTGCGCCCTCTTCCTCTGCCCCAACCTCTATCTAAAAAAGGGGGGTTGTTATGCTGGAAGAACTGAGTTTTATACGCTGTAATCTGCACAGTTGTTTTTAGTGCCCCTCCGGCTCAGTATTGGATGACTGGAATTCCCTAACCACCCTGAAAAAGGAGTGGCTTAAAATCACACTTCATGGCGCCCTCATGACAGAATACTTACGAGCGAATATTGCTCCTTCGGGCCTGATTGTGAGCAACTTCCCAAGACTCTTTTTGGATGATGCCACCTTCAAAAAAGAGTGGTCCCTAGTTGCATGGAAGTGCACTAGGGACTGGCTTGTGCTAATTATTAACACAGCCAGAAGGCTTGCAGATGCACTTCTAGTGAGGATTCAAATCGCAGAAGGGGCACTAAAAACAACTGTGCAGATTACAGCGTATAAAACTCGACTGGCAGAAATCAATACCGAGATCTCTGATAATAAGGAGTATTTGATGAAACAGAAGATATCCAAGCTGCAGAAAGATTTGCAGAAATTTGAAAAAGAGAAAGTCTACCCATACCTCAAAGCTGACTATACGTCTGTCAAAACAAGTTATTCATCGGACGAGAACTCAGATAGGAGAAGCTCGACTGACAGTGACTCCAGTACAGGGAGTTGGGGTAGCAACAATTCTAGGAGGGCATAACGCCCTAATCAGTATTATGGTGCACCACCATATCAGGGCCCAGCAGTTTTTCAAGGCCATCCCCCTCCATTCTGGCAATACCCACCATACCAACATGGGCCACCTCAGTTCTTCCAGCATAACAACCCCCCTTTTTTAGACAGAGGTTGGGGCAGAGGAAGAGGGCGCAACAAAAGAGGATCGCAAAAACAGGTCCATTGGGAAGACCAATCAACTTACAACATAGAGACAAGGAGCAGAACACAGGGCAAGAAACACTAGTGATAAACCTCTCCCACCGTCTACTAACTGACCAGGAACAGACAGTGTTGGAGAAAGGCTTGGGTTTTGTTCCCACCCCCCGGGTTGATTCATTCAGAGACCTATGCGAGGTCCAGAACTTGTTCAGGAAGGTACGGCTCAAAGCCTTTTTTCAAGACCGTCCATCTAATGAATCGGAGGATTCAGGACTGAGAAACCCCTCGACTTTTTCACCTGACAATAGCATGGTCCCTGTGGAAGTTGTAGCATTTGAGAAAGCAGTTCTCAAGGAACTAGCCCTGCCTCATAACAACATTCCTTTCCACAACCTATCAAACTCCGAATTGAATGCAGCAAACAGTCTCGCTGAGGACACAACCATCACAATCAAGCAGGCAGATAAGGGTGGGGCCACTGTAATCCAAAGTACTGTCAACTACGATGCAGAATGTAGTCGCCAACTTCTTAACGACAGATACTATACACCGATAACAGTGGACCCCACCACCCGCCTAATCACTACGATTTCTACATTGGTCTTCGAGGCTGAAACCAATGGTTGGATCAGCCAGAAGGAGGCAGCCTTCTTGATAATGAAGGAACCGAGGGTTCCATACTTTTACACCTTACCCAAAATCCATAAGGGTATTACCCCGGTTCCAGGCCGCCCAATAGTTTCCGGTATTGACTCAATATTGGAACCCCTCTCTAGATTTTGCGACTACTTTCTCCAACCCATTGTGAGACAGACCTCTTCGTATGTCCGGGACACCACCGACATTCTCAGGATTATTGAGGAGACAGATAATGTTAACGAAATAGACCTACTTGTCACTCTTGACGTGGAGGCTCTTTACACAAACATACCCCAGAGAGCCACACTATCTGTCATAGAAACTGCGCTCAACGAACTGGAGTGGACCTCACCCACTCCCATATCGTTTATCATGGAATGCGCAACCCTGTCTCTGACTGAACATTTCTTTGAATACAAGAAACAGTTATACCATCAAAGCCAGGGGACTTCAATGGGCAGTACCTTTGCCCCCAGTCTAGCCTGTTTGTATATGACAGCTTTTGAAAGAGACATCATCCACAATATTAACAACCCATACCTCCATAACTTGAAACTGTGGAGACTTTTTCTAGACGATATCCTCATTTTTTTGGAGAGGCGATCGCTCTACATGTGAGGAGTTTGTCACTTGGGTCAATAATCAAAATGAATTTTTAACATTTACCCACACCATCTCGGAGACCGACATTCCTTTCCTAGATCTGAAAATCCTACTGACGGGCGGGTCACTCAGCACCACACTTTATAGAAAACCCTATGACCGCAACAGCCTATTATTATATAATAGTCATCATCCCAGAGCGCTGAGAGACAACCTCCCCTTCGGGCAGTTCCTACGCATCAGGCGTAACTGTACTAAGACCTCTGATTTTAAAACAGAAGCCAGCACTCTGGCTGCCAATCTCAAAGCAAGAGGTTACCCAGAACGCAGAATCAGGGATTCCATGAAACGAGCTAGGAACAACCCCAGGTAGGCCCTCCTTGAGGTACACCCTAAACCCATGGCAGACACCCTAACGTGTGTCACATCATTTACCCCTGACTCAGCTCGCATTAAGAAAATCATCTTAAAACATTGGGCCATCTTAGGTACAGGTGACCTATGCATCCCTAGGCCCCGGTTTGCATATGAACGGACACGGAATCTTAAGGATATCCTGATACACACTAGACCTAAACAAATTAAACAAAGCACACAACAGACCCTATGGGGACTTCCTCCAGTAACAGGGCATTACCCGTGTGGTTCTTGCGCAGTGTGTAAGCAGACTAAAGTGACCAAGGAGATCTGTTTCTCCGCGAGTTTCAAGTGGACCCTCACCCGCCATACCAATTGCAATACAACACAATGCATTTATATGGTAACCTGTCCCTGCGGCCTGAGATACATAGGCATGACAATGCGTACAGTCAAGACCCGGATAACTGAACATAAAAGTAATATTAGATGTCAGAGGGTCACAACCAGACTATACACGCACTTTAAAGATATCAAACATCATCCTGACTCTCTCCAGTGGGTGATCCTGGAAGCCCACAATCAGATTTCACAATCGACGCTTTTCAGGATTGAACAGAGATGGGTCCATAGACTCTCTACACACCGTGTAGGGCTCAATGACGACATTCCCTGGGGTTTACTGATTTAACCATATCCTTACCCCGAGTTCGTTACTATTGAGTACAATATCCGATAACATCTGCTCTGGGGCACTATCTAATGCCTATCAGTGGTATGCCTCTTGATACCAGGACCACTGAACATGATCGATCTCCTTATATCTATGGGTATGTAGTCCCTACAGACACATCATTCGTGAACCATCCACCTACACTTTTGTCTGTCTCACACCGTTTGACTAACCTGGATACAACCCTGATGTTACCAACTCCAACTGACACCATTTCACCTATGGTAAGCCTTCTCCACACTACCTTCAGTATATCATCATGCACCAATGCTCACATGATCTTTATTTTTGATTCCCAACCGTATCGGTGATTATTATTAATACTCCTACGATACTTCGACACTAGATCTTTTTTAGACCCATGTACGAGTTTGTTAGACACCTTTCAGGGATCTATTTCAGATACTTTTCCAAGATGGCCACCATATTTACCAGCATCCCATTAGTATGTCCACCTTGGCCCGTAATCCCGTGAGTTCTCCTTTGAACCGCGTGATGACTCGCGGACTGTGTTTTGACCAAGCAGTATTGCCAACATTAATACATTGACATACCCCATTGCCTCTGATTGCCAACTTCGTAGACGGCCACTACTGGCACTATGATGAGACTGATTATTCTCCCCTTTTTTTGTATAACGCTAGTATACACCTCTTAGTTATCTTTCTAAGATGGCGGCTTCATTTACAAGCATTTTATCACACTGTTTATCATGGCCCAAAATCACGCGAGATCTCCCCTGAACCGCGGTAAGATTCGCGGGCTCTGACTCAACCAGGAGTATTTCTATCCACCGGACCAGTCCCACTTCACCATCCCGGTTCCGGCGGCAGGGTAGGTCAGGGTACGAGCGCTCAACGAGTGTGGATAAGTGAACTCCCCCCCCTTTTTCTAGCCGGATCGCCCGACGCCCAAACTAACATGTGGGTAGATGACTTGATCGGGGACGCTCTGAGTTCACATCTCCCACCCTCCCATTCCCTCTTGGGGGCATCGAACCCGTTCTGCCCACCTGTGGTAGATGGAATCCCTGCAGGGCGGATACCATGTTGACTCGTACTTCGGTATTGGTTTGACAGCATATACACCAGCATGAGTAGCTACTGCCCGGGGATTGCCATTATACGGGATACACGGGCCCAAGATTGCCGCAACAGGTGTTGGGAGCTGGTAGCGGACTCTGGGCACCCCATTACTGTTAAGTGCCCCTTGTATGTTTCTGCCGCCAGAGCCCCCCCACCCTGTGTGTCTCACACTGAGTATATTGGCTCCCACTATGATTACATTCAGCCTCCTGTCTCCCCTCTCTATCATCTAGGACACACATTGTTGTCCATTTTGACCGCCGGACTCCGTTGCAGGCAACCTTAGTCAGCATCTTGGGTGAGCCGTGTTCTAGCACATCTGTTTTTATCAAATTAATTTCAGACCTTGATTGTCCTTCTATTTTAATGTCATTATCATGTGTTTACTATGTATAGCTGGGATTTCCAACATACGATTGTCGCAAATGTTTTTCGTATTTGTTTCCCTTTTTTAACACACCACAAGCACGGTGTAGAGCATGGGTGTGTATGCACTAAATACACCCACACCTTGTCTGAGTACATCTAATGTGATGCTGAGTAAATAATTTTAAATATGTATTTTTGTCCCCACATTTAGGGCACCTACTTGATCACATGGTATGTAGGTTTTTCACTTATCATGTCGTGTAGATAGTTATTTTTGGTCCTGATGAAATGCCTTGATCCTTCTGACGCAAAGAGCATGAAACATGTTGACCAGTAGAGAGTAGAGCATATATAGCTAGAAATCTTTCAGCTAGCTCACTGCCACTCTCCCTGTTTTTACTCAGGCAGTTTACCTCCCAGAATAAAACACTACTAGGACTAACTGACCTGTTTTAATCCACGCACTGCACATCTACACACACACTAGGCCCCTCACCTCCACTGCACCCAACGGCAGGAACAAAAGATCCCCGCCAAAGAGCCCCGTACTGGGTGCCCGTCAGGTATTGCACCGCCGACCTGACGAGGGGCAGGCTCATATGATGAAGCATGACACCTAGCTTGCTTGGTGTGTGAGAGCCCTAGTTCCGACAAGGGAATTCCCCCCTTGTTTTCTATTTCAGGTGAGACGACCAATCCTGGGTGTCATCTTCACCTACACTCCCACATTCTTTTACTCAGATCCTGAGGAACTTCATACCTTCTTTGCTTACAACCACTTGGTGATATCATCACCCTCCTCAAATTTAGGGACATTCCCTTTGGGGATTTTGGGATCATAGGATCCTTCCTTTTCTATATTTTTTAAATTGCTGCCACCATTGATGGGTCCTAGGCCCATCTCTGCTCTTTCTTTTTCTAGAGCCAGGAGTCTGGTCTCTAGGTCTAATCTTTTGGTCAACCTGGCTAGCAGGATGTCCTCCTCATTGAGGCTGCCCTCAATGTCCTCAGTAGTGCCTGATCCACCTGTGTGGGATCTAGGTACTGAGAGGTTGATTCTTGGAGTCAGGGCCACTGGGGCCCTTTTCTCCCTATGAAGTGTGTGTGTGGGGGTGGTCTACCTCCACATCCCCTCCTTCTTCTTCCTCATCTGATTGGTCTTCACCATTTTCAGATGGGCGGTCCTTAGAATACCCAGCCAACAGCTCCTGGAGCTTTTGTTTGGTGGGATGGGGACCCATGTCTATGTTTTTAATTTTGCATAGGGACCTTACCTCCTTGAGAGACAAGTGAAGGTAAGGGGTGAGGCCAAGCTCCTCAACCTTGTCCTCTATGACATTGTGGTTATTTTCACTAACAGCTGGGTTCTTGTTTTGAGACATTGTTAAAAAAATTCTAACCCTAGCTAAAGTGACTTTATTTTTCTAAACTTCTACAGGGACTTAACCAAGGCCCTAGCAAGACTTTTAGTAAGTTTGTAAAAATGCCAATTTGGAAAAATCTGAATTCTAAAGACAGTTTAAGAGTTCTGTTGTGTGATCAGGTGGTAACCAAGTATTCCAACAAATGCAAAGTTGTATATCCCACCGCTGATCCACCAATGTAGGAAGCTGGCTCTGTATATACTATACCAAAGTGAGGTATAGTGTGCACAGAGTCCAGTGGAACCCAAAAGGTAGGCAGAGGTAAAGTAGATAGCACCTCACTCTCTATTTGTGGTAGTGTGGTGGAGCAGTAAGGCTTTATCAGAGGACAGTGTTAAGCATTTGTTGTACACACTCAGTCAGCAAATGAATTCACACACTCAAAGACTGAACTTCAGACCAATTGCTTTTGTATAAAAATATTCTTTTAGTTATTTTATTTCCTAGAACCAAGCAAGCCTGGCACAGGTAAGTGATAAATACTTTGCAGTTTATATACAGTTGTAATACAAGTTGGATTGTGATTGTATATGCACTTTGTTTTGACTTACAGTATTGTTTCTGAGAAATGCAATGCTTAGTAAATACAGTACATATACTTTGAATGGGCTTTTTAGTAAAATACAATGTAAGTTACTTTTTAGATCACTTTTCTTACACAGTGCAGTATACCTGAATACTGCACTGGAACATTTCCTGTAAACAGGTAAGTAAAAGCGTTTTCGTTAGTTAGTACAATTTTAAAGAATTTCTTTAGGTTTTCCAACTGCATACTTAGAAACTTTTCACAGAAAAGCAGTCAATGTTATCCTATGGAGAAAAATAGTGTTATCGGTTTAATGGTAAGTACTTTGTTGTGGGAGTTGGTATTCTGGGGTTAGACTCAGGGGTCCCCTAGAGTCAAGGATGCACTCTTGTTAAACCCTCAGCGGCACTAGGGCGGCCGGATGCAGAGTGCTGAGGCCCAATGTTATCCAATTGGGGGTAGGGGGCCTCCGGTTGGTGGCTGCTGACGAGCAGGCCACCGGGTTCTGGGAGCAAAGCTCCTGGACTTAAGCTCAGGGCAAAGAGGGGTTTAGGCCAGCACAAAAGATGCAACCTCAGCGGCACTGGGGCGGCCGGGTGCAGAGTGCTGTTTTGGCGTTGGAAGCCCTGTAGCTTTCAATGGAGGGTCTCCGGTTTGCAAAAGCACTGCAGGCTCGGGGACGAAGGTCTTCTGGGTGCGACCATCACTTGGAGAGGTAAGTTGGGATCTTGGGGGCTGGTTAGGCACCGTTGGTTGAGCCACCCAAGGCCATGGTGCGTCGCGTGCAGGGGTGCCTTTTAGGGTCGGATCTTCTTACCAGCTCCTGGTCGCGGTTGGGGGGACTTTCCAGTTTGAGGCTGCAGGCGTCGGCTGGAGGCTTGAGGCATGTCAGGGGTCGCCGGATCTCTGGTCAGGATTGCCGGGGGGACCTCCTCTTGGTGTTGGGCCACTCAAACTCGGGCCGTGGGCGTCAGGTGCAGAGTGGTGCAGACCCGCTGATCCTTGCGGAGCTGGAGTCTGTTGTTTGAACAAATCCGGTATTCACGGGAGACAGAGTTTTTGGGATTGAAGGCAGGCAGGTCCTCCAGGTTTCTCGAGGTTTCTGGCTGCAGGAAACAGCAGGATTTTGCTGGAGCAGGTTCGAGGTGGGGACAGGCCGGTAGGGATGGGGCCAAGTCAGTGGGCATCCTCCTTTTGTTAGCTCCGGCATGGATGTTCGGTCCTTCTTCTTCTTTTCTTCTTGCAGTTTCTTGTCTGAGAAAGCAAGGTTCAGGGGTGCCCCTAAATACTAGATTTAGGGGCGTTACAGGTAGGTAAAAAGGTTGGGACCAATGAGTCCCTTCCCTGGGGTGGGTACACCCTCTATTATGCCACCGTCCAGTGGGAGGGGGGCATAAGCCTTTCCCTGGTTGGCTGGGTCCCCCCATCTGCAAGATGGTGGGGACTGAGAGTTGTGCTTCACCTCGCCTCCCCCACCTGAGGGGTGGAGTTGGCAGAGGTGGGCACACCTCTCTTCCTCACTTGTTTTTCCCGCCGGTTCTCCCGCCCAAAGTGGGGGTCAGAACCAGTGGGGACCAGTTGCTGAAAGCAGCAAGTGGCCTGGGGACACTCACAAAGGTGGCAAGCCTTTGAAGCTTCCCCTTCGTGAACACTGCCCATCCTGGGGGAGGAGGCTTGGCATCTCGTCCCAGGATGTGCATTGTTTCAGGCCCCGAGAGCAGCAGGCTCTCGACCCAGGGGTCCAGAAACATGTCTGGTGGTGGCAGCTGAAAGCAGCCACTCAGCCTGGACACTAGTGGTAGGTCGTTTTTCAGGGGGCATCTCTAAGATGCCCTCTGTCTGCATTTTTCATTAAATCCCACACTGGCATCAGTGTGGGTTTAATGTGCTGAAAGGTTTGATACCAAACTTCTCAGTTTTCAGTGTAGCCATTATGGTGCTGTGGAGTTCGTAATGACAACCTCCCAGCACCATATACTCTGAATGGCATCACTGCACTTACAATGTCTAAGAATGGACTTAGACACTGTAGGGGTACAGGCTCATGCACCTGTACCCTCACCACTGGTATAGTTCACCCAGCTAGAGGGGTGACTGATCTATGCCAGGACAGTGGATTGTAGGCATGGCACTCAGATATTGTCATGTCGACTGTTCACTTTGTTCTGCACCAAGACACGCAGCCTGCAAAGGCAGTGTGTTTGTGTAAAGGTACAGGGCCTCTAAGGGTGGCACAATAAGTCCTGCAGCCTTTAGAGGTCTTCCCTGGTCACAGTGCCCTGGGTAGCTGTGGTATCATTTACCAGGGGCTGACCTGTGGCCAGAGATGCCAACTGGGTTTGGGTTAGTTTTGGGGTAAGGACACAGGCCCTGGGAACCTGATTGGCAGGGACCCAGTGCACATCAAGTCAAAAGTACATCAGTAGTCTGGCAAAAAGTGTGGAGGGGGGGTTACTGCAACAGAAACCCGGCTTCTCACAATGAGCAATGCAGTTCAATGTCTTTTGCAGTTCTTTTGCAAAAAGTCTGTAGTGGGCAGATAAGACTCACCAGCGCACCTTAGTGTCTGGTCCACATGCACAGGCTAAGTGTATCCATTCAGGTCCATGACCTTGCATTGTCTGGGACAAGCCTAGGCCTCTATGAACATGCTTGTGTAGTGTGACACCAAGACCAAAATGAATGTCTGGATACTAGTTTTTACATGCAGTTTGGCACAGAGGGTAGGGGTACAGCTCTGCTTGCCATGCAGAGGACATTTCCATTTCAACAGTATTACATTCTTGAGATATTCGAACATGTGGCAAATTCAGTAGATACAGATGTTTTCTCTACAACCAAAAACAACTTCTAATGCCACATGAAAATGCACCTATCAAAAACTCTTTAACATCACAAAAATAGGCGTTCAGTCGTCAATCATGTATATGCCGGCTGCCGCAAATAGCTTCACAACTCCTATTGAACATCATTTTCAGTGAATGGAGGTCACGAGCCAGCTAGTAGTGAGAGCCTGAATGGTATCTCTCAATTTTCCACCCATGCTTCACTCCTTCATATTTCAATTCATCCATTCACCCTTTCCCCCATCCATGCATGCAGCCATCCACTATTCTATCAATTCTTACATCTATCCACCTTTCACTCATTCATAATTTCACCCTTCCATCCACCCATCTACCCATCCACCTATAATATCTCCTTTCCATTCACCCATCTGTCCTTTCACTTTTCCATCATTCCATCCATCCATTCCTGTACCCCTAAATTCTTTGACTCTGCCATATATACTTCCAGCCTTTCTTGCCCTCATCCATCCATTCAACCATATGTGCCATACTTTCCCACATCTTTACAAACTTACATTCTTCTGTCGTTTCATCTATCAATCCATCCTTCTTTTTAGGTCGAACCTAGGCAGCGTGCTTGCGCCCAGTTCGAGACATGCTGTATTCACTATGTGGGATTGAATCCTGCCCCTCGCTGCTGATTCGTTAAGGAGAGCGTCACTCGCAAAAGCTTACTTCCATGCAGTGTCTTTGCGTTATATGTCCCGCCTTCTCGTATCTTGCTCCTCCCCTGGAGTATTGGCTTATTACGGTATCCTTTAGCTGTACTGTATTTCCCTTTCAGTTTGTGCACTCTTTTTATCGTTGCAGAGTGCCTGTGTTGTCAGAAGGCTCCACAACCCTTCCCGGGATGCTGCTTGACTGCCCCCCCCCCACATCGCTGCTTGTGGTAATTGTTGTGCTGTACTCGAAGTCGAGAAGTTGGCATTTGAAAAGGCGCATATACGTTCATTCCAGGTCACGTTCTGTGTTTGTCTTTCTTTTGAGGTCGCTTTTAAATATTTGAAGCATTCATACATTCACTCCCCTTTGTTTTGCGGTTGTGTTTGAAAAGGCATTTATACGTTCATTCCCAGTCACGTTCTGTGTTTCTTTTCAGGTTGCGTTTAAATATTTTTGGTGCTTCAAAACTATTAAAAAAGCATTCATACACTCCGATCGAGCGCGAATTAGGCTGTCCCCCCCGGTGCTCAAGCAGGGACCGACTTGAGTGCTCCCGATCATCGCGCACTCTGTAGTCCCCCCAGGGCCAAAGCAGGCATCCACTTATGTGCTCCCTCATTGTTAGGTCTCGCCTGGCGTTAGCAGCGCGCATGCGCTGCTCTCGCCATGCGAGGGCCTTTTGGAATCGATACAGATCGTTTGTAATTGGCGCGCGTCATCGTTTATGGTAAACGCTGACGCATGATTGGAAAACGGCCATTGTGGTAACCGCCTTGTCCACTTTTAGGACGGCCCATCTGGACAGGCCGACGCCATCTTTGTTTGGCGTGACGTGTGCGCGCATGCCCACTTTCACTTTTAAAGCGCAGCTGGGCAATGCGTTTGTATGTGTCTCGCATTTAAATGATTGTTGGATTAAAACGAGGCGTATTGCCTTTGCTAATGTTTGTTAATGTCTTCATGTATTATTCATTAGAGATATTGGTTGTTAGATAATGCTATGACTGACTTTTCCCCACCCAATCAGACTTCCAGAGTATGGTTACTAAAGGACTTCTCGTGACCATGAATCAGTGCTTGCAGTCATCAGGCTTTTCTCTCATTGTTTTTATTCGGGTTAGACCAATGGGCCAATTAACGTAAGCTAAGAAACGAAGACTACAAATCCCAGAATTCCCTGATTTGTTAATTTTAAAAAAGTGGCTAGAAACAAGGTGTTACAAAAGGGGATGATGGACGGAACGTTTGAGCCAATCAAACACTCACCCCCAGTCAACTGATCTGGGTTTAATCCATCATCATTCTTTAGCTCACTCCACCACCCCAGTTCAGACATGGCCATATGCAAATCAGTCTGACCCTGTGCCTCATGGGAACAGTCCAGCACGAACTGCCAAGCCATGTCTTCCCTGGACCGGAAACAAGCATCCTAGGACCGGTTTCTGGCATTCCAGCCGTCATCAGCCAGGCTTGCTTGAATCCAGTGGCAAAGTGAGCAAGGGACCCACGTCTGGGCATACCCCCGCCAACTTAGGGCGAACAAAGCGATACAAAAGGGGATGATGGACGGAACGTTTGAGCCAATCAAACACTCACCCCCAGTCAACTGATCTGGGTTTAATCCATCATCATTCTTTAGCTCACTCCACCACCCCAGTTCAGACATGGCCATATGCAAATCAGTCTGACCCTGTGCCTCATGGGAACAGTCCAGCACGAACTGCCAAGCCATGTCTTCCCTGGACCGGAAACAAGCATCCTAGGACCGGTTTCTGGCATTCCAGCCGTCATCAGCCAGGCTTGCTTGAATCCAGTGGCAAAGTGAGCAAGGGACCCACGTCTGGGCATACCCCCGCCAACTTAGGGCGAACAAAGCGATACAAAAGGGGATGATGGACCGGAACGTTTGAGCCAATCAAACACTCACCCCCAGTCAACTGATCTGGGTTTAATCCATCATCATTCTTTAGCTCACTCCACCACCCCAGTTCAGACATGGCCATATGCAAATCAGTCTGACCCTGTGCCTCATGGGAACAGTCCAGCACGAACTGCCAAGCCATGTCTTCCCTGGACCGGAAACAAGCATCCTAGGACCGGTTTCTGGCATTCCAGCCGTCATCAGCCAGGCTTGCTTGAATCCAGTGGCAAAGTGAGCAAGGGACCCACGTCTGGGCATACCCCCGCCAACTTAGGGCGAACAAAGCGATACAAAAGGGGATGATGGACGGAACTTTTGAGCCAATCAAACACTCACCCCCAGTCAACTGATCTGGGTTTAATCCATCATCATTCTTTAGCTCACTCCACCACCCCAGTTCAGACATGGCCATATGCAAATCAGTCTGACCCTGTGCCTCATGGGAACAGTCCAGCACGAACTGCCAAGCCATGTCTTCCCTGGACCGGAAACAAGCATCCTAGGACCGGTTTCTGGCATTCCAGCCGTCATCAGCCAGGCTTGCTTGAATCCAGTGGCAAAGTGAGCAAGGGACCCACGTCTGGGCATACCCCGCCAACTTAGGGCGAACAAAGCGATACAAAGGGGATGATGGACGGAGCGTTTGAGCCAATCAAACACTCACCCCCAGTCAACTGATCTGGGTTTAATCCATCATCATTCTTTAGCTCACTCCACCACCCCAGTTCAGACATGGCCATATGCAAATCAGTCTGACCCTGTGCCTCATGGGAACAGTCCAGCACGAACTGCCAAGCCATGTCTTCCCTGGACCGGAAACAAGCATCCTAGGACCGGTTTCTGGCATTCCAGCCGTCATCAGCCAGGCTTGCTTGAATCCAGTGGCAAAGTGAGCAAGGGACCCACGTCTGGGCATACCCCCGCCAACTTAGGGCGAACAAAGCGATACAAAAGGGGATGATGGACGGAACGTTTGAGCCAATCAAACACTCACCCCCAGTCAACTGATCTGGGTTTAATCCATCATCATTCTTTAGCTCACTCCACCACCCCAGTTCAGACATGGCCATATGCAAATCAGTCTGACCCTGTGCCTCATGGGAACAGTCCAGCACGAACTGCCAAGCCATGTCTTCCCTGGACCGGAAACAAGCATCCTAGGACCGGTTTCTGGCATTCCAGCCGTCATCAGCCAGGCTTGCTTGAATCCAGTGGCAAAGTGAGCAAGGGACCCACGTCTGGGCATACCCCGCCAACTTAGGGCGAACAAAGCGATACAAAAGGGATGATGGACGGAACGTTTGAGCCAATCAAACACTCACCCCCAGTCAACTGATCTGGGTTTAATCCATCATCATTCTTTAGCTCACTCCACCACCCCAGTTCAGACATGGCCATATGCAAATCAGTCTGACCCTGTGCCTCATGGGAACAGTCCAGCACGAACTGCCAAGCCATGTCTTCCCTGGACCGGAAACAAGCATCCTAGGACCGGTTTCTGGCATTCCAGCCGTCATCAGCCAGGCTTGCTTGAATCCAGTGGCAAAGTGAGCAAGGGACCCACGTCTGGGCATACCCCCGCCAACTTAGGGCGAACAAAGCGATACAAAAGGGGATGATGGACGGAACGTTTGAGCCAATCAAACACTCACCTGCCACGCAGTCATCGTTAACCTGCGGTCAGAGGCGCAATCTTGTGAACTTTACTAACCCACTACCAGATGCCGAGTGTTACAGAGGAGCCCAAATCTAGGGGGTGGAAGGAGTGACAGCTACTCTGGGTCATGCATTGCACAATACGGGGGGAGGGAGGGGGTGGCACACTCGTCACTTGTACTTTATACGGGGTTTCGATTGATGCTGTAATATTTCCCGAAAGCAGAGCCGCGCCCCCAGGCTCAGAAGGAGTTTGGACGGGGCACTGTAAGAATCACACTCCTGCCGCAGGCTCACATGACTCCTTCTAACAGTCCAGTCAGAAGGACACTCGGACAGGGGGACTTGCAGTTTAGGTTTGCTCGTCCTAGGCCCCCCCCCCAAAAAAAGAAAATCCCAGCATGCCGTGACATAAAAATGCAGTCTGGATTGGGCCACGTGATTGTCTGACCGCAATGCTGCCTCGGAGGGCCCCCCTTCAAGCGCTACAAAGCGAGCGCCAACCTGTGGCAGCAAGCGCTACAGGCTCGCGCCACGCCATCTGAAGGGTCGTAGTGTGGAGCCACAAAGGTGTGTACATGTTCCCGAGGGCGGGAGAGCAGCAGGCTGAGCCTTTCTTTCATCACTCTGGTCCTGGCACCGGGAGGGCAGTGGCACACGCAGATGTGCAGGCATCACCACAGTGAAACTGAAAAGGATTGTGGCAGGGGGCAGAGTGGCAGACCTCGGAAAGAACCCCTCTGTCTTGCCCACAGCTTTACCCGGGGTTCGGTTTCTCAGCTATTTCTGGAGCAGCTGCCATGCTGAGCTGCGTGGTAAACATTTAGCTGTTTTAGGCAACGTGTGTTTAAACAGTACGCAGAGCCAAGAGCTAGACAATTTATGTCGCATCGGTGACACAATTGCTTAGTTAATATTATTACATATTTTCACACGTTTAAACTTTGCACATCCCTTTGCAGTACAAAGTTCCGCTTAAAACCTGCTGTGAAATTCGAGCCTTTTCGTTCACGTGTCTTTCTTCCTCTCTGTGAATTGTTTGTGATGTTCACGTATTCAAAAGTCGTTTTTTTTTGCTTAAGAAACAATTTGAAAACGTGTGTTGGTAGTGGTTAGTAAACCCTGCCATTTTACCTAAAGGTTTTTTTTTCTCAATAGGGCAAAGGGGATGCTAGGGTACGTGATGCGCGTGTTTTGAAACCTGAAGCCGTAATCTTGTAACTATTGTTAGCCATGTGCCCTTTACCAAAGCGCTCCCCTCTCCCCTTGTTGGGGAGGAATCCAGCATTTATTCCCTGGAGTCTCAGAGACCCCTCTGAGAGAGTCCACAGCGTCAAGGGAGTTCACACACAGCAGAGGTGTGGGAATGGGGCCCCTTGCCAAAGCACTCCCTTTCCCCTTGTTGGGGAGGGATCCAGTATTTATGCCCTGGAGTCTCAGTGACCCCTCTGAGAAAGCCCACAGCGTATAGGGAGCCACACACAGCGGAGGTGTGGGAACAACACCTTTTCCACTGGGATCACTGCACACCGGACGTTGGACACTGTTTTTCCGTGTCTCCCGGTTAAGTTTCCTTCTCCCTCCGCCACCTCTTTCCCTCTTTCATTCTTGGTCTCCCTCTCCTGCTCCTATCCTCTCTCCCCAGAATCTCTCCCCTTGCCTGCTTTTTCCCTTAAGTATTCGTTTTTAACGAATGCAACTGCGCTCCAGCAACTGGTATCTATGCTCTGAAACTGTGTATCTTGCAACGTTGTAACTTGTAACTATGCTATGAAACAATGCTTGTCCTCATGTAAAGCGCTCTGATACCTCCGGGTCTAGCCAGCGCTATATAAAACTTTTCAAATAAATATACCACTCTATCTGTTTACTTTATGCTCCAGCAGAGCCGCCAGGTCTGTTTACATTCCACCAACAGGAGCAGGGGTGGCTCACGCATGGCATTAACAAGGGGCTCCGAGCGCTAGATATTCAGATTTTGCAGGCAAAGTCTGCCACACTTTTTCCTGGATTTAATGTTACATGTTGCCCCCAGAGTGATTACAGACCTCTTTGCTGGTCATAGTAGATTTTGCTAATAAAATGCATTTTTTTAAATATATACTGCTGTGAGTTTTACAGCACTGAGGTTTTACAATGCTTTCCAAATATGAAGGTCCTCCCCTATGGCACGTGACCACCTTGACGTGGGGAAAGGGTTCTCTTTGAAGGTAGTGCTGCTATTGAAAGGCTTAATCAAATAAAAGATTCCAAGTAGGGGCGTAGTTTCCGTTAATGCTGCAGGTGCAGTGGCACAGGTGCCCACAGCATTCTCAAAGTCTGCACAATCCACCCAGCAGTGACATGCACAAAAACGTACAACGGGGCTTCATTTTCTGCTCTTCTAGCTGGTGGAGAGCTGCTTTCGCCCACCCGTGATACACTGGACGCAGCAAATGACGGCGGTGTCTGTGCAAGAACAAATTGTCCCATCACACAAGTTGCGGTTTAGATATAAAACCTCAGGGTCATGTTTATTACAAAAAAGTTTTCAATGCACACATTGTCAGATTTCAATTCAAAACTAAACCATCATTTTTAAGACATAATGAGGCTTTAAATGAGTCGTGTTTTGCAACCACCCGACAGTCTGCTGACCACACACCATGCCACTTGTCAAATAAGGAGTACCCAAACGTAGTTTTGTCTGGCGCTGCTGTGCAACATGACTACAGACAGTCTTAGAAGAGTTTTGGTTTAGGGCGTGTATTCCAGTTAGCATTTTATGTGGACATTAACTAGGAAACACCATCAAACAACAAGCATTGAAAATGCAATAGGTCTCGCCTTTGATTAAGTTAAAGCCATTTGCTTTGCTAATGGTATTGTATAGCAAAGCAAACGGCTTTAACTTAATAAAAGGCGAGACCTATTGCATTTTTAATGCTTGTTTTTTTCTTGCAGCTACTTTTATGAGATGTACCCTTTTAAGGAGGAGCCATTGCAGATCACTTGATTCTCCCTGCAGTCCGATTTGCTATCTTGAGATTCGCTTTCAAGGAACAGCTGCTGGCCATTGCAATGTTTTTTTCTCTTTGCTGTTTGCTATAAGAACACAATGGTTTGTATTATTTTATTTAGCAAATGGTAGACACACAGCTTGGTTTTAAGTTAGGGTTTTTCACAATACAATTTTTAGGGTTAGTTATTACTACTAATGGATTCCCTAGCAGCGGTATGCACATTATCTCTCGTGCTGCTTTAATACACACCCGCAATTAATGGAATCTAGGTTCTGTTCATAAGTCCACATGTAATCACTTAGACACCGCTCTTCGGTAAGAATCTCACTGGTTTCTCAATTTTTTTAGTGTTTATAAAATCACCAAGAATGATTTCCATCTCGAGATGCCTTTCCCGTTGTATCTTTTGTCTGTAAACGAACCCATTTAGTAATGGCAACCACAGCAATGACATGCACGTAATCTTTTATGCTGCTTTAATACATTTACAATGCCAATAGCTCTAACACAATAAAATGAGAGACCTTTTGCATTTCTAATGCTTGTTTTCCTTTAGGTCTATCCTTATTTTCACAATTTCGTCTTTCTGTCATCCTTTCTTCCTTTCACACTTTTTTGTTCCTTTCTCCCTTTCTTCCCATCTAATTTCCTCCCTTCTTCCCTTTCACCCTTCGTCACTACCCCTTCCCCCTTTCTGCCTACCCATTTTTTCAATTTTCCCTCCTTACTCTTTATTCTTACCTTTCTCTCTCCCAGGTTCTCTTTCTATTTGCATCTCTCTCTTTCTCTTTCTGTTTCTCTTTCTTCATTTCTCCCTTTCTGTTTCATTAACTGTACCTGACTAATTTGGCAGTACTGGGCCGACAGCCCACTGTTCTGCGCATGGTACTTGCTTACAGTTTCATATCAATCAATCAGGGGTTTGTTAAAGCGCGACTACTCACCCGTAAGGGTCTCAAGGCGCTAGGGGTGGGGGTGGGGGGGTGCAGGTTCCATCCATCAAGGAGGGGGTCTGTCGAAGAGCCAGGTTTTGAGGTTTCTTGCGAAGATGGGGAGCGATGTTGTCTGTCTGAGGTGGAGCGGAAGGGCGTTCCAGGCTCTGGCTGCGAGGAAGGAGAAGGAGTGGCCACCCGATCTGTCTTTCTGGTACAGGTGACCATGGGATAGGAGAGCTGGGCCGATCGTAGGGTCTTTTGGGGTGCGTGGAATTTGAGTCGGCTGTTCAGGTTTGCTGGTCCGGTGTCGTGGAGGGCCGTGTGTGCGTGGGTGAGCATCTTGAAGGTGACTCTCGCCTCGACAGGGAGCCAGTGGAGTGTGCGCAGGTGCTGGGAGATGTGGCAGTGTTTTGGCAGGTTGAGGACCAGTCTTGCGGCGGCGTTCTGGATGTTCTGTAGCTTGCGGGTGAGGTTTTTGTTTATTCCGGCATAGAGTGCGTTGCCGTAGTCGAGTCTGCTGGTGACCAGGGCGTGAGTGACGGTCTTTCGGTGTTCGAGGGGGATCCATTTGAAGGTCTTACGAAGGAGGCGGAGGGTGTGGAAGCAGGAAAACGAGACAGAGTTGATCTGGCGGTCCATTTTGAGCTCGGAGTCCAGGATGATTCCCAGGTTGCGTGCGTGGTCCGTGGGGGTTGGAGGGTTTCCGAGGGCGGGGGGCCACCAGGTGTTGCTCCAGGCATTGGGGTTTGGGCCCATGATGAGTACTTCTGTTTTGTTGGTGTTTAGTTGTAGGCAGCTGTTTTTCATCCATTTGGCGACGGCTTCCATGCCTTCTCGAAAGTTGCGTCTGGCGGTGTTGGGCTCGTTGGATAGAGAGAGGATGAGCTGGGTGTCGTCTGCGTATGACACGATGTTGAGTCCGTAGGTTCTGACGATGGGGGCGAGTGGAGCCATGTAGACGTTGAAGAGCGTCGGGCTGAGGGAGGAGCCCTGGGGGACTCCGCAGATGGTAGGTGTGGGGTCCGAGAGGAAAGGGGGGAGTCTGACCCGCTGCGTCCTGCCGGAGAGGAAGGAGCGGATCCAGTCGAGGGCCTTGTCCTGGATTCCTGCGTCATAGAGTCTGCGTATTAGGGTGCGGTGGGAGACTGTGCATATGCAACCTTTTTTTCTCAAGACCTGCAAACAGAATTGGCTTTTTAGAAACGAATGAATATTGTAGTGGAATCCAGTTTACCAGCTCATCCACCCCTGTGGAAATCCCCATCACTGTCTTAGCTGCTAGAGTGGGGGGTTGATGACCCACTGATGCACAATTTGTACATTGATTTGCCATAATGGTTGGAAACATCAA
This sequence comes from Calotriton arnoldi, assembly GCA_963921515.1. NCBI lineage: Eukaryota > Metazoa > Chordata > Amphibia > Caudata > Salamandridae > Calotriton > Calotriton arnoldi. The sequence continues at coordinate 999,376 of CAWUFW010002971.1, forward strand.
AGTGAGTATTGACAGATGACACATAACCATTACCTTCAGTGAACTTCAATGCTAGGTTTCCAGAAAGAGTGTTCCTCTGAAGGTTACACCCAGCTGGTGTCACTTTGGTGTCTGCTACAGTGCAGGACTAAGTCCGCCCTTCCATGAAAACTCTGTGAGGAGGGACACTGTACCGCACATGTTTAGAAAGGATTTTCAACAGTAAAGAAATACTGGCAGTGGAATGTTCTCCAGCTGCCAGGAGCTGCGAAGGTGTCTATATGTTCTATTAAAATATACACCTGATAATCGATAGTTCATCAATATGACGTAGGGCTCGGTTTAAAGTGCAGAGTTTGGTTTGTACTCCATTACAGGAACGAGTAAAACACTCCTTGGGTGCCTTTTTGTTTCTTGTTCGAGTGCATTTGTAGTTAACTCTGTGTTTATTGCCTGCTTGTTCATAGATGCCTTAATTTGCACGTTTTTCTCTCAAGTTTGTTGTGTAACTTTGCATGCACATATTCTTCCATCTTCTGGATACGATTTATTTATCCATTTATTAACTTGACAGATGTATGTGCATGTCTACGAGTTGTACATTGTTAGTTGGTTTATAAATTTAGCTCTAAAACGTAAGCCTTCTTTCAAGCACTTTCTCCAGCTTTTGAAATCAGTATGCACATGAGCAGCTTAATTTTTCAGTAGGAGGAGTCTTGTAAAAACCAAACGAGCCTGTGTTTTAATTATCTGTCTTTATATCTTGCTTGTGGTATATAGATATGCAAATATATTCAAATGGAGTTTTATTGCTGTAGTTAGGCAAACCCATTACACCATTAAAAGGTTAAAACAATTTGAGGCATCATTAAAATACACAGGTTTATCATACATGAATAAAAACAGTTAAATCTTTTAAAAATACTTAACATTGTATAATTACAATTTACAATTTAAATGAATGTACACATATTAATTCAAAAAATCAGCTAATATTGCAGACATTTTGAAACCGTTAACTGGCAGGAGAGAGCCCATGCTGCTAACCCCCAGAAGCATCGTGGATGACACCCTTGATATCATATTTAAGTTCCATCCCGGGATATCCAATGAGCATCTCAACACTCAGTACAGTATCGCTGGATTCCCTGATTTCACCTGAGAGTTTGACAAAATCCATTGTCAAAGACTGTGGCTCAAGAAGAAGGGCTTGGTGTGTGAACTGCCCATTGATACCTGGACACTACCATCCAGTGTTGTCCCAGGTGGTCGTGCAGTAAGGTAAGAATGTGTTCTTGCACCTTTGTAAGTGAATATCCACACAAGACACTTCTTGGTGCAAATACGAAAAGGAGATTATTTCCACACATGGTGGGGCCTTATTCTGCGCAGACAACATGATCATTTATGAAGACTACTGCACTGGCCTTCATTGTGTCTATATGTTCTACTAAAATAAACACCTGATAATCAATTGTTAATCAATATGAGGTAGGGCTCGGTTTAAAGTGCAGAGTGTGGTTTGGACTCCATTACAGGAACGAGTAAACCCCTCCATCGCCTTGACAGAGTACCTGCCCTTTAAATTTAGAGATATCCACTGGCCCTGTAGACATCTCTAGTCGTTGGCAGGAACCACAGTCATGGCGGTTCCTGTCAATGTGTTAAACGTTTGATGGACGGTGCCGTCAAATTGATGGATGTTCGTCAAACTTTTAACATGCCTTCGTTTTTTTTAAAACAAACTCCAAAAGCGGGAGTTTATTTTTGAGAAATCAAAAACCCCTACACCATTGGAGCAGTGTCTGATGGTGTGGGGACGATTTAAACTTTTTCACTGTCCCTTAACGCCAGGTTCTACCCGGCAGTGATGGACAGTGAAAACAGGCCATTCGACTGTCAACTTTAAATCGGGTGGTCAGTTTCATTGCTGAAAGCTCTTATGGGACATACTCCATCGGGCTGTCAGAGCACTATCTCAGCAACACAGCTGCCGTAGGCTCCGTTGTCAAGATACTGAAGGTCCGCCCACCTGTAAATCTGGTGGGCGGACAGAGGGTTTGGCAAAGATGGTCCTCCATCACAGCTGCGAAGGAGTACCCTCTCCGCCAAACTCTAAATCAAGCCCTAGATCACAACTCTAGACCTTTGAGGGAAGTCAGAAACAACAGGGTGGATCTTTGCATTTGGGGCTAACGTAATTTAAGACAGTTACAGATCATCAATGCTTTAGCAATTTAACTGAAAATAAGATACCATGGAGTTTTTTTAGAAGGTGACAAAATAGTGCATCATTTGCAATGAAGGGACCACTTACTTTTAATTGGTTGCTATAGCTCTGTCAATGTTGTCATTAATCTGGTTCTATATTGCCAAAATACTGCCTTGATTTATGCAGCAATCACCTGGTTATCATGAAGCGCATTGGGATTTGGGTAAATTTTATGCAGCAATCGCCTGGTTATCATGAAGCCCATTGGGATTTGGGTAAATTCAAACCTATAATGGAAAAGAGGTTTGTGGTTGAAGAATTCATAGCATATGACAAAGTCGGCTAGTGATTGCATTGAAATCGAGCTTGAGTTCAGAGTTGAAGTAATTTATTCTATAGTAGTTGAAGTTCAGCGCACACTGCATCATTTGTGTAGGTTCAAAGAGGATATGTCTCTTAGAAAAGCTTTGAAGTCCTTCATGCTCTGCTAGATGCCAATCCACTGCCTTGTGGCTAGGCCAGCACTATAGAAATACACCATATATGCATACGTACATAAATATAAGGGGTTTGGATGTCTCAATGTGTGAGGAGTAATTTCCCTGTCAGCGCCAACATGTTTCTTGTGTGTGTGCGATAATCATCACCATAATAATAGCTTGGAGCTCTGTAGTACAAATGAGGAAAGAAAAAGAAGCTAGCATGTTTAGGTTTGAGGATGGTTATATCAATTATGAATTAACGATGACAGGTTTGATGGTATTTACAGCAGGGAATGGAAAATGCTTATATTGGACGTTGGGAAATCCTGCCGCATTTTAAGATTTAATTGAACGAGGACAGGTCAAAAATAAACATTAAAATATTAGCAGATTCCTCTGTGAACATCCCTAAAATTGAAAGAATCTGAAGATTGTGTACAAACAGTGATAGACCCAGATGCATGTATTGTTTTGAAGTCAACACTGCAGGTACTAGTTTACATGTGATTTGGAAAAATATACATTTTGTGGAATCTGGACGACTCTTATGAATGTATGAAGCTGCGCAAAGTTGTAGCCAAGTGTATGAAGAGTATGCGACTTTGCATAATTCTTATTTTAGAACTTCACCACCTTGGTGAAGTGTTATTCTTCAGAAGCATTTAGAACCATGGCCCAGATATGCTTTAAAGAGGGTTCAAAGCAACTCAAACTTTATTCTCTATGTCGGCAAATCCAAATTTGAGAGCAACCAATAGCAACACTAAAATGCTCTATCACTGACTCTGGAGAATTTTTCCGTGCCTGCCAGTATAATTTTGTGGTTCACCTTATTGAAGGTAAAAGTAGTTAGAGTAGCATTAGATGTTCTGTTTGACTAACAGTCATAGGAGAGAGCAGTTCTTCTCTGATGTTATATATCACGATGTCCATTTCTATTCCTGATCTACAATCAACATGATTTGTGGCTTACTTTACTTAGTGGGTTCACAAGGTTTAGGCTGGGGAAGGAAGGGCAGGTGGTGGTTATGGAAGGTTGGCACCAATTCACAAAAAGCTTCACGCCTCTGGAAGGTGCACTGCACATCGGGAACCCAAACACAAATTAAAATTCTCATAAGCCTATTGAACCCTCACCTAGTTTGGAAATGGCAGTGGCTATTTTGAACTTGTCGAGTATAAGTTTCCTTGCAATTCACAGCATCCTTTCAATGAAATCAAGTTACTTGGTTACCGTCGCAAGGACTTTGATTTTAGAAACTTCAGCCACTGCTTGGACTAATTGGTATCAATGCGAGTTATGTGATTCTAATGAATGTTTGTTATATTACAGACTATGATAAGACAGTCCTGAATGTATACCAGAAGCAGACAGTGTGCATTTACAAATTAGCAGGTAGTTACGGTGTCATAGAAGAAAGTGTGTTTACAGCAGGGATTGCAATAACATTAATTACATAGCTGCAGTTTATGTTACAAATGCAGAAATAACAGAGTTCCACTTCAACCTAAAATATTTCTTGTAGAGATAATTGGAAAGTATGTGATTTCTAATGTAACCGATAGATGATTCGATATAGTGATCAGGTACTAAAGATATTCATCTTGTATTCAGATGATAACCACAGCTCGTAGATGTCAGTGCCCAGAAGAGTGACAAAGAGTGACAAGTCAGAGTAGCAATATCCCCTGTCCCCAGGTCCACATTTAACTGACATATTGTTACTATGTACGGTTGATTGTGGATACAGAGAAGTGTGGAGACAGTCATTGCTCCCAATTAATCCAATCTAGAAGGTTAATGCTTTCTAGCATTTTGCCTTGCCCATATAATCTTCCAACCTGAGCAGTGGATACTGAACTACTCTGTCTCAAATGTTAGCTATTGTAACAACATTTCCGCAGGAGATCAGTAGAGTAAGTTCTGAGAATAAGACCATATGATCAATATTAATAGTAGTTAACTAAGAAATAGGTATTATACAAAAAACTGAAAATAAAGAAGGAAGTAGCCAAGAGCCGGTGCCTACAGATCTTAAAACTCACAGCCTTCGAGAAATGTACAAAGCCTTTTTATGGTTGCAACTACTCCAGTTTGGAGTTTGTGACCGCAAAAATGCTTTCTCTAATGTACCTTTGTACCAATCCCATTTTAGGAGACAATAAAGTTTTAGCAACTCCTAAAACTGGATTTTGATCCCATACTGACTATATTTGGAAGGGTCAAGTCATAGGCATCGCTCTCCAAATACAGAATCTATATGAGATGTATGATATTTCATGGCTTAAATCTGTTTGCAAAACATTGAAAGATTACTGACTCCCAAGTTGGTATGATAAGCCATTTACAAAAGGTACGGGTCACTTTTGGACCCCTTCAACTTTGTGAATGTCAATTGTTGGAGAGTATGCTGTGCCCAGGGGACCACTGCCAACTCTAAAACAAACTTTTAAAAAAAGGATTTTTTAAATGCAGCGCTGTTTCCTTTAAGGAAACTGGCTGCATTAAAAAAGGGTTACTTTATTAAGAGTTTATCACAGGCATGGAGGTTTAATGACCCTAGCATGCCTCCTTTCCTCTGATGACCACCAATTGCAGTGCGTAGCAATCTGCAAGCTACCTCATTAATATTCATGAGGTAGTTTGGATTACTACTCGCCCTGACTTACTACATAGGTTGGTTCATAAAAATCTATACTGGTCGCAAAGATTCTGATTGCAAATTGCAGCCAGTGTTTTGCAATCAGTATTTAGTACTTCTTTAAGAGATTGCAAGTTCTATTTGCATGCCTGTCATCCATTAACCACCACTATACTTTTAGCACCTCCTGAAAGATTTATAAGGGATCCAAAGAAGTTTGCATTATTCCTTAATCACTGTCAATTGTATGTTTTATGCAAACATGCGATATTTCAAGATGACTAAACTAAAGCTTTATTTGTTTTGTCATATTTAAGTGAGAATGCTGCTAATTGGAAATAAATGTTTCTATTGGGCCTGCAGCACTCATTGTTCCAACCACTAAAGTAGCCCTTTAAAACATGTCTCAGGAATGCCATTGCGACCTATGTACAGTTTCAATTCGATCTGGCAAAATAAACCTTTTGCCAGCCGTAAATGTCCTGGTCGTGAAGAACTCCTAAATTCATTTTTCACTACTGAGGTGCCTATCTCTCCCATTGGATAACATTTGGTTACCTTATTACATTTACTAAGCGCTAATGTTTGATTTGCAACAGATAGGAATGTCAAGTTTGGAATCAAATGTATTGTAACTTAAAATCCTGTCAAAAGGTAAAGTCGGATATTAAGTCACAATTCTGAAAATGCTCCAGCAACGACTGTCCGTGATGCCCAACTGGATGTTCGTGCTACCGGGATGAGCCTCTGCGATGCCAGATCTGCTCTCCCCACTACAGCGATGACCATCCACGACGCTCTCCCTTCTCCTCACAGCCTCCCCCACCACAAACGGAACTCTTCGCGCTGGATTTAGAGACAGCAACTTATTCCGCTGGACTAACCTGGTCCTTTTATCCAGCCTGCATTCCATAGCAGTCAGCCTGAACTTGTGACTTTCTCTCGATCTAGCTCGAACAGATGACTGCGACTGGTCCTTTGTGCTTTAAGGTGCTATATCCATCTAAAACTTTGAAATTGCATATCAACAGTCCTACTTTTTGGATTGTTTTTGTTTTAGTCTCATTTTATTTATTAAAATTTACTCTATTTTTCTAAGCACACTGGCGATATGGCCCGACACAAGGGTGTGGTGGCCCCCAGGTGTGGGGGGGGAGCACTGCTGAAGAGTTAAGACTGCTTCCTGGGGTCAGACAAAAACAAAAACAAAAACAAAAGGTGCACTGAGCGTCTGCTTGGTGGAAGCCCTGGGAGAACATCGGGAGAATGGGGACTGGGCCGATCGAGAGAGGGGACTCCCAGTGGAAATCGTAAGTACCTGAGCAGTATAGTCCTCGAGTGGACGGGTAATTGTGGCAGTGGGCTGTAATATCTTGGAGGGTTGTTTCGGAAGCATGCACCCATAGTTCACCCGAGGTGATCCCAGCGGATCTCTGGACTGCTTGAACTCCAGATGGGGCCCATGATTGTGAAGGACAGGGAAATCGCATGGCACAGACTAACAAAGTATTAAATTACGCGCAGCTTGTGCTCCTGGGCCACAAGAGACAAGTATGGTTGACCGCGGTGGGGAGACATCGTGGACGATGGAGTCGGCTCCTTCATGGGTACACGTGCTGGTGGCGATCCAAACTACCTGGGTCAAAATGGTAAACAAAATCATCTCCGTTGCCATTGAGGTCAACTTATTGTGCTGTGACCTGCATAAAGTACTGGAACAGGTGACCAACACTGAAAACAACATAGATACGCTACAAACAGAGGTCCGCTCTCTTAGGGACATGGTCATTGAGCTCCAGAAGCTTGAGGCTAGGGACTGGGCGGATGACTCTGAGGGGAGGTCATGCAGAAATAATTGGCGCTTTGTAGGCTTCCTTGAGAAAGCGGATGGGCCGTCGGCTGAGTTTTTTTTTTAAGATTGGATCGTCTCCACCCTGGCCCCGAAGAGACTCTCAAAATGTTTTAATATTGAGAGCGCACAGGGCACTAAATCTGGTGTGCTGCCAAGAGCGATAATTGCCTGGCTCTTTAATTACCGAGATCCGCACGCTATCCTCCAGGCCACCCGTACCAAGGGGACTTTGATGTTTGAGAGCCACCCTATTTCAATTTACCCAGACTACACACAACATTTGCAGGATCAGCGAAAATGTTCCTTGAGGTCAAACTACGCCTACGGAACCTTAATCTCAAGTACAGCCTCCTCTTCCTAGCTAAACTATGGGTCGAATGTAATGGGAAAGCTTTGCTCTTTTTTATTTCGGCTGCAGAAGTAAGTGACTGGCTAGATGCTTGTGGGCATCCGGGTGCTTGTTTGGTGCCCTCAACTGAGTCATCCCAATCATCAATGTCGGGCAGCCCTGCCCGTGACCAAAAGCGGCCAACTCACTGAAAACTCTGCAACAAAGTTGGGAGCCTGGGACGGATCAGAGTCTGCCCTGACTGGACGTTGCAGGCCTCGGAGACTGTGCCAGACTCAGATGGGGCATCCCAAGATTAAATGAACGATCGAGGCTCGACCGAAGATGCTACCAATTAAAGTGTGGGACATTGGCAGAAACATACGGACACACATGGGTGGCGCAGATAAGTGAAATCTGGGGATTTGATGGCAATGGGAGTGTCTCGATCCCACTCACCTGAAACCCAAGAACCACGGAAACGGAGATAGTCTCTCCTCTCACCTCCAGACTAACTCTCCACACTGTTTGAACAGGATGGATGACTGATCCCAAGGGGAAATAAAAGAGAGAAAAACCAACAAGCCGTGAGAAAAGGCGTCAGAGCAGTAGGGCAATAGGATTCCTTTTGGTGGTGGACTGGGAGAGAAGACGGGGTCTGGCTCTTCTGTTCTTTGGCACTCAGGGGAGAGCCACTGTCTGGAAAACATAATCGTACAAGAAGAGGTAATTAAAGGGATATCATGCAGCAAGTGAAAAAGCCTTACTCTTAATTATAAAACATACAATGCATTCACTCACCACAGAATAAGCGGAAAAGATTGCTAAAAAAATATTCCAAAGAGAACCGGGGGGAACTTCCCCACAAAACTATAAAAAAAGTCTCACAAAAGAATAGCCACTAGAATGGAATGTTGTAGGATTTAGTATCAGCCCTAGAAGTCCATTAGGACAGTGCACTAACCCAAATATATAAAACATGAAAGGAAATACCATACGATTAGCTGATCTCTTCAGCTCAGTAGAATGGAATCCGAAGAATGCAAGGAATGTGTTGATTAGCTCAAAAAATAGCCAGACTGTCGTCGCAATCTCCTCAGCGTGCCAGGAGGAAATGCCTCAGGAAGGGAGGATCTGGATATCGAAATATAACTGAGGAACCGCTCCTGCGGTCCTCTCCAAGGAAAGGGGTGAATGCGGCGGTTGCCGATCACCAGGAAGGGAAATCCGTGACGAGGAACTGCTCCTGCGGTCCTCTCCAAATGAAAACGGTGTACGCGGCAGTTGCCGAACACCAGAAAGGGAAATCTGTGATGAGGAACCGCTCCTGTGGTCCTCTCCAAATGAAGGCGGTGTATGCGGCGGTTGCCAAACACCCAGAAGGAAAGTCCGTGACGAGGAACTGCTCCTGCGGTCCTCTCGAATGAAGGCGGTGTACGCGGCGGTTGCCAAACAACCGGAAGGAAAGTTCGTGACGAGGAACCGCTCCTGCGGTCCTCTCGAATGAAGGCGCTGTACGCGGCAGTTGCCGAACACCCGGAAGGAGTTTTTTCAAGAATAGGAGGTGGGAATACCTTCTCCCATTAGCTAGATTCAAATTTCTTTAAAGCCAAGCATTTTGGCAACGACTCTGGCGCTTTCTTATAGGAGCGCCCCCCTCTGTCACGTGGGGTAAATAGACCAATACAAAAGGCCAATGCAATACAAAGGGAAAACAACTAAAAAAGAAGGGGACGGATCGCCGTGCTCCCGTGAGACAAGCGATCAAGACAGTAAAGAGACCAAGTTAGGTGGAGATTTGCAACCATACAAGTTAGGGTAGTGAATCTCAGGAAAAAGAAGGGTGGGTTGGAGATCGAGTGGTAACAGGGAGGGGCTGTTGGAAATGTTATGGGAGGGGGAATGTTACAGGAGGCACTGTATTGGGGGATTATTCCTTCACCATGTAGTGAAATATTGTCAACGGGGGGCTTCCCCACAGAGATTGGTAGCTGAGTGGGGAACTAGAAGTCTTTGCCTCGCACCCCACTGGCTATTCAACCACTTGTGTAGCACCTACGTTTGGGGATTGTTGCACCATATACCATTGGAAGGATCAGAATCAGGACTCGTAATGAAGAAAATGGTGGTGTGGTTTTTAGTTCTTTCTTCTTTGGAATTTGGGTGGGTAATGGGGCGGCACATGCAAATCCTTACTCTCTATGGTGTCAGAGGGGAAGGGTTGGCGGTACTGCCCAAGGGGAGGGGGGATGTTGGATTTGTATATGAGGTTCTCGTTTTAGCATGGTTTGGGTTGTTTCTGAAGCCTCTGTGTCTGATTATACTGTTTGCATTACTAGAGGGGTCCCACTGGGAGTTGGCATGGCAAGGGGTGGGGGAGGGAAGAGAGTGTGAAATGCTATATGAATCATGGCTACCTCAGTAACAAAGGTACTCACCTGTAATGTCCAAAGAATAACAACGTTTGAAAAACGTGGAAGGGTATTTGCTTATTTGAACCGTTATGGGGTGGCAGTTGCATGCCTGCAGAAGACTCACATTTGGGGGGAGTTGCTGCCATGTATTCGGCAGAGATGGAGAGGACAGCTGTACTCTACCTCTTATCTGGGCTATGCACAAGGGGCCCTTATATGGGTGTCTCCGGGAGTTCCCTTCCAGTATTTACATCATGTGGCAGATCCCGAGGGGAGATACATTATTTTGCATGGTAAGCTGGAGGGGAGGGAATTATGTATTCTTAACGTCTATGCCCCTAACACTGATTGCCCTGCCTTCTTTCCTGTCATGTTGGCGGCTGCACCCCCTATTTAGGCACAGAGATAATAATGGTAGGTGACGTTAACTGTGTTTTGGATGGGTCGTTGGACCGTGAGCCCCCCAGAGCACATACTAAACATTGAATGACTGGAACCTTAAAGGATATCCTGCAGGGCATGCAGCTGTGTGACGTGTGGAGGGACGCTACCCCACCAAGAGACTGTTTTCATGTCATACCCCGGTGTCTGATACTTTTAGCTGCCTGAACTATTGTTTCCTCTCATCTGAGCTTTCCTCTGAGGTGAAATGGATAACCAATATACCCAGATACCTTTCAGATCACTCACCTGTCCTGCTGAGCTAGGGGGGAACTTGCGAACGCCCGGCAATACCTTTATAGTGCCTCAGAAAGGAGGCGTTATCCGATCCCCCCTTTGCAGCCACGGTCCCAGAAACCTTGTTGCGCTATTTTGTGGAAAATTGGGGGTCCGCTTCGAGTCATGCACATGAATGGGAGTCCATGAAATTTGTCCTCAGAGGTGTCGGTATCAAAACAACCTAAGGGGTATGATGACAGCTGGAACAAGATATAAAAATTCAAGAAAAAGAACTGGACAAGTTAGAGACGGAGGTTCCCATGGCCCTCCCTGTTGATCCAGAGCGATATTAGCAAACAGCATTCATACACTAGATACTCACTTGGGCCCATACATTCATACTACGCTAATACTTACGCTGGGGTTGTCAGTTGATACTCTTTATCAAAATCCCTGCTACCAATTACCTTCCGATTGAAGAGTAATGACTTACCAATGAATCCTTTGCTAATTGGGAAGTTTAAAATGAGTGACATTCATTATAGTACATAATCCTGAAATAACCACTGAGTCAGGAAGTTTTAAAATGTTTATCTAAAGATATAGCAGAGTAAATTACAGAACCACATGGTACTTAATCGCATATCAAGGATGAAGCATAGAATAATAATTATTGATTAATGACGGTCCCTCAGAAAGGAGAAGATAGAGACAGCAGCGCAACTAGAGGTTGCATTTATATTTACCTAAGTGCGAGAACCAAACCCCTTGGCCAAGAAGTTGGGAAAGAATAGGACCCAGGAAGGATGAAGAGCAAAGACCTCCTCCAGGATCAGGACAGGACCGGTGACCTCTCTTCAACGACGCCTGCGTCGTTCCCCTCTCTGATACTCGGCTTCTCCTCGATTCTCCCGTGTCTTCCTTCTAATGGACTCCGCGCCCCCTCCTCAGGACCTCTCTGGACAGCGGTTCAGTCTGCAATCGATCAGCTTGGCAGTCTGGAGCTAGAAGCTAGAAGCATCTACGCTTGTTCTCTCTGGTCCTCTGCTCTCTTGCAGCATCTCCTTCTAACTAATTAGCTAATTCTATATCTATTATACCCTTCTACGCCCATGTACCTCCCCTTAATGTTGCTAAAATATGGGACCACTACTTCTGATTGGACAGGGACAGGGGGTTGATTCTCACACCATATGAGTTTAATACGAATTCTGAAGACCTTTGTTTTAAAATACCGCCCATCAAATTTAATACATTGGCTTTATTTCCCACCCGTCTCACGACAAAGTTTATTAATTTTCCATATACATAGTTGCAAGTTTGGCAAGAACACATGAATATATCAATATCGGCCATTAGGTCGCGGCCTTGGACGACGTCCAGGTTGACTTCATCCTTATTCTTTGGCAGCCAAGCAGGGCACATGCGCAGAATCATTGTCTCTCGAGTTTCAGATCACCAACCCCAGGCCCAAGTTTACGAACTAATAAAAGTCAAAGAAAAAAATATTAAAATCACAAATAAAATGTTTCACTGTATACCCACTCTTTCTACTCTATCCCCTTTACTTATAACTTCTATCCCGCATTAGTAGCGTTAAGAAAACGACAAATTAATAATAACACAAGAGCAAGCTGAAGCATGTGAAAACATCAAGCAGCCATTTTAATGCACACTGCGCAGAAGCAGAAATTTCCCACCAAGCAAAGAAAGACGTCACAACACGTGATATGGTTGAGACATGCGCAGTGAAGTTCCCGCACTTTAGCGGCCATTTTAGAAAAAGACGAGCGTTACTTGTTAGTTAGAACACATAAGCAAGCTTCCTTGCTATTCATGTAGTGTATGCAAAGTTAATATACACAATACAAGATTAATAAATTAATACTGTGAGGAGATTGCATTCGAGCAAGTCTCATTTGTGAGTCCTTGCTCCATTATGCCTAATCATTGCATCTCTTCCTATGTGTGTGTCTCCATGATACATCCTGGCCATTTGAGAGAGCAGACAGTCAGGCATGACTGGTCTGCCATCAGCACAAATCCACACTTCATCATCTCCTCTTTGGGAACAACCCACTTTGACCCATATTTTCATCTCACTTTCATCAGCCTCATCTTGCAATCTTCTAACTTCATTCCATGTTTCAGGTGGCATATACAGCATAAGTTGGCAGCTGATTCCCATTCTTTCCACCCTTTTATTGACTGACAATCTATTTCTGGCACAATGTTGAGCCACAAGATCTGCATATCGGTTGCCGATTACCACCCAGTCATCTCCTGACTGGTGTGCGGCACATTTCACCACAGCCAATTCTTTTGGTGATTGTATTGCTTCCAGCAATTCCCTTACAAACTGTCCATTTTTAATGGGGGATCCTGAAGAAGTCATGAAATCCCTCTGCATCCATAGTTGGCCAAAATCATGCACAACCCCGTAACCATATTGACTATCTGTAAATATAGTTACTTTTTGATTCCTCCCAATTTTGCAAGCTTTTATCAAAGCAATCAATTCAGCTACTTGTGCAGATTTTACTCCTGGTAAATAGGATGCTTCGACTATTCCAGTTAATTCACATACTGCATATGCTGCAGTTAGTTTACCATCTTCATGCCTCTGGCATGAACCATCAACAAACAGCTTCCTGTCTGGCTTCCTTAGGGGCAATTCCTGAATGTCAGGGCGTGGTTTTGTGCACAACTCTGTGACTTGTAAACAATCATGTTCTTCTTCTTCTTCATCTTTAATTTCCTCATGATATGGATCTGGTAGTAAGGTAGCGGGATTTACTATTGTGCACCTCACTATGTTCACATTTTCAGCACCCATTATTATTCTCTCATACTTAGTCCGCCTACGAGGAGTAAGATGCTGAGTTCGAGTTCTTGTCAACAGAATCACAACTGCATGTGGAACATACACCTTTACAGGATGTCCCATCACAATTGACTCACTTTGTTCAATGCTCAAACAAGTAGCCGCTACTGCTTTTAAGCAGCCTGGCAACGCGGCTGCCACTGGATCCAAGGTAGAAGAAAAATATGCTATAGGACGTCTGTCTAGACCATGTCTTTGAGTTAAGACTGAAAGTGCACAATTTTCTCTCTCATGACAGAACAATGCAAAGCTTTTCTTATAGTCGGGCATGCCTAGGGCTGGTGCTGAACACAGAGCATTTCTCAATTTTACAAAGGCTCCTACGCTCTCATCATCCCATTCAACTGGGTCCTTTGCCTTCTTTTTTGTCATTTGTATCAGGGGCTTTCCTAACAAGGAAAATCCTAGTATCCATTGTCGACAGTAACCTACTATTCCTAGGAACATTCTAACTTCTCTTTGTGTTACAGGCATCTGCATTTTCTTAATCAATTTTACTCTTTCCGAGGTTATTCTTCTTTTCCCCTCTCAATTTGGTGTCCCAGATATTTAACTGCTGTTGTACAGAACTGCAATTTTTCTGGTGAGACTTTATGCCCTTCTTCAGCCAAATGATTTAATAGTGCTATGTAATCAACAACACAGTCCTCTCTGGTGTTCGATGCCACCAGTAAGTCGTCGATATATTGCACTAGGACTGAGCTTCCTGGCATCACTAGTTTTTCAAGGCACTTTTTCAATATCTGATTAAAGATAGAAGGACTTTCCGTATACCCCTGAGGAACACGATTCCATACATAGACTTTGTTCTCAAATTTAAATGAAAAAAGATACTGGCTGTCTGGGTGCAATGGTATTGAAAAGAACGCTTGGCATAAATCAATCACTGTGAACCATCCTGCACTCCAAGGGATCTGGTATAGAATTACTGCAGGATTTGGCACTATAGGACAACATGGTTCCACAATCTTATTTATTTTCCGCAGGTCTTGAACAATCCTATATTTTCCGCTAGGTTTCTATAAACCCATTATTGGTGAATTACATGGGCTACTCATTACTTCTTTTAGTATGTTTTGTTCTACCATTCGATACATTTCTTCAATGACTCCTGTCTTTACTTCTGCACTCATTTTGTACTGTCTAGTATTTGGGAAAATCGCACCTTCTTTTACAGTAATTTTAACTGGGTCTATTTTGGCCATAAGTCCTACTTCTTTTCCTGTGAAATCCCATACTATGGGGTTTACTGTAGTTTTTAATTCTTCTGGTAGCTCATCTTTTGTTATTAACAAAAACATTTCATCTACTTCTGTACCTTGTTTTGCAATCATAAACTTATATACATGCTCTTCGTCTGGGGTCTGAACTGCCACACCATCCGGGGTGCAGAAAATTGTGCAATTCATCTTGCATAGCAAATCACGGCCTAATAAATTTACTGGACTGGAATCACACACCACAAATTGATGCATTTCTCTGAAATTTCCAATTTTAACTTCCATTGGTTCGGTAAGAGGTGTTCTAATCTTTCGATTAGCTACTCCCACTACTTGGATAGCTTCTCCAGAGAGAGGAAGGTCTGGAATGTCTGCTGTTCTCACAGTAGACCGGGTAGCACCAGTGTCCAAAAGAAAAGTAATATCATTACCTTTCACATTCCCTTCAACATATGGACCTGACTGATCTACCGGTAAGGATGCGCCAAGTACGCACTCCTTCTCCCCCTCTCCTAGGCACCGTCATGAACTGTATTGACAGAAATCGTCCTGTAAAAGAAACTGTGATGTTACATAATCATTCTTACCACTTCCTCCTTGATATCCGACGTCTGTACCGTGCTTTGCTCTGCTTACATTACCCTGAATAGGTGCAGGTGGCAACTGACTCTGAGGATTTACACCCTGCTGTGAGTTATTCTGCGTCTGTGGATTCAAATTTTGATTTGGGCCATTATTATTCCGAATCTTTTTACATTCATCCTTCCAATGCCCCAATTTTCCGCATCCATGACAAGGAAATTCCTTTTTTGCTTCTTCTCTACTCATTTGTCCTCTCACCTTTCCACCATTCCCAGTATCGCCATTCGTTCCAGAATCCTTTCCTTGATTTTCACTCGGATTATCCAAATTAATTCCCTGTTTCTCTGCCATTTTCACCTGTGCCCACATTACTTTTTCCTGCAATTTCTTGTGCCTATCCTCAATATCGTCTCCACAGTATTTTGCATATTTCAAAATTTCATCGATCGGTTTCCCCTGCCAACACAACATGTGTTGTTTAATCATCTGACAAATCTCTGGCTTCAGACCATAGACAAATCGATAAACAAACTGACTCATGTTCTTGTCTCCAATGTCCTCAAATCCAATATACTGCTTAAATACCTGCAGTAAACGCTCATAATAGGCGTGTACCGATTCACTGGCTTCTTGGGTGGTTCGGTCTATTTTCACCCAGTCCGTTTCTTTCGGTGGTATTTTGCCTTTCAGGTAAGTTATCACCTGCTGATACTTTTTCATGACATCATTTGACGGGGCACCTGTCTTTGGATCTCTAGGATACTCTTCACTTGGCCAATCAACTGTAATTTTACAATCTGTCCACAAATCGGCAGGTACCACTATGTCAAACAAACATCCAAATCCTTCAACAATACCTTTGACACCTTCACAAACCTCTCAACCTGCTTGTACCATTCAATTGGTTTTTCTCTCAACTTTGGTAAATCATTCGTAAATGACAAAATATCCTGTCTGCTCCATGGGACATGTACATATCCCCCTCCTGGAACTTCTCGCATCGGATACATTTGATCTGTCTTCCCTGTTTCCTTCATTAAATATTCAGAAGCTGTTCTACTGGATCGTGCCTCTTCCTTTTTCTTTGCCCATCGAACTCTCCATTTATCTAGGTCTCCCCATTTTTGCAAGACTGTCATT
The DNA here is from genome assembly GCA_963921515.1 of Calotriton arnoldi. Lineage (NCBI taxonomy): Eukaryota > Metazoa > Chordata > Amphibia > Caudata > Salamandridae > Calotriton > Calotriton arnoldi. The sequence goes on from CAWUFW010002971.1 coordinate 1,015,771, forward strand.
AACTCCTTTACTTGTAATTTTCTTCCAGAGGCATTCATATTTTCTAAATCTTTGTCTGAAAAATCTGCTCTATAGGGTTTCTGCAACACCTTTGATCTCCCTATTTCAATTCCCATCTGCAGAGCTAAATCTGATAATTTTTCATGGAATAATTTTACATTTCTGGTGATACTTCTGCATACGAACAATAATTCTTCTTCATCGTAAGCATTTAGGCGATCTAGCCCCACATTTCCTGCTATTATTTCTTCTAATTCAACTTTTAATTTATAAATATCCAAAATTTTTGCAGGTGTACACTGCTGATCTGATCCTTGTGCCCACCTTTCTAAGTCTTCTGGACTAACTACGGTGACACTTTTTGCTCCTGATGAAGTTATTAAGTTTATATCTTTCGAGCACCCAGGTGTAGTTCTTCTGGGAGTACTATTGACAGAATCCCGAATTGGTAAATCCATTAATGATATTGTTGATTCACAATCACTAAAATGATCCTCAACCATTACTACTGCTTCAGGTTTAGGAACATTCACAGGAGTAGGCATAACTAACGGTGGTGGATAGTTTCCTTTGTCACTATATATTGGGACTACTGGACCAATTGTTACAGGTATGGTCAAAGAGTCAGGATGTACTTTTATCTGTGTTATTTTCTGTATTAATTCTGCTCTGGTCTTCTCTAGGGCTTCTTTTTCTTTATCGTGAAGTTATGTGTTATGTTATGTTAGCGGGTATTTATTAAGCGCACGGCTACTCCCAAGAGTGTCCCGGCGCTAACAAAAAGCGACCCGCGATGCTGAGCTCAAGTACCTCGGCCTAAGGCTGCTGTTGAAAAAGCCAAGTTTTAAGTTTCCTTCTGAATGTGAGGAGATCCTGGGATTGCCTCAGCACGAGGGGCAGGCTGTTCCAGAGGCGAGACGCCACCACTTGAAGGGATCTACCTCCTTTCCGAGAAAGCCGAATTCTGGGTGTAATAATCAATGACTTGGCGGATGACCTCAGAGTACGGCACGGGCTATAGTGCTGCATTCTGTCCCCAAGATATGGAGCGCCTATTTTATGGAAGGCCTTAAAAACCAATACCAATGATTTAAAGGCGATCCGTTTCCTAATGGGTAGCCAATGCAGGGAAGCCAGGAGGGGAGTAGAGTGAGTTCTCGGTAGCCAAAAGAGTAACTCTGGCCGCCACATTCTGGACCACCTGAAGGCGGCTGAGTAAAAATTCAGGGAGGCCGAGATACAAGGCATTAGCGTAGTCCAATCTCGACACCACCAGAGCTTGGACTATCGTCTTCCTGTGAGAAACCGGAAGTAGCGGGAGAAAGTTTCTCAACATCCTCAGTATCCCAAAACAGGTTCCGGCCACTGATTGGATCTGGGCCTTAATTGAGAGAGATTCGTCAAATTTGACGCCAAGGTTTTTTACAGTCTGGACAACTGAGGTGGGAGGGGACATGTCTTGCGGCCACCAGTGATGCCATAAATCACAGGACCGAGAGCCAAAGAACATCACCTCAGATTTTTCAGTATTGCACTTCAATTGGTGTTTCCGGAGCCAGTGGAAGACTTCTGATAGGCAAATATTGATCGCCTTACTGTTAAATTCCAAGCTCTTCTCACAGGTAAACAGTAATTGCGTGTCATCAGCATATGACACTATCTTTGCCCCTTAGCTCTCGGCGAGCCGAGCCAAAGGTGCCAGATAAACATTGAATAATGTGGGGCTGAGAGTATTCTACTAGGTGTGAAATCATGCATTACCTGTGGTACTAATGGAGTTTTCAACGGGGGTGCACTTGGGGTGCATCCACCTGCCCCTTCCTGATAGGGTGGGGGGTTCTTTAATATCTCTTCCATAAATTCATCTTCCAAATCTCCATTTCTCATTAAGTGTTTTGTCTTTTCTGTGCATTTCCTCCCTAACAGTTCTTCTGCTGTCAGTATTGGATATAATCCTTCTGTAAGCATTGCCCACCTCCACTGTTTCATCTGACCGTCCCTAGACTCATGTTGGTTTCTGGGAAAAAATCCTCGATAACCCCTATTACTCCTGAATCGGTCACGCTCAAATGCCTCGGTTTCCCATTCCTCTAAGGCTTCGTATTGAGTTAATCTAGGTCTGGGTTCTAAATCGTTCATTCTCAATCTCAAATTCTGAAGAATTCTTCCATTGAAGGTGCCATTCTCGGGAAATTCTAATATCCCATCCTTTTTGGTATATTCTATCCAATTCTCTATCCATACACAAGTATGATAACCTCTCTCCATCATCATGAATGAAGCGGGCATTTTAGCTGGTGGGATGATAATTCCTTCCCTAGTTTTGATTGGTTTTTCCTTTTTAAAATAGTTCTTAATCTTTTGCAGAAAGGACATTTTTCTCTTCTCTCCGTACATTTTATCTAATCTTCGGTGTATAAAGTTATGTTCTGCAAAACCTAGAAATCTCCTATCCGGACGAGTTCCTATTAAAGTTGGATCGCGTTTTAACATGCAATCTCTACCCACTAATATTTAGCTTCTAGAATATCAACCAATCAAATGTCTGCTAACTTTTATTTCTGAACCAATCCTAACGCGGCCTTTCTGTGACGTTAGTCTGTCAACCCCTCCTTTACAATCTGCGCTTCTCTGTCCCTCGCTGTTTGTCAACCAATCCCAGCGCGGCACCTTTGACGTCAGTACTGCTCCTGACTACTGACCCCTCCTTTACAAGAATCGTTCCACACCCGCTGTTTCAACCAATCCCAGCGCGGCGTTTTGTGACGTCAGCTCCCTCTCCGGCAGCTGACCCTCCCTTTACAAATTCGTACGCAAAAACTTAATTTTCTCTATGAATTTAAAATTTCAGTAACAACATAAAACATTCGCTATCGTGCCAGTTTCTCTAATTTAGAAAAAGATAGTTTCTCTCACACTTAGTAAACCTTTCCGTTTACTAAACATACAATACGAGTAAAACCCTTCCGTTTACTCTTCACACAAGCTCCAGAAGTACCTGTTACTTCTTCAATGTTACCCTTTCTAGGTGATATAACATCAAATTTTTACCAGCGTACTCCTTTGCTATTACTCACACGTATAGAGTCCCTAACCAGTACTGATAGTCCTGCTTAACTGTTCAGTACTATTTCTGCCTGACAGAAAACCTCACTGCAGTATGGCTTCCACTTACCAACCGCTATTCAATTTTCCCCAGGGAATTCTGGACAACATAAAACAAACTTTGAATACACGGATGTTAGTTCATAAAAATAAAATTCTCATTACCCAATTAACAAAGTTCAACCATCCTCTGCTACCAGAAAACTGATCCAGCGCGATATTAGCAAACAGCATTCATACACTAGATACTCACTTGGGCCCATACATTCATACTACGCTAATACTTACGCTGGGGTTGTCAGTTGATACTCTTTATCAAAATCCCTGCTACCAATTACCTTCCGATTGAAGAGTAATGACTTACCAATGAATCCTTTGCTAATTGGGAAGTTTAAAATGAGTGACATTCATTATAGTACATAATCCTGAAATAACCACTGAGTCAGGAAGTTTTAAAATGTTTATCTAAAGATATAGCAGAGTAAATTACAGAACCACATGGTACTTAATCGCATATCAAGGATGAAGCATAGAATAATAATTATTGATTAATGACGGTCCCTCAGAAAGGAGAAGATAGAGACAGCAGCGCAACTAGAGGTTGCATTTATATTTACCTAAGTGCGAGAACCAAACCCCTTGGCCAAGGAGTTGGGAAAGAATAGGACCCAGGAAGGATGAAGAGCAAAGACCTCCTCCAGGATCAGGACATGACCGGTGACCTCTCTTCAACGACGCCTGCGTCGTTCCCCTCTCTGATACTCGGCTTCTCCTCGATTCTCCCGTGTCTTCCTTCTAATGGACTCCGCCGCCCCCTCCTCAGGACCTCTCTGGACAGCGGTTCAGTCTGCAATCGATCAGCTTGGCAGTCTGGAGCTAGAAGCTAGAAGCAAATCCGCTTGTTCTCTCTGGTCCTCTGCTCTCTTGCAGCATCTCCTTCTAACTAATTAGCTAATTCTATATCTATTATACCCTTCTACGCCCATGTACCTCCCCTTAATGTTGCTAAAATATGGGACCACTACTTCTATTTGGACAGGGACAGGGGGTTGATTCTCACACCATATGAGTTTAATACGAATTCTGAAGACCTTTGTTTTAAAATACCGCCCATCAAATTTAATACATTGACTTTATTTCCCACCCGTCTCACGACAAAGTTTATTAATTTTCCATATACATAGTTGCAAGTTTGGCAAGAACACATGAATATATCAATATCGGCCATTAGGTCGCGGCCTTGGACGACGTCCAGGTTGACTTCATCCTTATTCTTTGGCAGCCAAGCAGGGCACATGCGCAGAATCATTGTCTCTCGAGTTTCAGATCACCAACCCCAGGCCCAAGTTTACGAACTAATAAAAGTCAAAGAAAAAAATATTAAAATCACAAATAAAATGTTTCTCTGTATACCCACTCTTTCTACTCTATCCCCATTTACTTATAAATTCTATCCCGCATTAGTAGCGTTAAGAAAACGACAAATTAATAATAACACAAGAGCAAGCTGAAGCATGTGAAAACATCAAGCAGCCATATTAATGCACACTGCGCAGAAGCAGAAATTTCCCACCAAGCAAAGAAAGACGTCACAACACGTGATATGGTTGAGACATGCGCAGTGAAGTTCCCGCGCTTTAGCGGCCATTTTAGAAAAAGACGAGCGTTACTTGTTAGTTAGAACACATAAGCAAGCTTCCTTGCTATTCATGTAGTGTATGCAAAGTTAATATACACAATACAAGATTAATAAATTAATACTGTGAGGAGATTGCATTCGAGCAAGTCTCATTTGTGAGTCCTTGCTCCATTATGCCTAATCATTGCATCTCTTCCTATGTGTGTGTCTCCATGATACATCCTGGCCATTTGAGAGAGCAGACAGTCAGGCATGACTGGTCTGCCATCAGCACAAATCCACACTTCATCATCTCCTCTTTGGGAACAACCCACTTTGACCCATATTTTCATCTCACTTTCATCAGCCTCATCTTGCAATCTTCTAACTTCATTCCATGTTTCAGGTGGCATATACAGCATAAGTTGGCAGCTGATTCCCATTCTTTCCACCCTTTTATTGACTGACAATCTATTTCTGGCACAATGTTGAGCCACAAGATCTGCATATCGGTTGCCGATTACCACCCAGTCATCTCCTGACTGGTGTGCGGCACATTTCACCACAGCCAATTCTTTTGGTGATTGTATTGCTTCCAGCAATTCCCTTACAAACTGTCCATTTTTAATGGGGGATCCTGAAAGAAGTCATGAAATCCCTCTGCATCCATAGTTGGCCAAAATCATGCACAACCCCGTAACCATATTGACTATCTGTAAATATAGTTACTTTTTGATTCCTCCCAATTTTGCAAGCTTTTATCAAAGCAATCAATTCAGCTACTTGTGCAGATTTTACTCCTGGTAAATAGGATGCTTCGACTATTCCAGTTAATTCACATACTGCATATGCTGCAGTTAGTTTACCATCTTCATGCCTCTGGCATGAACCATCAACAAACAGCTCCCTGTCTGGCTTCCTTAGGGGCAATTCCTGAATGTCAGGGCGTGGTTTTGTGCACAACTCTGTGACTTGTAAACAATCATGTTCTTCTTCTTCTTCATCTTTAATTTCCTCATGATATGGGTCTGGTAGTAAGGTAGCGGGATTTACTATTGTGCACCTCACTATGGTCACATTTTCAGCACCCATTATTATTCTCTCATACTTAGTCCGCCTACGAGGAGTAAGATGCTGAGTTCGAGTTCTTGTCAACAGAATCACAACTGCATGTGGAACATACACCTTTACAGGATGTCCCATCACAATTGACTCACTTTGTTCAATGCTCAAACAAGTAGCCGCTACTGCTTTTAAGCAGCCTGGCAACGCGGCTGCCACTGGATCCAAGGTAGCAGAAAAATATGCTATAGGACGTCTGTCTAGACCATGTCTTTGAGTTAAGACTGAAAGTGCACAATTTTCTCTCTCATGACAGAACAATGCAAAGCTTTTCTTATAGTCGGGCATGCCTAGGGCTGGTGCTGAACACAGAGCATTTCTCAATTTTACAAAGGCTCCTACGCTCTCATCATCCCATTCAACTGGGTCCTTTGCCTTCTTTTTTGTCATTTGTATCAGGGGCTTTCCTAACAAGGAAAATCCTAGTATCCATTGTCGACAGTAACCTACTATTCCTAGGAACATTCTAACTTCTCTTTGTGTTACAGGCATCTGCATTTTCTTAATCAATTTTACTCTTTCCGAGGTTATTCTTCTTTTCCCCTCTCAATTTGGTGTCCCAGATATTTAACTGCTGTTGTACAGAACTGCAATTTTTCTGGTGAGACTTTATGCCCTTCTTCAGCCAAATGATTTAATAGTGCTATGTAATCAACAACACAGTCCTCTCTGGTGTTCGATGCCACCAGTAAGTCGTCGATATATTGCACTAGGACTGAGCTTCCTGGCATCACTAGTTTTTCAAGGCACTTTTTCAATATCTGATTAAAGATAGAAGGACTTTCCGTATACCCCTGAGGAACACGATTCCATACATAGACTTTGTTCTCAAATTTAAATGAAAAAAGATACTGGCTGTCTGGGTGCAATGGTATTGAAAAGAACGCTTGGCATAAATCAATCACTGTGAACCATCCTGCACTCCAAGGGATCTGGTATAGAATTACTGCAGGATTTGGCACTATAGGACAACATGGTTCCACAATCTTATTTATTTTCCGCAGGTCTTGAACAATCCTATATTTTCCGCTAGGTTTCTTTAAACCCATTATTGGTGAATTACATGGGCTACTCATTACTTCTTTTAGTATGTTTTGTTCTACCATTCGATACATTTCTTCAATGACTCCTGTCTTTACTTCTGCACTCATTTTGTACTGTCTAGTATTTGGGAAAATCGCACCTTCTTTTACAGTAATTTTAACTGGGTCTATTTTGGCCATAAGTCCTACTTCTTTTCCTGTGAAATCCCATACTATGGGGTTTACTGTAGTTTTTAATTCTTCTGGTAGCTCATCTTTTGTTATTAACGAAAACATTTCATCTACTTCTGTACCTTGTTTTGCAATCATAAACTTATATACATGCTCTTCGTCTGGGGTCTGAACTGCCACACCATCCGGGGTGCAGAAAATTGTGCAATTCATCTTGCATAGCAAATCACGGCCTAATAAATTTACTGGACTGGAATCACACACCACAAATTGATGCATTTCTCTGAAATTTCCAATTTTAACTTCCATTGGTTCGGTAAGAGGTGTTCTAATCTTTCGATTAGCTACTCCTACTACTTGGATAGCTAGACCGGGTAGCACCAGTGTCCAAAAGAAAAGTAATATCATTACCTTTCACATTCCCTTCAACATATGGACCTGACTGATCTACCGGTAAGGATGCGCCAAGTACGCACTCCTTCTCCCCCTCTCCTAGGCACCGTCATGAACTGTATTGACAGAAATCGTCCTGTAAACGAAACTGTGATGTTACATAATCATTCTTACCACTTCCTCCTTGATATCCGACGTCTGTACCGTGCTTTGCTCTGCTTACATTACCCTGAATAGGTGCAGGTGGCAACTGACTCTGAGGATTTACACCCTGCTGTGAGTTATTCTGCGTCTGTGGATTCAAATTTTGATTTGGGCCATTATTATTCCGAATCTTTTTACATTCATCCTTCCAATGCTTCAATTTTCCGCATCCATGACAAGGAAATTTCTTTTTAGCTTCTTCTCTACTCATTTGTCCTCTCACCTTTCCACCATTCCCAGTATCGCCATTCGTTCCAGAATCCTTTCCTTGATTTTCACTCGGATTATCCAAATTAATTCCCTGTTTCTCGGCCATTTTCACCTGTGCCCACATTACTTTTTCCTGCAATTTCTTGTGCCTATCCTCAATATCGTCTCCACAGTATTTTGCATATTTCAAAATTTCATCGATCGGTTTCCCCTGCCAACACAACATGTGTTGTTTAATCATCTGACAAATCTCTGGCTTCAGACCATAGACAAATCGATAAACAAACTGACTCATGTTCTTGTCTCCAATGTCCTCAAATCCAATATACTGCTTAAATACCGGCAGTAAACGCTCATAATAGGCATGTACCGATTCACTGGCTTCTTGGGTGGTTCGGTCTATTTTCACCGAGTCCGTTTCTTTCGGTGGTATTTTGCCTTTCAGGTAAGTTATCACCTGCTGATACTTTTTCATTACATCATTTGACGGGGCACCTGTCTTTGGATCTCTAGGATACTCTTCACTTGGCCAATCAACTGTAATTTTACAATCTGTCCACAAATCGGCAGGTACCACTATGTCAAACAAACCATCCAAATCCTTCAACAATACCTTTGACACCTTCACAAACCTCTCAACCTGCTTGTACCATTCAATTGGTTTTTCTCTCAACTTTGGGAAATCATTCGTAAATGACAAAATATCCTGTCTGCTCCATGGGACATGTACATATCCCCCTCCTGGAACTTCTCGCATCGGATACATTTGATCTGTCTTCCCTGTTTCCTTCATTAAATATTCAGAAGCTGTTCTACTGGATCGTGCCTCTTCCTTTTTCTTTGCCCATCGAACTCTCCATTTATCTAGGTCTCCCCATTTTTGCAAGACTGTCATTAACTCCTTTACTTGTAATTTTCTTCCAGAGGCATTCATATTTTCTAAATCTTTGTCTGAAAAATCTGCTCTATAGGGTTTCTGCAACACCTTTGATCTCCCTATTTCAATTCCCATCTGCAGAGCTAAATCTGATAATTTTTCATGGAATAATTTTACATTTCTCGTGATACTTCTGCATACGAACAATAATTCTTCTTCATCGTAAGCATTTAGGCGATCTAGCCCCACATTTCCTGCTATTATTTCTTCTAATTCAACTTTTAATTTATAAATATCCAAAATTTTGGGAGGTGTACACTGCTGATCTGATCCTTGTGCCCACCTTTCTAAGTCTTCTGGACTAACTACGGTGACACTTTTTGCTCCTGATGAAGTTATTAAGTTTATATCTTTCGAGCACCCAGGTGTAGTTCTTCTGGGAGTACTATTGACAGAATCCCGAATTGGTAAATCCATTAATGATATTGTTGATTCACAATCACTAAAATGATCCTCAACCATTACTACTGCTTCAGGTTTAGGAACATTCACAGGAGTAGGCATAACTAATGGTGGTGGATAGTTTCCTTTGTCACTATATATTGGGACTACTGGACCAATTGTTACAGGTATGGTCAAAGAGTCAGGATGTACTTTAATCTGTGTTATTTTCTGTATTAATTCTGCTCTGGTCTTCTCTAGGGCTTCTTTTTCTTTATCGTGAAGTTATGTGTTATGTTATGTTAGCGGGTATTTATTAAGCGCACAGCTACACCCAAGAGTGTCCCGGCGCTAACAAAAAGCGACCCGCGATGCTGAGCTCAAGTACCTCGGCCTAAGGCTGCTGTTGAAAAAGCCAAGTTTTAAGTTTCCTTCTGAATGTGAGGAGATCCTGGGATTGCCTCAGCACGAGGGGCAGGCTGTTCCAGAGGCGAGACGCCACCACTTGAAAGGATCTACCTCCTTTCCGAGAAAGCCGAATTCTGGGTGTAATAATCAATGACTTGGCGGATGACCTCAGAGTACGGCACGGGCTATAGTGCTGCATTCTGTCCCCAAGATATGGAGCGCCTATTTTATGGAAGGCCTTAAAAACCAATACCAATGATTTAAAGGCGATCCGTTTCCTAATGGGTAGCCAATGCAGGGAAGCCAGGAGGGGAGTAGAGTGAGTTCTCGGTAGCCAAAAGAGTAACTCTGGCCGCCACATTCTGGACCACCTGAAGGCGGCTGAGTAAAAATTCAGGAGGCCGAGATACAAGGCATTAGCGTAGTCCAATCTCGACACCACCAGAGCTTGGACTATCGTCTTCCTGTGAGAAACCGGAAGTAGCAGGAGAAAGTTTCTCAACATCCTCAGTATCCCAAAACAGGTTCCGGCCACTGATTGGATCTGGGCCTTCATTGAGAGAGATTCGTCAAATTTGACGCCAAGGTTTTTTACAGTCTGGACAACTGAGGTGGGAGGGGACATGTCTTGCGGTCACCAGTGATACCATAAATCACAGGACCGAGAGCCAAAGAACATCACCTCAGATTTTTCAGTATTGCACTTCAATTGGTGTTTCCGGAGCCAGTGGAAGACTTCTGATAGGCAAATATTGATCGCCTTACTGTTAAAATCCAAGCTCTTCTCACAGGTAAACAGTAATTGCGTGTCATCAGCATATGACACTATCTTTGCCCCGTAGCTCTCGGCGAGCCGAGCCAAAGGTGCCAGATAAACATTGAATAATGTGGGGCTGAGAGTATTCTACTAGGTGTGAAATCATGCATTACCTGTGGTACTAATGGAGTTTTCAACGGGGGTGCACTTGGGGTGCATCCACCTGCCCCTTCCTGATAGGGTGGGGGTTCTTTAATATCTCTTCCATAAATTCATCTTCCGAATCTCCATTTCTCATTAAGTGTTTTGTCTTTTCTGTGCATTTCCTCCCTAACAGTTCTTCTGCTGTCAGTATTGGATATAATCCTTCTGTAAGCATTGCCCTCCTCCACTGTTTCATCTGACCGTCCCTAGACTCATGTTGGTTTCTGGGAAAAAATCCTCGATAACCCCTATTACTCCTGAATCGGTCACGCTCAAATGCCTCGGTTTCCCATTCCTCTAAGGCTTCGTATTGAGTTAATCTAGGTCTGGGTTCTAAATCGTTCATTCTCAATCTCAAATTCTGAAGAATTCTTCCATTGAAGGTGCCATTCTCGGGAAATGCTAATATCCCATCCTTTTTGGTATATTCTATCCAATTCTCTATCCATACACAAGTATGATAACCTCTCTCCATCATCATGAATGAAGCGGGCATTTTAGCTGGTGGGATGATAATTCCTTCCCTAGTTTTGATTGGTTTTCCTTTTTAAAATAGTTCTTAATCTTTTGCAGAAAGGACATTTTTCTCTTCTCTCCGTACATTTTATCTAATCTTCGGTGTGTAAAGTTATGTTCTGCAAAACCTAGGAATCTCCTATCCGGACGAGTTCCTATTAAAGTTGGATCGCGTTTTAACATGCAATCTCTACCCACTAATATTTAGCTTCTAGAATATCAACCAATCAAATGTCTGCTAACTTTTATTTCTGAACCAATCCTAACGCGGCCTTTCTGTGACGTTAGTCTGTCAACCCCTCCTTTACAATCTGCGCTTCTCTGTCCCTCGCTGTTTTTCAACCAATCCCAGCGCGGCACCTTTGACGTCAGTACTGCTCCTGACCCCTCCTTTACAAGAATCGTTCCACACCCGCTGTTTCAACCAATCCCAGCGCGGCGTTTTGTGACGTCAGCTCCCTCTCCGGCAGCTGACCCTCCCTTTACAAATTCGTACGCAAAAACTTAATTTTCTCTATGAATTTAAAATTTCAGTAACAACATAAAACATTCGCTATCGTGCCAGTTTCTCTAATTTAGAAAAAGATAGTTTCTCTCACACTTAGTAAACCTTTCCGTTTACTAAACATACAATACTGAGTAAAACCCTTCCGTTTACTCTTCACACAAGCTCCAGAAGTACCTGTTACTTCTTCAATGTTACCCTTTCTAGGTGATATAACATCAAATTTTTACCAGCGTACTCCTTTGCTATTACTCACACGTATAGAGTCCCTAACCAGTACTGATAGTCCTGCTTAACTGTTCAGTACTATTTCTGCCTGACAGAAAACCTCACTGCAGTATGGCTTCCACTTACCAACCGCTATTCAATTTTCCCCAGGGAATTCTGGACAACATAAAACAAACTTTGAATACACGGATGTTAGTTCATAAAAATAAAATTCTCATTACCCAATTAACAAAGTTCAACCATCCTCTGCTACCAGAAAACTGATCCAGCGCGATATTAGCAAACAGCATTCATACACTAGATACTCACTTGGGCCCATACATTCATACTACGCTAATACTTACGCTGGGGTTGTCAGTTGATACTCTTTATCAAAATCCCTGCTACCAATTACCTTCCGATTGAAGAGTAATGACTTACCAATGAATCCTTTGCTAATTGGGAAGTTTAAAATGAGTGACATTCATTATAGTACATAATCCTGAAATAACCACTGAGTCAGGAAGTTTTAAAATGTTTATCTAAAGATATAGCAGAGTAAATTACAGAACCACATGGTACTTAATCGCATATCAAGGATGAAGCATAGAATAATAATTATTGATTAATGACGGTCCCTCAGAAAGGAGAAGATAGAGACAGCAGCGCAACTAGAGGTTGCATTTATATTTACCTAAGTGCGAGAACCAAACCCCTTGGCCAAGGAGTTGGGAAAGAATAGGACCCAGGAAGGATGAAGAGCAAAGACCTCCTCCAGGATCAGGACAGGACCGGTGACCTCTCTTCAACGACCCTGCGCCGTTCCCCTCTCTGATACTCGGCTTCTCCTCGATTCTCCCGTGTCTTCCTTCTAATGGACTCCGCCGCCCCCTCCTCAGGACCTCTCTGGACAGCGGTTCAGTCTGCAATCGATCAGCTTGGCAGTCTGGAGCTAGAAGCTAGAAGCATCTACGCTTGTTCTCTCTGGTCCTCTGCTCTCTTGCAGCATCTCCTTCTAACTAATTAGCTAATTCTATATCTATTATACCCTTCTACGCCCATGTACCTCCCCTTAATGTTGCTAAAATATGGGACCACTACTTCTATTTGGACAGGGACAGGGGGTTGATTCTCACACCATATGAGTTTAATACGAATTCTGAAGACCTTTGTTTTAAAATACCGCCCATCAAATTTAATACATTGACTTTATTTCCCACCCGTCTCACGACAAAGTTTATTAATTTATAGTGCTGCATTCTGTCCCCAAGATATGGAGCGCCTATTTTATGGAAGGCCTTAAAAACCAATACCAATGATTTAAAGGCGATCCGTTTCCTAATGGGTAGCCAATGCAGGGAAGCCAGGAGGGGAGTAGAGTGAGTTCTCGGTAGCCAAAAGAGTAACTCTGGCCGCCACATTCTGGACCACCTGAAGGCGGCTGAGTAAAAATTCAGGGAGGCCGAGATACAAGGCATTAGCGTAGTCCAATCTCGACACCACCAGAGCTTGGACTATCGTCTTCCTGTGAGAAACCGGAAGTAGCGGGAGAAAGTTTCTCAACATCCTCAGTATCCCAAAACAGGTTCCGGCCACTGATTGGATCTGGGCCTTCATTGAGAGAGATTCGTCAAATTTGACGCCAAGGTTTTTTACAGTCTGGACAACTGAGGTGGGAGGGGACATGTCTTGCGGCCACCAGTGATGCCATAAATCACAGGACCGAGAGCCAAAGAACATCACCTCAGATTTTTCAGTATTGCACTTCAATTGGTGTTTCCGGAGCCAGTGGAAGACTTCTGATAGGCAAATATTGATCGCCTTACTGTTAAATTCCAAGCTCTTCTCACAGGTAAACAGTAATTGCGTGTCATCAGCATATGACACTATCTTTGCCCCGTAGCTCTCGGCGAGCCGAGCCAAAGGTGCCAGATAAACATTGAATAATGTGGGGCTGAGAGTATTCTACTAGGTGTGAAATCATGCATTACCTGTGGTACTAATGGAGTTTTCAACGGGGGTGCACTTGGGGTGCATCCACCTGCCCCTTCCTGATAGGGTGGGGGGTTCTTTAATATCTCTTCCATAAATTCATCTTCCGAATCTCCATTTCTCATTAAGTGTTTTGTCTTTTCTGTGCATTTCCTCCCTAACAGTTCTTCTGCTGTCAGTATTGGATATAATCCTTCTGTAAGCATTGCCCTCCTCCACTGTTTCATCTGACCGTCCCTAGACTCATGTTGGTTTCTGGGAAAAAATCCTCGATAACCCCTATTACTCCTGAATCGGTCACGCTCAAATGCCTCGGTTTCCCATTCCTCTAAGGCTTCGTATTGAGTTAATCTAGGTCTGGGTTCTAAATCGTTCATTCTCAATCTCAAATTCTGAAGAATTCTTCCATTGAAGGTGCCATTCTCGGGAAATGCTAATATCCCATCCTTTTTGGTATATTCTATCCAATTCTCTATCCATACACAAGTATGATAACCTCTCTCCATCATCATGAATGAAGCGGGCATTTTAGCTGGTGGGATGATAATTCCTTCCCTAGTTTTGATTGGTTTTTCCTTTTTAAAATAGTTCTTAATCTTTTGCAGAAAGGACATTTTTCTCTTCTCTCACGTACATTTTATCTAATCTTCGGTGTATAAAGTTATGTTCTGCAAAACCTAGGAATCTCCCTATCCGGACGAGTTCCTATTAAAGTTGGATCGCGTTTTAACATGCAATCTCTACCCACTAATATTTAGCTTCTAGAATATCAACCAATCAAATGTCTGCTAACTTTTATTTCTGAACCAATCCTAACGCGGCCTTTCTGTGACGTTAGTCTGTCAACCCCTCCTTTACAATCTGTGCTTCTCTGTCCCTCGCTGTTTTTCAACCAATCCCAGCGCGGCACCTTTGACGTCAGTACTGCTCCTGACCTCTCCTTTACAAGAATCGTTCCACACCCGCTGTTTCAACCAATCCCAGCGCGGCGTTTTGTGACGTCAGCTCCCTCTCCGGCAGCTGACCCTCCCTTTACAAATTCGTACGCAAAAACTTAATTTTCTCTATGAATTTAAAATTTCAGTAACAACATAAAACATTCGCTATCGTGCCAGTTTCTCTAATTTAGAAAAAGATAGTTTCTCTCACACTTAGTAAACCTTTCCGTTTACTAAACATACAATACGAGTAAAACCCTTCCGTTTACTCTTCACACAAGCTCAGAAGTACCTGTTACTTCTTCAATGTTACCCTTTCTAGGTGATATAACATCAAATTTTTACCAGCGTACTCCTTTGCTATTACTCACACGTATAGAGTCCCTAACCAGTACTGATAGTCCTGCTTAACTGTTCAGTACTATTTCTGCCTGACAGAAAACCTCACTGCAGTATGGCTTCCACTTACCAACCGCTATTCAATTTTCCCCAGGGAATTCTGGACAACATAAAACAAACTTTGAATACACGGATGTTAGTTCATAAAAATAAAATTCTCATTACCCAATTAACAAAGTTCAACCATCCTCTGCTACCAGAAAACTGATCCAGCGCGATATTAGCAAACAGCATTCATACACTAGATACTCACTTGGGCCCATACATTCATACTACGCTAATACTTACGCTGGGGTTGTCAGTTGATACTCTTTATCAAAATCCCTGCTAAAAATTACCTTCCGATTGAAGAGTAATGACTTACCAATGAATCCTTTGCTAATTGGGAAGTTTAAAATGAGTGACATTCATTATAGTACATAATCCTGAAATAACCACTGAGTCAGGAAGTTTTAAAATGTTTATCTAAAGATATAGCAGAGTAAATTACAGAACCACATGGTACTTAATCGCATATCAAGGATGAAGCATAGAATAATAATTATTGATTAATGACGGTCCCTCAGAAAGGAGAAGATAGAGACAGCAGCGCAACTAGAGGTTGCATTTATATTTACCTAAGTGCGAGAACCAAACCCCTTGGCCAAGGAGTTGGGAAAGAATAGGACCCAGGAAGGATGAAGAGCAAAGACCTCCTCCAGGATCAGGACAGGACCGGTGACCTCTCTTCAACGACGCCTGCGTCGTTCCCCTCTCTGATACTCGGCTTCTCCTCGATTCTCCCGTGTCTTCCTTCTAATGGACTCCGCCGCCCCCTCCTCAGGACCTCTCTGGACAGCGGTTCAGTCTGCAATCGATCAGCTTGGCAGTCTGGAGCTAGAAGCTAGAAGCATCTACGCTTGTTCTCTCTGGTCCTCTGCTCTCTTGCAGCATCTCCTTCTAACTAATTAGCTAATTCTATATCTATTATACCCTTCTACGCCCATGTACCTCCCCTTAATGTTGCTAAAATATGGGACCACTACTTCTATTTGGACAGGGACAGGGGTTGATTCTCACACCATATGAGTTTAATACGAATTCTGAAGACCTTTGTTTTAAAATACCGCCCATCAAATTTAATACATTGACTTTATTTCCCACCCGTCTCACGACAAAGTTTATTAATTTTCCATATACATAGTTGCAAGTTTGGCAAGAACACATGAATATATCAATATCGGCCATTAGGTCGCGGCCTTGGACGACGTCCAGGTTGACTTCATCCTTATTCTTTGGCAGCCAAGCAGGGCACATGCGCAGAATCATTGTCTCTCGAGTTTCAGATCACCAACCCCAGGCCCAAGTTTACAAACTAATAAAAGTCAAAGAAAAAAATATTAAAATCACAAATAAAATGTTTCACTGTATACCCACTCTTTCTACTCTATCCCCATTTACTTATAAATTCTATCCCGCATTAGTAGCGTTAAGAAAACGACAAATTAATAATAACACAAGAGCAAGCTGAAGCATGTGAAAACATCAAGCAGCCATTTTAATGCACACTGCGCAGAAGCAGAAATTTCCCACCAAGCAAAGAAAGACGTCACAACACGTGATATGGTTGAGACATGCGCAGTGAAGTTCCCGCGCTTTAGCGGCCATTTTAGAAAAAGACGAGCGTTACTTGTTAGTTAGAACACATAAGCAAGCTTCCTTGCTATTCATGTAGTGTATGCAAAGTTAATATACACAATACAAGATTAATAAATTAATACTGTGAGGAGATTGCATTCGAGCAAGTCTCATTTGTGAGTCCTTGCTCCATTATGCCTAATCATTGCATCTCTTCCTATGTGTGTGTCTCCATGATACATCCTGGCCATTTGAGAGAGCAGACAGTCAGGCATGACTGGTCTGCCATCAGCACAAATCCACACTTCATCATCTCCTCTTTGGGAACAACCCACTTTGACCCATATTTTCATCTCACTTTCATCAGCCTCATCTTGCAATCTTCTAACTTCATTCCATGTTTCAGGTGGCATATACAGCATAAGTTGGCAGCTGATTCCCATTCTTTCCACCCTTTTATTGACTGACAATCTATTTCTGGCACAATGTTGAGCCACAAGATCTGCATATCGGTTGCCGATTACCACCCAGTCATCTCCTGACTGGTGTGCGGCACATTTCACCACAGCCAATTCTTTTGGTGATTGTATT
Organism: Calotriton arnoldi; assembly: GCA_963921515.1. NCBI lineage: Eukaryota > Metazoa > Chordata > Amphibia > Caudata > Salamandridae > Calotriton > Calotriton arnoldi. The sequence goes on from CAWUFW010002971.1 coordinate 1,033,089, forward strand.
GCTTCCAGCAATTCCCTTACAAACTGTCCATTTTTAATGGGGGATCCTGAAGAAGTCATGAAATCCCTCTGCATCCATAGTTGGCCAAAATCATGCACAACCCCGTAACCATATTGACTATCTGTAAATATAGTTACTTTTTGATTCCTCCCAATTTTGCAAGCTTTTATCAAAGCAATCAATTCAGCTACTTGTGCAGATTTTACTCCTGGTAAATAGGATGCTTCGACTATTCCAGTTAATTCACATACTGCATATGCTGCAGTTAGTTTACCATCTTCATGCTTCTGGCATGAACCATCAACAAACAGCTCCCTGTCTGGCTTCCTTAGGGGCAATTCCTGAATGTCAGGGCGTGGTTTTGTGCACAACTCTGTGACTTGTAAACAATCATGTTCTTCTTCTTCTTCATCTTTAATTTCCTCATGATATGGGTCTGGTAGTAAGGTAGCGGGATTTACTATTGTGCACCTCACTATGGTCACATTTTCAGCACCCATTATTATTCTCTCATACTTAGTCCGCCTACGAGGAGTAAGATGCTGAGTTCGAGTTCTTGTCAACAGAATCACAACTGCATGTGGAACATACACCTTTACAGGATGTCCCATCACAATTGACTCACTTTGTTCAATGCTCAAACAAGTAGCCGCTACTGCTTTTAAGCAGCCTGGCAACGCGGCTGCCACTGGATCCAAGGTAGCAGAAAAATATGCTATAGGACGTCTGTCTAGACCATGTCTTTGAGTTAAGACTGAAAGTGCACAATTTTCTCTCTCATGACAGAACAATCGAAAGCTTTTCTTATAGTCGGGCATGCCTAGGGCTGGTGCTAAACACAGAGCATTTCTCAATTTTACAAAGGCTCCTACGCTCTCATCATCCCATTCAACTGGGTCCTTTGCCTTCTTTTTTGTCATTTGTATCAGGGGCTTTCCTAACAAGGAAAATCCTAGTATCCATTGTCGACAGTAACCTACTATTCCTAGGAACATTCTAACTTCTCTTTGTGTTACAGGCATCTGCATTTTCTTAATCAATTTTACTCTTTCCGAGGTTATTCTTCTTTTCCCCTCTCAATTTGGTGTCCCAGATATTTAACTGCTGTTGTACAGAACTGCAATTTTTCTGGTGACACTTTATGCCCTTCTTCAGCCAAATGATTTAATAGTGCTATGGAATCAACAACACAGTCCTCTCTGGTGTTCGATGCCACCAGTAAGTCGTCGATATATTGCGCTAGGACTGAGCTTCCTGGCATCACTAGTTTTTCAAGGCACTTTTTCAATATCTGATTAAAGATAGAAGGACTTTCCGTGTACCCCTGAGGAACACGATTCCATACATAGACTTTGTTCTCAAATTTAAATGAAAAAAGATAATGGCTGTCTGGGTGCAATGGTATTGAAAAGAACGCTTGGCATAAATCAATCACTGTGAACCATCCTGCACTCCAAGGAATCTGGTATAGAATTACTGCAGGATTTGGCACTATAGGACAACATGGTTCCACAATCTTATTTATTTTCCGCAGGTCTTGAACAATCCTATATTTTCCGCTAGTTTTCTTTAAACCCATTATTGGTGAATTACATGGGCTACTCATTACTTCTTTTAGTATGTTTTGTTCTACCATTCGATACATTTCTTCAATGACTCCTGTCTTTACTTCTGGACTCATTTTGTACTGTCTAGTACTTGGGAAAATCGCACCTTCTTTTACAGTAATTTTAACTGGGTCTATTTTGGCCATAAGTCCTACTTCTTTTCCTGTGAAATCCCATACTATGGGGTTTACTGTAGTTTTTAATTCTTCTGGTAGCTCATCTTTTGTTATTAACGAAAACATTTCATCTACTTCTGTACCTTGTTTTGCAATCATAAACTTATATACATGCTCTTCGTCTGGGGTCTGAACTGCCACACCATCCGGGGTGCAGAAAATTGTGCAATTCATCTTGCATAGCAAATCACGGCCTAATAAATTTACTGGACTGGAATCACACACCACAAATTGATGCATTTCTCAGAAATTTCCAATTTTAACTTCCATTGGTTCGGTAAGAGGTGTTCTAATCTTTCGATTAGCTACTCCCACTACTTGGATAGCTTCTCCAGAGAGAGGAAGGTCTGGAATGTCTGCTGTTCTCACAGTAGACCGGGTAGCACCAGTGTCCAAAAGAAAAGTAATATCATTACCTTTCACATTCCCTTCAACATATGGACCTGACTGATCTACCGGTAAGGATGCGCCAAGTACGCACTCCTTCTCCCCCTCTCCTAGGCACCGTCATGAACTGTATTGACAGAAATCGTCCTGTAAAAGAAACTGTGATGTTACATAATCATTCTTACCACTTCCTCCTTGATATCCGACGTCTGTACCGTGCTTTGCTCTTCTTACATTACCCTGAATAGGTGCAGGTGGCAACTGACTCTGAGGATTTACACCCTGCTGTGAGTCATCCTGCGTCTCTGGATTTAAATTTTGATTTGGGACATTACTATTCCGAATCTTTTTACATTCATCCTTCCAATGCCCCAATTTTCCGCATCCATGACAAGGAAATTTCTTTTTAGCTTCTTCTCTACTCATTCGTCCTCTCATTTTTCCACCATTCCCAGTATCGCCATTCGTTCCAGAATCCTTTCCTTGATTTTCACTCGGATTATCCAAATTAATTCCCTGTTTCTCGGCCATTTTCACCTGTGCCCACATTACTTTTTCCTGCAATTTCTTGTGCCTATCCTCAATATCGTCTCCACAGTATTTTGCATATTTCAAAATTTCATCGATCGGTTTCCCCTGCCAACACAACATGTGTTGTTTAATCATCTGACAAATCTCTGGCTTCAGACCATAGACAAATCGATAAACAAACTGACTCATGTTCTTGTCTCCAATGTCCTCAAATCCAATATACTGCTTAAATACCTGCAGTAAACACTCATAATAGGCGTGTACCGATTCACTGGCTTCTTGGGTGGTTCGGTCTATTTTCACCCAGTCCGTTTCTTTCGGTGGTATTTTGCCTTTCAGGTAAGTTATCACCTGCTGATACTTTTTCATGACATCATTTGACGGGGCACCTGTCTTTGGATCTCTAGGATACTCTTCACTTGGCCAATCAACTGTAATTTTACAATCTGTCCACAAATCGGCAGGTACCACTATGTCAAACAAACCATCCAAATCCTTCAACAATACCTTTGACACCTTCACAAACCTCTCAACCTGCTTGTACCATTCAATTGGTTTTTCTCTCAACTTTGGTAAATCATTCGTAAATGACAAAATATCCTGTCTGCTCCATGGGACATGTACATATCCCCCTCCTGGAACTTCTCGCATCGGATACATTTGATCTGTCTCCCCTGTTTCCTTCATTAAATATTCAGAAGCTGTTCTACTGGATCGTGCCTCTTCCTTTTTCTTTGCCCATCGAACTCTCCATTTATCTAGGTCTCCCCATTTTTGCAAGACTGTCATTAACTCCTTTACTTGTAATTATCTTCCAGAGGCATTCATATTTTCTAAATCTTTGTCTGAAAAATCTGCTCTATAGGGTTTCTGCAACACCTTTGATCTCCCTATTTCAATTCCCATCTGCAGAGCTAAATCTGATAATTTTCATGGAATAATTTTACATTTCTGGTGATACTTCTGCATACGAACAATAATTCTTCTTCATCGTAAGCATTTAGGCGATCTAGCCCCACATTTCCTGCTATTATTTCTTCTAATTCAACTTTTAATTTATAAATATCCAAAATTTTTGGAGGTGTACACTGCTGATCTGATCCTTGTGCCCACCTTTCTAAGTCTTCTGGACTAACTACGGTGACACTTTTTGCTCCTGATGAAGTTATTAAGTTTATATCTTTCGAGCACCCAGGTGTAGTTCTTCTGGGAGTACTATTGACAGAATCCCGAATTGGTAAATCCATTAATGATATTGTTGATTCACAATCACTAAAATGATCCTCAACCATTACTACTGCTTCAGGTTTAGGAACATTCACAGGAGTAGGCATAACTAACGGTGGTGGATAGTTTCCTTTGTCACTATATATTGGGACTACTGGACCAATTGTTACAGGTATGGTCAAAGAGTCAGGATGTACTTTTATCTGTGTTATTTTCTGTATTAATTCTGCTCTGGTCTTCTCTAGGGCTTCTTTTTCTTTATCTTGAAGTTATGTGTTATGTTATGTTAGCGGGTATTTATTAAGCGCACGGCTACTCCCAAGAGTGTCCCGGCGCTAACAAAATGCGACCCGCGATGCTGAGCTCAAGTACCTCGGCCTAAGGCTGCTGTTGAAAAAGCCAAGTTTTAAGTTTCCTTCTGAATGTGAGGAGATCCTGGGATTGCCTCAGCACGAGGGGCAGGCTGTTCCAGAGGCGAGACGCCACCACTTGAAAGGATCTACCTCCTTTCCGAGAAAGCCGAATTCTGGGTGTAATAATCAATGACTTGGCGGATGACCTCAGAGTACGGCACGGGCTATAGTGCTGCATTCTGTCCCCAAGATATGGAGCGCCTATTTTATGGACGGCCTTCAAAACCAATACCAATGATTTAAAGGCGATCCGTTTCCTAATGGGTAGCCAATGCAGGGAAGCCAGGAGGGGAGTAGAGTGAGTTCTCGGTAGCCAAAAGAGTAACTCTGGCCGCCACATTCTGGACCACCTGAAGGCGGCTGAGTAAAAATTCAGGGAGGCCGAGATACAAGGCATTAGCGTAGTCCAATCTCGACACCACCAGAGCTTGGACTATCGTCTTCCTGTGAGAAACCGGAAGTAGCGGGAGAAAGTTTCTCAACATCCTCAGTATCCCAAAACAGGTTCCGGCCACTAATTGGATCTGGGCCTTCATTGAGAGAGATTCGTCAAATTTGACGCCAAGGTTTTTTACAGTCTGGACAACTGAGGTGGGAGGGGACATGTCTTGCGGCCACCAGTGATGCCATAAATCACAGGACCGAGAGCCAAAGAACATCACCTCAGATTTTTCAGTATTGCACTTCAATTGGTGTTTCCGGAGCCAGTGGAAGACTTCTGATAGGCAAATATTGATCGCCTTACTGTTAAATTCCAAGCTCTTCTCAAAGGTAAACAGTAATTGCGTGTCATCAGCATATGACACTATCTTTGCCCCGTAGCTCTCGGCGAGCCAAGCCAAAGGTGCCAGATAAACATTGAATAATGTGGGGCTGAGAGTATTCTACTAGGTGTGAAATCATGCATTACCTGTGGTACTAATGGAGTTTTCAACGGGGGTGCACTTGGGGTGCATCCACCTGCCCCTTCCTGATAGGGTGGGGGGTTCTTTAATATCTCTTCCATAAATTCATCTTCCGAATCTCCAGTTCTCATTAAGTGTTTTGTCTTTTCTGTGCATTTCCTCCCTAACAGTTCTTCTGCTGTCAGTATTGGATATAATCCTTCTGTAAGCATTGCCCTCCTCCACTATTTCATCTGACCGTCCCTAGACTCATGTTGGTTTCTGGGAAAAAATCCTCGATAACCCCTATTACTCCTGAATCGGTCACGCTCAAATGCCTCGGTTTCCCATTCCTCTAAGGCTTCGTATTGAGTTAATCTAGGTCTGGGTTCTAAATCGTTCATTCTCAATCTCAAATTCTGAAGAATTCTTCCATTGAAGGTGCCATTCTCGGGAAATGCTAATATTCCATCCTTTTTGGTATATTCTATCCAATTCTCTATCCATACACAAGTATGATAACCTCTCTCCATCATCATGAATGAAGCGGGCATTTTAGCTGGTGGGATGATAATTCCTTCCCTAGTTTTGATTGGTTTTTCCTTTTTAAAATAGTTCTTAATCTTTTGCAGAAAGGACATTTTTCTCTTCTCTCCGTACATTTTATCTAATCTTCGGTGTATAAAGTTATATTCTGCAAAACCTAGGAATCTCCTATCCGGACGAGTTCCTATTAAAGTTGGATCGCGTTTTAACATGCAATCTCTACCCACTAATATTTAGCTTCTAGAATATCAACCAATCAAATGTCTGCTAACTTTTATTTCTGAACCAATCCTAACGCGGCCTTTCTGTGACGTTAGTCTGTCAACCCCTCCTTTACAATCTGCGCTTCTCTGTCCCTCGCTGTTTTTCAACCAATCCCAGCGCGGCACATTTGACGTCAGTACTGCTCCTCACTACTGACCCCTCCTTTACAAGAATCGTTCCACACCCGCTGTTTCAACCAATCCCAGCGCGGCATTTTGTGACGTCAGCTCCCTCTCCGGCAGCTGACCCTCCCTTTACAAATTCGTACGCAAAAACTTAATTTTCTCTATGAATTTAAAATTTCAGTAACAACATAAAACATTCGCTATCGTGCCAGTTTCTCTAATTTAGAAAAAGATAGTTTCTCTCACACTTAGTAAACCTTTCCGTTTACTAAACATACAGTACGAGTAAAACCCTTCCGTTTACTCTTCACACAAGCTCCAGAAGTACCTGTTACTTCTTCAATGTTACCCTTTCTAGGTGATATAACATCAAATTTTTACCAGCGTACTCCTTTGCTATTACTCACACGTATAGAGTCCCTAACCAGTACTGATAGTCCTGCTTAACTGTTCAGTACTATTTCTGCCTGACAGAAAACCTCACTGCAGTATGGCTTCCACTTACCAACCGCTATTCAATTTTCCCCAGGGAATTCTGGACAACATAAAACAAACTTTGAATACACGGATGTTAGTTCATAAAAATAAAATTCTCATTACCCAATTAACAAAGTTCAACCATCCTCTGCTACCAGAAAACTGATCCAGCGCGATATTAGCAAACAGCATTCATACACTAGATACTCACTTGGGCCCATACATTCATACTACGCTAATACTTACGCTGGGGTTGTCAGTTGATACTCTTTATCAAAATCCCTGCTACCAATTACCTTCCGATTGAAGAGTAATGACTTACCAATGAATCCTTTGCTAATTGGGAAGTTTAAAATGAGTGACATTCATTATAGTACATAATCCTGAAATAACCACTGAGTCAGGAAGTTTTAAAATGTTTATCTAAAGATTTAGCAGAGTAAATTACAGAACCACATGGTACTTAATCGCATATCAAGGATGAAGCATAGAATAATAATTATTGATTAATGACGGTCCCTCAGAAAGGAGAAGATAGAGACAGCAGCGCAACTAGAGGTTGCATTTATATTTACCTAAGTGCGAGAACCAAACCCCTTGGCCAAGGAGTTGGGAAAGAATAGGACCCAGGAAGGATGAAGAGCAAAGACCTCCTCCAGGATCAGGACAGGACCGGTGACCTCTCTACAACGACGCCTGCGTCGTTCCCCTCTCTGATACTCGGCTTCTCCTCGATTCTCCCGTGTCTTCCTTCTAATGGACTCCACCGCCCCCTCCTCAGGACCTCTCTGGACAGCGGTTCAGTCTGCAATCGATCAGCTTGGCAGTCTGGAGCTAGAAGCTAGAAGCATCTACGCTTGTTCTCTCTGGTCCTCTGCTCTCTTGCAGTATCTCCTTCTAACTAATTAGCTAATTCTATATCTATTATACCCTTCTACGCCCATGTACCTCCCCTTAATGTTGCTAAAATATGGGACCACTACTTCTGATTGGACAGGGACAGTGGGTTGATTCTCACACCATATGAGTTTAATACGAATTCTGAAGACCTTTGTTTTAAAATACCGCCCATCAAATTTAATACATTGGCTTTATTTCCCACCCGTCTCACGACAAAGTTTATTCATTTTCCATATACATAGTTGCAAGTTTGGCAAGAACACATGAATATATCAATATCGGCCATTAGGTCGCAGCCTTGGACGACGTCCAGGTTGACTTCATCCTTATTCTTTGGCAGCCAAGCAGGGCACATGCGCAGAATCATTGTCTCTCGAGTTTCAGATCACCAACCCCAGGCCCAAGTTTACGAACTAATAAAAGTCAAAGAAGAAAATATTAAAATCACAAATAAAATGTTTCACTGTATACCCACTCTTTCTACTCTATCCCCATTTACTTATAAATTCTATCCCGCATTAGTAGCGTTAAGAAAACGACAAATTAATAATAACACAAGAGCAAGCTGAAGTATGTGAAAACATCAAGCAGCCATTTTAATGCACACTGCGCAGAAGCAGAAATTTCCCACCAAGCAAAGAAAGACGTCACAACACGTGATATGGTTGAGACATGTGCAGTGAAGTTCCCGCGCTTTAGCGGCCATTTTAGAAAAAGACAAGCGTTACTTGTTAGTTAGAACACATAAGCAAGCTTCCTTGCTATTCATGTAGGGTATGCAAAGTTAAGATACACAATACAAGATTAATAAATTAATACTAGGAGGAGATTGCATTCGAGCAAGTCTCATTTGTGAGTCCTTGCTCCATCAATCCCCTCTCTGATGGTGTTTAAGAGCCATCAAAATACTGCCCTCAATCAGATGCCAACTTCTAGCAAATAGTTTCATTCTCATTTTTACACTTTCTATTTTTAACATCCCCTTTCAATTTCTTGTATAATTCACTTCTCAACTCTTCAAGTTCAATTTCGTCAAACTTTCTCTTCTTCCCTTTTCCTTTCACATTATATGATCCATTCTTTCTACAACATTTGCACCATATTATTATTGTCAGTACTATTATTGCTATTCCCGCTAAGGGTACTAATATTTGACCTATAAGTCCTTTTCCTACATTAGCAAACCAGGTACCAATTGACGAGATACTATTTGTCAATCTTTCCCATACACTATCAACTTCCAGTGGTTTTAATTCTTTCTCAAGTTTCGTTATATTCTGTATATATGTTCCAATCTCTGCACTTTTATCAGGTATATAAGTGCAACAATGTTTTGTCTTCAATAATTTACAGACTCCGCCCTCTTTTGCCAATATAATATCAAGAGCAAGTCGATTTTGCATAACCATAGATCTAATCGCAACCATCTCCGCATTAATCATTAGAAATCCTCCAGCAGTATCCGTTGATAAACGATCAACCACTGTAGACAATTTACATATTTTCCTTGAGTTCAGAATTATTCTCACCGAAGGTATCAATGCACCAGATATATCACCTACAATTTCAGAAAAACTAGCTCTTTTACTACGTGTTAATTCGCTATTGTTTTCATTGCTCCCAGTGTTTCTTTTTACGTGGTATATTTTTGGAAATACTACTCCAAAATAACAACTTCCATACCACCGTGCAGGAAGCCTAAAGTAAGCCTTATTCCCACACACATAATAGATTCCAGGAAAAACTGAATCTGTTCCTCCTTTGATTCCCCAACCTCCAAGAATTAAGAAATTGTGTTCACATTCACTGGTACCGATGAAAACATTGTTATAATCAGTCTTTAATCTATGTAGACAAATTTTCCCTGTCTTTACGAAATCCAGAGCCATAGCAGCTTGAGCCTTGCCAGGTGTGTAACTCCCTTCTTTCTCAGCCCAAGGTGGCAAATGAGCCTTATGCTCAGAAGCTTTCTTTTGAAAATCTTGTCTTCTATCTTCTACTAAGTTCAAAAATATCTTTTCTTCTTCATGTAAAGAACATGTTAGATTGTGTCTATGTGCATGTGTTATGTCTATTGATTTCATTGTTAAGAAAAATTCTCCCATAAACTGTGCGTCTTGACTACTAAGCACTGGGTTCATACTCTTTCGAATCGGAACCTCAGAAAATATCACATCTATGTTTGAATAATAATATTGAAGTCTCCCTGTTCTATAAAATAAACTAGATAAAACACTACATGATATGCCATATGTTTATGGTAGGTGGTGATATGTTAACCCTTCTGCTACTGATTCAGGTAATTTCATACAGACATAACAATTACTAACTTCCATGGTGTCTACATATTGAAACAATAACTTTGTGAAAACATTTAGACTAGTGTCGTTATCAGTTATTTCATGATGAAATTCTGGTTCATTTTCTGCCATTAGTTCTACTCTATTACCCTTCAAGTGTGCTGTCCTTCCCTTAGTTTCATTATTAATCTTTTTATCCATTATCATAAGGTAAGGAACTGCTACGATCAGGACTAACCATACTATAAGCACCATTACTAGACTACATATGCATATTGCACAGCATCTTCTACAACATCTCTGTTTTGGTCTCCCAGCAACTCTATCATCAGGCATTTCGACAAGGAAGATTGCTCTTCTTATCTGTTTTTCGCTTTTCTTTATAGTATTATTTCACTTAGTCAAGGTGGTCTTGTTTCTTTCTCATATGTCAGTTCTGTACTTGTTCCTTCGTCACCACTTTCACTTGACTCTGAACTTTCGTAATCTTCAAGAATGATGTAAGTCCAATCAGGACCCTTGAATTTGTTATTCACAAGTTTCAGTCTTTTACTTCTTCTTTTCTCAGTTTTATTTTCTCGTTCGGTTTGGCTTGTTACTTCATTTACTTGATCTGGATCAGTTTTCTGGTTATCAGAGGATGGTTGAACTTTGTTAATTGGGTAATGAGAATTTTATTTTTATGAACTAACATCCGTGTATTCAAAGTTTGTTTTATGTTGTCCAGAATTCCCCGGGAAAATTGAATAGCGGTTGGTAAGTGGAAGCCATACTGCAGTGAGGTTTTCTGTCAGGCAGAAATAGTACTGAACAGTTAAGCAGGACTATCAGTACTGGTTAGGGACTCTATACGTGTGAGTAATAGCAAAGGAGTACGCTGGTAAAAATTTGATGTTATATCACCTAGAAAGGGTAACATTGAAGAAGTAACAGGTACTTCTGGAGCTTGTGTGAAGAGTAAACGGAAGGGTTTTACTCGTACTGTATGTTTAGTAAACGGAAAGGTTTACTAAGTGTGAGAGGAACTATCTTTTTCTAAATTAGAGAAACTGGCACGATAGCGAATGTTTTATGTTGTTACTGAAATTTTAAATTCATAGAGAAAATTAAGTTTTTGCGTACGAATGTGTAAAGGGAGGGTCAGCTACCGGAGAGGGAGCTGACGTCACAAAACGCCGCGCTGGGATTGGTTGAAACAGCGGGTGTGGAACGATTCTTGTAAAGGAGGGGTCAGTAGTCAGGAGCAGTACTGACGTCAAAGGTGCCGCGCTGGGATTGGTTGAAAAACAGCGAGGGACAGAGAAGCGCAGATTGTAAAGGAGGGGTTGACAGACTAACGTCACAGAAAGGCCGCATTAGTATTGGTTCAGAAATAAAAGTTAGCAGACATTTGATTGGTTGATATTCTAGAAGCTAAATATTAGTGGGTAGAGATTGCATGTTAAAACGCGATCCAACTTTAATAGGAACTCGTCCGGATAGGAGATTCCTAGGTTTTGCAGAATATAACTTTATACACCGAAGATTAGATAAAATGTACGGAGAGAAGAGAAAAATGTCCTTTCTGCAAAAGATTAAGAACTATTTTAAAAAGGATAAACCAATCAAAACTAGGGAAGGAATTATCATCCCACCAGCTAAAACGCCCGCTTCATTCATGATGATGGAGAGAGGTTATCATACTTGTGTATGGATAGAGAATTGGATAGAATATACCAAAAGGATGGGATATTAGCATTTCCCGAGAATGGCACCTTCAATGGAAGAATTCTTCAGAATTTGAGATTGAGAATGAACGATTTAGAACCCAGACCTAGATTAACTCAATACGAAGCCTTAGAGGAATGGGAAACCGAGGCATTTGAGCGTGACCGATTCAGGAGTAATAGGGGTTATCGAGGATTTTTTCCCAGAAACCAACATGAGTCTAGGGACGGTCAGATGAAACAGTGGAGGAGGGCAATGCTTACAGAAGGATTATATCCAATACTGACGGCAGAAGAACTGTTAGGGAGGAAATGCACAGAAAAGACAAAACACTTAATGCTTAATGAGAAATGGAGATTCGGAAGATGAATTTATGGAAGAGATATTAAAGAACCCCCCACCCTATCAGGAAGGGGCAGGTGGATGCACCCCAAGTGCACCCCTGTTGAAAACTCCATTAGTACCACAGGTAATGCATGATTTCACACCTAGTAGAATACTTCACGATAAAGAAAAAGAAGCCCTAGAGAAGACCAGAGCAGAATTAATACAGAAAATAACACAGATAAAAGTACATCCTGACTCTTTGACCATACCTGTAACAATTGGTCCAGTAGTCCCAATATATAGTGACAAAGGAAACTATCCACCACCATTAGTTATGCCTTCTCCTGTGAATGTTCCTAAACCTGAAGCAGTAGTAATGGTTGAGGATAATTTTAGTGATTGTGAATCAACAATATCATTAATGGATTTACCAATTCGGGATTCTGTCAATAGTACTCCCAGAAGAACTACACCTGGGTGCTCGAAAGATATAAACTTAATAACTTCATCAGGAGCAAAACGTGTCACCGTAGTTACTCCAGAAGACTTATAAAGGTGGGCACAAGGATCAGATCAGCAGTGTACACCTCCAAAAATTTTGGATATTTATAAATTAAAAGTTGAATTAGAAGAAATAATAGCAGGAAATGTGGGGCTAGATCGCCTAAATGCTTACGATGAAGAAGAATTATTGTTCGTATGCAGAAGTATCACCAGAAATGTAAAATTATTCCATGAAAAATTATCAGATTTAGCTCTGCAGATGGGAATTGAAATAGGGAGATCAAAGGTGTTGCAGAAACCCTATAGAGCAGATTTTTCAGACAAAGATTTAGAAAATATGAATGCCTCTGGAAGAAAATTACAAGTAAAGGAGTTAATGACAGTCTTGCAAAAATGGGGAGACCTAGATAAATGGAGAGTTCGATGGGCAAAGAAAAGGAAGAGGCAAGATCCAGTAGAACAGCTTCTGAATATTTAATGAAGGAAACAGGGAAGACAGATCAAATGTATCCGATGCGAGAAGTTCCAGGAGGGGGATATGTACATGTCCCATGGAGCAGACAGGATATTTTGTCATTTACGAATGATTTCCCAAAGTTGAGAGAAAAACCAATTGAATGGTACAAGCAGGTTGAGAGGTTTGTGAAGGTGTCAAAGGTATTGTTGAAGGATTTGGATGGTTTGTTTGACATAGTGGTACCTGCCGATTTGTGGACAGATTGTAAAATTACAGTTGATTGGCCAAGTGAAGAGTATCCTAGAGATCCAAAGACAGGTGCCCCGTCAAATGATGTCATGAAAAAGTATCAGCAGGTGATAACTTACCTGAAAGGCAAAATACCACCGAAAGAAACGGACTGGGTGAAAATAGACCGAACCACCCAAGAAGCCAGTGAATCGGTATACGCCTATTATGAGCGTTTACTGCAGGTATTTAAGCAGTATAGTGGATTTGAGGACATTGGAGACAAGAACATGAGTCAGTTTGTTTATCGATTTGTCTATGGTCTGAAGCCAGAGATTTGTCAGATGATTAAACAACACATGTTGTGTTGGCAGGGGAAACCGATCGATGAAATTTTGAAATATGCAAAATACTGTGGAGACGATATTGAGGATAGGCACAAGAAATTGCAGGAAAAAGTAATGTGGGCACAGGTGAAAATGGCCGAGAAACAGGGAATTAATTTGGATAATCCGAGTGAAAATCAAGGAAAGGATTCTGGAACGAATGGCAATACTGGGAATGGTGGAAAAGTGAGAGGACGAATGAGTAGAGAAGAAGCTAAAAAGAAATTTCCTTGTCATGGATGCGGAAAATTGGGGCATTGGAAGGATGAATGTAAAAAGATTCGGAATAATAATGGCCCAAATCAAAATTTAAATCCACAGACGCAGGATGACTCACAGCAGGGTGTAAATCCTCAGAGTCAGTTGCCACCTGCACCTATTCAGGGTAATGTAAGAAGAGCAAAGCACGGTACAGACGTCGGATATCAAGGAGGAAGTGGTAAGAATGATTATGTAACATCACAGTTTCTTTTACAGGACGATTTCTGTCAATACAGTTCATGACGGTGCCTAGGAGAGGGGGAGAAGGAGTGTGTACTTGGTGCATCCTTACCGGTAGATCAGTCAGGTCCATATGTTGAAGGGAATGTGAAAGGTAATGATATTACTTTTCTTTTGGACACTGGTGCTACCCGGTCTACTGTGAGAACAGTAGACATTCCAGACCTTCCTCTCTCTGGAGAAGCTATCCAAGTAGTGGGAGTAGCTAATCGAAAGATTAGAACACCTCTTACCGAACCAATGGAAGTTAAAATTGGAAATTTCAGAGAAATGCATCAATTTGTGGTGTGTGATTCCAGTCCAGTAAATTTATTAGGCCATGATTTGCTATGCAAGATGAATTGCACAATTTTCTGCACCCCGGATGGTGTGGCAGTTCAGACCCCAGACGAAGAGCATGTATATAAGTATATGATTGCAAAACAAGGTACAGAAGTAGATGAAATGTTTTCGTTAATAACAAAAGATGAGCTACCAGAAGAATTAAAAACGACAGTAAACCCCATAGTATGGGATTTCACAGGAAAAGAAGTAGGACTTATGGCCAAAATAGACCCAGTTAAAATTACTGTAAAAGAAGGTGCGATTTTCCCAAATACTAGACAGTACAAAATGAGTGCAGAAGTAAAGACAGGAGTCATTGAAGAAATAAATCGAATGGTAGAACAAAACATACTAAAAGAAGTAATGAGTAGCCCATGTAATTCACCAATAATGGGTTTAAAGAAACCTAGCGGAAAATATAGGATTGTTCAAGACCTGCGGAAAATAAATAAGATTGTGGAACCATGTTGTCCTATAGTGCCAAATCCTGCAGTAATTCTATACCAGATCCCTTGGAGTGCAGGATGGTTCACAGTGATTGATTTATGCCAAGCGCTCTTTTCAATACCATTGCACCCAGACAGCCAGTATCTTTTTTCATTTAAATTTGAGAACAAAGTCTATGTATGGAATCGTGTTCCTCAGGGGTACACGGAAAGTCCTTCTATCTTTAATCAGATATTGAAAAAGTGCCTTGAAAAACAAGTGATGCCAGGAAGCTCAGTCCTAGTGCAATATATCGATGACTTACTGGTGGCATCGAACACCAGAGAGGACTGTGTTGTTGATTCCATAGCACTATTAAATCATTTGGCTGAAGAAGGGCATAAAGTCTCACCAGAAAAATTGCAGTTCTGTACAACAGCAGTTAAATATCTGGGACACCAAATTGAGAGGGGAAAAAGAAGAATAACCTCGGAAAGAGTAAAATTGATTAAGAAAATGCAGATGCCTGTAACACAAAGAGAAGTTAGAATGTTCCTAGGAATAGTAGGTTACTGTCGACAATGGATACTAGGATTTTCCTTGTTAGCAAAGCCCCTGATACAAATGACAAAAAAAGAAGGCAAAGGACCCAGTTGAATGGGATGATGAGAGCGTAGGAGCCTTTGTAAAATTGAGAAATGCTCTGTGTTCAGCACCAGCTCTAGGCATGCCCGACTATAAGAAAAGCTTTGCATTGTTCTGTCATGAGAGAGAAAATTGTGCACTTTCAGTCTTAACTCAAAGACATGGTCTAGACAGACGTCCTATAGCATATTTTTCTGCTACCTTGGATCCAGTGGCAGCCGCGTTGCCAGGCTGCTTAAAAGCAGTAGCGGCTACTTGTTTGAGCATTGAACAAAGTGAGTCAATTGTGATGGGACATCCTGTAAAGGTGTATGTTCCACATGCAGTTGTGATTCTGTTGACAAGAACTCGAACTCAGCATCTTACTCCTAGTCGGCTGACTAAATATGAGAGAATAATAATGGGTGCTGAAAATGTGAACATAGTGAGGTGCACAATAGTAAATCCTGCTACCTTACTACCAGACCCATATCATGAGGAAATTAAAGATGAAGAAGAAGAAGAACATGATTGTTTACAAGTCACAGAGTTGTGCACAAAACCACGCCCTGACATTCAGGAATTGCCCCTAAGGAAGCCAGACAGGGAGCTGTTTGTTGATGGTTCATGCCAGAGGCATGAAGATGGTAAACTAACTGCAGCATATGCAGTATGTGAATTAACTGGAATAGTCAAAGCATCCTATTTACCAGGAGTAAAATCTGCACAAGTAGCTGAATTGATTGCTTTGATAAAAGCTTGCAAATTTGGGAGGAATCAAAAAGTAACTATATTTACAGATAGTCAATATGGTTACGGGGTTGTGCATGATTTTGGCCAACTATGGATGCAGAGGGATTTCATGACTTCTTCAGGATCCCCCATTAAAAATGGACAGTTTGTAAGGGAATTGCTGGAAGCAATACAATCACCAAAAGAATTGGCTGTGGTGAAATGTGCTGCACACCAGTCAGGAGATGACTGGGTGGTAATCGGCAACTGATATGCAGATCTTGTGGCTCAACATTGTGCCAGAAATAGATTGTCAGTCAATAAAAGGGTGGAAAGAATGGGAATCAGCTGCCAACTTATGCTGTATATGCCACCTGAAACATGGAATGAAGTTAGAAGATTGCAAGATGAGGCTGATGAAAGTGAGAAGAAAATATGGGTCAAAGTGGATTGTTCCCAAAGAGGAGATGATGAAGTGTGGATTTGTGCTGAAGGCAGGCCAGTCATGCCTGACTGTCTGCTCTCTCAAATGGCCAGGATGTATCATGGAGACACACACATAGGAAGAGATGCAATGATTAGGCTTTTCAGACAGAACTGGTACAATCCCAAGTTCAGGGCTGTAGCAGAGAGCCTTTGCCAGAGATGTTTGACTTGCCAAATGCATAATCCAGGAAGAAAAACAATAATTGGGTTTGGAAAAATTGGAAAAGCAGAAGGACCATTTATAAGACTATAGTTTGACTTTATACAGTTACCACCATGCAGAGGGTTGAAATATGTACTGGTCATAGTGTGTCTGTTTTCAAAGTGGGTGGAGGCTTACCCTACCAGGAGGAGTGACAGCATTACAGTCGCAAAGCTGTTACTACGAGAACTTATTCCTAGGTTTGGTTTCCCAGTAACTTTGGAATCAGATAGAGGAAAACATTTTAACAGTGAAGTGATCCAAATAATCTGCGAAGCATTCCAAATTGAACAAAAATTGCACTGTGCATATCGTCCAGAGGCTTCTGGAGTGGTTGAACAATTGAATGGTACTATAAAATCCAGACTGGGAAAAATGTGTGCATCAACATCATTGGAGTGGCCAGATGCATTGCCACTCGTCTTCATGGGACTCAGAAGCATTCCCGATAGAAATACGGGATTGAGCCCACACGAGATAATGATGGGAAGAGCAATGAGACAAGCACATGTTCCCATAAACAAACTGCTGAATATATCTGATGATATGGTTCTGGATTATTGCAAAGGATTGGCTGACCTAGTGCGTTCTGTCTCTCATCAGGTTGGAGAAGACGCAGTTTCGAGGCAGCCTGAACAAGAACATGATCTGAATCCTGGTGATTGGGTGGTAGTGAAGAATCACACCAGAGAGACGTGTCAGTCACCTAGATGGGGAAAACCTTGTCAGGTCATACTGACTACCAATACAGCAGTGAAGTGTGCAGGATTTCCTAATTGGATTCATGTAAGCCACACCAAAAGAGTACCAGACCCTGAAGAAGAAAATCCTCAGTCAGCATCAATCACTGAGGAAGCAGAAGGTTGCCCAGCTGAAGAATCTCAGGCTCGAGATTCAAGAGAAGCTGCAGAAGAACAACCGAGCACAAGTCAGGACTGGATACCAGTGGTAGAAATTCCTGAAGTTTACCACAGAACAAGAAGTCAAACAAATTTGGAAGAAATTGAAGAAGATCAGATAGGTGAAGAAGAAGCAGCTCAGGGAAAAGAAGAACATACAATAAAAGAACCTGAGCAGGACCAGATAGGGAGAGGAAATTGGGCTCAAATTAACAAAGAATCAAAAAATTTTGAGCAGGGACAGACAGGTTTAGAAGAATCCGGTCAGGCTGCAGAAGTATAAAGTGCAATAAGCCCTGATCAGAACCAGATAGATCCAGAAAAGTACACAGAAGAAAAAGATCTCGAGAAACATGAACATGAAGAATTAAACAAAGAACAAGGTCAATTATTGGAAACTCACGGAGGAGCTGTGGAAGAAAAACCAATATGGCCTGAAAAAGAGCAAGTAAGAAAAACAGTAATTGCAGAAAACGAAAAGGTGTTAAACAGTGAAAATAAAGAGATTGCTGAAGACAAAAATAAAGAAACAGTGCAAACAAAGAAAACAAGAAAAGGTGATCATTGACCTAGTGTCATTAAAAGAATAAAATACCACATAAGAACCAGAAGTGAACATCCAGATCAAGTAAATGAAGTAACAAGCCAAACCGAACGAGAAAATAAAACTGAGGAATGGTGCAGCGCCCGAGAGGCTTTATTGGAAAAGTGGCGCAGATTGGAAAAATTTACCCACACTGCGTTCCGACAGTGCCTGCACATGGTGGGGGCATGAACTAGGGCTTTACTTGCCCGACTGGTAAATTGGGAGATGTCAGCGACAACTATATTACAGATGCGGAACGGCAATGGGGACATAGTGTATACACAGCGGACGATTCTTGAGGTCCTGGCTGCGCATCTGGCCGACGTGTATACAAAGCAAGTGTCTCCACCAAGGGAGGTCATACAGGATTTCCTAACTTCTGTGGCACTACCCAGACTGGAACAGGAGGTAGCAGCTGCATTGAATGCCCCGATTACTAAGGAAGAACTCTTGGCGGCCGTTCAGCGTCTCAAGCTGGCTAAGAGCACCTGGAGTGAAGGCCTGCCAGCGGAGTTTTATCAACATTATGCCTCTCTGCTGGTCGACTCTTAGAGGTATATAGGGAGGTACTGGAGGTTCATTCTCTACTGCCCTCCATGCGGGAGTCAGTGGTGGCTATGATACCAAAACCTGACAGGGATCCCTTGTTAGCTAGCTCTTACAGGCCAATGTCACTTTTGAATGTGGGCGTGAAAATCCTCAGTGATATCCTGGCAGCCTGCCTTCTCCCACATATACCTCACCTTATAAACACAGATCAGACCTGGTTTGTCCCAAGGCGTAGTACCACTCATAATCTGTGACGCTTGGCGCATGCCCGGCATGCCCCGTGCCTCATGGAGGAGGAGTATACCCTGGCATTACTTGACATAGAGCAAGCTTTTGACTCAGTGGATTCGTTGTATATCTGGCTGGTTCTGCAGCGTGTCGGAGTCGGCTCCGGCTTCCTTCAGTGGGTCCAATTGCTTATTACCGCCTCTGTGGCCAGAATACAGGCTAGGGTGGCCTAACTTATACTGTGTGTAATGCTAATGTCTAACATATTCACAGTGCTTATTGTCACAGGCTGGGACATTCATTAACTGAGCTTTCCTGTTTCACCAGTGTATATCCTAGAGATTAGTTTACCTTGAATTTATGTTTTATTTAAGCTGTGTTCATTATATTTTATAAGCAGTATACCTGTAGGTGAAAGGCTGACATAATATTACAAAATATGTTTTTCTTTTTAGCCACCTCTCTGGCCCCGCCCAAGAACTCACTATTCCTGTGTCAACTGTACTCAGGATCACAATCCCCATACTTTTTATGAACTTCGACCACTGATGATAAGCACAAAAGCTTAATACTGAAACTGCAGCAAATACCTCGATCTGTTGGCTTTCCCTGTGTTTCTTCTGTGGCTACCTATATAAAGCAACTGCTGCCCCATCAACAATGTTAGCTGAAGGAAGTGTTTCATTTCCACAACACTTCTAATCTGTGAAATTTTTCATAAGTTAATGTGATTTCCATATTCTGTATGACTCCTTGTGAGAAATATTACGCTGTAATATGTCATAGGAAACTTGTGTTCACTGTTGTTATTGTGGGCAAACTGTAGTATTCGATCTTTGCTGTAATTGCCAGAAAGTTGAGCAACATTTTTGTGGTTTATCATTTTGCCCTGCCAATGAGTCACATTCATGTAATCTGTGGGAGTGATTCACCTGGCCAAGGCTCCCCAAGCCTGGGGGGAGTGGCACAAATGGTGGTTTCACTGGGCCAGCGTTGGGACTGGGAGTCGGCAGCGCATTGTGCTGCCGCCCCTCAACAACATGGGCAGCGATTGGACGCTGGCAGGGCTGTGACCCCAGAGGCACTTGGTGTGCTTCCAGGATGTGCGTCTTGTTGAAGCACAATATCCCACCCATAAAAAGGGGCATGAGGCCTGGGCAGGTAGTTGTTTTGCTCCCTCCCACTGCCTCTCGAAGGCGCCATCTACACTGCACCCGTCGCACTGTGACCAGCAGCTTGTTTGTTTCCTTGCATTCTGTTTATCTTCTTTTCAGGTCCAGCATGCTCCCACTCTGCATGTCGGACAACCCCAAACTGCAGCGCAGCCATCTCCAATATGGCGGCCGCACGGGTTTGAGCCTAGCTCACCTGACCCGGGTACTTCATACTGGTGACTCTGGCTGGGGGCCACTGTTGCTGCAGGTGAGGGGGCTGCATTGTGGTGTAGGCATTGTTTTGGGGGGCAATCTCTTGACACTCACAGTTTGGGCACTATAGCTGGAGCAGTGTTTGGGGCATTTGGAGGCTGCATGTTTCGAGAAGGAGGTACATTTCCCATTGGCAATTCGTGCTAATGTTGGGCCAGCTGCCTGTTTATGCTTATTAGTGCTTTGGTTGAAGGGTTGGTATTTCAGCTCTTAGTGCCCTGCTTGTATTAGTGAGAATTTTTTGGGCTGTTTTTTCTTAGTTTTGGGAGCTCTCAACCCGTTTCTGCCTGTTCTTGGACACCCAGGTCTAAAAGGAAGATCATTCTGGAGTCATTCTGAAGTCATTGGATGACTTCAGCTGAGCTATTCCTGTAATTATCTGGGGAAGTCATCCTAAGCCAACCTGAAGTATGCCTATAGGAAGAAATATTTAAATGGGATGACTCGACTCTACAGTCATCACAAAAACTACTCTAGGATGGTGTTCTGATGACTTCCACTGGCAGGGAGTGATTCCCTTTTACAACTCCACGAATACTAATTGACAATTTCAGGATGAGTGAGAATTACTCCAGGATGGGTTCTAGACAATTTAAGGATGACTGCCGATTACTTTAGGATGATTCTACAACAATTTCAGGATGACTGTTGATTATTCCTGGATGATCCTATAACCGCTTCAAGATGGAAGTTGATTACTCTGGAATTATCCCATGACAATTTAAGGATGAGTGTGGATTATTCCTGGGTGATCCTATGACAGCTTCAGGATGGCTATTGATTACTTTAGAATGGCCCCATGATATTTTCAGTATGAGTGTAGATTACTCTAGGATGATTTAATGACAACTCAAAAATGAGCATGGATTACTCAGGATTATTTAAGGACAACTACAGAATGAGTGTGGATTACTAAATGATGACTACATAAGGACTTTCAGATTGTGAAATACTCTTGGGTGATTTTAAACCAACTGAAGGCCAAGTGTAGATTACTCCCAGATGATTTAATTAATAATTTAGAATGCCTATGGATCACTAATAAATCATTACGGGTGGATTACACCTTGATAATTCCATGTTAGGAGTATGTTAGCTGACTGCCAGTATTCCCTTGCAGGGTCCCACCAGCAGTTTAGGACTATGGATTTGCTGGTAGGAAAACATTTGGCAGACCAACTCCTCGATGTACCTTCCTGTCGAAAACAGGCCACTTGGATGTAATATGCCTTTTTTACACAATACCAAGAATTGTTTGCAATGCCACGAGTTGTAAAGTAAGGCCCAGATTTACCAAACTGTCACTGAACGCAGTGCAGCACCCTAATTGGCTATGTTGCATAACAGGGAGAGAGCAGGGAAGTGTCATGCCTATCCCTCTCTCTAGCACCACTGCACTATAATGCAATGTTGTCTGTGAGAGTCTAGCCTAGGTTTTGTACTGGAAGGGCACCCTTCCGGTACCCAAAAAATACTATGTCTAGACAAACGTAAAACCTTTCCCATTTCGGATGAGTGTTGTACCAAATACCAATTTGCTCTGATTTGTAAATCCTAAAAAGGATTTTGATTCAGGTCTGCATTAAAAAACTTAAGCAAACCAAACACAAAACTTCTCTAAATCTGGTCCTAATAATCAGATTAATTTTCTCCTGCTTTGGAAAGATTACTTTTTAAATTCTACAGTGAGAGGTAGACACCTGTATAAAATAAATCTGAGAAATGCTATTTTTGGCTAGCTTTGTGCTGCAGAAATACCACAAGCACCTTCATACAAAAGAAGTGGTCAGCAACAATGTTATACTTTGCATTCAGATAAGCTTAACAACGTATGCTGCTACTCCCATACTCCTGACTCACTGGGACTTGCCTTATTTTGAGGTACAGAGCATTATCTGAAGCTGTTTGACATGGTGACCAGCGGCAAAAGACTAAACAAAACAGTGGTTAAAGGAAAAATGTTCAAAAGGTATGTGTCAACATGTAATTTTATTTATGTACAGCACATATTTGGCCCCATAGGGGCCAGGATACCAAACAAGAGAAAAAATCCAGGAAAAAAAATAGTCCGGGGAAAAAAAGGAGGGCAAAAAGGCCAGACTACTGCAACCAGAACAAATGGCTTAACGAACACCAGCAGCTTCATTGTTTGATTCTAAATTCTGAGTTTTCTTTAATCCTCTTCTAGCATTGCACATCTTTATAGCCAGCTTCCTTCTCATACTTCTGTTGTCCAGTGATGGCCAGCCGTTGGTACTGCACACAGACTTCATAAACTCTGGAGAAACAAAATAACATACATCAGTATCATGTTACCACCACTATTTTTGGATTTTAATAGGTTTTAACTTTTGTGGAATGGGACCCCTGATGATAAATAGTTGGGTCCCTTCCAAAACTTGAGATAAAACTTAGGGCAGCAGGAGTGGGCATGGCTCACAGCAGGGGTACTTTTCTGCAGCTCAAAATCTGCACTAAATGTGAGAATTATAAAAGAGCAAACGTGACTGACAACAGAAATTGAACACAAAGCACCACCACATAACTGGTGTTTAGCCCCTGGTCTCCAATGACCATTCTAGCCCCAAGTAGCAAACTGTCTTCTCCGCCTCTTTCACCCTTTTGAAATGCTGGGGTACTTGGAAGAAAGACTGTACCGATGTTAGGAATTGAAACAAACACGTGCCATAGTCATGTTCACTAGACGCAGTCAAGTAATCAGTGGCAGATTTCTTTACAAAACCATCATGGAGGCAGCCACGGCGAGTCACAACTCTACTTGCAATGTTCATATTTGGAAAACAGTCTAAGAAACTAGCATAGTGACCAGAAATCAAAATTGGAGCTTACAACCAAGTGCTAGGAACAGGACCAACTGATCTAATTATTAGGAGAGTTGATCAGGTCTAAATAAAAGCTGCGAGCACAGTATTTTATAAGTTCAGTTTGCTATCACCCATTCATCCAGTTTGAGTCCCTCACCTGGACCTACAGATTTAGAAATAAATTCCCAACTCAAGGCTTTGTGCCAGATTTGCATGCCATTTGTAGCACAAACTCAGCACAAACGGTTAAGAAATTACAAGTCACCCCCATTGCTCTTCTTGCTCTTTTGCAGCTGTTAAGTAATGATGAAGTCATCGTACAATTATCTGATACAAGACCACATATGCAAACCTTCTTTGAATGAACATTTGTAATATCTTACCAAATAATACATCAACCTTCTCCTCATCAAGGACAGCTGTTCCAGCACGAGCCTTCGTTACACCTTTTGCAGATGCAAGTACTTTTGGAGAAAATAGTATTTCGCTGATACCATTGAGAAGAAAACCTGCACTGTCCCGAGCTGCCTTGGCTTCCTCCAAGAGTTTGTGCAATATTCTCTTTGGAACGAGAACATCTCTGAACCGTGAATGATCATTTGAGTCCTTCACCAACTGCTGCATATCAGTCTGCAAAATAACACAACTATTAACTATTTGCCTTCATGTTAGGTTACATACTAAAAAATATATATAGGAAGAGAGTGGTTTTTTGATTTTGATTTGGAATCTATACATGGCTAACAATGTAATATTTGCTATGTTAGCTCCAGGAGTAGAAAGCAGCCATATTTCAAAACATTGCATGCAGAATGTTTTCCAAGTCCTCATGCAGGAAATCTACAAGGTTTGTCCTATATAAACTTTAACTCTGCAAAGAAAACAAGTACCTTTTGTACAGTGAATGATCGACTGCATATTTTAGATGCTGCTGTATCTGTTAAGTTCCTTGAATTGGTCAAAGCAGACAGCGCACCTTGCAAATACTGTATGGCCAACTCCCTATTGCAAGTGCCTTGCAACTGTGCTATAATCAAATAAATACAGTTGTCAAAGGCAGCAGATAATAAATACAATGTTCACATAACAAGCATACTTTTTGGCAATGCATGTGTTTGGGTGGAAAAAAGGATTATTAATGAGAATTTGTTGCAGTTTATGCGTATTTCTATGGGGAAACTGTGGCCTAAGGTTAAAGCGTCCGACCTTCAATGAATATAAAGCCGGTTTGAGCTTCCTGTGACACATGTTTTGCTCTTTTGTAAAATAATTGGAGCTCGAATTTTAAGCGCTCCCAGTTGCACTATTGAAAAATAAAACAAGAGCTAGCCCCTACATATTTCTGGTGGGGACCGGCTGGATCCGGCCCACTTAAAGCCCTGGGCCCGAGAGTCGAGGACTGCCTGATTAGAAACGGCCCTGTGCTGTGCTAAGGATCAGGCTTAATTGGCCCTGGCCTGCAGGCCCCCTCTTATGAAAGGGACCACAAACGAACGGGCTCTTTGCTGAAAAAAACATCAGTGCTTTACATGCAGTGAGTGCGCTGCCCCACTGGAATTCTGCTGCTCTGTCCATTAGTTTGGACATATAACTCAACTAACCTTACACATACACCAAGGCAGGACTATTGGCTTTGTCAATGGTTGTTGGTTGCTTAAGATAAATACGCAGCAACCGGCACTTCGTTGTAAATAACAGTGAACATTTTACATGTATTTCTATGGGGAAGCTGTGGCCTAAGGTTAAAGCGTCTGACCTTCAATGAATATAAAGCAAGTTCGAGCCTCCTGTGACACATGTTTTGCTCTTTTGTAAAATAATTGGAGCTCGAATTTTAAGCGCTCCCAGTTGCACTATTGAAAAATAAAACAAGAGCTAGCCCCTACATATTTCTGGTGGGGACCGGCTGGACCCGGCTCACTTAAAGCCCTGGGCCTGAGAGTCGAGGACTGCCTGATTAGAAACGGCCCTGTGCTGTGCTAAGGATCGGGCTTAATTGGCCCTGGCCTGCAGGCCCCCCCTTATGAAAGGGACCAAAAACGAATGGGCCCTTTGCTGAAAAAACCATCAGTGCTTTACATGCAGTGAGTGTGCTGCCCCACTGGAATTCTGCTGCTCTGTCCATTAGTTTGGACATATAACTCAACTAACCTTACACATACACCAAGGCAGAACTATTGGCTTTGTCAATGGTTGTTGGTTGCTTAAGATAAATACGCAGCAACCGGCACTTCGTTGTACATAACAGTGAACATTTTACACGTATTTCTATGGGGAAGCTGTGGCCTAAGGTTAAAGCGTCCGACATTCAATGAATATACAGCAGGTTTGAGCCTCCTATGACACATGTTTTTCTCTTTTGTAAAATAATTGGAGCTCGAATTTTATGCGCTCCCAGTTGCACTATTGAAAAATAAAACAAGAGCTAGCCCCTACATATTTCTGGTGGGGACCGGCTGGACCCTGCCCACTTAAAGCCCTGGGCCCGAGAGTCGAGGACTGCCTGCTCTTTTTTAAGAAAGGCCCTGTGCTAGAACCGGGGTTGACCTGCAAGCTCTGACCTACTGCGTGGGTGCTGAGTACGGCGTCGATAAGCTCGGTCCTGCCCCGATCGACTGTTTGACCCCTTGGTGGCAGCTGCAGCATATGCCTTACCTGAGTACGCTGGAATCCCTGAAGTTTTCCTCCTTTGAAAGTGTAAAGTTGTGAAATAAAGAGACCGAGGCCAATCCATCGTGCCCCTTTTATGGCCATTGCACTCTCTCGATATTCGTTCTTGCAGCAGAACAATTACGTCACTTCTGGCGCTCCCGGTTGTGCGTAGGCTTTGGCGAGACGAGTCCACCAGCTTAATTCAGGTATATCCCTAAAGGTGAGTGGAAGCAGGACATGTAAATTTGAACATTTTGGCATTTTAAAAGTTATGTATGTATATGCATGCTATAGCTGAAGGAGTTGCGAGCTGCTCTCCAATGAGGACCCGGTTCAAGTCCCAGCTCCAGCGCTGATGGTTTTCAGTGGGCGGGGGTGCAGGTGGTATGCAAATTGAAGCTGTGGCTAAAGCGTCCGACCTTCAATGGAAAGCAAGTTCGAGCCTCCTGCTGTGACATGTTTTGCTCTTTTGGAAATTAATTGGAGCTCGAATTTTAAGCGCTCCCAGTTGCACTATTGAAAAGTAAAACAAGAGCTAGCCCCTAAATATTTCCAGTGGGCACCGGCACGACCCGGCCCTCTTAAAGCCCTGGGCTCGAGAGTCGAGGACTGCCTGCTTATAAAAGGCCCTGTGCTGTGCTAAGCATCGGGTTGGCCCTGGCCTAGGCTCCCCCTTATGAAAGGGACCGAAAACGAACTGGCCCTTTGCTGAAAAAAAATCAGTGCTTTAATATGTGCGCTGCCCCACTGGAATTCTGCTGCTGTCCATTAGTTAGGACATAACTCAACTAACCTTACACATACACCAAGGCAGGACTATTGGCTTTGTCAATGGTTGTTGGTTGCTTGTTGCTTAAGATAAATAAGCAGCAACCAGCACTTCGTTGTAACAGTGAACATTTTACACGTTTTTTTTATGGGGAAGCTGTGGCCTAAGGTTAGAGCGTCCGACCTTCAATGAATAGAACGCAGGTTCGAGCCTCCTGTGACACATGTTTTGCTCTTTTGTAAATTAATTGGAGCAAGCAGCACAGCTACTGTGTACTGGTAGAGAATTTTGTTATATTCAGGGCCACTGGATTATGTGATACTGCGGAAGCAGTGTTTTCCCCACAACTATGGATCTGCTGCATGTGCCACTGAATCAGCACGTGCTGCATAATCTGCAGATTTAATCCAAGAAATGGTTTCCAGTTTAATGGGATGAAAGTTACAAAAAACATGGTGACAAGTGTTCCTAAGCTGTGGAAGGCTGTTGGTAAGGTTGACTTGTCATCTTTCGTTGCTTATTACTTTATTTGGTAGTTAAACTGGTACTAACAAGGTACAGTATAGTTGCCCAGACAGTGCTACTATGTGCAAAAAGTTCAAATTAATAAAGCAAGACTATCACAAAATGTATTGCATTACGTCGCATAAGTTGTTTTTTCTTGCTGCATAATTTAGTCAACCGTGCCACATAATTTGGTCCTCACCTGCTGCATAATTCCAGTAGCCCTATTATATTGCAAAATTTTAGCCTGCTATGGCACCCACACTGATCAGAGTGTATTGTGTTCTTATTTAGGCCATGGTTAGTAAAAGTGAAGATTATCTTGACTCTACAATGTGCAACATGTATGCAGTATTTGTGCCTGAAAATAAAGCATGTGTCTCCTCCAAGTCAAATCTAGTTAACCGCCAAGGGCTATTTTTGCCAAGGTACTGTTAATATGCTTTTGTCATTACTGTCTTACAACATGCTGCTGGTGCCACATCATCAGCATGCCGATGTTTAATTACAACAGCAGCGAGCTTTTGAGCAGAGCTTCGGGCACCGGCACTCTATATGTGACAAATTAAGCACTGCATATCATTGTTGAGGTAACGCAAACATGTTTGCTTTCTCATTGCTAGGTATTACACAGAGATAACAGCAGATTCATGGAGTGAAACAGCAATTTTTTTACATTTATTTGTTGCGACGTTTTACGAGGCCGAATGTTTGCTTATTTGGTATAGAAATGGATCCTTGCACAGCATGGGCTTTTGGAGCTACTATTTAAGTATAATGTTGCTTGCTCTTATTTTTTGGCAAAATTTTGGTTGAACACCCGTGGCGAATTCTAATGAATAGTATTTGGTGAGTAAATGAGCATGGGGCTATTTTATTTATACTCTGTGCCACACTGTGTCTGGTGTCCTGACAACCTCTTGCTCCCCAAAGGCTTCTGTTAATACCACCCCAGGATCAGTATGAACCTGTATTCCTAAATAGTGAATGAGTCGGTGATTTATTGTAGAGGGAAGTCCAGATTCACTGGAACTGTGGCTGGCGTTAGGGGGGAAATTAAAGATTTGGCCCAATCACCCTTAAGGCCAGATAGTTGTCATCGGAGCGCTGTCGCCACACATCTAGCAGACTTAACTGGTCAATAATATCTACTATTGCTCCAGCTGCAACAGAAGGGCGACGTGGAGGGCCCTTGGAGCGGTCACGGGTAGGGTCCAATATGCAATTAAAGTCACCTCCCCAAATTTGTGGAAGATCAGTCGCTTTAAGTAGGCGGGAGCCGAGTGAATGGCAAAACTGCCGATCATCGTGGTTGGGGCCATATATATTCACTAACTTAACATTTAGTCCTTCTTTGTGGTAACAGTCAATCAATCAATCAATCAGGCGTTTGTAGAGCACGACTACTCACCGTAAGGGTCTCAAGGCACTGGGGGTGGGGGGGTGCAGGTTCCAGTCCATCAAGGAGGGGGTCAGTCGAAGACCCAGGTTTTGAGGTTTCTTGCGAAGATGGGGAGCGATGTTGTCTGTCTGAGGTGGAGCGGAAGGGCGTTCCAGGCTCTGGCTGCGAGGAAGGAGAAGGAGTGGCCACCCGATCTGTCTTTCTGGTACAGGTGACCATGGGATAGGAGAGCTGGGCCGATCGTAGGGTCTTTTGGGGTGCGTGGAATTTGAGTCGGCTGTTCAGGTTTGCTGGTCCGGTGTCGTGGAGGGCCGTGTGTGCGTGGGTGAGCATCTTGAAGGTGACTCTAGCCTCGATGGGTAGCCAGTGGAGTGTGCGCAGGTGCTGGGAGATGTGGCAGTGTCTTGGTAGGTTGAGGACCAGTCTTGCAGCGGCGTTCTGGATGTTCTGTAGCTTGCGGGTGAGGTTTTTGTTTATTCCGGCATAGAGTGCGTTGCCGTAGTCGAGTCTGCTGGTGACCAGGGCGTGAGTGACGGTCTTTCTGTGTTCGAGGGGGATCCATTTGAAGGTCTTACGTAGGAGGCGGAGGGTGTGGAAGCAGGAGGATCCGACCGAGTTGATCTGGCGGTCCATTTTGAGCTTGGAGTCCACGATGATTCCCAGGTTGCGTGCGTGGTCCTTAGGGGTGGGCAGGCTTCAAAGGGCAGGGGGCCACCAGGTATCGTTCCAGGTGTCAGTGTTTGGGCCCATGATGAGTACTTCTGTTTTGTTGGTGTTTAGTTGTAGGCAGCTGTTTTTCATCCATTTGACAACGGCTTCCATGCCTTCTCGAAAGTTGTGTCTGGCGGTGTTGGGTTCGTTGGACAGGGAGAGGATGAGTTGGGTGTCGTCTGCGTATGACACAATGTTGAGTCCGTAGGTTCTGATGATCGGGGCGAGCGGAGCCATGTAGGCGTGGAAGAGCGTAGGGCTGAGGGAGGACCCCTGGGGGACTCCGCAGGTGGTTGGTGTCGGGTCCGAGAGGAAAGGGGAGAGTCTGACCCAATGACGTACTTTCTTTTGTTATAGTTCTTCATACATCACCTTCTGCAGAGCAGTATACAATGCATTCAGACAACAGTACAGCATTACCAGATTATACCCCACCAGTAGATGACACAGATGAAGATCCAATTGATGCTGTTTGGGATACGCTTTGTAGTAGCTTAAAAGGTGAAATGGATGCTCAGCTTAAAGATGATTTAATTAATGACTCGGATTCTGGTTTTGAACAACTTATGGATCAAGTTGGATATACCATTCAAAATGAGTACGAAGAAATTCAAATTTGTTCTGATCAAACTAATACCACAGATGAATCATCACCTATTTTTGAGGGCTCCAACAAATGCTTAGGGGTGGTCATACTATTGCTTTGTTGCTTTATTATTCGTTTTCGCTTGAGTGATGAGGCAGCTGGCTATATGCTGAATCTCATCTATTTGCTCTTGCCACGTGATAATAGAATGTTCAGAACTATGTATAACCTTCACAACTATATCAAAAAAGTGTTAAGGCCCCAAATATTACTTACTATTGTGCCACTTGCTATACACATGTTGATAAAAACACTCAAATCTGTCCTAACCAACACTGTGTGAAAGATTTGATTCAAAGTGACTCAGTGTCTTGTTTCATTCAGCATAGCCTAATTGCACAGTTACAGACTATATTTAGGCGAAAACATTTTACAGAAAAGGTGAGGAAACATCGATTTGATCACTATATGGAGAATGAGAAACAAACAATGAAAGATGTATATGATGGGGAAATGTATTTGGATTTATTCAAGAGTGGATTCCTGAAAAACCCTAACAGCCTTTCATTTGCAATGAACACAGATGATGTTCCTGTATTTAAAAGTTCAAAAATATCAATGTGGCCAGTGTACTTAATGGTAAACGAGCTGCCTCCATCTCAAAGAAAGCTGTGTGAAAATATATTACTATATGGTATTTGGGTTTCCGCAAAAAAGCCAATAATGTGGTCTTTCTTAAAACCATTATATAACGAACTTGCACAGCTGGAAAGTGGAGTGTCATTTAAAGATCACAACAATTGTAGTTTTACTTGCCACGCTACACTTCTGACAATCACATGTGATTTACCAGCTCGTTGTCTTGTTTCAAACAGCACCCAGTTTAATGGGAAGTTTGGGTGCTGGCATTGTCTACAAGAGGGTGAAGTCACTGTTTCAGGAAAAGGGCATTGTAGAGTATTTCCTTATAATGCTGAAAACCCAAAAGGCCCACCAAGGACACTCGATACTATTAAATCAGATGTAAACAGTGCAATAGCTAATATCGAGAGTGGACTTTCTGATTACAGTGTAAGAGGGATCAAAGGTCCCATGTGGTTCATGTTTTTTAAACATTTTTGTGTAACCAGAGGATTTGTGATTGATTACATGCATGGTGTATGTAGTGGCAATATGAAATTGTTGATGACCATCTGGTTCACTAAAGAATATAAGCATCATTCATACTCTTTTTATGAAAAAGTCAAAGTAGTTAATGTCTATTTGAAACAGATAAAACCCACACTGGACGTTAGTAGAGTTCCAAGGTCTGTTGATGAACTACCATATTGGAAGGCCTCAGAGTTTCGAAACTTTCTTTTATTTTATGGAATGCCTGTGTTAAAACATGTTTTAGATAGATCACGCTATTTACACTTTTGTGTACTTATGAAAGCAATTCATAAGCTATTAAATGATGACATTAGCCAGGAAGATTTAAATATAGCAGAACAGTGTTTACTTTTGTTTGTGCAACTGTTTAATGATTTATATGAAAAAAGATTTTTGACAATGAATGTTCATCAATTGGTCCACTTAGTAGACAGTGTAAGAGCAGCAGGGCCTCTGTTTACTGCTAATTGTTTTGTTTTTGAAGATCTTAATGGTTTCCTTTTACAACATGTGCCTGATACAGTAGGTGTAGAAACACAAATTCTAGATGCAGTAAATATGATACAAGTAATACCTGTGTTAATGGAAAATCATTTGCCTCCTGATAGTGTTGAGGCAGAATTTTACCAGAGTATGATGTGTTCATATAAGAGAAACAGACAACGATACTTAAAAATAGAAAATTGCATTTACAGCGTTGGTTCTACATACCCTTACAGCTTAACAGAGAATGAATATATAGCAGTAACTCAGATCACTCATATTTTAGGCTCTGATGTAGTAGCTTATAACAAAATATTTTTAGAACAAAGCAATATTCTTGTTTACAGCTCAAATTACACTCATATTCAGAGGAGAGACCAAAGTGTAATAAAATATGAAACAGAATCTGGAGTGTTTGCCTATGGCAGGGTCACTAGATTCATTCAGTGTAAGCAGGCAGACATGTCTGTTAACCTAGCACTCATGGTTCCACTTAAGTGTGAATCCTATGACATCAGGGAACCAGTTCATCTGGTAGTAGTAGATAACAACATCACAGCTATCAGGATATCAATGATAAAATGTGCCTGTTTTTACATTCAGGTAGAAAATGAATGATTTGTAAGTGAAATGCCAAATCGATTTGAAATAGATTAAGGCAAATCATGATAGAAAGTTCTCCTACATGCATGTCTCTTTTTATAGCGCATTTGATTAGAAATCATCTTGATAAGCATTCTTAACCTGTGCTCCAAGGACAACTAGGGGTCCGCAACACCTACGCAGGGGTCCTAGACTGCTCATAAAACATAGTAATGTTGCCCAAATAATAAACTGTATATCAATATAGAAGCAAAATGTACAACTGAACATTAAACAATGTTTTATAAATGTGCAGCAATATGAAATTGGAGGCTAATAATTCATTTGGTATCCTCAAATGGATTTTGGGAGCAGTGCAAGTACATCAAATACAATACAGTATGGCCATTGGGTGGTCTCAATTGATTTTAGAAAAGCTTCAACCTTCCCATTAAAAGTAAAATGTTGGTTTTTTTGGCATTTGTTTGTGAATGCAATGAAATATTTCAGAATTTGTGTTTTTGTTTGATAGATGCTTGTTTCCGTCATTTGGTGTATTGGTTTGCGGTGAAAAGCATCAAATATCAGATGGCTAGATAAAGATTCTGCTCCATAATGTGCCTCCAGTGATTGCATAATGTGCAGCATTTATTTTGGTTACGTTATTTAGTTTATCCTGCCACATATTTCATACTTCATTGTCCCTTAACTTCATTGACCATGCATACAATGGCCAGTGTTCATCTTCATTAATGTTAGGCATTGATCTTTTTACAGTGGATGCTTATTTTACCTGTTTTGTACAAAAGAAAGTGACAAAAATAAATAAATGTGTTACAAAATAACCTCTGACTTATACACAGTTTGCTAAAGCACATTGTATGCTCAGTTGTGTATAATAGAAAACGTATATGTCATTTGGCGTTCATCTGCAATTAATCGTGCAATCATCCAACAGTTTGCATTTTTCTGGAAAACTGAAACCAAAGTGGTGGACGTGCTCTTTAAATAGACAAGCAATTCCTGTTAAAATCACCAGAAGCAAAAACATCTTATTGAAAACACAATAGTACCTTTGAAGTAATCAGATACTTATTTTCAAATCATCCCAAAGTCATCAGGAATAATGACACCTTCTGAAGTCATCAGATACTCATTTTCAAGTTATCCTTAAATCATCACGAATAATGACACCTACTAAAGTCATCAGATGCTCATTTTCAAGTCATCCTCAAATCATGAGGCTGAGCTTTTCAGCTTTGCTGATGACTTCAAGAGCTTGATGATGTCTGATGATGTGAAAATTACTTCTAATGTAGTTGGGTGATCATCGAATGACTCTAGGATGGCTTCTAAAGTAATCCTGTTTGACCTTGGCATGGGGCAGTTTTTTTTTTGTTTTTTTTTGTCAGTGGGCTTGCTGTGTTTTAGTTAGCTGTGGATGCATTTTTATGAGGACACGTGTTGGGAGCAGCATTATTGTAGTGCATTTGTGGTGGCATTGTGGTGTTTTTTCTGTGCTGGCAGACAATTTAAGAGCAGGGTAGCATGGTGTTCTGGGTGCTTCCTCCTGGGATTCCTCCCTGATTGGCCAGTTCATAGCGAGCCTGTGAGTTTCATTTTCTTACGCTGCCACTATGTCTGGAGTGCAAAAAGCTTTGAAGTGCTTGAGGACTGAGATGCTCCTGGAGGCACTGGTCCGTAGGATGGACTCTAAGGATGAGGCAATTGCTGCATTGAAGTCACAGCCTTTCGGGCGGTTGCTCCTGAGGTCGCGGAGGGCGGGAATGCCTCCCAAGGAGGCATTTACCCCGGTCCCTGCATACTTTCCAGGAGCAGATGCGCGAGTTTGGGGGTACCTTTGGCTCAGGGCCAGACCTTGGGGCCTACCACCACTATTGCATTTCTGGGAATAGAGTTGGATTCAGTGGCTGGAGTCTCCAGGCTTCCCGTGGAGAAAGTCGACACTGTCTCACAAGCATTGCGGGCATGTCTGGGGGCTAAGAAGAACGTCATGCTACACCAGTTGCAGGTCTTGGACGGACAGCTAAATTTCGCCCTATGGGTCATTTCCATGGGCCGCCCTTTTTCTCTGTCCATCGCCCAAGCCATTTCTGGCCTGAAGGTTAAGCATCATCACACCAGGCTGTCTAGTGAGGTCAGTCAGGATATGAGAATCTGGGAGTCATTTCTGCAGGACTTCAATGGGAGTGTGGTGTGTCCTAGGCAACCCAAAGCAGTGAGGAGCTAGGTCTGTTCACTGATGCGTCAGGTAGGAAGCGTTTTGGAGCCATCTTTGGATCAGCATGGTGTGCTCAGCGGTGGCTCCGGCAGTAGGAGCAGTCTGGGCAACAATACAGGCTTCCTTGAGTTGTTTCCAATTTTGGTAGCACTCTCTATTTGGCCAGGTTAGATCCGTAATCAATCAGTCATGTTCTGGTCTGATAATATGACTGTGGTAGAGTGCATTAATCAGCAATCTGAAAAGTGCAAGATGGTTCTAAGGCTGTTAAAAGAAATTATTTTGTTGTGTCTGAAACTGAATGTGATGTTTAAAGCCAAGCATGTACCAGGTGTCTTAAACAACGCTGCTGATGTATTGTCTTATTTAAAGATGCAGGCTTTCAGGTTCCATCATCCAGGAGCAGTGGACTCAACTACGCCCTCCCCAGACCATCTATGGCAGCTTAGTGCCCTAGCTTACTGAACCTCGTGGCAGCCAGCTTAGCTCCCAGTACCAGGCATGCTTATGAGCGGGCGCTCCGCGCTTACTGCGACTTCTTGGGGCAAGCAGGGGCTAAGACTTGGTTTACATCTTAGTCAGTTATGGTATTCCTGGGGGCTCTTCGGGGCGAGGGGCGCTTGGTGGCTTCCGCCAGGCGCCACATAGCTGCAATTTTATTCTTCGCAAAAATGCTGGTGTACACTAACGGGACCAGGTCTTTCTTAGTTCAGACAGCCTGAAGGGATGGGGGCACCTAGAAGGTTCAAAGCCAGATGCGAGGTGACCAATTGATGTGGGCAAATTAGCAGTAATTCTGGGGTCTTTGGGGGCCGTCTGTAGGTCACTGGAAGAGTTCTGTTTATTTAAGGCACCATTTACTCTTGCCTTTTATAGTGCTTACCAAGTGAGCAAATTAGTAGCCAAGAATAAGAGGGACATTGGTGAGTGATTGCAACTTGTAGATGCCTAGTGGTTGGGTGGGTATGGGATGGGTCCCTGGTGATTAATGGCCCCAGGTCCTAGATGGACAAGGCTGCGATGGGCAACCACATTGTTCTGCATAGGGTCCTATGTAACGCATGCTGCCCAGTTGAGAGTTTGGAGGTATTCTTGGCCAGCCACATTCAGGGTGTGGGGGGCCACTTACTTGTCCATGCTGATGGGACCCCCC
This sequence comes from Calotriton arnoldi, assembly GCA_963921515.1. Classification (NCBI taxonomy): domain Eukaryota; kingdom Metazoa; phylum Chordata; class Amphibia; order Caudata; family Salamandridae; genus Calotriton; species Calotriton arnoldi. The sequence goes on from CAWUFW010002971.1 coordinate 1,068,580, forward strand.
TAACCAGGTACCAATTCGGAAGAATCCTTCACAGGCCCCTACGGCCGGTGGGCTATGACCCCTCGAAGTTGGGGTTTCACTCCTTTAGGATTGGGGCAGCCACTGCAGCAGTGGCAATGGAGCTCTCTGGCGCGGTGGTGCGGAGGATTGGCAGGTGGTTTTCAGACTGCTACAAGTGCTACATAAGGCTGCATTTTTTGTAACGGTTGTGCCTGATCCCTCTCTCCTTCTTTCCTGCTTGTGCAGGTTGTGGGAGTGGTAAGTTGAATAAGCAGCTCGAATTCTCGGTGGCCTCTGTCCATGGGGAGGTGACCGGGATTACAAATGTTAGGGTCCTAGGCCATTCCTATGTTTGTCATGTGAAGGAGGCCTTTCTTGCAGGAGATTTCCTGTCCAGAGCGCAGAAAGCCGTTTACCGCTTGCATTTTTATGGCCGAGGGGACTTGCCGCTGGCCCACTTGAGGACTGCTATGGACACAATGTTACCCAAGGGGGTCACGCCTTCTGGAGTCAACATACTGCATCTGGATGGCAATAATTTGGTGCATGCTGGTCGTCGATGGCTGTTGGAATTGCTGATAACTGAGATTGGTTGGCTGGCTTGGAAGTTCCCTCAGGTGTTGCCGTTGCGGTCTTACATCATCCCAAGGTTGGAGAGGAGAGCTGACAAATTGATCTGTGCCGGGTGTTGGGGAGAATCATTCAGTAAAACGGTTGAAATTGTTCAGATCACATAAGCTGGCATCCATCCCCGATGGTTTCATAAAAGGTGAGCATTTTTTCTAGCAGGACGAAGTGCACCTATTGAAGATCGGTAATGATATGTTCTTGAGAATGTTTTGACGTGGCTAGCGCATCTCCCTTGTTAGGGGAGCAGCCTGGGGGGGAGGCCAGATAGTAGGGGAACTATGATGGCCTGTTGAGGGGAGGCCATGATTGGGGGTCAATTAGGTATTACCTTTCCTTACATTTGCATGACCACTGTGTCACAGGCCCCTCTCAGGGGGTGCTGGCAGGAGGTCGAATGGAGGATCCAGAGGTGTGGGGTTTGCGAGCGATCGTGGGCATCTGGCCCTTCTGGCCAACCACCAGCGCATGTGCAATAGGCATGAGGCTAGCACTGGCCCTGGGGGGGAGAGAAGTGATGAGTGTAGGGGGTGCCGGATGTAGGTATCCTAGAGGGCAGATGGGCCCCCAGCACAGGTGTACCCCTGAGAGGGGATGCGTGTGAGAGGGGTCCTCTCCTAAGGAGGGACCCATCACAGGTCATTGGGTAAAAAGGCTGGGTCTGGACTGGGGAGACCTCACAGGAACCAATCATGATCTCACTTGAGGGCATAAATTGGGATACGTAGGAACATGTCTAGAATAGTGGTAGGAAATTGATTTCTAGCATCTCTGTTAAGGTTAGGTATGCATCACCATGTGTAAATAAAGCTGTAAATACTAAAGGTTACTGTTTATGAAATAGTTGAAATAATGTATTTTTTTCTGCTAATAATGTTTGTAATAAAATACGGCCAGGGTTTACAACCCCTAATCTAAAGAATTATGCAAGGTTTATGTCTTCAGGTGGGGGGGGAGAACGGATGTGGCTGGGTGTGTGGCTGGAGCGGAAGGCCTTGGCGATCCCAGGCCATGTTACTCTGCAAAAGCCTCGATGCTTTCCTGTTAGACTTGGCATCTTTTGGCATGTTTCCCCTGACTTTTTGCTTTTTGACCTCCCGGTTTTGACTCTGTTTTTGCTGGTTTAGTGTCTCTGCGCACTTTCTCACTGCTGTTCAGTGTTAAAGTGCAAGTGCTCCTGTAGTAAATTGTTATTATGGATTGGTGTTTCCATGATTGGTTGATTTGATTTACTAGTCAGTCCCCAGTACAGTGCACCGTGTGTGCCCAGGGCCTGTAAATCAAATGCTGCTGGTGGGCTTGCAGCACAGATTGTGCCACCCACACAAGCAGCCTCTAAATGTAACTCTGGCCTGCCATTGCAGAGCCTGTGTGCAGTCTGGAACTGCCATGTCGACTTGGCAAGTGCACCACTTGCCAGGCCCCAACCTTCCCTTTTTCTACATGTCAGTCATGTCAGTCACCCCTAAGGTAGGCCCAAGGTATCCCTGTGGGCAGGGTGCTGTGTATGTTAAAGGTAGGACATGTACTGATGTGTGTGACATGTCCTGGTGGTGAATTACAGTGTATTTCGTTTTTCATCATTGCAAGGCTGCCTGTTCCCATAGGACAGAATGGGGAGTTTGTTTATACCATCTTATAAATATAACTACCCCTGGGAACAAGGTGGAAAAATAAAGTTTACTATGTCTGGACTAAGAATGTTAAAATGCATCTTTTAGTGAAGATGATTTTTACATCCTGTGTTTGAAAATACCACTTTTAGAAAGTAGGTATTTTCTTGCTTAGCCATCCTGTGTGCCTCTGCTGGGGTTGTGGATTGACTGTCTGGCTTTGGGATGACAGGGGCTGGAGAGGGGCAGTGGCTCCAGAGAGCCTGATGGGTCAGGGCTGGGCTGAATAGACATGGGCTGCGTTTAGAGTAGTGGGAAGAGATTTCCTTGCACCTGAATGGGCCTGGTCTGCCTTGCACAATGCGGTCTGTACCCCCAACCAGGAAGCTGCACCAGTGAGGACAGAACTGGCTTGGGCTGGATACAGACACTCTCTGCCTTCAAAGAACAAAGGATTTGGTGGCATAAATATTGGGGCCCAGACCCCAGAATTTTAGAACTCGCTGGAATCAAGGAACCTGCCAAGAAGAAGAGCTGGAAGAGCTGCCAGGAGGAGTACTGCCCCTTTGCTGTGTTGCTGCTTTGTTGGGTTGGCCTGCAGTTGCTGCTTCTGCCTTCGGCAGTGAAAGGACTGGACTGAACTTTCTTTACTTGTGCTGAGTATCTCCAAGGGCCTGAAATCGAGCTGGCCTCCTGTTCTGAAGTCTCAGGGACTGCAAAGACTTCACCAACCTCTGGGTACAGCTTCTGGAACCGCTGTTTCAGTTGCCACAGAGAAGGGAACCGCAACTGACTCCGTCGCTGGCTCTGTGTCCTGACGGTACCGCAGACCGCACCGTCTGCATCTCGCACCGCAACCCTGGTCTCACCGACGACGATGACCGACGCTGCCGCCACCGAGCCGAAGCTTGCACCGTGACCTGTGGGCACCGCAGTCCGCACCGCCTCGCTTCACTTCGCCATCCTGGTCTCACGGATGCTGTCGCTGCTGCTGACTTGACACCCGTGACCGCATCGTGATTGGGGGCACCGCTTGTAAAGTTTCACAACGCACCGCCTAGTCCCACACAGCCGTCTGGGCCGACTGACGCCAGCTCCCGCAAACCGCCTCTGTCGCCTGCACTGCAACCTGCAAGCACCGCATCGAGCACCGTCTCGCCCTGCACCGTAGACCTCGGTCTCACCGACGGCGTCTGGACGATCATCACCGAACCGCTGCCTGCACCGCATCGAGAGGACACCGCGCCCTGCACCGCTTCCATTCTGCAACGCAACCGCAACGGTTGCCACAACTGGCTTGCACCTCCGTGTAAGCCGCAACGAGAAAGGTACTGTTACCGAGTCTGTTCACGCTTTCATGCTTTTGCTGGCCCGTATCGATGAGGTTGGCTGGAACTGTTAGACTCTGTTGTTTTCAGCATCGCGGTAGCCCCGGACGGAGCTACCGACTTGAACGAACTGTGTTTTTGAGGAATTTCTGCAGTTTAGAAGACATCTTCCAAAGTATCTATTTTTCAAGTACTGTATTGTGGATTCTTTATCGTTTTTGGTCTTGTTATGAGTATATAAAATTATTGCATATTTTTCTAAACTGGTGTGGTGTCCTTTTGTAGTGCTTTCACTGTGTTACTGTTGGTTATGTGCAAATGCTTTACGCACTGCCTCTAAGATAAGCCTGACTGCTCGTGTCAAGCTACCAAGAGGGTGAGCAGGGGTTATTTTAGGAGTGTAACTCCCTTATCCTGACTAGAAGGAAGGGTCCCTACTTGGACAAAGGTGCAAACCCTTGCCAACTAGAGACCCCCATTTCTAACACTTCCTGTTACCAGCAATGGTCAATATCAAGCTCAAGTAGGAGTAGGACCCAAGACCATTTACCATAAGGACCTACCACACTGGCAAACATCATTAAAGTCTGACGTGCTTAGATGTTTGTTGAGATCCCAGATTTACCAAAAGCCTGGGTGTCGGGGTGAATGGTTTAAAAAAAAAAATTATAACTTTATCTATTGGTATTTGAAAGCCACAACACATTCCATATGGTTACATAGCCATTGTTACAGTGTGTCATAAACAACTAAAACAGTCATAACAATTGGGCGTGGGAATTGTTAACATCCTTTGTACCGGGTCCCAGCCATCACTGCATTCAACGTTATAGGGCACATGATAAATCTCAGTAACATGGGCATGCATTACATACAACATCCAATCAACGGTACAGACAGTGCAGGTGATCTTGACGGCTACAAATTTCACCCATTTCTAGAGCACAGGATGACTACAAATTATGCATTAGGCAGCACTACAGGATTGGTTGGGCTTGGGGCTTGTTGGGCAAATATCCCTCAAGGGGGTGTTGGCAGGGTGGCGGTGGTTGACTCTCTCTGTCTGACCCAGTCTAGAAATGGAGCCCAAATATCTTGGGGTCTATAGGTGAGGGGCACAAGCTCCCAGAATGTGGACAGTTGTTCCTCACAGAATGCAACATCTTTGATCCAGGAGTCAATGGATGGGCTCATGTGTTTTCCCCAGTGCATTGCTTTTTTGAGCTTGGCCAGCAACAACAACATTGGACAAGCTGGCGGTCAGCAGGGGAGGTTCTTTGACATACCCTAGGAGGCCTACTAGTGGTGTGCGGTCAATGTCCACTCCTTTAATATCTAGCACTGTGTCAAACACTTTGACCCAGTATCTCGTTATCAGTGGGCAGTACCATGCCAAGAGAAGAAATGCGGCGTCTGGCAACTTACATTTCCAACATTTACTCTCTGCCCGTAGAACCATATCAAAGAGTTGCAGAGGTGTTCCATACAGTTGGTGTAGGAACTTGAAGTGGATTAACCATAATCAGTAGTTTGGGGACAGAAACTCCAATTGGCCGCAACAGTAGAGCCATTGTTCAGCTGTGACTGGGGACGTGAGATCAGAGTTCCAGGCATCCAATGCCCGTGGGTGAATTATCAGGTGCGCTCGCTGTGTGGCAGTGTATAGTCAGGTGATTACTTTGCATGGTGACGCTTTTGTCAATAAATGTTCCAGTGCAGCAAGGGTGGAGTCGGAAATGTATTATGCAATTTATGGCAAGTGGCCCGCAATTGGTAGTACTGTAGAGTGTCAGACAAATTCAGGGGGTCCTCGCCTCCTGGCTGGGGGGGGGGGCATAAATTCGTCATCTGGGTAGAGGTCTGCAAATTTAGTGATGGGAAGGTTACTTGCCTGTCTTATTGCACCCCTATATTGTAACATGGGGAAGTGGGGATTTTGTGCAAGTGGGATGGATGGGGTGTATAAACCAAAGAGGCCCGCTCTCTTCCTTAATCCATTCCATGCCCACCTCAAAGTCTACACCATATTTACCTCCTTGTTCGGATGTTTCTATTTCTGGTACAGTGCAGTGGAAAAGCGGGAGTGGGGCAACACTGTCTCGTTCTATAGCAACGTGGGGTTGGAATGGAATTGGGTATAACCAATGGTATAGAAATTGGGCTTGTGCACAGTACGGATACAGGTTGAAATCTGGTGCTCCCAGTCCCCCTTGGCGAAGTGGTAGTGTCAAAACTTCCCAGGCTATTCTAGGTTGCTTTCCTGCCCAGACCAAGACGATCATGTTGGATCTGAGTCGCTTAAAGAAGGCTGAGGTAAGGGTATGGGCAAATTTACAAACAGATATAACAGCTTAGGCAGGATAATCATTTTTGCAATTGCTATATGAACGACAATCGAGATAGGCAGTTTTGTCCTGATAGGTATTCTCTCCTCTATCCATGTTATCGCACAGCCATAGTTTGTCTCCCATAATTCTTTCATGTCTCTGCTGACCCACACACCCAGGTATTTAACTGGGCCATTGGCCCACTATAGTAAGTAGTCCAACGTAAATGGCTGCATAGTGTCAGTGAGGGAAAGCAATACAGACTTGGACCAGTTGATCAGGATCCCCGAGAATTGACCAAATGTTAATAGTTTGCGTATCATGGGGTTTAAATTGTCTTTTGGATTGCTAAAGTATAGTGTTATGTCGTCTGCATATAGGAATGCCACCAGTGCCCTGGTCGCAAATACCAAGCCTCGGTGCGCATGGTGCTGGCGAAGTCTCGCGGCAAAAGGTTCCATTGCTATAGCAAATAACAGAGGTGACAACGGAAACCCCTGTTGTGTGCCACAGGAAATTATGAATTGTGTGGACACTACATTGTTAAATCTGACCCGTGCCTTGGGGCCTGTGTACAGCAGCCGTATTTGCCATATGCATTGTGTGCTGAGCCCAATACGGGCCAGTAGTGCAAACAGATATGGCTACTCCAAGGTGCCAAATGCCTTGGTGGTGTCCAGAAGGGTGGCGATTGCGGACACCTGAGGGTGCAAGAAGTGTAGCACTACAAAAAGTGTGTGTAGGTTGTGAGAGGTTGAGCTACCTGGGATAAAGCCAGATTGGTCGGCCGGAATATTAGAGGTAAAAGTGGCTGTAGTCGGGAGGCCAGCAACCTTGCGTATATTTTATTATCCACATTTATCAAGGATAATGGGTGATATGAGTCGTAGTTGTTTTCAGGCTTGCCAGGCTTGAGTAATGTAATTATTAATGCCTACTGCATAGATGGTGGGAGAGTACCTTTCTCAAGGGCCTCTTGGTAGACTTTAAGCAAATGCGGCACCAGTAGCGGAGCATATGCCTTATAAAAGGAGGTTATAAGACCGTCTGACCCTGGAGTCTTATCGCCTGGCATACCTTGGATCACTTGAATAATATCGTCCTCAGTAAATGGGATGTCGAGATAATCTCTGTGTGCCCATTCTAACCAGACCAGCTGTATTGTATTCCAATAGTCGTTTACTGTGTTTGTTTTGTGGGAGGAGCAACAAGTGTACAGTTTTGCATAGAAATCCGTCATTACATCTGGGAGGGTGGCCGGATCATGTATTGGATTAGAGTCCTTGTCTAGCAGTTCTGTAATACAAGTGGAAGACGGGGGGTTTAGCATAGTGACTAGAGTTTAACCGGTCTGTCCCCTTCCCCATATCTGCTGGCCTGAATGAACCTACCCAAGAAGTGTGTTTTTCTTTCTACCTCTTCATTGAAGGCCGTTATCTTTTCTCTTAGGGTGGCGAGAATGTTGGGTTTGTTAGTCTGATAGTATGCGGTTTCCGTATTGCATATTTCTTTCTCAATGCTACTTAGTGTGCGTCTTATGTCTTTTAGGACCCCTGCTTGTTTGGTTATACAGGCCCCCCTGATCACCACCTTGAATGCCTCCCAGAGAGTTGCGGGGACTGTACTGAGTGTTCATTAGTTATGAAGTAGTCAAGTATTTATTTGCGGATTTTTTCATTAAAGGCCATATCTCCTAGCACCTCCGGGGGCAGTCACCACATAAAGGCTCTCAGGGTTGCCTAGGGCAGCAATAATCTGAGCAATACTGGTGCATGATCTGACAGTGTGTGTGGCATGTGTTTTCATAGTCCAGGAGGCAGCGTCTCTGGTCATCAGCCAGAAGTCCAAACTAGACCACGCCTTGTGGTGCATGGAAAGGCAGGTGCCCTCTAACGTGTCTGGGTGCATTTGCCTTCAAATGTCAACGAGCCATCCCTCCTCCATAATCGTCTGCAGCTTGGCCAAGGACATGGGATGCAATCAGCGGGCGGCACCTAATCTGTCTTTCTTATCATCTAGAATCACATTGAAGTCGCCCCCCTAGATCACTGTATCACCACCTATCTTTGTGACCTCAGCCCATACTCTGCAATAAAACTCATGGTCATCTGTATTGGGGCCACAAAAAGCCACCAGTGTAATGCGCTTCCCTCTAATATGTCCACCCACTATGACATATCTGCCTTCTGGATCTGACTGGGATTGTATTGTGGACTAGCCCAGGTCTCTACAGGTGAGCACAGACACCCCTCTGGAGTAGTTTGAGTATGTTGCTGTATATGTATGACCCCAGCATCTGGAATGCAGCCTAGGCATTGACTCAATTGTAAATTGTTTCCTGTAGCAAGCATACGTACATTTTGTGCCAGAGTAAGTAGGCCTGTACCAGTCGTGCTTTCCTGAGGTCATTCAGAACGTGATTGATGTCATCTTAGGTTATGTGACGTGAAGTCCATTTTAGGCAGCCCCAGTGTCGTGCTTGGCCGGTGTGTACATTAATTGTGTGGGATGTGTGCTCAGACCCGCATTTTCCCTTAAATAACAACAAAACATTAGTCTACCGCATAGCCCAAAAAAAACTTCAAAAACAATCCCCCCACCCATCCACCCACACCAACCCCCTAATCAAGTTGTGCCCCATTGCCCACCCCCCACCTTAACAACATAACCACATGCAAACGCATGTGAAAACGGGAGATCTCCCTTTGGGGACTAGGTGTCACGGGCGAACTGCCTCACCACAGTGGGTGAGGTGGCCAATTGTATCATGTGCCCGGTGGGCCCTCAGCTACGTCCACTGTCAGTATAATAACATTCTAGAAAGGAAGACACCACCCATATGGTGTATATTTGAACCATCAGCATCAGGGCCGGGCCACAATATTGTCGACTTTCTTTTTTTACAAAGATTCTCAGGGTACCTGTGTATTAGGGATCTACAGAATAGAGGGTTAGTCATTGTCACTCAAAGTGGCATTTGCCCTGGCTCTAGGGGATGTTGAGGAAAAATGTTTCGGACCACCCATGTGTTTGGCACATTTCAACGCTGATTTAGCATCTGTGAAATAATGCGATTTCCCCTCATAGATGATCTGCAATTTCGCTGGGTAGAGAAGAGCATAAGGGCGCCCGCCTGTTGGAGCAATCATTTCACAGGGAGAAAGACTCGGCGGGCCGCCTGCACCATGGTGATGAAGTCCGGATAAAAGGACAAAGTGTTACCTTGATGTTAGATGGTGCCACGCTCTCTTGCCAGGCACAGGATAACATCACGGTATCTGTAATTTAGTATTCATGCAATAATGGGCCGAGGGGTGGACCCGACAGGGGGCTTAGGGCCCAGGGATCAGTGGGCTCTTTCCACTAAGAACATGGTGGATAGAACTGTGCCAAACAAGTCTCTTAGCAGGTACTCCACAAATGTTTCCATTGTCGATATAGCGGTGGTTTCAGGCATTCCCGTAATATGCAGGTTATTGCAGCAGGAGCGTGCATCGAGGTCTTCGTTCTTGGCCCTTATAACTGACAGAACTTTCTCCATCTGTAGCATCTGTTCCTTGGTGTCGACCTGATATTCATGTGCGTCCGATGCTCTATTCTCAAACGCATCCAGCCTGGATTCATGTACATCCACTCTTTTTCTTACTTGGTCCAGATGGGCAGTCAAGGCATCCAGTTTCCCGTCTATGGTCTTGAGACTGGACTGCACCTCCAGTAGTATAGTGTGGAGGTCTATGTCTGACTGCACGTATTCATCCCTAGGGGATGCATCAGTATCCTGCACCTCTTCGGTGTCCATGTGCTGGGTCTGCCATTTATTATGAAAGCTGAGTTTTGATTGTTTAGTGTCTGTTTTACCCATCTTATGAAGCTGCAGATGAATGAACAGCAGCCACAATCGTGTTGTGTGCAATGACTCTGGTGGGTCACAATAATAAAAGCCCCCCGGCAACAAGCAGCAACGGCGCTACCCTGTCCAGTCATCTCTCCAAGATCGGGCTGGAGCATTCAGTGCATACCATCCACCGCTCAACTCCTGTAGGATGCGAGATACAATTCCTTCGCAGCCAGAAGCAACGGCGCGTGACGCGCCTCTGGCCAGGCCGATCTTCGCCGCCCGGTTGGGTATACAGGCCCCTGCAGCTCAGTACATGTAGTCGATCAGGACAGAAGTTCCTATGCATTTATTTATGGGCTGACAGATTGTCCATGTGCACTAGTAGGGCAGGTATGAACGTATTACCGGCATCCTCTCCGACCTCATAGGAGCCCCTTCTCCCGGTGCCATGTTCATTTGACCTCCGTTATTTGTCTCATGGCCCGGAGGTCTGGCGGCACCTGCGGTGCTCACTTCATGCCTCTTGGCCTGCTTGTGGTTTTCCCCGGTGCAGCCCAATCCACTACACTATCTCAGCTCCTTCAACCCGAAGTTCAGGCCAGCCTGGCACCAGCTACGGTCTACAGGCCTTGCCACGGCAGCGATGCCCAACACAGCAGCTGCAGTGTTTAACTGCAGTATAAAAGTAATGGGGTAACCCTGTGTCCCTCAGAACCTGGGTATATATATGAAAAGCTACAATGGTTCTGTCGGGAATGCACAATTGCTTTGCAAGTAATAAACAAATCAAAGAGTAGTTGCTTTATACATAGTAAACAAGTCAAAGAATAATATCATTTGCTTCAATCAAAGAGTAGCACGCATGTTGGAACACAAAACAAAACACTGGCTAATAGGTGCTTGCAAAGAATATTATTTTATGTAAATTGAAGAGTTGATGTATATTTACAAATATCTAAAGGCTGCCAAAACGAGATGCAATATAGGAGTGACATATATTATAGTGACATTTGGTGCTTAGTGACAGTGGTGCAGTGCATTTCATATATACAAGGTGAAATTATGTACAGATTAACAAGGGAGAAAAACTAAGGGTGGCCAGAACGGAGGAGAAAATAATATCTCTGGTGAATAGCACAATCGCTTATTGATTTAAACCAAGAGACTTGATAGATCTGAGCCATATATTACCGTCGACTTTTCGACCCTGACAAGGCGTTATTAAGGTGTTGTGGCGGGTCTTCTTCAGGACAAGGGAGAGGATGACAGCCCAAAAGGGGTTGGGTTCCCTTGGGCGTCCCACAATGATTAAAGGCTGCCAGTGAATCTGCAAGTGTCAGGAAAGCTCTAGATTGTCGAAGCAATTCGTGTAAAGTAGTCTTTAAGATCCAAGTAAATGCAGTCGTGAGCGAGCTGTTAAGAGAATGCAGCGGAGCACATGTACATTGCCAGTATTGATGACTGGCCATCCTTGGGGATCAAATCGTTTTTCCTCCCAAACCGGCTGATCATTCTCTTAACAGCTCGCTCACGACTGCATTTACCCTCCACGACACCTTAATAACGCCTTGTCAGGGTTGAAACATCAACGATAATATATGGTCACCCTTAGTTTTTCTCCCTTGTTAATCTGTACATAATTTCACCTTGTATATATGAAATGCACTGCACCACTGTCACTAAGCACCAAATGTCACTATAATATATGTCACTCCTATATTGCATCTCGTTTTGGCAGCCTTTAGATATTTGTAAATATACATCAAGTGGCCGATTCACAGAACTAAGATGAGATCAAATCCTAAACTTACTACTTTTGGTATTCACAGAAGGCATTTAGTAGTAGTAAAGTTAGGACTCCTAACTTTACTGCTACTAAACTGATATAAAATCCTAAACTTACTACTTTTGGTATTCACAGAAGGCATTTAGTAGTAGTAAAGTTAGGACTCCTAACTTTACTACTACTAAATGCCTTCTGTGAATACCAAAAGTAGTAAGTTTAGGATTTTATCTCAGAATAGTTCTGTGAATCGGCCCCCAACTCTTCAATTTACATAAAATAATATTCTTTGCAAGCACCTATTAGCCAGTGTTTTGTTTTGTGTTCCAACATGCGTGCTACTTTTTGATTGAAGCAAATGATATTATTCTTTGACTTGTTTACTACGTATAAAGCAACTACTCTTTGATTTGTTTATTACTTGCAAAGCAATTGTGCGATCCCGACAGAACCATTGCAGTGTTACTGCAGCGTTAACTCTGAGTCGGGGTGGAGGGGTCGCCGCTCACCTCTCCGTCCTGCTCGTGTGGCCGGTCTCCCCTCCGCGACCTCCAGATAGCAGGTACATGGCGCAGGCAGCCTTTTCCGCAGGCCGCAGGGACTCGAAGGCACACCCAGCTCCAGTAGTTGGTATGTGGCACAGTGATTCAATGTCACTCCTCGCTGAGGACCGTTTGGCCTACTTTCTGCGGCTTGGGCCCGGCTCTCTGGCAGCTCTCCTGGTACAGTTCCACTGTTCTGACACAAGGAACTGCAGCTTTGGGGTCTGTGTACCTCGTTCCAAAAGTTTGACAATCTGGATATCAGCGTCCAGTGCAGATAACTGAATGATTTTGCCTTGGCTGGCAGAGCCCTCTCAATGAGCAGCCATCTTGCTGCTTGGCTAAGCCACACCCCCCTTCAGGTGACTAGAAGCAAATGGGGAAACTAGCTTTCATTGAGGTTCAGTGTGGCTGGCAACCTCAATCAGCTTGAAGAAAGGTTGAAAACATTACAGGACAGATTTACTAACACTCTGCATAGGGTATAAAACAGGATTTACTTTCCTGCACAAAACTTGTTTTGCACTGGAGGTAGTCCTAAGGTAATGGTAAGTAGTGATTTTATTTTTGGAAACCTTTCAAACTTTGCATGTATATGCACTGTACAGCACACATGCAAGTTAGAAAAAGTATTAAAGCATGTTTTTTTGTACTGGAATGGTCCCTTTGCCGTACAAAAACTATGCTTGACAGAATGCAGCCACCCTTGCAAGGGTGGGATGCATTGCCGAAGCCTGAAGTGTGCCAGTAAAGGGAGAGATTAAAACAGCTCCATATCTTAGTAGATATGGCGCTGTTCTGCTCTCTCTCTTTCACGCAACGCATCGCAGCAACTTTGATTGCTGCATTGCCTTGCGTGAAAAGTTAGTAAGTTTGTACCTGGATTTCAAATTATTGGTGGTAGTTTCTTTCAGCCTGTGCCCTTATCCCCTAAGGTTTTGGGCATCCTCCAAATGCTTATTGAATTGATCTGACTTTCAGAAGTGTATGGATGTTCAGTAAACCTCTGTAATTCCGAAGTCTAGAAGAATAATCAGCGTTTTCTGTTGAATGTGGTTTTTGATGTCTTCGAATTAACTCTAATCCTATCTGTATGCCTCTTATAGCTTTTTCTTAGCAAGATCATCCGTTGATGAAGGCCACAAGTACAAACAATGTCATTCTGTTTCAAGAACTGAAGTTAAAGAGCATGTCTGCATAGCCAAGAATCTTTAATTACCAGTAGGATGATTATTCCATATGACTCACTTGGTCCCCACAACATCTGACTGATTTTATGACAGAAAACCTCTGGTGTCTTCTTCTGGAATATTTTCTTTCCAGATGCCGAAAGGTTCAAGGGATTTATATGTGCCACAGAGTCCACCACTGATAGATGGAGGTGTGGAGATGCTGATATTGAAATGGAATATAATTCAATTTTTAGGTTCCAGGTGGTATCTGTATTTTTATGCTTATTACAGCATTGATGGAGGTCAGATTGGAAGCTCTCCAGAGTTATAAGGAGAAAACTGAATCTAATGTATTCATATTATCAGAGGGACCTGGGAAATCTGACTCTATTGTCTTTCCTTAGTGATTGTCTGCATCCTCAAACCTCCCGTCACTCTATCCCTCTGTGGACATTTCATCGGCTCACTTCTTTGAGCTAGCACATTGCTACAAAAGTCCACCCACATCTTATTGAGTAGACTGCCCTACATTTCCTTTACACACAGCAAGCTTTTACATTTACCCTCATGTTGCTTCACCTGCATCATTTTCTTTTCCTCCTTCTCCAGCTTCAATTTTGTCAGCTCTAGCTTGAGCTTCCTTTTCTCCCTCCAACCCTCTGGGGTCAGACCCCTGGAAGACACACTGCTCTATGCTTGGGGAGGGATTTCCAATCCTGGGAGTAGGTTGCCCCCCTCCTCAACAGGCTGCATTCCAAGACCCTCCTGTAGTTCATACTCTGATCTGATTCCTCATCCTCCTCTCCCTCCTTATCATCTGTTGATGGCTGGAGGGCCTCTTCCCACACCCTCAGGGACTTCTCGAGCTCTGCCTTCTTGGTGCTCCTTTTAGCGGGCAGCCCCCTCTCCTGGCAAAACTCCTTGAGCTGAGCCACAGTGTAGCTCTGCAGGTTGGCAAGCTCAAACTTCATCTTTGCAGGTGGGGCCACAGACATAAACAGTCAGGTAGACTAGGAATAAATAAAAAATAAATAAATAAAAAAGGCCAATCTGGGAGAATTTAAAACATTAACTGGTCTTAGATATGGGATGGCAGTGTACTACAAATCACTGAATGACACTCCACAAACACAAGTCCAAATGCTCATTGCTGATCACCAATGTTAGAATTTGGGTTACTGGTTGACTGGGGTGTGAGCCCTGGTCAAGCAGCAACCACAATCCTAGTCAGGGTAAGGCACAAGCAAACCCCAAATTAACCTGTGTTCAACCCCCCTCGGAGCTTGGCACAGAGCAGTCATGCTTAACTTAAAGGCAAAGTGTAAAGTAAAACAGTGAAAACACCACACAAAAAGATCTTATTCCAGGTTAGAAAAATAGAACAACATTTAATAAATAAAAGAAGGCCAAAATTACAAAAATCCAATCCGTAGAACCAGAGTCATGAAGAATACACTAAAAAATAGTGCTAAAAGCATAAAGCGCCAACCGCAGCTATCTGGTCACTCTGGACCAGGTCGAAGTCAAAAGTTCAGGCCTACCATGATGGAGCGCATGTCGGATACAGTCCCAGATTAGTCCTGCTGAACTTTTTCCTTTTCAAGTTTTGTGCAGAGAGTCCCATTCTCATTGAAGAGGATTGCGGGGAGCAAGAACCGCATCATGGGCTGTGGTCAGCATGGCGCGAAGAGCGGGCCGGGCATCGCAGATGGATTGGCTGGAGCTTCATGTTGGCGGTTCCCCCCCAACAACCAATGCTTGCTTTGCGAAGAGATGGGCTGGCGGTGGCTTGTGCTGATTTTCGGTGCGAGCGATGCTGTTCCGGTCCGAATGGGCCCATTTGAGGTCGTGAAGAGCACAAAAGCTTGATCTAAAGAGCCCATGAGCCAGGACCTTAGAGGCACCACTTGGGGGTCAGGAACTCGCTGCCGCTGGGTCCAGTAGCTGGTTGGGGAGTCTTTTGTGTCCCTGAGGCTCAGATCAGAAGGCCAGCAGACTAGCCCTTTGACTCTGGTGTCCTGGATTCAAGATTAAGTTGCAAGTCCAGTTCTTCTTCAACAGGCAAGGGGTCAGCAGGTTAGTAGGGCAGCAGTTCCATTAGACCAGCAGTCCAGCAGAGTGGTAGTCCTTGTAGCAGCACAGCAGTCCTTCTTCCTGGCAGAGTATCTACAGGTCCAAATACTGAAATGTTTGTGTCTGAGGTCCTACTTTTACACACAGTTGTGCCTTTGAAGTGGTTAGAAGCTTCTAGAGGCATGTCTTTAAAGTGCACAGATTCCCTGCCTTCCCTGCCCTGTTGCCAGACTAACTACAGGGTGTATGCCGCTCTTTGTGCGGAGGCAGGACACAGCCTATTTAAGTGCAAGTTGGGCTGTGCCCAGTTCCTCCCTCCCATCCTGCCAGTGATGGTCCATCCAGTCATACCCAAGCTTTCATTGTTTGTGAATGTCTAGGAGGAATACACAAAGCCCAGCTATCACCCACACTCAGTCATGTGACCCAGAGACAGGTTTCAGGCACCGAATGGCTAAGGCAGGGATACGCCAACTTTCTAAAAGTAGTATTAGCAGAACTGTAATTTAAAATCTGACTTCACCATAAGTAAGGATTTTAAATTATGATTTCAGAGACACCAAACATGAATTGTTCATCTCTTACACTTACTAAAATGTAATAAGGCATTCCAATGTTATCCTACGGGAAACATAGGCCTTGGAGTAGTGAAAAATAAATCTAAGAGTTTTTCACTACCAGGAAATGTAAAACTTAAAAGTACATGTCCTACATTTTAAATATGTTACACCCTGCCCTCTGGGCTGTCCAGGACGGCCTACAATAGGGGTGACTTAAAGGTATTAAAAAGAAGGTTTGGGCCTGGCAAAAGATTTATTTTTCCAGGTCGAAATGTCAGTTTCAACTGCACTCACACGCTGTGCAATGCCAAACCTGAGACATGTTTAATGTGCTACTTAAGTGGGTGGCACAAACAGTGCTGCAGACCCACTAAAAGCATTTCATTTACAGGCCCAAGGCACACGTAGTGCCACTTTACTAAGGACTGAAAAGTAGATTAAATATGCAAATGGAGTATAAGCCAGTGTTACGCTATTTTAGGGAAAGAGCGCCAGCACTTTAGCACGGGTTAGCAGTGGTAAAGTGTACAGAGTCATAAGGCCAGCAAAAAAGAACTCTGCAAAAACAGAAGGCAAAAAGTTAGAAAGTAAACCATGCCAAAGATGCCAGGTCTAATATACACGTTTTTGCTATTCCCCATTTCCAAGGGTAGAGTTACAACTTGGTGCAACTCTACACTTTTTTGCTATTCCCCATATCTTAGGGTAGAGTTACACCTAGGTGTACCCTTACATGCATTCATCCCTCAAATCAGGGATTGGAGCTTCCTACAAGAGAGCTGACGAATGTAAAGTTATTACTAGTAACATTGCACAAGTAGGTGGAGATCTCAAGCACTGTGGTGGAGATCTCCTACGGGAAAGTATATGGAAAATTATTGAAGTTTATTATTTTTTTAATTAAAAATATTTAATGCAAAACATAAATTAACTTTAAATTTTTATTTTTAAACTGCAATATAAACTAGAATTTTTAAACCAGCATATAAACTTGTCAAAGTAATTGTGTATTGATCATTTTTAAACAGCAATTTTAAGAAAATCCCATCTTCACTAACAATTTTATTTTTTTCTAATATGTAATACATTTTTGTATGAATAAAAAAATAATAATTATATAAAGTCTTCAACATTAAAAACGGCATATATAATTTATGTGTAAAAATATAATTCATTTAACATTAGTTTCCTACCTCAGACAGACAACATTGCTCCCCATCTTCACAAGAAACCTCAAAACCTGGCTCTTCGACAGACCCCCTCCTTGATGGAATGGAACCTGCACCCCCCCCCACCCCTAGCGCCTTGAGACCCTTACGGGTGAGTAGTCGCGCTTTAACAAACCCCTGATTGATTGATTTCTATGCCTCCATTTTTCTATGGGAGTGTGTTGCAGTACCTGTGAATGGCCATTTGTGGTGCTATATTTACTCCAAAGCTGGGTTGGAGTACATTTATACGTGTTTGACAACTTTAGAAATGAAGGCCAGAATTCACTAAGATTTTGCGTTGGGGTTGAATCACTTTCGTGGTGCAGCCCAATGCAAAATCCATTTTGGCATTTACTAAGCTATGCTAAGTTTATTTGGTGGCTTTGCATGGTTTGGTAAATGCAAAGTACCACAATGCAGCGCATAGTGCTGCCTTGCATTACTTTGCGCCGGGTAGGCATTGCACGAGTGGTGCATGGGCATCCCCGTGCATCTACCTGTTTATTTTGACACAAACTCAGATTTACAAAATGGTTCACCTACCCGAAACAGGAGTAAAGAGGAGAAAATCTTTATTTCTCCTTGTTACTTCCTCTTTCTATGAGTGATGCATTCTGCATCACACATACAAAGAGGAATTTGCTTCTTAGGATTGTTTTTGTGCAGGAAGGTTTGCCTTCGTACACAAAATCAAGTTTGCCTGTAACGCTGGTACCCCTACAGCAATTCGCCATGTACCAGTGCTAGGAGTGGGAAGAAGTGTGCCATATCTTAGTAGATATGGCTCACTTTTACTCTCTCCTTTTCACGCAATGCATCAAGTTGCCTTGTTGTGTTGTGTCGCATGAAGTATGAGCACATCTACCCCGTAGTTTATGAATAGCAATACTCTTACTCATTTGTGGGTGTTTTTGTATTAGCATGTCCACTCTAAACTCCTCCTTAAATTTCCTTATGCCTCTCTAACTTAATAGTAAGAAAGTCCCCTTTTTCCAGCCACTTCCCATTGTCCATTCCACGTTTACTACTAAAATGTATACCTACATATGTAGAAATCTCTGCCACCCTTGCGGAGATCTTCACACAGAAAAGACAGTAGAAGTGGAGGCTGCGGTCTATGGCCAAAGGTTTGTGGTCACCATTTTTTAGTACATTATTAATACTACTGTAGCACTACTTTACATACTACAAATGTAGTTTGTAAATAGGCCCCCACAAACATGCTGTGGGCAAGAACAGGACAAATGATTTTTCACAGTTTTGATGTTTGCATAGAAAGAAATAGAACAAATAGTATTTGCTCCATACTAAAGGGATTTGTACTCGAGTTGAAAAATATTGCAAAATCATTTTGCTCTATTTTTTAAAACTTCAGTCAAAGACTTAGATTTGTTTGCTTACATTTCTATACATATTTTAAATGGTTTACAAGTTATACATGTGTTGTATATGCTGCAGAAAGGCTCCAAAAACAACTGCACATTTTCAATGATTCATGCTCTTTTACCTTGTATGGAGTAAGCTATCCCAAATAGAATCACAAGCCTCACCAAGACATTGGTGAGGTGACAAGAAAATAACAAGCAAGATGTACGAAATTGTGTTTGCGATTTCCTAATAGCGAATTTTAGTGATTCGCTATTGTGAAATCACAAACTGTGATGTACAACAGTGAGTTTGTACAACTCTTAGCGATTTGCAGTGGATGACAAATGGACCTGCCTCATCAATATTCATGAGGCAGGTCGCAATTTGCGATCCATTGTTAATGGCTACAATCACAGGGATGGTGGCCTGCTGGGGTCAGCAGACCACCATGTCTGTGATTGCTTTTTAAATAAAGCAATTTTTTCTGTACTGCAGCCCGTGTCTGTGGAACCACTGCCTGCTCTTGAAACATGTTGGCACCCACCTTCAGAAAGAGGAAGAGGTCTCTTGGGGACCATTCCCATTTGTGAACTGGTTACCACCAAGTTGAAGTTGGTGTTAACTGAGAATGTTTTGCGACCGCATCCCCGGTCGCAAAACATTCCTACATACCAGGGCAACTCGCTATTAGGAAGCAACGCCCTTAACACACCCCTTCCTAATAGCGACTCGCAAACCCTATTTTCCAAGTCGGTAATAGGTTACCGACTCGCAAAATAGGTTTGGTACATAACCTGTCGCAAATGGTCAGATGAGCCATTTGTGAGTGGTGAAAGGCTTCTTACATCTGGTCCAGCATCTCTTCCATCTGAGTGGCTAAAAATTCCACCTAGTTCAACCAAGCTGGTCAAAACAAAGGCCCAACAAAACCAGAAGCTCATGGGGAAACTCCAACCTTCCTGCATACTGCTCATAATAGAGTTTATCTGGACCTAGGAATTTCAAAAACCTACAACGGGGCTGAGTCAACCTGACAAGTACAGACCAGGAACTGATCATTCTTTAACTAGGAGAAACATTAAAGTTAGCAATTTTCAAAACAAGAAAATGCTCTTCTCACAAGAGGAATGATTCAAGATGTTCCTCCCACACCGAGGACAAAACTCAAAGTGCCATTTCATTCACTAGCTCACACATACAAAATACACAATCTACAGACTGACAGGCACAACAGCAATCACATATAGCCACTCGCTGATCCATCAGCTATTCGGAGAGAACGGAGGGGCTGGTAGGGAACGGGGGTGGCGGGGTGGGGGCAAAGGGATTGTTGAAAAATATTTATTTTAAAACACTTACCTTTTTCGGTGTCTCTCCTCGTTGTCTCCACTTCTCTTCTCTTCCTGACTCCAGTCCGGAAGAAGCAGGAAGCAAACAGGCTCCCCTAAGCCAATCACAATGCTGCAATGCAGCATTGTGAATGGTCTGAGCGCCGTGGATTGGCGCTCAGATGGGGACAGGGACCCTGTGCAAAGTGCGCATGAAAGCTTGGCCAGCCGAAGACGGACGGACAAGCAGTCATGCGCATTTAGGGGCCTATTAAGATGTCGGTCGGGATTAACAGGTGGGCACCATAGGTGCAGGGATTAACAGGTGGGCGCCATAGGTGCCCCTTCAGCTCCCAACCAGTGGCCGCAGGGGAAAGGGGGCCCTGCTAGGGGCCCCTAAAAATGCTTAATGACAGGCTTTCCATGTTGGAAAGCCTGACATGGGAAACCTGCCAGAAACCATGCATTGTAATCTGGACGGCATAAAAAGCCGTCCATATGGATTACGGGCCAGTTCTGACTGGCCGACAGGCTCCTTGAACCCATCGGAAGCCAGCCGGAATGACCGGCCGGTTTCACTTCCGACCGGCTGTATTATAAGGTCAGAATTGAAACCGATAAGGACATTTTTTAAGAACAAGCAGTGGCCCCAGGGACCACTACCTACTCTTGAAAAGTGGAAAGAAAACTTTTCATTTTTATTTTTGAAACACATGCCGTTTTCCTTTAAGGAAAACAGGCTGCATTAAAAAAATTGCCTTATTGAAAAGCAATCATAGACATGGTGGTCTGCTGACCCCAGCAGGCCACCATCCATGTGAATTTAGCAATTCCGAATCGGTCGCATACGAGACCTACCTCATGAATATTAATGGGGAAGGTCTATTTGCGAACCAAAGGGAATCGCAAATTGTGTCAAAAACACATTAATACATGGGTGTTTTGTGATTCCCAAACACCGAATCGCAAACATTTGCTAGTTGGTAATCGCAAAGCCAAACCTATGTACATCTGGCCCTAGATTTTAAGAGTGGCACTCAGGGGAGTTTTAAAAAAGGCTTGCTTTCCTAATGAAGCTTTAAACAGTTGCACATGTACTAAAATGCTAAATTCATTAGATTGTATTTTTATTTTATTTATTTAATTGCTTATAGAGCGCCCGAATCACCCCATAAGGGTATCTCTGCGCTAGGACCACCTAAGGAGCTGATGAAGGATGATTAGAACAATGATGTTTTCAGCAGTTTTCTGAATGCTAGGTAGTCCGTGCATTGATGCAGGTTCAAGGGGAGTTCGTTCCAGTAGTGTGGGGCCAGATGGTAGAAGGCCTTACCACCGTGGCGTTTTTTTTTTAAGCCCGAGACTTGGAGCAGGGCTTTGGCTTCGGAGCAGAGGGGTCTGGAGGGAACATAGTTAACAAATGTATCATTTAGGTAGCTGGGGCCTAGTCTGTTTACGGCTTTGTATGCCATACAGCAGATCTTAAATTTGATCCTTTTCCGTATTGGTAGCCAGTGCAGTTTTTGAAGCAAAGGGAGGGAAGCGGTTCTTGGGGGGGCATTGGTCACCAGGCGGGCCGCGGTGTTCTGGACCACTTGGAGTCTGTTTATGGCACTTTCATTAGCTGAAATCAGTAGCGCATTACAGTAATCCAGGCGACCAGGCGAGTATTGCATATGAGTGATTCATTAGATACCATTTCTTACAGCACTAAGGGCCAGATGGGCAAAGCGTTTTACCCATTGCAAACAGCACTTTGGGCCGTTTGCAACCAGTAAAATGCATTTTGCCAGGTACAAAAGGCAAAATGCGACTCTGCAACTTGTTAACAAATCGCATTTTACTTTTGAGATTTGGTATTAGGAAGGGGCATGTTCAGGGCGTCCCTTCCTTATACCGAATAGCACTGGTATGTATAAATGTTTTGCGACCGGAATGTGGTCTCAAAACATTCCCCTTTGTGAATGTGGGTGAAAATGTTTTTTAAGAGCAGGTAATGGTCCGACGGACCACTGCCTGCTCCTAAAAAATGAAAAGAAAACGTTTAATTTTTATGTTTGCAATGCAGCCCGTTTTTTTCTTTACGGAAAGCGGGCTGCATTACAATAAAATATATATTGCTTTATTGAAAATGCAATCACAGACATGGTGGTCTGCTGACCCCAGCAGTCCACCATCCCTGTGATTGTAGCCATTCCCAATGGGTCGCAAATTGCGACCTGCCTCATGAATATTGATGAGGCAGGACCATTTGCGACCCATTGGGAATGGCGAACAGTGTCTGAGACACTGTGTACATAGCTGTTTGTGATTTCCTCATTTGCAAGGAGGGAATCACAAACTGCCTGTTTTGTACATGTGGCCCTAAAACCCTTGTGACAACCACTTGTAAACTACCTTTATCAGTTAAATAAATGTGGAAATGTACTCGTTTTAGGCTCATTTTCTCACCAAACACAAAATAAATAAGAACAAATGCAGATAAAAGAGCTAAAAATAAATGTGGACAATTACAGTCAGAAATGTCTAAAAAATAAATACCATGAAATCGGGAGCCCTAATTATAATACATTTTATGTTCATATAGGTAAATGTATGTACCTTTTCTACCATAAACAGATTCCAGCCCATGTTATGTGTGTGCATAGTTCTACCATACCACTTTTCACTTTTACTTTGCAAAGGATATGTTCTGGGTGCCACTGGATACAGCCTGCGCTATATTAGGCGCGATAATGAACAAGAAGACAAACAAGCGGTGGCCACAGCTCAGAAGAAGACCAAATTGTAGGTGACACCGCCACGAAGCACCCTGTCCTCCCCTCTTCACTCGCTGTGCTCGGCAGACGCCCCGGCTCCCTCCGAGGCCTGCTTCCAAGCAGCTGGCTGATTGCAGCCATTGTGCTCTCTGAAAGGCACGGCCACCCGATCACGGTAATTACGGGGGTGCAATTTGCACGCTGGCTGCTCGCGAGGAGTCGCTTGCAGAAGCTGACTAATACTTTTTACCCATCTGTAGGTTGGACACTACTAATTAGGGCCCTTTGTTATCTTTGCACGTCATGCCAGGCAAAGCCGTCCCTTCATTGGGTGACCTTTATCAGTATGCATGGAGGTCACCCTCGTGCAGCTTCAGGAGTGCCTGAGTCAGGCGCACTTCCGTATTTACGGGGCGCTACATGGAGTCTGGCGCTTTGAAGTGCCTCCTGAGTATCAATGACACCAAATCATATATCATTTACTCCGTGCCCCAAACATGTGCGAATCACACAAATACTGCAACAATTCTACTCAATAATCCAGGTTTCCTTTCATTGCATCCATTTTACGGCATGTGTACGCAGACGGGGGGCTGCATTCAGTCAGGGGCAGGGGAAGGCAAAGGGGCTGAGTTCGGCAGTAAATCAATATTTTACATCATTTTGCCTGAATAAGAAAATTAGCCTGGGACACTCCAAAGGTTTTATTCGTAAATAACCATCTCTTGGTCATATTTACTAAACAGAAAAAATAAGTATACAAAATACATTATAAATGTATATGTTTCTCAGAACATGCCCACAATCAATTAGTCATAATCTATTTTTCAGTGATCTAGACATTAAATTCCCTAACCAAACAGTTCCTTGGGAGACATGGTTCACCACTTAGCTGCCCTCAGCATCAGTTCTTTGACTTGGATCCACATTCATCCTTCGGGAGTTTCCTCTGAGCAATCGGGGCATCGCTTGGCCCCCTGGTGCAAGCACCAACTCCCCTATGATGCACAATGTCCGGTTTCTTTCCATACAAGAAACTAACGTTTTAATTATGCTTCTTTTAATTATGAATTTTGCTATATTATGCTAAAAAAATGTTACTGTTTTAATTAAATAAACAATAAAATCTTCTTCTATAGGGGAAAAAAAAACTCCCCTAAATCCCCAGGGAATTGCAATAAAACATCCACGAAGCGCTGGCACCAACCCCTAACCCAACCCTGAACACCTCAGCACTGCTGCCCTTGCTTAGGGGTAACATTTATAGTAAATCCATCCAGAGGTTTTCTGACCTTTGATGCCGAAGCCAAGGTGTCTGCCTGCTTTGTGGTCAACCATGAATCTTCCTTGCAAAATATGACAAAGCACATTAAAGTAAAACTTTAAGCCAGATTAATGACAAGGTAAACTAAACCACACAGCAGCAGTTCACCCCCAGATATGATATCAGGGATGGAAGGATGGGAAGACAGCAACTCTGGCAGAGAGAGGTAGCGAGCATGCCAAAGGACTGCAGGCAGGGCTTTAAGTGGGCCGGGTCTCATCGGTGCTGAGCACCCGCAGCTTTTTAAAGGGGGCCTCGAAACGGGTCTCTATCGGGCTCTGTTTTGTGCCCTGGCACAGGCGGTCCGTTTTATTTTCGGACTGCAGTGCCAGCAGGCACATGGATGTGCGCGTGCTCACACTGCTCACTTCTCACTAGTGGAGAAGTTACGGCATGACGTCATGCCAGGTGAGCGTTGTAGGGGAAGGGAAATCCTTTAAAGAGAGTCATTTTCTCTCTGGATTTCCCATCTCTCTTTGAAACGGAGGAGCAGCAACATTGTCGTGGTGTCACCAGATCTTTAAGTGGAAGCTTTTTCAATATTATATACAAGCCATAGTTGCTGAATATTTATCTTATGCAACTAACAACCATTGACAAAGCCTATAGTCCTGACTTGTTGTAGGTATGATGTTACTTGTTGTATCATATATCTGGATGCAATGACAGAAACAGCAAAATGCAAGTCGGGTGGCACACTATACTAAGCGCAGATTTTTAGCTTACGTGTTTTAAGCCACGCCCTTAATTATATTAGCCATGCCCCTTTGAGAGACCCCTTAGTTTTTTCATCCCACGTAAAGCCCTGACTGCAAGGATTCCAAGCAGGACACAATGCAGCCTAATCCATCCACCAACAGCTTAAATACTAGTTGCTTGGAGTCTCTACAGTCCCCTTGGGACCCCGCTGCCCCTCCAGTGAATTGCGATGGGAAATTGCTTTGTGGGCGGGCGTTTTCCCGCATCTGCAGCCTCTGTGCCAACCAACCAAATTTGAAAGCCAACGACGGCATAGGCCCCTGGCGTAAGCGTGCACCTACACCTATATACTGGGAGCTGCCATGGCTGTGGCACATTTTGTCACAGGTGAGGCATCACCTCAGGTGAGGCGAGGGGGCAGGAGAGGCCTGCCTTTCTCCTAAAATCAATACTTCACATGCCCTTAGCCCGCATAAGGAAAGACAGACTAAGACCATCCAAAATTTGCATATGAGATTGACCATTTCTCAGCCCACATTTATTAAACAGGGATAAACAGGTAATAAAAAGACATTATAAACTTTGTATTTACATTCTCATAACATGTCCAAAATCAACTTCCTTGGGAGTCATGGTTGGTCACCAGCTGGCCCTTACAGCATCACTTAATTGGTTTAGATTCCTTGTGAACTCCAGGGGCCCCCAGATGCATTGTCTTACAGGACAAACTCTCTCATTCCCTTATACCAAGGGAGCTTGGGCGAGCATGTAAGCTGAGCCCCTAATCACCATGCCAGAGTGTTCGACTTGGCCCTTTTTGCTAGGTCTTCCCAGGACTTTTTTACCTTCCTCCTGTATTATTTTCGGACCTGTTGTTGGTGGTTTTATGACTCTGTGCACTTTATCACTGCTGATCAGTGCTAAAGTGCATGTGCTCTCTATTGTAAACGTGGTAAGATTGGTCTAGACCTGTTTGGCATATTTAATTTACCTATCAGTCCCTTGTACAGTGGTATCCCATATACCACCCAGGGCCTGTAAATTCAATGCTACTGGTGGGCTTGCAGCGCTGCTTGCGCCACCCACCAAAGTAGCCTTTCAAACCTGTCTCAGGCCACTGCCACTGCAGGGCCTGCGTGCAGTTTACTGCCGCCGTGACATGGCACATAAAGTGGTTGCCACGTCTGCAACTCCCCTTTTACTACATATCAGTCACCCCTAAGGTAGGCCCAAGCTAGCCCTATGGACATGTGCCTTAACTGTTTGGCATGTCCTGGTAGTGACAAACAGCCTATTTTGGTTTCTCACTGCTGTGAGGATGCCCACTCATAGGGATGCATTGGGCATTCCCCCATTATGTGCTTCAGTGGTAATTCCTGACACGAGAGGGGTAGCGTACCCATGTGTGGTATGTTTGGAATAGTAGTGATAAATCCTGATTATTGTTGAAAGCAGATTTATTATTACTATTGTAGAAATGCCACTTTTATAAGTGGGCATTTCTGTGTGCTATGTGTCTTTGTGCCTGCCTGATGTGTATTGACCGTCTGGTTCTGACTGACAGGGGAGAGGGGATGTGCATTCACTCCAGCTGGCCCCTGGGGGGGGGGGTTGAGATGCGTCCTGCCTTTCCTGGGTGACTCAGCGCTAGGCTGAATAGGCCTGGTCTGCATTTGGAGTGGTGGGAGAAGTTGCACCTGCACCTGAATAGGGCTGTGCCTGCCTTCCACAATGATGGCTCCACCCCCCCTGTGGTGTGTCTGGAGCCAAGGCTTACACTAAGAATGGAGGTTTTTGTGCACTTGCGAATGTAATTGTAAAGTACCCCCAGAACTGGCTTGGACTGGGCTAAGAGCCCTGTTCCAGGGGAGAGCAAAGACAAAGGGGCCGATTCCGATTCGGGCCGGAAATCTCTCCGACCGAGCCGGATCCGGAGAGATTTCCGACCGAGCCGGACTCCCGCAGTCCGACCGAGCAAGTACGATGCGGCCGTATGCTGCCCGACTCGATTCGGTCGGACTCCCATTGAAGTCAATGGGAGCCGGTCGTACAACGCGTACACGAGCTCCCATTGACTGAATGGGTACATCGCGAACAGGGGGGGCCCCCTACAGTGGGTACGTGTCGGTGCGACTCGCACCGTACATGCATGTTTAGGGGGGACCCTTGGGTCCCCCCTGTGTGCGACTCGTGCGGCTACGTGTGCAGGGGGGTCCGACACGGACCCCCGAAGTCCGGCTCCGACAGCTCTTTGGAGCCGGACGCTACGAGACGGTCGGGTTGTTCGAAGCGCGCATCGTACTTGCTCGGTCGGGAAACGTCTCCATTGCGTGGTGCGAGCTGTGTCCGTACGAGTCGGTCGGAGCGGTTCGGACCCGGGAACGAGTCGGTCGGCGATTTCACGTGCGCTCGCATCGTACTTGTTCGCTGGGACGACTGTACGAATCGGTCAGGAAAAAGTCCTCCGAATCGGATCCGGTAAAGCCGAATCCAATTCGGAGCCCTACCGGCCGAGATCGGAATCGGCCCCTTTGTGACTATAAGTACTGGGGCTGTGACCCGAGGTTTTTGGCTTGAACAGGAAGAACAGAAGAAGAAGACTGCTGTGCGCCAGGAGGACCCTCTGGAGTGATCAAGCGTGCCTGGACAACCAATCACGGCACCGTCAGCTTCTCCTGTACAATGCATAATCTAGGAAAGAAAATACTGCACCTCTACCTATTCACAAAGCAAAGAAGCACCAATGAAAAAACACATTCACTGCCCCTACTACCCCAAAACCAGATGGCAGCATCCACCGTTGGCTCTAGCGCCTGCTCTGTCTATATCTGAAACAAAAGGATAAGCTCCACTGCTCCCCTCCGTACACAAGGCACAAAAACCCAACTTGCAGCAGGGGAAAACAAAATGCCAGCACCTAAAAACACTCCCACCCCTCACCTGGGCCTCCTTGCTAGAGCCACCACCGCAATACCTAAAATGCAGGTCAGGCAAGTAAAACACTCAAGCCCCTGTGGCTCCCACTGGCCCTAGCAGAAACAGCTGGTGCGATGTTCCTCCTGCTGCTCGCGCTCCTCCTGGAGCAACAAAAACCAACAAACAAAACAGAAAAGAGAAAAAACAAAAAGATAAGGAGAGACTTCCCTAAGCCCCCCGATGGGGCAGCCGGCAGTTCGCTGTCTCGGGAGCGGCGAGCGGTGCAAAAAGAGATCGTCTCGGCGCTCCGCTGCCCCTTTAAAGGGGTGGGAACCAGCACCAACCAGCTCCTCCTGCCCCGGAAGTGCTTGAAGCACTTCTGGGACATCTCTGCAGAGAACAGCCAATGACTTGGCGAGGTCAGGGCTGGTGCCAGCAGCATCATTTGGCTCCGTCACCAGCCCCGCCCCCTCTGGCGGGACCGGCACACCGCCATGACCCAGACGTGCCCGAGTCCATTCCGCTCTGTTCGGCGCCTTGGCATTTGCTGGGTTATTTTGAACAACAGGGACATGCTTAGCTCTAAACAGCATGTTGTTCTTCAAACAAATTAGTTCCAGCCCCTAAAACAGCCTCAGTACCATCTTGCACTTAGCATGCTGAAAGTTATTGGATTGTACCACTCACATGCTGCCAAACCAAAGCATGACAGACTGGTTGCAGAAGTGGTTTGTTCAAACATGCAATGCAGCTAAAATAGGAAACAACTCTAGGAAAGTGACATTTTTCACCAGGCTAGCTTCAGTCCAATGCTTTGGAGCTGTCTGGGCACAGCACCCAGAACCCAATATGGCACCAAAGCCAGCACTGCTAGCTACATCCGTAAAAAAACCTGAATTCCTTGCTTGACTGAGCTATAACGGGCAAACTATTGTGCCATCAGAGTTGTCAAAGAATGTTAAATAGATCCTGATGCCTTCTTTAATTCAGCCAACAGCCGTGTCTTGTGATGTTTTTCTCGAAGCTCTAACATCACTTGAGCAATGGAACTAGAGAAATGGTGGCCCATAAGAATGATTTTAAGGGTGAAAATAAGCCACCAACCAATTTGATCTGGTGTAGGGTGACATTACATGAAACTAAACATGATTTTAAAGACGACACTGCAGCCTGGCCCTCTGCGCCACAGGCAAATCAGCTTTTTGCTGCAGTGGCCTCACTATTCACCACCATTACCAGGCGAATTCAGGTGCATGAGAGGCATGGGGCAGCCAAAGAGGTCCCAATGGCACCAAAACAGCAACTCGTGCAAAAACAGCAACTTGGGCTGCAGGAGGTAGCAATGAATTACAGGGGCTCCAAGCAGGACATTTTATGGTCAAATCCGGCCCCCACAAAATCAGTGCTTTGAGTGAGATTTTTTTTTAAAACGTTAAGGACTCTTAAAGGGTGTGTCCCTAAAAACCTATCTAAGAAAACGCTACAAGATGCCTGCCCTATGTAGATAAGAATATGGCCTGACACATGAGGAACAGAATCCTGTGCTTGACAAATTAATGAATAGTCTTACTGGACAAAGCATAACCACATCAGCAGGTAGAAGTGTATAAAGCCATCATACCCATAGCAAATCATTTCTAGGATTACTGTAAGTGTAAGTAGTAATATCTTGGTTATTCACCATGTATCACACTAAGGTAAAGCTTTTCAGCTAGCAAAGGAGAAAATGGAAACAGAAGAGGCCCATAGGTCCCTGACTGAATGTACATTGTTTTGCTTAGCAAGTGCTCAGCCCTGATGGTTCATGGTTCATTTAGAGCACTGGATATCGCCTCTATTGGGTGTATTTCTACAGAACAGCGTGGTAGATTTATGCGTACATCATCCTGTCACTATCTTTCCAGCAACATAGTGAGGAAATACCAATTTGCCATCCTAATAACCTTAAATGTAGCTACTCTCATTCAGCTGCACCAGTATTTGGTTTGTCACCAAAAACCTAGTGATCTAGCATAGCAGAGTGCTTTTATTGGAACTTTAAAAAATAATAATATAGAAACACTTTACTGGGACTCTGCAAAATAGCCAATGAAGGACGTGATTGTCATAAGAGGTGAAAGAGCAACCTCATTTGTCTGGTTTATGTGCAAAATTGTCCTGCTTGATATCTAACGCCATGCATAGGTGTCTTTCTGTGTGTGTGTGTGTGC
Organism: Calotriton arnoldi; assembly: GCA_963921515.1. NCBI lineage: Eukaryota > Metazoa > Chordata > Amphibia > Caudata > Salamandridae > Calotriton > Calotriton arnoldi. The sequence continues at coordinate 1,098,258 of CAWUFW010002971.1, forward strand.
AGGGACTGACATTTTTAGATACTTGAGTAGAAACTTTTATCTATAGTGAGAGAGAGAAGTGACTTGCATGTGTTGTATGTGGGAGCGAGAGTTATGCAGGGAAGTGTCTGGCGACATTGTGAGTGTGGGAAAGAAAGCAAAATCCACTTATAGTGTCTGTGTGTGTGTGCGTACATGCGTGCTGGGACTGCCATGCAAAGTGTGTGTAGGCAGCAGTGTCTCATTACTTAGTAGCAATGCTTCTATCATGAAATATGCGCTGTGCAAAAACCTGCAACTAGTGGAGGAGTTCGTGAGCCATACTCTCTCGGGGGCATGCAGTCATGTGACGTAAGCCGGAGCAGCTTGGCAGAGCATCAAACGAAAAATGTCATCACAACAGGGACAACAATATAGAGTAACTAAATCAAACCAATACAACCAGGGGCTGCATTTTCTGGGATGTTGATACAAGGCAACATAATTTGGCAACACAAAAATACAAAAAAAAAACTTTGCCTCTCTCCAATGTACTACTCTGTCTCACCCTATACCTCTCTCAATATATATCCTCTACCCCCCTCCCTGACTCCTCCCAAACCTTATCCTACTAATATGATCTCCAAAGTAAAACTTTCTAGACAATTCACCGATCTATCCCTCCTTGGCTCACTCAAAACCTCATTTTACTACTATGATCTCCCTAATCTCTTTGTAGAGTCTCTTCCCTCCTCTATCTCTCCTTTTACTCATCCCAAACCTCATTTTACTACTATGATCTCCCAAGCCAACCCTTTCTAAATTCTTCCTCGTATTACAAACCTCCTTTACTACTATGATCTCCCAAGCAACCCTTTCTAAATTCTTCCTCGTATTACAAACCTCCTTTTACTACTATGATCTCCTAAGCAACCCTTTCTAAATTCTTCCCTCAGTATTACAAACCTCATTTTACTACTATGATCTCCCAAGCAACCCTTTCTAAATTCTTCCTCGTATTACAAACCTCATTTTACTACTATGATCTCCCAAGCAACCCTTTCTAAATTCTTCCCTCGTATTACAAACCTCCTTTTACTACTATGATTTCCCTAATCTCTTTGTAGAGTCTCTTCCCTCCTCTATCTCTCCTTTTACTCATCCCAAGCCTCATCTTACTAGTATGATCTCCCAAATAACACTTTCTAAACTCTTCCCTCTTTTATCACTCCATTATCCTATTCCATCCAACTAACAGACTCGCATGTGCACCGCTCAAATTAACACATATTTCCCTGTATTAACCCACCACTAATCCTCTTTGGGTTCCGGACAGCGTGCTACTCGCCGAAAAGCACTTTGATGCCTCCTTAGGGGTCTTACTACTATGATCTTCCAAATAACACCTTCTAGACTCTTCCGTCTTCTATCCCTCTATTATTCTATTCAATCCAACTAACAGACTCACATATCCACTGCTCAAATTAACACATATTCCTCGATACTAACCCACCACTAATCCTTTTTGGGTTCTGGAGTAGCGTGCTACTCACCGAAAAGCGATTCGAGGCCTCATCAGGGGTAATAAACGGTATATGAATACAGTTACAATTAAATGCTGGTTGCATGGAGCCCCTGCTGCCCCCCAGCAACCCTGCCACCTCTGCCAGTCAATTGCAGTGAGGGATTGCTTTGCAGGCTTTTTACCACACCTTTATTCTGCCCCACTCAACCAAATTTAAAAACATAACAATAGCATAGGCTGTTGGGAATTCCCTACCACCCCCCCAAGGCACCCCAACTATACAATGGGAGTCGCCATGACAGCAGCCATCTTTGTCTAAATAATCTCTTTGTGTCTGTTCATTGGAACAGAACCCTCACTTCCATCATGTTTGGCAAAAACAGCTTTGTTGTATAGTGCTTGTGGTCTACAGATGTGAAACTAAAACTGCTTTCTCTGTACACAATTAACAACTATATATACTGCTTAATAGTTATAGTTAGGACCATGTTTCCATAGGAAATTGGATTTTTGGTTTGCTAATAACTTTGGCGTCGTTTGACAAATCTTCATAAAACGTTCCCAAAAAAAAGTCTCACCCATCTCAGCTTCTTCTTGGATAGTTTTGGGGTGATCTGTCAAATGGGGCTGAGAAAAAGGGGGCCTCTTAAAACGCTATCCACCTCTCCAAGCCATTTTAAGGGCCTCGGGGACACCATCACCTGGAGCCATTTTAGTTTCTATGGGAGGGGTACATGTAGCCCCCCTCCATGAGCTATAACATGGCCCTGGAGAACCTGTCCTTCGGGCCGAAGCAATTTAGAGATGCTGTGGGTTTTCTGGTCCCACCAGGCACAGCCACAGCATTTTCAGCCCTTTGGGATGCAGTGGGCACCCCATGGCCCCTGCAGCCACTGTCAGCTTCCCTGCCTGCACCAATCATGGATACAGAGGGAGCTGGCTAAATTTATTTGCAGCTTTTCTCTGCTCCTGCTGGGTGGGAGCAAACCTATGTCCTGTGCCCCCAAGAGCACGGGCATGGCATAGAAGTTCTCCCTGCCAGCGCTCTTGCTGGCAGGGAACTGCAATGTCCCAGGGGGTAGGGTCCCTGGGACACTACTGCCAACAGGCCCCATGGGATGGGGTCCTTAGGGTCGCACACCGCCCCTCCCCAAATAATTTTTTTTTTGAAAACAGTGAATTTGAAAGGTGTGGAGTAGATAAATAAATAAACAAATAGCAGTCATTTATTATAGGCAAGCCCAGGATTGGAAAATGGTGCGCCTGCTGATATGGTGGTATATGGTAACTGTAGGTAAGGTTGAACAGAGATGGTTAGTATTCGACTCCTAAGGCATTTCACAGCATTAGTGTTAGAAATGGGGTTTATGGTTGGCTAGGTATGCAACTAAGCCAGGCAGAACCCACCACTCTAGTCAGGGCAAGGGAGTTACACGCTGAAGATAACCCCTGCTCCCCCCTTGGTAGCTTGGCAGAGCAGTCAGGCTTATCCCAGAGGCAATGTGTAAAGCATTTGCGCAGCACACACACAAACAACAGTGACACACTAGGCACACCACAAATGAAACTCCACACCAGCTTATATAAAAATATCTTTTGTATTATCCATAAAAACACATTAGATCACAATCACATATATTACCGTGCCACTAGGCACTTGTCATGACTTCACAGGGATTACATAAACCACTTTGCCAATTGGGCAATTGTCATTGCCTTTAGCATAACACACTATGCATAAACATCATCAACAGTGCAATATAGTAAATACCTGTAGAGTGCACCCATTAGAAGAAGAACATCACCTCACTGTACAGGTGGTGCCAAACCCGGGCAATGTAACATTACATCAGGGCACAACACATATCAATTAGCAGTGTACACACTATCATATGATAGAACAATTGTCAGAGCGGCACCTGCGCTTTTATGAGGGTACCTTTCCGTAGGCTTCTGGGCAACATGCGGCAATTCTAGCCGGGGGGGCGGGGTTCCGTCGAGGTCTCACCCCGTCCTCTAGCCCAAAACCAGGCCCCACAAGTAGGGACAACCACAAAGGGGAGGCAAGCCCCGTTGCCGAGTTTGGGTGGAGAACCCTCACAGAGTCCCCCGTTTAGCACCCATAGGGCGGTGGCTGCCCACGAACATTTGGCGTAGCTACCGCAACCAGGAAATGTTGGCTATCAGGCCGCCGGCCCACTGAAAATGCGGCCAACAAAAGGAATCCAGTTTGGGCTCTCCCTCAATGGAGTCAGCACGGCTGTGGGGCAGCTGCTGACGAATGCAGCTTCTCCAGCCCTACCAAGCACTATACCTGACGAATCCTACGGAGGCCGCTGCCTGCAACCGTGCAGTGCAGCGGTGGAATTGGGACGGGCTGACTTGTGCACCCCATGGACTTCCTCGAACGCCGGCTGCTTATACCCACGTGGTACCTCCCCAGCGGGTCGGGAAAGGGGTAATGACTGCCGGCCACACACGGAGCGAAGTCTCCGTCGACTTTTGCTCTTCTCTGCTTTGCCTCTCACAACAGTGGGCCCCGCTCACAACCAGGCTCAGCCACGCGGTTTGTTGCCTCTGCCTGACTACTGGTGGCTACTCCTCACGGCGTGAATGAACTCTGCGTCCACCGCATTAGAGGATTGAGCCCACTTCTCGGGCTCCTGGAGACAAAATTGAAAGCACCTTCCACGCGCTTCTGGGGTGTAGACATAGCGCTTAGGAATACAGCAAAGATGAAGCGCTCCACACGTGTTACTGCAGTATGAGCCCACACCTGGGGCTCAGGCAAATAAACCCCAGCACTCTCCAAGCCCAGGTCCAGGGCCAAGACCCCAAAGAAAACAAAGCGCTGAAGTCTGCCCAGACAAGGGGCACAGCAGCACTCCTGGGAGAGTGCGGGGGACACGCCAGCAGTGCGCAGCCAGGCAGGCCGGCACAAGGGTCTCAGAACAAAGGGGTAGTCCTTCTCTCAGCCCAATAGGCAGTAGATCAGCCCACCCTAGAATAGTCCAGTCTCAAGGCAGTTCCTCCTCACAGTCCAGCAGCCTGCCGGTCACAAGACCCACGCAGTGTCTTCTGTCCTTTTACATGAGGTCACAGCCTCATTACTTGTAGTCCAAATGTCTTTGTTCTGTGGGCACTTTACGATACAATTATAAGTGCAAAACACCCCCCATTCATAGTGTAAGCCTTGGCTCCAGACACACCACGGGGAGGCGGGGCCATCGTTGTGGAAGGCAGGCACAGCCCTATTCAGGTGCAGGCACTACTCCTCCCACCACTCCAAATGCAGACCAGGCCTATCCAGAAGCAAGGGAGAACACCTCCCGCTACTCTAAATTAAGCCAAGGTCTATTCAGCTTCGCGCTGAGTCACCCAGGCAGGGCAGAACACACCTCAACTCCCCAGGGACTGGCTGGAGTGAATGCGCATCCCCTCTCCCCTGTCAGTCAGAACCAGACAGTCAATACACATCAGGTAGGGCACACAGACACATAGCACACAGAAATGCCCACTTCTAAAAGGGACATTTCTAAAATAGTAATAATAAATCTGCTTTCATCAATAAGAAGGATTTATCACTACTATTCCAAACATACCAAACGTGGTAGCACTACCCCTCTCATGTCAGGAATTACCACTGAAGCACATATCAGGGAATTCCCAATACAAACCTATGAGAGGGCAGCCTCACAGCAGTGAGAAACCAAATAGGCTGTTTGTCACTACCAGGAAATGCCACACAGTTAAGGCACACATCCTACCTTTTACCTACATGACTGACATGTAGTAAAAGGGAAAGTTGCAGACGTGGCAACCACTTTATATGCCACGTCACAGCAGCAGTAAACTGTGCGCGCAGGCCCTGCCATGGCAGAGGCCTGAGACAGGTTTGAAAGGCTACTTCGGTGGGTGGCGCAAGCAGCGCTGCAAGCCCACCAGTAGTATTTAATTTGCTGGCCCTGGGTATAGGGGATACCACTGTACAAGGGACTCACATGTAAATTAAATATGCCAAACAGGTGTAGACCAATCTTACCAGGTTTGCAAGAGAGAGCACATGCACTTTAGCACTGATCAGCAGTGATAAAGTGCCCAGAGTCATAAAACCACCAACAACGGGTAAGAAAAAATACAGGAGGAAGGCAAAAAGTTCTGGGATGACCCTGCAGAAAGGGCCAAGTCCAACAATTAGCAAATCTGTTTCCTGCTGGATGAGCATTCTCACAGGATGGCACAGCATGTTGAGCCCTTACTCCAGTGTTATGTAGTGGGTTGCTGTGAAGTTTGGTCCATCTGAGTTATGTAAGGTATATTAAACGGGTACCATCACATTGTGGCTATATCTGTATTAAAGTGCTCAAAATGGCAAACTTCTATTGAAGGGCTTTGCGTATAAGTCATATGTTTAGCTAAAGAGTATATTTGGAGTATTTCAGTTTCTTCTGTTTAAAGAATTCATAGTTTTTTAATAGTCCCTGCACGTTTGTCTCATTCAATCCTGCCCATTCATTTGATGTTGGTAAATTGGACATAGTTAAATGAGTATAATAAAAACAGACCAGCATAATTGATTGAATATTTGCACCATAGCACCAGGGAGAAGGCTCACTGAGTTAAATGCTCTTGCTGTTTATATCTGCTGTGATCTGCAAGTTAAGGGTGTGAATGCTGGCAAGGCACAATTCGCTTTCTGCCCTACCTATGTTAGTAAACTAAGGGCATGATGTACAAAGCCCTTTTCTAATCTCAAAACTACTGATTAACAAAATCACAGGGCTTGTGAGCACAGAAGGTATTTTCTTTATGTACAAAAGCTACTTTAGGAGTCAGAGACTTCTTTCTGAACTGTAAAAGGACTTTTGATCCTTTACGAATTGCAAACAGGAAGGTTCTATTAAAGGGGTGTTCCCCTCCTATATCGGATACAGAAAGAAATGTAGGATCACAGTTGCGATCTCAACCATTGATCAGTTACCGAGTCGAGGTGGCAATTAATTTGCAAAGGGGAACGTGTCCCCTTAAAGCCCCTTACTCCTTGGGAATTTAGTTGACAGCGTTGTGGGAGTAGATAGTGGTCCATGTTTACTACCCTTGAACTCTCTAGAAACAGAAAACCTTTTTTTTAAGTAGCACATTTTATGGGCCTAATAAGTGTGAGTTACACTAATTCCTAGGAATTAGACACACTGGGCTCCAGGCTAAGGATTTTTGGAGCACCAAGCAAATTTACATTTTGACATTTGGGTGCTTCATTTTCCTCTAGCAACCAGGCCATTTTGTTGTTGGGTCCAGGTGTCTTCGCTTTACCTTTGCTTGTTAACCTATACTGGCAAATCTAATGAAGCTATGTGCCGATTATCTGTTATATGCTTCTTGAGAGGATTAAGTAAATTGTATGTAAAACCTTGAATTATAATCAGGGGGGCCAAATTATGTGGCAGGGTCTACTAAATTATGCCGCAAGAAAAGTCGGTTTATGATGCATAATGCAGTACATAGTAAAATAGTATTACCTAATTTTTTTCTAATTTTTACACGTTAGCGTAATTTGGGCAAATATTTGGCTTCATTAGAACCAGTCTGCCACCCACGTACAGGATTAAACAATAGAAAAATGACCAATCAGCTTTTGTGAGGGGATTTCCACTCTGTAGCAACAGATGTTGCTGTGCTTTTTAGCAACTTTTGATCCGTTTGAGCCAGAAACCTTTCTTTCTGTTAAAATCTGCATATTATGCATTAGATGATGGATTATGTGGCACATTCGTCAAATCCATAATTATGCGAAAAACGCCGTGGCAGCAAAATGACATATGTCCAATGTTCCCGATTATATCTCTTCTTTTCAGATTACTTTCCTTGGTTTGGATCTATTCAACAATTCATGTAAACTTCCACAAGGTGGCGCTATCTCCTAGTAGGTTGCGCCAGCCGTTTTCATTGCTGTATTTTTTGATCACTTCATGCTGCGTGAGTGTTGATTCCGGGTCACCTCCGGTACGATTTAGATGACAGCACAGCATCTTTATTACACCCACTTTTTTTTTGCTGGAATATCATAATAATGTTACAAAAGAGATGTAATTTTCGTAATAAAGCCATTGAATACAAGGGTCAGGGCATGCAGAAACAACAAAGGTTCGGTGGGGTGCTTGAAAGCCAGACAAATGTAGATTACCCGTAAGGCATCATGGAACATCGGGCAGAACCGCTCTGTTGGTATACAGACATTGCATGGCACAGCAGAGTGCTTTACAAAGCAACAAATATAAACTGCTGCTCACATCATAAAATTGTGTGCGTTGTAAGCATTTGGACCCAGATTACAAACAAGCGTTGGCAAAACTCAATAGGTCTGATATTTGGCAAGCATGCAGTACTTTTAAAAAAAAATTGCACTTGTGATTCTCTACACATAAAGATGGAAGAAAATATATAAATTAATGCGTAGCTCAGCAGTCGAAGCATACTAGCTCTGACACTGAGGTGCACTTGTGTTATGGTGGCTGTGCAAATGTAGTGTCCTGCTGGACACGTAGTTTGTTTCCAGTCACTTCCCAAGGGCTGGCCTTACACCTACCCCACGCCCATCCAACACAGGTGTCACTGGTCAGGTCACCCTGTCAATAAAAGGGCCCAAGTGCACGTGCTCGTGACCAGTTATCTGCCCACTAAGTAGTGTCTGTGTCGTTACTCATTATCTGGTATGTGGACCTAAAAGGCTGCAGACCGGATCAAAGCAAGCAAACCTACCTCCACCGCCATCCATGAAAAGGCTGACGCACCTGTGAGAGGAGAATCAAGAAGCGAGCAGCAGTTTGTCTCCGAAGTCACACCATTACCTATCTGCACCACAGTGAATCTGCAGTTCATGTCCCATTGCCCATGTCAGAAAGCCACTGCAACCAGAAGAAGAGGAGAACATGCAATGAGTGGCCAGACACTACATCACGATGAGAGAACTGAAAAGGAGAGGAGAGAAGTGTGTGTGACCAGACCTATCACAATGAGGAGCCTGATGCCACCTCGCACCTGGAGATGAAAGGAACACATTTGACGCATGGATTGATGCCATCTAGCCCTAGAGGAAGAAGAGAACACAGGTGATACGTGGCACGATGCCACATCACAAAGAGAGCTGAAAAAGTAGGAGAGAAAGGTGTGTGACCAGACCTGTCACACTGAAGAACCTGCCAACCACAGATGTACAGGAGAAATGATCAAGGGTGAAGAGACCGAGGACTGGTGCCACTACTGGAGAATGCACCCTCCGACAAAAGCTAGCCACTGAGGTGCAGCAACATCACTGGGGACAGCCCAGCGTAAGAATCAAAAGTTAGCTGCCTGCATGTGTGAACCGCATATCTGCCCCACGCTTCCCAGCTCGACCGTCCAACCACCGTCAGCGGCTGCTTGATGAGATGGCATCCCTGCTAACAACCGCACATGCTGAAGGAGAAGAACAGCACCAGCAAACACACCGAGCTATGGGATGCGAGGTTCCTCCAGTCACCCTCACTCCCTAGCCACCTGTCCGGCAGGTTGCCTTTATGGTAACAACACCATCATGCCATGTGCATCACCCCTGCCACCAAAGGAGCATCGCACCACCAGGGTGGAACCTTACACTACAAGATCAAGGAGGCACTCCTGGGACTGTGAGGGACCAATTGTCTAGAGACTATCTACTAGCCCCACCTGCACTTCGGTCCTGTTGGCAAGCCCAACTGACCATATGTCACCTGCCCTTATGATTGCACGAATGACCTGGCCGTGGTTCTGTTGGTGAGCCTGCTGCGCCCCCTGCACGGCCCACTCGCAGCTCAGCACAGTCTACGCGGTCCCACGGTGACCTACCAGAAAGGGCCTCAAGGGAATCCCTGACTGAGAGATGGGCCTATAGCTGCTCTACCGACAGGCACTGGGAGGCACCGGGGTCTCAGAGGAAGACGTCCAAACTTCGTTGATGCCGTTCCAGTCCTAACAAGGTTGTCCTTCACAGAGTCAAGACACCCCAAGAGAAAACTCTGCAGGGAACTCCACCGATGCACCTGATGCACCCCAGTTTGAACTTTTGACATCAACTCCACACCGGAAGAGCATTTTGAGGCCAACCAACATTGTATGGGTGGACTTTAATTCAACCGACATCGAAGGATCTGGGCTCCATTTACAGACGTTTTCGTGCCCAGAGTCATCTGGTTAAATCATGGATGCGACCAGTGGTGTCCGGTTGCAGCCGGCTGCCCCTGTCCATATTTCCAGTAATGTCCTGCAGACTGCCTCGAAAGACTAAAAGACTCATTGGTGTCCAGTTGTTTTATTCATTTCCACAGGTTGGACTCGTTTTTGTTTTCATTGAATTTTAGGAGGAACGTAGTGACCTGCTGGGCACGTAGTTTGTTTCCAGCCACTCCTGCCCACTCCACACGCATCCAACACAGGAGTCAGGTGATCATGTCAATAAAAGGGCCGAAGTGCACATACACGTGACCAGTTATTTACCCACTAGGTAGTGTCTGTGCCGTTACTCATTATCTGGTATGTGGGCCTAAGGCCCAGAACTCTACAAGCATGAGCAGGCAAAGGCCACTACTCAAGGTGCAAGACAACAATGGATGAAATGGGCTGACCCACTGCCCCATCTGTATACTGTGGTGAGCAGGCGCAAGATGTGAATCACACTTGAACAGATCAATGTATGAAGATGTCTATCCGAAGCCACCTGTATGTACATATATATGTATGTACTTTAATTATAGTGTTTTTGGTAAAAAAAAAATGAGGCTGGCAAGAGGCCAGTCCTAGAAACACAATTTGATGAAGAAGTGGGTCTAGCTTCATATTACTAGGTAGTACGCTTCACAGGACCTTTTTACATTATTCATTTATAGTACGTAGAGCACAGGCAGCCAGAGACGGCTCCTCTGCTATGGCGGAGGAGCCTCGCCCCCCAGCCAGACTTAAAACTTGAAAAATATAACGATAATAAAATGGCTTTATTATCGCTTTATTTTTCAAGTTCTAGTCTTGTGGACGGGGCCATCGTGGGGGCAGTCATAGAGGGGAGTGGTGGGCACTGCTATACGTGTGCATGTCAGTTTGGCTGGCCAAAATGACATGTGCACTGAGCTGTCTCCAACCCAGCTGCGTTGCTGGGTTGGAGACAGCAAAGCACAGGCTCCCAGTCTCCCTGGGAGCGCAAATTCACGGCACTCAAGCCAATCCTGATGCTGCTTTCAAACATGAGAGCAGCGTCAGGATTGGCCACAGGGGAGCCTGGGAGCCTGTGCTGCAGCGAGGAGTCGGACTCAGAGCAGAAGAGGGGTGGGCCTGTTTCAGGTAAGTTTTTTTTACTTAGTTTTTTTTGTTTGTTTTCGTCATCGTCCCATCCACTTCCGCCCCACCACTCTGCCCACACAGCTGCCGCTACTGCAGGCAGCTATAAATAATTGTCTCTAATCACACCAGTTTTGGTCACACACATGCTGAAACCGAGTGAAGAGCCCTGGCCACAGGTTCCTAAGTCAATATTTGTACATTTTAATGCAGAAGTAATAAAATATGTTTTTCGAATTGGGAGACTGGACCCTGGAGCTGTTGACAGATAACATGCTGCAGTTTCCCATGAGTCCACTCTTCAACAAAAAAGGTGCCTTGACCATTCAGCATCATACATTTTTAAGGAAAAAAAGGCTAAGGTATATGCACAATTATCAAACGCACATCTGAAAGACAGAGGCATCTCACTAAAGAGGGACAGCTTGAAAAGTAAGTATGAATGGAGAAATGGCAATCTCTAAACACGTGTGAAAGTGGCCAAGTTCCAAAGGCAACTTGGACTGAAGCGTGCACAGCTATTTAGACTATTCGCCACAAATTACATCATTTAAAACGAATTTGTTCCTTTTATACTTTAGTGTTTATTTTCTTTTTCTTGTCTTTATATGTTATTCCTTGTATGTTCACAGCAATATATACACAACATATGAATATACCAAAGTCTGAAATTCCATAACAACATTGACAGCGTAAATTAACATAAATTCTAAATGAAAGTATTCAATAATCGGCGCCCAATGCATTTTGGGACGATTGTCCCTTCGTCAGGGGCAAACCTCTTCTCAGTAGCCCTGGAGCTTCCAATCAACTACTCCACTTTGTTCTTGAAAGTGCAGACCTGCCGCTCCACTGTGTTCTCTTCAAAATCGCCCGGAAGCTTACAATTGACTGTTCCGCTGTGTTCTTCAAAGCAAAGAGCAACCGCTCCACTGTCTGCTCCTTAGCTACACTCTCCACCAACTTTACGCATCTTCATGTCCCATAATACCACCTTCAAAAAGAAATATATAAGGAGAGATATCGCTGCTGCACAGGGAAACTGGAGTATTTCCCCTACCCATACATGACAAAACTCTCAAAATATATGCAAGACTCATGATTTTTTTAAAGACAAAATAGCTTTTTTAACTTTCTACCAGTCATAGTTTACTTCACGTCAATCCCAGTAAATGTGAAATTAACGTTTCTTTATTTTTTATCTGAAACCCCCTCTTATCTGTTCTAAAATCTTGGCATTAATGCCTGCTTACCCTCTGCCCATTAAAGCAAATATTTTTTGACATAATTTGCCTGCGAGCAAGTGCCCTTTCAAAGACCAATCAAGGGAAATGTCTATTTCCAGAGCAGAAAGCCAAGAAGTATAGTTTAAAACGTGAATAGTTTCCCTGCAGAACCCGGTTACAGAACCATCACGTCTTAGTGCGTGTCAATGCTGCACTTTGTTTCCCTTGCCCTTTGGAGGGGGGGGGGGGGGGTCTGATCAAGCCCCTGTAAGGCTCAGGGATACATCTGTCACCTGTGACGTGGCATGATGAACCCATGGGAAACCTGACATTGATACTGTGGCACCCACCTTGGAGCCCCGGGGACTAACTACAGACCCAAGAATTCTTTCAGTATAGGGGTGTGATGCCCCACACACCCCCTGAAGACACACCTATGGCTTGCCATATAGCTTTCCTTGCACTCGTGGTTGTAAATGCTACCACTAGTCCCATCTTAAACATAAGAAATAATCTCCCCTTTTGGGTGAAGATAAATCCCATAAAAATACTGCAACATACTTGTGTAGCTATCTGAGAGATACTCTTCAAATTAGGTTTGTTGTTAAAATTAGCCTCCTCCACATAGTTTGTCATGATTTTCTTTTTTTTTCCAAACTCTTTTTATTGAATATAGGACTTGGAAGCATCATCCAACATACATTTAGGTACATGTGTACAATAATCGGACTTTCTGTGCCACAGCCGATTTTTCTAACATACGTGTTCTCTTTCGAGGAAACTGCAATTGTTAATTTCTCCAATATTCAGTACAATGCATCATTCAGCTATCTTCCGGCAAGAATTGTCATGATTTTCTTGAACTCATATTGCTACCACCAATGTTCGAAGTGATGAAAAAAATGTAGGGGAACTGTGGGCGGAGAATCAGAGGGCAGGAATAATCCGAGGATTGGATCAGTGGGCGGAGTCAGAGGTGTGGCCAGAATGCGCAAAACATCCCAATTTTTAATATTTGTTTGGCATTTCACTGACCAGTTACACCTTTATTATGTTATTTAATTCAACCAATGGATACACATGTTTATTTAAGGTTTAATATGAGTTATTAACACTATAACACATTCACAAAGTAGGATATGTTTTCAATCACAGAATGTCCCAAATATGCTTAAAAGTGGAATCACAAGCCATTTGTCTCTGAGCCATGGAGTTTCTGTCATCAGCACTTCTACCTTTTTCCACAAGAGCAGTTTAAACATGAATGGGAAAATATTCTAGTTTGCAAATGTTTTCTATATAATAAAGGCTCTGCCATAGTTGCCACATAATACAACATCTGCTGCATAATCTGACAATTTTAACTAATAAATTGTTTGTATCTCAAACGGATGAAAAGTTACAAAAAAATGTGACTTGTGTTGCTGCGAAGTGGACAGCCCTTTGCAAAGGTTGACTGATCGCCTTTCTCACTGCTGTATGTTACACTGGTGCTAATAAGGCAAAATCTTTCCAGAGACTGTTAGCATGTGTAAAAATGTCAAAATAATAATGTATCAGAAAATATACTGCATTATGCTGCAGCCTTTTTTTTGCTGCATAATTTAGTCAACACTTCCTCCATGATTCCAGTGGCCCCAAAGTAGGCAGCACACGTTAAAAGTGCTTGTGCATGAAGCAGAGACTGTGAAGTTTGGGAACTAAGGGGGTCATTACGATGGCGGGCGGACAAAGTCCGCCCGCCACCGTAACGGAATGCGGGACCGTCCGCAAGGGGTGCAGCGGTCCCGCACCTACATTAGGATGCCACCGCCACCGTGGCGGTGGGACTCCCTATTTCCAGCATTGTGACGGGCGGTGCTCACAGCACCGCCTGCCACAATGCTGTGAATGCACGTCGTGCATTTGCCTGCACAACGTGACACGCACCACGCGGTGCCTGCCACCTTGTGCATACAAATGCAGGGGGGTACCATAGGTACCCCCCATGTCCCCCCCCACCCCCTCAACACCCTGGTGGCCCGCAACGGGCCCCCAAAAGCAAACACCGTATGCCTTTCCATAGCGGCATGGAAAGGCTGCTTTCCGCATTCATCTTAATATGGATGGCGGTGTCTTGCTGACACCGCCACCATATTTTCCTTGTTTTCCGCCGGTCGACGAGTGGACCAGCGGAAAAGCGGCGGACGGTCTTTCCGTCCGCCGCGAACCCCCCAGCCATCATAATATGGCGGGGGGTCTTTGCTGTGTGGATGGCGGGCGGATCGCCCCCGCCGGGCCGGCGGTGACTAGCGCCGGCCTGGCGGGGGCGATCCGCCCGCCATCAAAATGACCCCCTTAGTTTTGTGTGCGTGCAAATCTTGCATTGCCGATCCCTGGTGAGTTGCAGCTACTACTGCTGAAACAAAGCCAATGGAGGTATCAATAGGTGAGGAGGACTGGCCTCACAGGCAGGGCCGACTTTAGCGCTGGTGGCGCCCTGTGCAACAATGTTTGTTGGTGCCCCCCAATGGCCAACTCTCTCACGGACTCCCTCAATACCACCCTTTAACAGTGCCCCTCATGTCTTGATTACCATACTCTCTCTCAGATGCATTTAATTTGATTTACAGCACCACTCATACGAGTGTAGGATGTCAGAGCACTTTACATCACACACATTACACAGAGACAATCAAATACACGTGTGTAAACCATTTTATAGGAAATGTTCCATAAGGCAAAGGACTACAAGCTGTAGGAGTCACATGTGGTTGAGGGTTCTCCTTAATAATCAGAATTGATTTATATCCAAATAACCACTTTTTGTAACATTAGGATAATCAAAGACTGGGGGAAAAACCATAATGCTCTAATTTAAACCTTGCAGTTTGCATGTAGCTCTTACATGACAGTTAATAGCTCACTGTTCTATATTAGGATTTTAACTTATAAACTGCAAGTAACAAGAGGATCTCTCTGACAAAAGCAGTAACCCACTGACCTATTTACATTATGTGCACTTTGTGATCTGCATGGCATATGTTCTTTGCAGCAGGCACATTAACCCTCTGTGCTATCTTTCCATGAGTCTAAACTTCCACTAGACAGAATACTGATCTCTCTCTAGGAAGAACATTAATCATCTGAGTTATCATGACATTTTTATTGTTGCCAAAAATTGCTGGAGGCCAGGAAGGAGGCAGCAAGCGCTTTTAAAACCATAATATACTTGCAAACACGACGCCCCCTACCCAAAGTCAGAGCCTGGTGCGATCACACCAGTCGCACCGCCTTAGAGCCGGCCCTTCTCAAGGGTCCTGTGACCTCAGTGACAGAGTCACACTTGCTCTAGGGTGTGCTGCTTCATAGGCCTGCCCGCAAGACTGGAGGTGAACTTCAGTATGGATTGTGGTGGACAGGCCTTCAAGATTAACCCACACTTGCCACTTCTAGGGTCCACCTGTGGTTCTAAGACAACAGGGCTTCTAAGGTCTTGCGGGCCTTCTAAGGTCTAGCATGGGAATGTGCTCTCTCAGGAGAGTGGTCTGAGGGACTGGTCATGAAGGCTGAACTTGGTTCCCCAGTTCCAAATTCAGCAGCTCTGACCATAGTGACACATCCTTTCCCCCACTGAACACCATAGTACCTCACTGAGAGAAACTTGCACTGCCTTCAACTACAACCTAATTGTGGCCCACTATAAACACCTGGATGCGACTCAATTCAAATTACACACTAGACAAGAGCAATATGCTGCCTAAAAATTTTTTTTTTAACAAAATCCTGGAAAAAGCAAACACTCATAGGGAATGCAAGATTGAGTAAAGCATGTGAAATATAAGCAGAAACAACATGGTTACCTTAACACTTTTACACTCACTATTCAGAAATCAGTGAGTGCTTTTGCCTGAAAAGTTAAGGACATGACTACAGGGTCCGGAAGGGCGTCATTTCAATATCCATTGCTTATATCCTTACACAAACTTAAGCAGTATGGTTTAATAAGACCACATCCATGAACACAGAGCCGCGGTACACATTTTGTTTTCCAATCCACCCATCAATCAGGCATTGCAGAACCTCCAGGATTAGTGCACTTCCCCACCTGGGGAAAATCATGCCGTTCAAAGAAAGACAAGAAAACGAAAGTAGCGCATTACTGGCAAGCTCTGTAAAGTGACACTAATGTGTTTGGGTGTGAAAAAATCAATCTGGCCTCTTTACGACCACTCTGTCTTGCCTTATTTAGTTATTTATTTATTTTTCATATTTTGAACTTTTTATTCCCGAGGCTAAACTTTGGAATAGAAAAATGTCAGAAAAAGACATTTCCAGCAAAAGTGTTTTTTTTGGGGGGATCCATTTCACAGTTGAACAAAAAACGAAAGGATGAAAGAGGGGATGAGAACTGTGTCTTGAAGTCATGGATTTTAGTAAGTGAGGAGGAGCTAGACAGAAAGAGAGGGAATAGGAAGAAGAAAGAGAGGAGGGGGCACCAGCCTGCGGCAGAGCAGAAGTGGACAATTTCCTTGTCTTCTCTGGACAAGAAGGAAAAGATAGAGTCCTTTTCCTTCTCTGCCCACCCGCCCGTCCCGATCGGCCACAAACGCCAAGCCTTATCTATAAGCCTTGGCTATTTCTACTGTCCTGGGACACATTTAAAAAAAAAGTAGGGGAGCGGCATCTTTGAAATTAAAGAAGTAGGGGAACGCCGTGCCGTGCCGATCTTGCCCACTTCGACCACTGGCTACCACTTATAAAATGTGTTCTAAGGAAATCTTGAGATGTTTCACTGCCAACTGGATCAAAAGTAAAAATAGAGGTTTCACCTGAAAGCCACTAGAAAATATTCCCATAATGCATTTTATAAAGTAATCTATTCTGCTTTAATTAAGAGATAAAGCACCTTGCAACACTAACACAACCTGGCCTTCGATTTCCTAACTTTCTTTCATTACATGGCACCTCAGTGACTAACAATATCTTTATATACTGTGGGGGTATTTTATTCCTTATACTGCATGTTCTTTCCATCACATTCTCCCTCCACAACCCCTCCCCTCTTAAATCTTTGATCAGCCACTGTATCTAATCAAAAACAGTTCTGGTTGTAGATAATGTATACTAAATGTGGAATTTATACTCTGAAAAGCAAACATACCAATAAGCAGCTTGAGGTTTGTTGATATACCATTAGGCAGTTTAATGTAAGCCTGTAACAAAATATCACCTGTGCGTTAGAGTGTGTGGGTAGCATGCAGATGCATTGCCAGTGTTTCAGAATGCAACGTTTGGAATAAAGTGATCTAAAAACTAGTTTTCCCTTCAATAGTTTTAGTGACAGTTACCTGTACTAGCCTGAAACAGCTCTACGCTGTCTGTTGGCTATAGCAGCACTCATTGTGACATCAAACCTCATCCCTGGTAACGTATGTGGTGGAGCTAGAAAATGTTCCTATAACAAGCCACTGGCGGTGTTTAAACTAGATTAGAATGAGGAAATCAGGTACAGGTTTCCACGTAGGCATTGAAGGCTTCCTTGTATTATGCAGTGCATACTATTACGTAACACAGACCCGAACATTTATAAATAGTGCTTACTATACCTGCCTCAATTTGTTTGGCTTGGATTGCAACATTCTGCTTTTCCAATGTCTATTTTCAATGTGTTCATGGACCGCAAATCACCACAATATCCTGGTTTGGGAAGTGACATCACAGACACACCTGTCTTCCGCCCGGACAACAGCACAGGGTTGACTCATCAGCCACTTATTGCTACTGATGAGCTAAGGAAAGTGGCAGAGTAGAAACTACTGAGAGTACACGCCATGTTTCATGATTATTCTGCTGCCATGAAGCCCTGAGTTCAGGGATAGCAATGGCAGTGCCAGATGACTCGATGGGCCAGAGTGAAGCACTACTGGCAATTCCTCGCTATCACTGATTAAAATCTGTGATATTTTTCTAGCTCCTGGTAATGACTTTACTTGAATAACACAAGTAATAGTGTAGCAACCACATGCATTTTTCATTCCTTACAGATTTCTCAAGCTATAGGTACTAAATAATAATAATAATACTAATACTACTCTTACTGCTACTTCTACTACTATTACTACTACTACTAATTATCATAATTATAATAATAATCTATTAATAACCGTCTCCACTATTCCGAATTTCTGTATTGATATTCAATTACAAACTCCCCCTTTTCACTGTTAATAAACCAGATGAAAAGTCGCCTTTTCCCTGCCTTGCAGAGGATACTGGTCATAGTTTTCGTTAGGTTTATCTTTAACCTTTTCCTACTGCATTCGATTCCTAGCCTCTCATTATGATTGGCCCGTCCCCTGAATTAATGATACTGGGAGTGCCGATAACGACCAGGGTGGAATAAACTCGGCCAATTATGTGGTCGTTCCTGAGGGGACACCAAGAAATGAGGAATTACTGGGGGAGTCGGGGTCTAATTTCTATGGTAATTCCTCATTTTGAGCAGAACTTTCACCTAGAGTTTTCGGCAGCTTTTAGCAGTAAACTCCAGGTGAAAGTAAAAAACTTATAATTATGATGGGTTGGTAAATGGTGTTACCACCTTCATCAGAATCGAAAGGCACTTGTAATGAGAGCCCTAAACTAATATTAACTCATTATAGGTTAACCATCTCCTCACCAGGATGACAATGATGTTTGCCTTGTATATTGATTGTAGAGGAATATCTCCTAGCTTTGATGGGAAAGAATGAGAAAGGATATAGGGGAGCAGTTAGACCTGAAAAATATATGTTCAACAGGACGAGGACAGAAAAAACACTTGATTCATTCAATTTTTTGAGCATACCTTATTTAGAAAGTTTTGTATATCGCGAACAAGACCCAAGCGGGTATCAGAGCGCTTCACAATCAGGGTAGGTAGGATATAGTAGTAGGGAGAAAAGAAAAAAATTCATTGCCTATAACTGAGATTCCCAGGTGTACAATTATGTAGTAGTCCATTAGTAAACAGTAGATCTAAGGCCTTTTAGGGCAGAAACTTCTCATTAGGATTATTTTCACTTCCTTTTGAAAGAATCGGTGGATGAAATTCGACGGACTTGCGGTGGAAGAGAGTTCCAGATCTTCGGGGCAATGCCTGAGAAAGCTCTGTGACTCGTTCTCTTTTCGTGGAAAATCTGTGGTTTCAGAAGCAGTGCACTTGCACTTCGTGATTGTCTGCAACCCCTGATAATTCTAGCTTTTGAGCCAGATAAATGGGGGTCTTGAAATGTAGGGCTTTGTGAGTCATGCAGGCAATCTTTAGCTGTATTCTTGCTTCATATGGCAGCTAGTTAATAGTTTTTAGGACTGGGGATATGTGATCATTTCATTTTGTACCGGTGATCAATCTGGCTGCGGCATTAATGGAAGCCCTTAGTGGGGCCAAATTATGTTTGGGAAGACCACACAACGTGGAGCTACCATAGTTAAGCATAGGTAGAACAAGAGCTTGTACCGCCAACTTAAAGTCTTCATGTGGAAGGAATGGTTTGAGATTCCTTAGTGTTCTCATCAGATGTTTAGCTCCCTTGGTTGCATTGCTGATATGATCCTGCATGCTTAGGTGCCTGTCTAGTGTAACTCAAAGGGATTTAGCTGAATCGATAATGTGGGGAGAGCAGTTGAAGGCTGTAAGATGTTTCATCCAGAGGTCGATCTTGGGAGTGTGGTTAGGCGGAGCGATGAGGAGGAATTCCGTTTGGGAGGTGTTGAGCATGAGGTGGTTCTCAGTGAGCCAATTTTTAGTGTTAGGCAGAGTAGAGTTGAGAGTAATGAAGTCTTCTGGGGAGGTGATTTTCAGATATAGTTGGGTGTCATCCTCATACATGTGAAAAAGAATGTTCGATGAGTTCAGTTGTTTTATTCATTTCCACAGGTTGGACTCGTTTTTGTTTTCATTTAGTTTTAGGAGGAACGTAGTTACCTGCTGGACACGTAGTTTGTTTCCAGCCACTCCTGCCCACTCCACACCCATCCAACACAGGAGTCAGGTGATCGTGTCAATAAAAGGGCCGAAGTGCATATACACATGACCAGTTATTTACCCACTAGGTAGTGTCTGTGTCGTTACTCATTATCTGGTATGTGGGCCTAAGGCCCAGAACTCTACAAGCATGAGCAGGCAAAGGCCACTACTCAAGGTGCAAGACAACAATGGATGAAATGGGCTGACCCACTGCCCCATCTGTATACTGTGGTGAGCAGGCGCAAGATGTGAATCACACTTGAACAGATCAATGTATGAAGATGTCTATCCGAAGCCACTTGTATGTACATATATATGTATGTAATTTAATTGTAGTGTTTTTGGTTAAAAATAAAATGAGGCTGGCAAGAGGCCAGTCCTAGAAACACAATTTGATGAAGAAGTGGGTCTAGCTTCATATTACTAGGTAGTACACTTCACAGGACCTTTTTACATTATTCATTTATAGTACGTAGAGCACAGGCAGCCAGAGACGGCTCCTCTGCTATGGCGGAGGAGCCTCGCCCCCCGCCAGACTTAAAACTTGAAAAATAAAACGATAATAAAATGGGTTTATTATCGCTTTATTTTTCAAGTTCTAGTCTTGTGGAAGGGGCCATTGTGGGGGCAGTCATAGAGGGGAGTGGTGGGCACTGCTATATGTGTGCATGTCAGTTTGGCCGGCCAAAATGACATGTGCACTGAGCTGTCTCCAACCCAGCTGCATTGCTGGGTTGGAGACAGCAAAGCACAGGTTCCCAGTCTCCCTGGCAGCGCAAATTCATGACACTCAAGCCAATCCTGATGCTGCTTTCAAACATGAGAGCAGCGTCAGGATTGGCCGCAGGGGAGCCTGGGAGCCTGTGCTGCAGCAAGGAGTCGGACTCAGAGCAGAAGAGGGGTGGGCCTGTTTCAGGTAAGTTTTTTTTACTTAGTTTTTTTTGTTTGTTTTCGTCATCGTCCCATTCACCCCCGCCCCGCCACTCTGCCCACACAGCAGCCGCTACTGCAGGCAGCTATAAATAATTGTCTCTAATCACACCAGTTTTGGTCACACACATGCTGAAACCGAGTGAAGAGTCCTGGCCACAAGTTCCTAAGTCAGTATTTGTACATTTTAATGCAGAAGTAATAAAAAATGTTTTTCGAATTGGGAGACAGGACCCTGGAGCTGTTGACAGATAACATGCTGCAGTTTCCCATGGATCCACTCTTCAACAAAAAAGGTGCCTTGACCATTCAGCATCAAACATTTTTAAGGAAAAAAAGGCTAAGGTATATGCACAATTATCAAACGCACATCTGAAAGACAGAGGCATCTCACTAAAGAGGGACAGCTTGAAAAGTAAGTATGAATGGAGAAATGGCAGGCTCTAAACACGTGTGAAAGTGGCCAAGTTCCAAAGGCAACTTGGACTGAAGCGTGCACAGCTATTTAGGATATTCGCCCCAATTTACATCATTTAAAACAAATTTGCTCCTTTTATACTTTAGTGTTTATTTTCTTTTTCTTGTCTTTATATGTTATTCATTGTATGTTCACAGCAATATATACACAACATATGAATATACCAAAGTCTGAAATTCCATAACAACATTGACAGCGCAAATTAACATAAATTCTAAATGAAAGTATTCAATAATCGGCGCCCAATGCATTTCGGGACGATTGTCCCTTCGTCAGGGGCAAACCTCTTCTCAATAGCCCTGGAGCTTCCAATCAACTACTCCACTATGTTCTTGAAAGTGCCGACCTGTCGCTCCACTGTGTTCTCTTCAAAATCGCCCGGAAGCTTACAATTGACTGTTCCGCTGAGTTCTTTAAAGCAAAGAGCAACCGCTCCACTGTCTGCTCCTTAGCTACACTCTCCACCAACTTTACGCTTCTTCATGTCCCATAATACCACCTTCAAAAATAAACATATAAGGAGAGATATCACTGCTGCACAGGGAAACTGGAGTATTTCCCCTACCCATACATGACAAAACTCTCAAATTATATGGAAGACTCATGATTTTTTTAAAGACAAAATAGCTTTTTTAACTTTCTACCAGTCATAGTTTACTTCACGTCAATGCCAGTAAATGTGAAATTAACGTTTTTTTATTTTTTATCTGAAACCCCCTCTTATCTGTTCTAAAATCTTGGCATTAATGCCTGCTTACCCTCTGCCCAATAAAGCAAATATTTTTTGACATAATTTGCCTGCGAGCAAGTGCCCTTTCAAAGACCAATCAGGGGAAATGTCTATTTCCAGAGCAGAAAGCCAAGAAGTATAGTTTAAAACGTGAATAGTTTCTCTGCAGAACCCGGTTACAGAACCATCATGTCTTAGTGCGTGTCAATGCTGCACTTTGTTTCCCTTGCCCTTTGGAGGAGGGGGTCTGATCAAGCCCCTGTAAGGCTCAGGGCTACATCTGTCACCTGTGACGTGGCATGATGAACCAATGGGAAACCTGACATCGATACTGTGGCACGCACCTTGGAGCCCCGGGGACTAACTACAGACCCAAGAATTCTTTCAGTATAGGGGTGTGATGCCCCACACACCCCCTGAAGACACACCTATGGCTTGCCATATAGCTTTCCTTGCACTCGTGGTTGTAAATGCTACCACTAGTCCCATCTTAAACATAAGAAATAATCTCCCCTTTTGGGTGAAGATAAATTCCATAAAAATACTGCAACATACTTGTGTAGCTATCTGAGAGATACTCTTCAAATTAGGTTTGTTGTTAAAATTGGCCTCCTCCACATAGTTTGTCATGATTTTCTTTTTTTTTCCAAACTCTTTTTATTGAATATAGGACTTGGAAGCATCATCCGACATACATTTAGGTACATGTGTACAACAATCAGACTTTCTGTGCCACAACCGATTTTTCTAACATACGTGTTCCCTTTCGAGGAAACTGCAATTGTTAATTTCTCCAATATTCAGTACAATGCATCATTCAGCTATCTTCTGGCAAGAATTGTCATGATTTTCTTGAACTCATATTGCTACCACCAATGTTCGAAGTGAGGAAACAAATGTAGGGGAACTGTGGGCGGAGAATCAGAGGGCAGGAATAATCCAAGGATTGGATCAGTGGGCGGAGTCAGAGGTGTGGCCAGAATGCGCAAAACATCCCAATTTTTTATATTTGTGTGGCATTTCACTGACCAGTTACACCTTTATTATGTTATTTAATTCAACCAATGGATACACATGTTTATTTAAGGTTTAATATGAGTTATTAACACTATAACACATTCACAAAGTAGGATATGTTTTCAATCACAGAATGTCCCAAACATGCTTAAAAGTGGAATCACAAGCCATTTGTCTCTGAGCCATGGAGTTTCTGTCATCAGCACTTCTACCTTTTTCCACAAGAGCAGTTCAAACATGAATGGGAAAATATTCTAGTTTGCAAATGTTTTCTATATAATAAAGGCTCTGCCATAGTTGCCACATAATACAACATCTGCTGCATAATCTGACAATTTTAACTAATAAATTGTTTGTAGCTCAAACAGATCAAAAGTTACTTAAAAATGTGACTTGTGTTGCTGCGAAGTGGACAGCCCTTTGCAAAGGTTGACTGATCACCTTTCTCACTGCTGTATGTTACACTGGTACTAATAAGGCAAAATCTTTCCAGAGACTGTTAGCATGTGTAAAAATGTCAAAATAATAAAGTATCAGAAAATATACTGCATTATGCTGAAGCCTTTTATTTGCTGCATAATTTAGTCAACACTTGCTGCATGATTCCAGTGTCCCCAAAGTAGGCAGCACATGTTAAAAGTGCTTGTGCATGAAGTAGAGACTGTGAAGTTTGGGAACTTAGTTTTGTGTGCGTGCAAATCTTGCATTGCCGATCCCTGGTGAGTTGCAGCTACTACTGCTGAAACAAAGCCAATGGAGGTATCAATAGGTGAGGAGGGCTGGCCTCACAGGCAGGGCCGACTTTAGCGCTGGTGGCGCCCTGTGCAACAATGTTTGTTGGTGCCCCCCAATGGCCAACTCTCTCACGGATTCCCTCACTACCACCCTTTAACAGTACCCCTCATGTCTTGATTACCATACTCTCTCTCAGATGCATTTAATTTGATTTACAGCACCACTCATACGAGTGTAGGATGTCAGAGAACTTTACATCTCACACATTACACAGAGACAATCAAATACACGTGTGTAAACCACTTTATAGGAAATGTTCCATAAGGAAAAGGACTACAAGCTGTAGGAGTCACATGTGGTTGAGGGTTCTCCTTAATAATCAGAATTGATTTATAGCCAAATGAACACTTTTTGTAACATTAGGATAATCAAAGACTGGGGGGAAAAACCATAACGCTCTAATTTAAACCTTGCAGTTTGCATGTAGCTCTTAGATGACACTTAATAGCTCACTGTTCTATATTAGGATTTTAACTTATAAACTGCAAGTAACAAGAGGATCTCTCTGACAAAAGCAGTAACCCACTGACCTATTTACATTATGTGCACTTTGTGATCTGCATGGCACATGGTCTTTGCAGCAGGCACATTAACCCTCTGGGCTATCTTTCCATGAGTCTAAACTTCCACTAGACAGAATACTGATCTCTCTCTAGGAAGAACATTAATCATCTGAGTTATCATTACATTTTTATTGTTGCCAAAAATTGCTGGAGGCCAGGAAGGAGGCAGCAAGCGCTTTTAAAACCATAATATACTTGCAAACACGACGCCCCCTACCCAAAGTCAGAGCCTGGTGCGATCACACCAGTCGCACCGCCTTAGAGCCGGCCCTTCTCAAGGGCCCTGTGACCTCAGTGACAGAGTCACACTTGCTCTAGGGTGTGCTGCTTCATAGGCCTGCCCGCAAGACTGGAGGTGAACTTCAGTATGGATTGTGGTGGACAGGCCTTCAAGATTAACCCACACTTGCCACTTCTAGGGTCCACCTGTGGTTCTAAGACAACAGGGCTTCTAAGGTCTTGCGGGCCTTCTAAGGTCTAGCATGGGGATGTGCTCTCTCAGGAGAGTGGTCTGAGAGACTGGTCATGAAGGCTGAACTTGGTTCCCCAGTTCCAAATTCAGCAGCTCTGACCATAGTGACACATCCTTTCCCCCACTGAACACCATAGTACCTCACTGAGAGAAACTTGCACTGCCTTCAACTACAACCTAATTGTGGCCCACTATAAACACCTGGATGCGACTCAATTCAAATTACACACTAGACAAGAGCAATATGCTGCCTAAAAAAAAAAAAATTAACAAAATCCTGGAAAAAGCAAACACTCATAGGGAATGCAAGATTGAGTAAAGCATGTGAAATATAAGCAGAAACAACATGGTTACCTTAACACTTTTACACTCACTATTCAGAAATCAGTGAGTGCTTTTGCCTGAAAAGTTAAGGACATGACTACAGGGTCCGGAAGGGCGTCATTTCAATATCCATTGCTTATATCCTTACACAAACTTAAGCAGTATGGTTTAATAAGACCACATCCATGAACACAGAGCCGCGGTACACATTTTGTTTTCCAATCCACCCATCAATCAGGCATTGCAGAACCTCCAGGATTAGTGCACTTCCCCACCTGGGGAAAATCATGCCGTTCAAAGAAAGACAAGAAAACGAAAGTAGCGCATTACTGGCAAGCTCTGTAAAGTGACACTAATGTGTTTGGGTGTGAAAAAAATCAATCTGGCCTCTTTACGACCACTCTGTCTTGCCTTATTTAGTTATTTATTTATTTTTCATATTTTGAACTTTTTATTCCCGAGGCTACACTTTGGAATAGAAAAATGTCAGAAAAAGACATTTCCAGCAAAAGTGTTTTTTTTGGGGGGGGGATCCATTTCACAGTTGAACAAAAAACGAAAGGATGAAAGAGGGGATGAGAACTGTGTCTTGAAGTCATGGATTTTAGTAAGTGAGGAGGAGCTAGACAGAAAGAGAGGGAATAGGAAGAAGAAAGAGAGGAGGGGGGCACCAGCCTGCGGCAGAGCAGAAGTGGACAATTTCCTTGTCTTCTCTGGACAAGAAGGAAAAGATAGAGTCCTTTTCCTTCTCTGCCCACCCGCCCGTCCCGATCGGCCACAAACGCCAAGCCTTATCTATAAGCCTTGGCTATTTCTACTGTCCTGGGACACATTTAAAAAAAAAAGTAGGGGAGCGGCATCTTTGAAATTAAAGAAGTAGGGGAACGCCGTGCCGTGCCGATCTTGCCCACTTCGACCACTGGCTACCACTTATAAAATGTGTTCTAAGGAAATCTTGAGATGTTTCACTGCCAACTGGATCAAAAGTAAAAATAGAGGTTTCACCTGAAAGCCACTAGAAAATATTCCCATAATGCATTTTATAAAGTAATCTATTCTGCTTTAATTAAGAGATAAAGCACCTTGCAACACTAACACAACCTGGCCTTCGATTTCCTAACTTTCTTTCATTACATGGCACCTCAGTGACTAACAATATCTTTATATACTGTGGGGGGTATTTTATTCCTTATACTGCATGTTCTTTCCATCACATTCTCCCTCCACAACCCCTCCCCCTCTTAAATCTTTGATCAGCCACTGTATCTAATCAAAAACAGTTCTGGTTGTAGATAATGTATACTAAATGTGGAATTTATACTCTGAAAAGCAAACATACCAATAAGCAGCTTGAGGTTTGTTGATATACCATTAGGCAGTTTAATGTAAGCCTGTAACAAAATATCACCTGTGCGTTAGAGTGTGTGGGTAGCATGCAGATGCATTGCCAGTGTTTCAGAATGCAACGTTTGGAATAAAGTGATCTAAAAAAACTAGTTTTCCCTTCAATAGTTTTAGTGACAGTTACCTGTACTAGCCTGAAACAGCTCTACGCTGTCTGTTGGCTATAGCAGCACTCATTGTGACATCAAACCTCATCCCTGGTAACGTATGTGGTGGAGCTAGAAAATGTTCCTATAACAAGCCACTGGCGGTGTTTAAACTAGATTAGAATGAGGAAATCAGGTACAGGTTTCCACGTAGGCATTGAAGGCTTCCTTGTATTATGCAGTGCATACTATTACGTAACACAGACCCGAACATTTATAAATAGTGCTTACTATACCTGCCTCAATTTGTTTGGCTTGGATTGCAACATTCTGCTTTTCCAATGTCTATTTTCAATGTGTTCATGGACCGCAAATCACCACAATATCCTGGTTTGGGAAGTGACATCACAGACACACCTGTCTTCCGCCCGGACAACAGCACAGGGTTGACTCATCAGCCACTTATTGCTACTGATGAGCTAAGGAAAGTGGCAGAGTAGAAACTACTGAGAGTACACGCCATGTTTCATGATTATTCTGCTGCCATGAAGCCCTGAGTTCAGGGATAGCAATGGCAGTGCCAGATGACTCGATGGGCCAGAGTGAAGCACTACTGGCAATTCCTCGCTATCACTGATTAAAATCTGTGATATTTTTCTAGCTCCCTGGTAATGACTTTACTTGAATAACACAAGTAATAGTGTAGCAACCACATGCATTTTTCATTCCTTACAGATTTCTCAAGCTATAGGTACTAAATAATAATAATAATACTAATACTACTCTTACTGCTACTTCTACTACTATTACTACTACTAATTATCATAATTATAATAATAATCTATTAATAACCGTCTCCACTATTCCGAATTTCTGTATTGATATTCAATTACAAACTCCCCTTTTCACTGTTAATAAACCAGATGAAAAGTCGCCTTTTCCCTGCCTTGCAGAGGATACTGGTCATAGTTTTCGTTAGGTTTATCTTTAACCTTTTCCTACTGCATTCGATTCCTAGCCTCTCATTATGATTGGCCCGTCCCCTGAATTAATGATACTGGGAGTGCCGATAACGACCAGGGTGGAATAAACTCGGCCAATTATGTGGTCGTTCCTGAGGGGACACCAAGAAATGAGGAATTACTGGGGAGTCGGGGTCTAATTTCTATGGTAATTCCTCATTTTGAGCAGAACTTTCACCTAGAGTTTTCGGCAGCTTTTAGCAGTAAACTCCAGGTGAAAGTAAAAACTTATAATTATGATGGGTTGGTAAATGGTGTTACCACCTTCATCAGAATCGAAAGGCACTTGTAATGAGGGCCCTAAACTAATATTAACTCATTATAGGTTAACCATCTCCTCACCAGGATGACAATGATGTTTGCCTTGTATATTGATTGTAGAGGAATATCTCCTAGCTTTGATGGGAAAGAATGAGAAAGGATATAGGGGAGCAGTTAGACCTGAAAAATATATGTTCAACAGGACGAGGACAGAAAAAACACTTGATTCATTCAATTTTTTGAGCATACCTTATTTAGAAAGTTTTGTATATCGCGAACAAGACCCAAGCGGGTATCAGAGCGCTTCACAATCAGGGTAGGTAGGATATAGTAGTAGGGAGAAAAGAAAAAAATTCATTGCCTATAACTGAGATTCCCAGGTGTACAATTATGTAGTAGTCCATTAGTAAACAGTAGATCTAAGGCCTTTTAGGGCAGAAACTTCTCATTAGGATTATTTTCACTTCCTTTTTGAAAGAATCGGTGGATGAAATTCGACGGACTTGCGGTGGAAGAGAGTTCCAGATCTTCGGGGCAATGCCTGAGAAAGCTCTGTGACTCGTTCTCTTTTCGTGGAAAATCTGTGGTTTCAGAAGCAGTGCACTTGCACTTCGTGATTGTCTGCAACCCCCTGATAATTCTAGCTTTTGAGCCAGATAAATGGGGGTCTTGAAATGTAGGGCTTTGTGAGTCATGCAGGCAATCTTTAGCTGTATTCTTGCTTCATATGGCAGCTAGTTAATAGTTTTTAGGACTGGGGATATGTGATCATTTCATTTTGTACCGGTGATCAATCTGGCTGCGGCATTAATGGAAGCCCTTAGTGGGGCCAAATTATGTTTGGGAAGACCACACAACGTGGAGCTACCATAGTTAAGCATAGGTAGAACAAGAGCTTGTACCGCCAACTTAAAGTCTTCATGTGGAAGGAATGGTTTGAGATTCCTTAGTGTTCTCATCAGATGTTTAGCTCCCTTGGTTGCATTGCTGATATGATCCTGCATGCTTAGGTGCCTGTCTAGTGTAACTCAAAGGGATTTAGCTGAATCGATAATGTGGGGAGAGCAGTTGAAGGCTGTAAGATGTTACATCCAGAGGTCGATCTTGGGAGTGTGGTTAGGCGGAGCGATGAGGAGGAATTCCGTTTGGGAGGTGTTGAGCATGAGGTGGTTCTCAGTGAGCCAATTTTTAGTGTATATACAACACATGCATATAAAATATATACTAAAATACATAACATTAATATACAAACGATATTTTTAACAACTATGGGGCGGATTCACAGAACTAATCGGAGACAAAATCCTAAACATACTACTTTTGGTATTCACAGAAGGCATTTAGTAGTAGTAGTAAAGTTAGGATTCCTAACTTTACTACTACTAAATGCCTTTTGTGAATACCGAAAGTCGTAAAGTTAGGATTTTGTCTCAGTTTAGTAGTAGTAAAGTTAGGAATCCTAACTTTACTACTACTAAATGCCTTCTGTGAATACCAAAAGTAGTAAGTTTAGGATTTTGTCTCAGATTACTTTTGTGAATCAGGCCCTACATCTTTGCAAACGATATTAAACACTTCAATAATTTTAAAATCGATATTACTTACCTTAAGTCGATATTCTTGACCACGATATTCTTGCTGTCGATATTTCTGACCCATGATATTTGCAACTCGATATTTGTGCAACTCGATATTTGTGATTCGATATTCGGTCTCTGCACCAATTGGGCTATCTTCCTTTTAACAGCTCAAACAGAGTCATGTTCGTGGACTGATGAAGAGTTAGGCAATATGCTTCTTACCGTTTCAGTACCTCTGCCTTTTGAGCACAACGTATTAGACCGTGCCAGCTGAATACCGTCTTTAAGAGTCTTATTGAACCTTTCAACTATCCCATTGGTTTCTGGGTGGTATAAGGGGCACAGTTTGTAAATAATACCATTACCCTATAAGAAAGCTTTCATCTTTTGGGAGCAAAACTGGATCCCATTATAGGTAAGAAGAGTACTAGGTAGTCCTTCTCTTACAAAAATGTCCACCAAAAATCTAATGACTGTCTTAGTGTTGATTTCTGAAGCAAATGTGACTTTTTGCCATCTTGAATATAGATCAACTAACACAAGACTATGGGGTCGATTCCGATTCGGGCCGGAAATTTCTCCGACCGAGCCGGACCCGGAGAGATTTCCGACCGAATCGGACCCGTGCAGTCCGACCGAACGAGTACGATGCGTCCGTATGTTATCGGACTCGAGTCGGTCGGACTCCTATTGAAGTCAATGGGAGCCGGTCGTACAACGCGTACGCGGGCTCCCATTGACTCAATGGGTGCGAGTCGGACAAGTGCGCCCCCTACAGCGGGTATGCGGCAAAGCGATTCGCGCCGTACACGCACAGGTAGGGGGGACCCATGGGTCCCCCTGTGTGCGACTCGCGCGGCTACACGTACAGGGGGTCCGACACGGACCCCCAAAGTACGGCTCCGACAGCTCTTTCGAGCCGGAGTGCGCGGCTCGGTCGGACTGCTCGCGGCGCGCATCGTACTTACCCGGCCGGGAAACGTCTCCATTGCGCGGTGCGAGTCGAGTCCGAGCGAGTCGGTCGGAGCGGTTCGAGCCGGGAGCGAGTCGGTCGGAGCGGTCGGGACGCCCGGACGAGTCGGTCGGCGAATTCGCATCGTACTCGCTCGGCCGGACCCGCGTACGGTTCGGTCAGGAAACAGGGCTCCGAATCGGATCCGGTAAAGCCGAATCCGATTCGGAGCCCTACCGGCCGAGATTGGAATCGGCCCCTATATGGTGACCACCTTTCACCAGTTAATGGCCTAATTATGTCTATTGCCACATCCATCAAAGGTCCTGCTGGAAGTGGTGGAGTATGTAACTTTACTACCTTATCTCTAACTGGGCAGGCTATACAGTCCATAACCATTCTCTCAACTAGTACATCCAAAGCTGGCCACTAGAAATCTAATACTAACCTTTGTTTGGTTTTGGTAATACCAAGATGGCCTTCGTGTGCTTAGTCAGTGTGCTTTTTTTAATAGAAACTGGCGTTATCAACCTGGTACTTCTAAACAGGCATGCATTCATCACTGACAATTCTCCTATGATCATCCAAAAGGGTCTCAAATGCTCCACGAATTCTTCTCTTCCATCCCAACCTTGTATTAACCTCTCACATACTTTGCATATGACGGGTAAGTTTCTAACTCTTTTTTCCAATTTTCCTCTTCAACAATTCCTTTAGCTATCACACATACATCTTCCTTGTGTAACTCAGTATCTTCATTATTATCATGAACACCTTCCTCTTCCTTTTCTGTCACTAACTAACTGGGACAGACCATCCGCTGCAAAATTTCTCACCCCAGGAATATGTTCTACCTCAAATGTAAGTTCTTGTAGATTAACTACCCATCTCTTGACCCTGCTAGGAATAGCATCTAATTCTTTTTTTAGAAAACACTTCTTTAAGGGGCTTATGATCTGTCCTTAATTAGAATTTTGTTTCCCAAATGAAATTTCTAAATGTGTTAAGTGTTCCATACACTGCCAAAGGCTTTTATTTTTATGGCAGAGTAATTTGTTATAGCTTGTCTCAATGCCCTTGAAGCAAATGCTGTAGTTTCCTCGCCTTTCTCATTTTCCTGCAAAAGTACTGCCCCTAAGCCCTTTGAACTGGCATCTGTTGCAAACACAGTTTTCTTACCGGCACAAACACCCTTAAATAAGGGGCAGTGGACAAAGCAATTTTCACATCTTCAACTTCCTTCTGACAATGCTCATCCCACTTAAAACTTCACATATGGCAGGTCCAGCTGGCAAAATTACTAATAATTTTTCTATAAAACTATCATTCCTAAAAATAATCTCTGTTCATCTTTGTTTTCTGGTGCTACCAACTTCATTATGGTATTTAATAGTTCTACTTTGGGTTGAATTCCTTGAGATGTGATTTTGTGCCCAAGATAATTTATTTCTGTACATTGTAAATTGCATTTTTCTCTCTTTACAGTGAAGCCATAATCTCTGAAATTCTGTAAGACCTGCCTAATCATCTCATCATGTTGTTCCTGTGAGTAACCAAATATCAGTACATCATCCCCGGGGATCTCCATGAGCATATTTGACATGACTCTCTAAAAGACCGACGCCGCTGATACCAGACCAAATGGCATACGACTAAATTTATATGCTCCTATTTGTGTGATAAATCTTGAGAATCAGGATGCAGGCGGATTTGGTAGTAAGCGGATGTCAGGTCTAACGTTGAGAAAACATTGGCTCCTGCCACAGTTGTCACCATTTCTGTTATATCTGATAATGCAAACTTGTCTACAACTACCTCCTTGTTAAGAGCCCTAACATCAACACACAAGCAAATCGTAGCATCCATTTCTCTGGCGACCACAATCAGTGTTAACCATTCCATGGCTTCAACCAACTCAATTACTCGTAAATTGCATACGTTTTCCAATTCTCCTCTCAAGGCATCATGAACAATCAGAGGAAGGCCCCTTACTCTAGCTGATACAGGTACAGCTTTCTCTTTCAGATTTATCATGTGAACATATTGTTTAAGACAGCGTTGTTTGTCTGTGAACACCTCCAGATATTCTTTATCAAAGCTGGACATCTTTTCTTCCATCTTGGAGAGATTTTGTACAAGAATTTGTACAAGAATTTGTGGGTCTATGTTGGGATTAATATAAGCCCCTAAATCCCTTTGTGCTGGCCACCCCAAAATGTTGTCACCTTTATAAGAAACATATATTTTGCAGACAGTATATCTGTTCCTATACTCAATACTCCCCAAGACGTATCCTTTCATTTTTATGGGTTGACCACCATATCACCCTGGGCATATGTTATTTTTTTGTAGTTTCTAATGCTCTCTCAACGTTCTTCTGAACACATTTTCTAAAATTTTAGTTAATCTAGAGCATGAATCAAACATGACCTCTACTTCTTGCTCTTCAGTTTTCGCAACATCCTTGGGGTTACTCGATCCTTTATCAGTCATCTGCAAGACAATTTCCTCACACACTTCAGACACACTTATTTCAGATTGTTTAGCCACATTCCCACTCATGCAACATACCTTGAAGTA
Organism: Calotriton arnoldi; assembly: GCA_963921515.1. Taxonomy (NCBI): domain Eukaryota; kingdom Metazoa; phylum Chordata; class Amphibia; order Caudata; family Salamandridae; genus Calotriton; species Calotriton arnoldi. Next base: position 1,131,496 of record CAWUFW010002971.1, read on the forward strand.
TCCTTTCCTCCCACAATCATGACACATTTCTCTTATTGCAGGACAGTCTTTACTGTATGCCATGTGACCAGTTTTGCCACATCTGTAGAACTGACCTTTGAATGAGCTGACATTTTTTCCTTTCTTTAGACACAGAAGTTCCCTTTATCACTTGTATGTCAATTTTCTCTTCCCTCAATATACTTACATTTTCCTTAAAGTCTGTGTCCTGACTGATCTCTTTTACACACTTCATCATGTGTTCCACCTGCTTTGCTATGATGAAAACATCACCCAAGGGAGGATCATCCTTCAGCCAGAGCTCCTCATGTTTTCTTTAAATTCCACAATTTAAAAGGAAATGGTCTCTTAAATGTGTATCACATGTCGCCCCACACTTACAAGAGGCATCCACTTTACGCAACTCAGACAAAAACTCTTCAACTGTTTCTCACTCTTTTTGAATTTGCTTACCAAAGTGATAATGCTCCATAATAGTAATGATCCTACGTAGAAAGTTATTGTCTAATTGTGATTGTCCAATATTTTTCTGCATATTTCATAATCATTTAATTCCCTGGTCTCATCAACACTGAGATGTTCTAAAATGTCCTGGCCCTCCACCCCCAGACAATGTTGAAGTGGTGCTACCTTTCTCTCCAGACCCACATCTGGTCCACATACAATTGAGTAATTGTGAAATACTTTTTCCATTTGCTCCACCTCAGCGGTGGCTCACCAGGGGATGTCAAAAAGAACGGTGGGGAAATGACACTCTTCATGCTTGTTTTTTGCTGCCAGATAAAACTATAACACAATACAGTAACACTCTATTAATATTGTAATGCCCATAGTCACTCCCAAATTCAAAATGCACACTACTGTAAAATGCTATTATTGTAAACTTACAAACATTTTAATATTCAGCACAGACAAAAACTGTATATACACCAAGTATGTTTGCTTTTACTCTCTGGTTGGTAACATCTACCATTCACAGAGTTAAATATGAGATAACTGCTTCAAATTACCTGTTAAAGTTGAATAGATATGCCATTCACTGCTTGTCAGCCCCTGGGTGGTGATGTGGCTATAGCAACGCTTTAGAATAGACAAATCATCTCAGTGATATGATCTCAGCGTGTCCACTGGCATCTCCCATCAGAGGAAACCAGGCCTCAGACATGCTGTAAGAGTCTGTGGATATTTTAATCTTTACTTGTTTGAATGTTGCTTGAAACAGGATCGAATGCACCATTTCTGCTGCTTGCAGGTGCACTCAATCACCCAAAGGTTGAGGAGGCACAAATGTTTTCCTTTTTCTTCATCACATGAAGAAACTAAAGTGCACCGCCCCAGCACCTTCCTCTCTATGAATCTGCAAGACATTACAATGTGCCTTCCCCTTTCTCTGAGGACAGGGAAAACAGGCGCTTCACTCCCTTCACTGCGCCTCCAATGCAGCGTTGTACTGTAATGACTGCGTGCTCACTCGCTGAGCGATGAGGAAAATCAAAAGGTCCGCTCCGGTGCTCTGCTTCCCTCAATGCACCTCAAATGCTGCCACTTGCATGTGCTCACCAAGGGCCGAGCACTCAGACTTGCTCCAGGAACAGTGCTCCACTTTCTTTCATGTGCCGAGACATGCTCATCAGAGCGAATACCTGTTTGCCGGTCAATGTTGCCCGCTTGTACTGACAACAGCTCTCTGCTTATCCAATGGGTAGGGACACACCCACCAGCACTAATGCTCATTTGACAGTCAGTTTCGCCAGCATCACACTTTCCGTCGAGTTCCTGGGTGAAAATGTCATCAGATTAATTCCACACACCATTGATAAGATTTCAGTTATTTTTGACAGACACCCTGGGGCACTAATTTCCATTCTTGGCCTCACAGCCATCCATCAGCTTCTCACAGGTGCTCACAGGGTTTGGCTCTCAACATCACTCTTTAGTCCAGTGCTTGGACGATCTCCAGCATGAGCATGAGTGTCAAATACAATCAGTCTCTCTAAAATCTTCACTGCAGTGTTCAATGTGAGAACCTCTTCATCTAGAGCATGTTGAGGTGTACACCTGCCGATGTTAGACACATCCCATCCTCGTCGCCAGTGTAAAAACAGCAAGGTGCAGCCAATAGAAGATAGAGGCAGGTATAAGGTGGAGAAGAAGCTTTATTTTGTACACCATGGCCACAGCTAGCTCCAACTGTCACCACAGAGTCCAACTGACAGGGAGCAGCTTGTTTCTAGAATCTAGTGGCACCAGGATTCTAATGTTCTAGTATCTTCCCAAAGGACAATCATGGAAAGAGGATACCACATGCATACAATACTTTTACAACAAATGATTCCTTGAATCTTTGAAGGGTCTAACTTCATTTCATCAAGTCTATTTTGGAGAACCTTGTAGGTTTCTGGGTTTGTATGATGCTACTTGTTCAATCAATGTTCTTCTTGCTTACATGATAATGGTCATCAGCTCAATTTTGGAAACCTCAGCACTATCAAACTGTACGTTGGTACCATACGATTTAGCCATAAAAAGGCAGAAAGTTCCAGTGTTAGACTCTCATTATGATTGACGTATAATTAACAAATCTGCTTTTTGATGTTTCCTTTATTTTGTGTGTATTTTCATAATCCTTCTTATATAGGATTACCCTTATCCTCAAACTAATGTTGGTATTTATGAATGTACATCACAATATTGAGTTTCAAGTATCAAAATCACAATATCGAATAACAATATATCATTCAGGTTTGTATATAAAGGGAAACATAGATTTACTATTCTTAACTCGACATCTTCTTACATCAATGATATAATAGGAGTCAGTAGTATGCATTCAATATTGTTGCACGTTGATACTACAACCTAGAGCATTGTGATTTCCCCACCCCTGTGAATTCTTTATCTTGCTTATTTCTTGAAGTTTTATCTTTGACATGATTTACATTTTCACATGTTGCAACAGTTCGGACACTATGCTATATGGTAGGTGCAGTTAAATTCTTCCCAATTCATTTAATTTGCAGTTCAGTTTTCTCTCATTTCCATTATTTTAGCAGCCAAGTAGCTACCTCCTGGAAGGTGTTTATGGTTTTTGCCATTCATCAGATAAGATTATCCATTATGCAGTTATATGATGGATTTATATTTATCCTGTAAAATAGTATCTCTTTGCCGTGTAGCTACCCACTGCATCCTGAATTTATCTTTGAACAACAGAAGTCACTAGTCAGTGAGATGGAGTACTGTGTCTCTGTTTTCTCTTTGTTCCCATTTCCCTTTCATCGCTTTTACCATTGGCCCTCATAATCCTTTGTATGTGGCCACTCCTGTGCACAGAGTAAGTGCATCCTGACACAAACAACTGACTCTCTGGTGCTCAGAAGGACGCTTATTGCTAATTCACAGGTGTGGCTCACAGTCTTAGAGGTTGAACTAGTCCGCCTCCTTTGCATTCTGGAAGATGCAGGTCAAGTTATTCACAAGTCATTTATTTTGGAGTTCAGTTTACTTACATATTAAATAATTTACCAGTGAAGTACTTTAGCAATTTCTACTGGAAAACTCATGACACGTTTCATGGTGTTTACATTCATCAGAGAAGAGCATTCCATCAATGTGTGTTTGTGTACATGCTGATTCTTTATGATGTGGTGAAATACCACATGATATGATTTGCTGCCAGAATGCACTAACCTGGATTACGGATCCAATGGAAGCGATGAACTTTTCTGCACTTCCCTGCATCTGCAACCAACCATGCCCGATAGGATTATGTTGGTTCCCAGCAGACCCAGGGAATCGGAAAAGGGGTAAGATACATGTAAAATACATGTGTTAATGATAAAAGTATCAAACGTCTTTTGCAGAGATGAGGATCCTTGCCGTTCCTCACATAGATTAGCAAAAAAATAACAGAGAAAATCAGAGTTTAAAGTCCTTCAAGGTTATCCCTAAAGCAGACATGCTTCGAAAATGTCACGAGCAATCTTCAAGACTTTCCATGAGTTCTGGTAGCAAGGTCTTGGCTGCTTCAGCAAGGTTTCTCGATTGCATAGCAAGGACTCTCTGGACCACAAGTGACCTATATTTGATAACTTCAAGATGGCCTCCGTCATTTGCAAACATTGTGAAAGTTCTGTGCCTTCATGGAAAATGTAGTTCCTTGGACTGCACTCAGACACTTCGTATAGTGTATCCTTCAAAAATGCGAAGCCTCTCTCCAAGTGGTGCCAACACTCCGTGTGCACAGCCGGCCTTGCCTTCCTCTGAATGTCCACAGGACCGGTAGTGTTCCAATACTGTGCTTGCATGCCTGCTGAGCATCAAAATATAAGAACAGGCTACAGATCAGGACAGGCACATCCCTTCGGCTCAGACAATGATTGACATCCTACCTGCGCAGAAGAAGCCTTTATTAACTTTGCACAGTTCTGGCTAGAGCTCATGTGATATACAAGTTTTCCCCACCATCGATTATGGAAGATACAGTTTAACTATTGACAGCTAAATTACTTTGCAGATTGGTGTAGTCCAGTAGGGGCTGCTACCGGACCCAGGTGGCGGGGCGGATTGGGGGTAGGGGGGATCGACGACCGAAAAAGAAGAAAATAAAACCACTTACCTGGAACTCCTCTGTCCTCCGTCATCTTCCTTCATCCTGCAGTCCCCGTCAGGCGGCAAGAAGCACCCGGATCCCAAGCTCCCCTGAGAAAATCACAATGCTGCAATGCAGTGTTGTGATTGGTTGAGTGCCGTGGTTTGATGCTCAGATGGGGAATGTGAGGTTTTGCATGTTCCTCACCAGGCTGTGTAATGCAGCCTGGTGGGGAAGATGCAAAATGCGCAGGACTGTTTGGCTGGCCCAAGAGGGCCGGCCAAGCAGTCCTGCGCACTTAGGGAGTGTAAACCTCTCCTCTCCCTGCTTCTTGCCAGCCCCAACCTGCCCTGAAAGCCACTAACTGAAATAGGAAAAATAAATGATAATAACGATAGTTATTAACAAGGATAATCTTTCCTTCGCACTGCCCTTTATTTCCTCTTTCTGTAGGGAGGAAAAAGATTAGGGTAGCACTTAAATATCGGCAGGCAGTTCACAACTCACCACTGTGACTCAGCCCATCACCTCTACCTACCCAGCGGAGGAGCGCTCACCCAATCTAGTGGTCATCATAGGCTTCATAGATATTATCTTACATCCAGCGCTTCTGTTGATGTGGCATGAACACTTTCATCAAATAATAATGTGCTGAGACAGAAATGTCCCCTGAATGGTGTATAGTCATGATCCCCTGCTCTGAGTGCCCCACTGCGTGTATCAGGTATTCTGTATTTTTTAATTTTGGCCCTACCCTCACAGTAATCTATTGTGTATGACTTGGCATGACAGGATCTGTCCTGTGACCTGGAGGTATTCCCCAAGGCCCTCATTTATTGGGATTTGGCATAGGGCAGTGCAGCAAGTCAGCTTGCTGTGTTGCCCTACACCAAAATGAAAGGGCAGGAATGCACCATATGTATGGAATATGGTGTATTCCTGTCCTTTCCCCCTGCGCTGGTGCCGTTTCGGCAGTCTAGCGCCAATGCAGGCACCCTTGCAACATGGTGCTAGGGTACCTGTGTTGTCAGCAGCTTGTTTTTGTGCAGGAAGGGGTACCTTCCTGCACAGAAACAATGCTAAGAGGTGTTTTCCTCTTTCTATGAGTGCTGCAGAATGCAGCACTCATAGAAAGAGGAAAAAACGAGGAGAAATAAAGTTATTTCTCCTCGTTACGCCTCACCTAGGGAGGCATAAGGATTTGGCGGTTTCCCAGGTTTATATAGTCTTGTAAATCTGAGGAGGCATCAAAATCCATGGGTGTTGCATGGGAACACCCACCACAACGCCCATGGAGTGCAGAGTAAAGCAAAACAGCGTGTTGCGCTGCCTTGCCTTATTCCATACCTATGAGGCCATTTAAAGCCACTTTTGGTGCATATTTCCTGTGTGGTACATGCATGGTATGTGTCAATAACCTAGAGTAATGGAGGTGTGTCAGAAGCATTTTGAATGCCCAAAGACAGACTTACTACACAAGATGGAGATGAATGTTCTTTTCCTAGACAACAGAAGTGTATTGCTGACATTGCTGGAGTTGGAAGGAGGAGACCTAGACACTGAAGAGAGGGAAGAAGAGACAATGCTCATTTAGAAATTCCATTATGTGTTTTGCTGAGCAAGGGGCTACTAATCAGCCTTCCTGAAGCACTGCAATTTTGTAAATGGTGGGGGATGAAGGGTGGGACTGTAGACTCTGTTGTGCAAGGTGAAGGGGACCCCTTAGGCGAAGTCCAACCTCTTGTCTTTCCCTGATCATACTCTTCAAATGACTTAATAGTCAAGTGCAGAAACCCCACATAGCTTTGTGCCTCTGTTGTGGATGCTGGAGACAACCTAGCATCACTCTACACAAAGGGTGGGTCTAGAGAGAAGCCCAGAAATGCTACTTGAAATAACAACCACTTCAAACCTGCTCTAAAAGTGCAGACAGTATTTCCAAATATCATGTCTGCTTTTACGGTGAAAAAATTACACAGACTGACCCACTTGTTCAAGTTCCAATATAGATCTCTGTGACCAAGGAAGGGAGTGCTCCACAGAGTACTCAAATGACTACGGTTCAATCAGCAGTGGTGTCTGCACAATAGCCAGCTTCCCAGAGGTGAGGGCAAATCACATGGGCCTACCCTTTGCTGTTAGAGCTGTTCAGCTTTCCGAAAAAAGACTGGAAGCCACCTTGCCTGCTTAGATAGTTAAGGACATTGCTAACCTACCAGGAGGATAACTGTCCAGGAGGAGTGAAACTCAGTTTGACCCCGGCATTGTGGGATCTACCTGAAGATCAAGACTCCAGAGCACAATCAGAATGCCCCAGTGTTAGTGGGTAGCAGTCTCTCCCACTGCAGTTCCTGGCAAGCAAATTGAAGTGTGACTGAAGATTGGCAGAGCCTAGTCAGAACTGTAATCATCAGTAGTGTGCCTTGAGAAACTGTGCCAGAAGAGAAGTTGTGGCCTGACCTGAGTTGCTGTGTCAACAAAGAAGTTGCAGCATGACCTAAGGCACTGCGCCCAAAACAAAACCACTGTGTGACCTGAGACGCAATTCCTTAGAGAGTGTGGCCTGTGGTTGGCCCTGCCTTCTGACAGAGCCTGGACTGTGCATGGTTGTAATTTGCACCTGAGCCTAATCATGCTTGACATTCACTCTGGGAGAGAACCACTTGATCTATAAAGTGGGAGAGCTGTGCCAATAGCAGGAAATGATGAAGATAACCTCTAGGACCCAGAACGCTTAGCTGCATTTTGTTCATGTCATATGTGTAGTATTTGGATCTCGGCTACATTTAGGCAATTTTCTTCTTAAAAGTAAAGCACTGTAGTGAACAATCATTTATTACACTAACGTATGTTTAGTGAGTGCTGAGAACAAGCACCCCCACACTACCTCCCCGAGAGCCCTGCCATTGCTAGCCATTGCTACCACTTAGAGTCAAGTGCTGAAGAAGTTGTACTTGGCCCAGTATTTAGAACTGAAATTGGACAGACCCCGGGACACCAGGGGAAAACATCCTCAATCCCCACATTTGAGGCCTAGTAGTTGCTGCTTGCCCAGTGCCCCCTCTAAACTGGGTGTGACATAATGTTTGCCAGCTTTCATGCCAAAAGTGGGGTTTATTTCTGAAACACAAAAAAGTCTGGAACATTTCTGTTTTCTCCAGGAAAAGCCATGTTTCATGTGGTGGTCCTCAACAAGCAAATAGGACAGGCCTTCCAAATTCATTGACCCGCAGCACTGTAGTGGATAGGCTGCCGGTCATAGATTTCCAGTGGTAGAGCTGAGGTTATACTATCAGAATCCCAGCATTTCCAAAACTTCTAACGGAGATGGGCGATCCCGAGTGTTCTGTGGACCAGGAGTCCTGCTGACTTATATTTGGGGCTGCCACTCCACCAAATTTTAATCGACCACCTAAGTACCTTTTACTAGTAAGATTCTCCCATTAGCCATGATTCTAAAATGTGGATTATTAATGCTGAAGTGTCATTTTCTACTAGTCAGAAAATAACTATTTTGTTTTCTAGTCTGCTCTTGCTTTTTATCATTAAATGGTTATTAAAATATTTTTAGGGCATATTTCTGCTGGATATTAGTAGGCCCAGTGATCTCTTCTACTTTATTCATCATCACTCACTCTACAACATCCCGCGTGAGCCATCACTCAGGGCTGTGCACCGCTGTTGCTCCTGTACGCACTTTTCTGGCTTGCAGTAGAATATAACAGGAGACCCACAGTATCTCACATGTGCCAATACGTCACAGGTGTAGAGGAAAAATTCAAAGCAAGGCATGAAATCCTCGGATAAAATGCATACTATCCCAGGTTGTAATCCCGTGTTTTGAATTGTCCCTTCAAATGTATGGCATATATTTTGAGGTACTGTGGGTCTCATATGATATTCTTCAGATGGAAGTCAGTACACTGAATAGAATCGGAACACGTAAACCCAAAATATGTACATCTTCTTGTAGAAAAAGTACAACAGCATACATTGGGGAGCAGGAACTCAATGGCAGTGTGTTCACAGTTTCAATAGGTAAAGCAAGTCAGCCCCACCACCTTTGACCAGCAAAGACCCATGAGCAGCATGAAGAGAAATGTGGGGATGTGAGAAGGAGACAGTACTCCTCTAGTTCTGTGTGTAGGTTTCACAGACTGATTGGGCTGTGCTGTGCAATGTTTTCTGCAATTAGAGGGGAGGAGGGGTCATTTAGAATTTGGTAGAATGGTGCATCTGCCATAAAATAAAGGATGCACAGTTCTGCCACACTTGAATGTCCACTCCTCCCCAATTCAGTGGTGGAGGAACCGCTAGGGCTCCTACCATAGAGTCTCGGCCAGCTCTGCCAGTGAAAATCATTGAATAGTTCCGTATCAGCGGTCACCTTACACTAATCAGGGCATAGTGACAATTCCTCGGGTTCCCTTCCTGGGACGCAGTCAAGGGCTGGGAAGTCACACAATGACCACGTCACGCAGGGAGAAAACCATGGGTGTAGGAAGTGTGGGGGACGCGGGGGATATATCCCCCCCAGATTTTGGAGTGGGGGGACACGGGGGACAAGGGTGGGGGGGAACAGGGGACAAAAGAATTTCCCCTCTCCCTTCTGTGATTCTCAGGGCCATTAGCACACGAAAGCGCTACCGTTAATGGCCCTGCACTTTACCTGTGATCTGCCTCCAGTCACAGAGGCCACCCGCCCTCTCCCCTTTGTTATGCTGCAGTAAGGCTCGGCCATTCTGAGACGGGCTGAGAAGGAAAAAACCCTGTCTCTTTTCCTTCCTGCACAGAGAAGTGTCCATTTCTCCTGCTCTGCCTCTGGCAGCTGCTCTCCTCCCCTTTCTCTCTCTTTATTCCTCCCTCTCTTTCTGTCTCGCTCCTCCTCACTTGCTTTTTTCAAGATACAGCACTTACCCTCTCTTGCCTCTCCTTTCCTTTATTTGTTCCCCTGTGAAATGGTTCCAAAAAAGAATGAAACACTTTGGATGGAAATGTCATCATTTTCAGACCTTTTTCTATTCCAAAGGGCAATCTCGGAACGAAGAGAAAAAAGTATAAAAATACGAAAAATAATTAAATAACCAATTAAAGCAATAAAGACTGGTCACAGACAGGCCAGATTGGTGTTATTTACACCCACACACATTAGCGCCACTTTACAGAGTTTGCCAGTGAAGCAGTACTTTCTTTTTACCTTCTTTCTTTGAACAACATTGTTTTCCCAGGGTGGGGAAGGGCACCATTCCTAGAGGGGCTGCAATACCTGGTTGATGGGTAGAGTGGGAAACGTTTAATGTGATCTTTTTCAACAGTTTTAATTATTTTAGATTATAAAATGTGTACCGCTGCTGTGTGTTCAGGGATGTGGTCTTTTTAAAGCAAACTGCTTAAGTTTTGTAAGAATATAAGCAATGGACATTGAAACGGGTCCCTTCCGGGTCTTATAGTCATGTCCTGAACTTTTCAGGCACAATCACTCACTGATGTCTGAATAATGAGTGTAAAAGCGTTAAGGTAACCATGTTGTTCCTGCTTACATTTTACATGCTTTACTTATCCTTGCATTCCCTATGAGTGTTTGCTTTTTCCAGGATGTTATTACTTTTTTTTCAGGCAGCATATTACTCTTGTCTAGTGCATAATTTGAATTGAGTCGCAGCACAATTGGGTTGTAGCTGAAGGCAGTGCTAGTTTCTCTCAGTGGGTCAGTATGGTGTTCAGTGGGGGAGAGGATATGGCACTCTGACCAGAGCTGCCGAATTTTAAACTGGAGAACCAGGTTCAGCCTTCATGACCAGTCCAACAGCCCACTCTCTTGACAGAGCACATTCCCATGATACACCTTAGAAGGCCCAGATAAACCTTACAAACCCTGGTGTCTTAGCACCAGCAGGTGGACCCTAGCGGTGGCAAGTATGGCTTAACCTTGAAGGCCTGTCCACCACAATCCATACTGAAGTTCACCTCCAGTCTTGCGGGCAGGCATATGAAGAAGCATACCCTAGAGCGACAATGACTCTGTCATTGAGGTCACAAGACCCTTGAGGCCAGTCCACCTCACCCTTTGGTACCTCCATTGGCCTTTTTCAGCAGTAGTAGTGCAACTTACCAAGGATTGTCAATGTAGGATTCGCATGCACACCAAACTAATTTCGCAAACTTCATGGTCTCTGCTTCATGCACAAGCACTTTTAACATGTGCTGCCTGCTTTTGGGCCACTGGAGTTATGCAGCAATGGAGGACAAAATTATGGCGCAATGCTGACTAAATTATGCAGTAAAAAAAGGCTACAGAGTAATGCGGTACATTTTATAATACTTTATTTTGACATTTTTATACATACTAACAGCCTCTGCAAAGCTTTTGCCTCATTAGTACCTGTGTAACATACAAATGCAGCTGTGAGAAAGGTGACTAGTCAACCTTTGCAAAGGGCCCTCCACTTCGCAGCAACATAAGTCACATTTTTATAGTAATTTTTGATCTGTTTGAGCTACAAACAATTTTTTGGGTGAAATCGTTAGATTATGCAGCGGATGATGTATTATGTGGCAAATATGGTACAGCCATAATTAAGTGAAAAACATTTGCAAACTAGGATATTTTGCCATTCATGTTTGAACTGCTGTTGTGGAAAAAGGGAGGAGAAGTGCTGATGACAGAAACTCCATGGCTCGGAGACAAATGGCTTTTGATTCCACTTTTAAGCGTATTTGGCACATTCTGTGATTGAAAACATATCCCACTTTGTGAATGTATTTTAATGTCAATAACTCATATTGAACCTTAAATAAACATGTGCATCTATTGGTTGAATTAACTGGTCAGTGAAATGCCAAAGAAATACTAAAAATAGTGAAGTTTTGCTCTTTCTGGCCACACCTCTGACTCCGCCCACAGACCAAAATCTCAGGTTATTCTCGCCCTCAGATTCTCCGTCCACAGTTCTCCTACTACTTTTTTTTCCCCACTTCGACCACTGCTTCCTGCTTATTGTGTTTTGAATGTCAAGGCCTCACGAACTGAATTATTATCAGAGTCTGACTGTGGGGTTAAGCGCGGCAGTCACAGATCACAGTTGGCTCAGGTGGGAGCTGGGGCTTGAAATTAGGAATCACAGACTGCATAGGGCCCTTTCTCATGTGCCTTCCTACTTCACTAAGAAGCCTAGTAAAGGTACCAGATGACACCGTATCAGGAAAAATGCTATTTTTCTGTCCCCGACTTTCCTTAAACACAATAATGCATTCTGGGATAGATAGTCTTGCATTACATAAGCTTAACCAAGTGGACTAATACACCTGAGAGCAATGTCAGGAAAAGGGAAAGCCCATGACTTGACCACTGTGCGTCTGATGATATTATGGAGTCCTCTGGTAACATTAAAGGTAAGCCACACTTATTCAGGCAGTACCACTCTGAACCCGGATGGAAATATGAGGCCCCTTTTTGCAGGCACGCCAAGTGTAAACCAAGTTGCCTCATTATTAAGTCTGTATCATTAATGGCCTGACAATGTTCCCAAATTAAAACATGATTTTTCCACTTAGGCCTGTTCTTGTGTTTGTGAATCACAAAAAGTGCAAGAGATTTGCTCACAGTATTGCACCAACAATCGAAATGTGAGTAGCTTTTATGACCCCATTGCACCAGTTGGCGCCCCGTCTACCTTTAGAAATCGCAGGCCTGCTAGGGCATCTTCTTGATAAAATATGTGCCAAGTGCTTTAGCACCACATGCCCTCTGTGCTGTCTCTTTATCTGTGACAGCTGTGGGTCTTCTTAAACAAGGGACACTCAAGTGGGCTTTCAAGGAAAAAACTATGCTTTTGGAGACTACAAATTAGATTTTCAGCAGAGTAATTTTACATTTTAAAGCTCCAAGTGGACAAGAATCACAGATGAGGTCATCAGCCAGCCGTGGCTCTTTAGCCAGCAGCCCTTTGCATTCTGGTACTTGTAGTTTTACATTTTCTACTATAGGCATGGACTTTGAAATTCAGGCATGCAAAGTGAAGTGGGCCAAAAATCCAGAATGGCCTGAAGAGCCTACATATGACATGTGGCCAATTGGCAGCTAGGAGCATAGCAGCTCTAGGCATGAATCTGGGTCCAGGATGACAGAGGGATGATGGCTCTAAAAGAATGCAATCTGTGGAATTCACTTGTCAACAACGTGGGGCCAGTATGAATACTTCTGGATTGGATATCGGGGTGCAAACTTAGCAGACAGGTGTAAGTTCTGTGAACACCCCTGGTGAGGCTTCATCTGCAGTATTAGGTCCAGTCATGCAGGTCACATCTAACAAACAATGTAAAATTATCAATGGGCCAGTCAGGGACATATTCAGACACCCTCATTCAGGGGGACAAAGACGTGCAAGAAACAATAAAACAACGAGGAAACAGGCCTACCCCATCCACACACTCAGGAATGCTTGCCAACTGCACTGTGTATAGCTTCTGCTGTTTCTCATTCATGGCTCCCCCCACGTACCCTCCCATGGTATGCAAGAATATAGAGCCTCTACAGGCAGGAGTTGTTGCTTGAACCCCGTGCCATCGAATTCGCATTCAGCCGCGGCCCGTGCTTCAAGTTAGGAAGGAGATGAAGATGCATATCTTTAAAGAACACTACATCCCAACAAAGTAGAGAGTCCACCTCCCACTGCAGAACCCAGCATCTCCCATCCAGATTCACTTTCTGGTTGGATCTCTGCCTTTGACCATGTAAAGCACTCCGTATGCACCTTACAAATACAGTTAATGCGAACAGCCATTGCCCATGCAGGTAAGAGCGGTGGGCCGGGTGGAGGGGGATTTCGACAGATGACGAGGGAAAATTAATTATTTAATTTTCCCTTGTGGTCGTCTGTCAAATCCCCCCACCCCCAACCCGGCCCCACTGCTCTTACCTGCACGGCCCGTGGCTGAAATCGAATTCGATGGCACGGGGTTCAAGCAACAAGTCCTGCCTCTAGAGGCTCTATATTCTTGCATACTGTGGGAGGGTACGTGGGGGGAGGCATGAATGAGAAACAGCAGAAGCTGTACACAGTGCAGTTGGCAAGCATTCTTTAGTAGAGGAGCCCTCCGACAATTACAGACAACAGACTGGTAGCTGGTGATGCTCTGAAGCAGCATTCACTCTGATGGAAATAGTAATGTAAGTACCCCAGCAGAAGTAACAAGGATAGGAGAAGATATATTAAAATGGGCTCAGATTCACACCAGAGTCAGTTGTGCTGAGTAAGAACAGTTAACTTGGGAGACTGTTTTGGGTAGAAAGGGGGCAGGGACTCTGAGATGAGGTTGACCCTGTGGCTCTTATTTTTGGTCATATGTAATGTTTCTATGCTATGCCATGGGGAAGGGAGAAGGCTGGGGTCCTTGTGTCTTGCAGAAAGGAGAGAAAATGGTGTATCTGCTCTTTAGGCAGGAGATAAAATGCAGAAAGGGTCAACTAGCCACTCTTGCATTTCCTTTGTGAGCTGCGAGATAATGATACTTAATTTAACCTGGTACCTGCAGGTGAGGCCCAACTGCATTCTATTTTTTACCGGTCCATTTTTTAAAAAAACAGAACAAAAGAGAGAAAGGCTTCAAGGGGTGTAGGCAGAAGGAGGAAGGGAAATATGGAAAACAGTGAAAAGGGAGAAAGCAAAGATGAGAAAGAAGCTTCAAGAGTGAGATAATGTGAAGGGAGACTATGTTGGTGGATGAAGGAGCCAGGAGCTGAAATCAAATAGACAGCCTAGGTATTCAACAATCCAGCTCCACCACGGATTCCCTCACTACCACCCTTTAATAGTGCCGCTCAAGTCTCCATAACCACTCTCTCAGATGCATTTAATTAAGCCACTCATACCAGTGTAGGGTGTCAGCACTTTACATCACACACACTACAGAGAGACAATTGGTCATAGGTGTGTAAATCAGTGTATAGAAATGTTACATAAGACCGAGGACTACAAGGTGTAGGAGTCACATGTCATCCATACTTGTAGCCAGTATAGTTTAAGAGTGCTTGGTCTAGATGTTGGGAAGTGGGTTATTAGTAGCGGCAAATGTATATCTGTCCCCGGCAATAAGTCCACTACCTCAATATATGGCTCAGTACCGGTCTTGGAAAATTATTCCCATGCTCAACCCTTGGCAACTTGGCTGCGAGCAGGCCGGCTTAACTTCAAAGATAGGTATGTAAAGCAGTTAAAAACACCAATTCAGTAAATAATTAAGACATAACACACAATAAAAATCCAACACCAATTTATAAAAATAGGAAATATTTTTATCTTTAAAATGAAAAAAATGCAATGTAGGGAACCAGAGATATGACTTTTTAAAGATTTAGCACTATATAGCACATAGAAACCTATAGCGCCTATTGGGACATCTGGTCGCACTAGACTGGCTTAAAGTCAAAGTTTCAGGCCGACCGCGATGGAGCCCTGCAGGGCTACCCCTTGCGGTAGGTCTCGGTCAAAGTTTTTACCTTCTGACTTAGAAACTTTTCTGGAGCTTTTCTTCCCAGGGTCCCTCGAAGCTCTCAGCCAGTCCAGATTCGGTGAGGGTTCGCCGGCTTGCCTTGCGACGAGCTCCCGGTCAAACTTATGGAAGTCTGATTTCCGGAGCTTTCCAGCGGGACGAGCCAGGGATCCAGGCCGGCTCGCAGTTGAAGGTGGGCTGCTTGGCTCTCACGGTTGGTCCCGGTCACCTTTTCTACGTTCGGAATTAAAAACTTTTACTGAGCTTTTTCTTGCGGGGTCCCTCGATGCTCTTCACCAGGCTGGATTCGATGAGGGTTCGCAGGCTTGGGTTTCCGCCTCTGCCTGGTCAAACTCTGGAAGTCAGACCTCTGGAGCTTTTCAGGGCGAGGAACCTGGACGGCATGCCAGCTCGCAGTTGAGGGTCGCCGACTTGGCTGGTCAGGTCAAGTCGGTCCACTAATGGAGCTTTTTTCCAAAGTTGCTCCAAATTTCTCCAAACCTCTGGAACGTTTTCCTGAAGTTCACCAAAGGTTCCCAAAGTGTCCAAACCTTACTCCAAGGGTCTGGAATCTCCAAGATGGTCCTTGAAAGTTTGAGACTTCAGTTCCCACAATCCACTTGGTCAAAACCCTTACAAATTCACTAGTAGTTCTACAGCTGGGGATTCTTGGTGGTGATGGTCCAGGTGAGCTCTGCTAACCTGTAGCTTGCAGGGAGTCCACTCTTTAGTCCTTTTGAAGCAAGGTAGTCCACAGGGCTGTAGTTCCAGATTGTGCAACAGGCGCAATCTTCTGAGTGCAGGGCCTGGTTGGTGCAAATCAAACTCCTCAGCAGGGACCCTTCTTCTCTCAAGTTTCAAGCAGTCCCACTCAGATACTTATTCCAAGTACTCTGGGTCAAGCAGGAGGTCACTCCTGTCCAATGAGGTGCAGGGCAACACCCCAGGGTATGACCAGATCCTCTAAAGTGTGGCATTATTTCTCCCAGAGAGCACAATTTCTCCAAAATTCATCATGGTTGATTTTCCAGCAGAGGGAGCAGAACTAACTAAACCAGCCTACAGGATGGCTTCATCTGCATAGGTCCACTCCCCTTACATCTGGGATTTCCTCCTTAATCCCCCATCTGGCTGTGGAGCAGGGGGGAGTGGTGTAAATGAAACTGGTTTCTCCAGCTTGTCTCCTCCTTCCCTTGAAGAGCATTTTTTTCTACCCCTCGCCCTGGCTCTGGCATTCCTATGCCCAGCAACCTCTCCTCCCAGAAAGGCTTCCTAACCCCAGGGGCTATTTAATACCTCTTTAAACAGCCAGGCTAATCCACTTATCTTTGACCAATCAAGGCAGAGCACTAGAGGGCTACATTTTGGCTTACAGACAAGAAAGTCTTATAACTTCTTCTCTGTACATTTTAGAATACATTCAACAATACCAAATTGTTGCATTTATCATTACCATTCTACTGAGTCCTTTAATCCTAGTTTTATGGCTTTCCTTTCTCCAGTTATTAATGAATAACCTCTTGCAATGTTAACCTATGGGCTGGGGATCTGCAATGGAAAAATGAACTGGGCAATTTCTCCAATACCAGGGCCTATAGAACATGTTTTATAAGGACCCTGCTTATCCCCACAGGGCCCCCCACCCCTGGAACACCTAGAAAAGACTTTAGGGGTTCTGATTATATCAAAATATTGCAGATCCTCACTTCACAGTGCTCCTAGCACAAAAGTCGATTTTGGGAAGCACTTTACTACAATGTGGGGAGTGCAATGTTCAATTTCACTAAACCCAGGGCATATAAATCTCATTTTATAAGGGTCCTCTTTATAGATACCTGACCCCCCCCCCCGCCCCCATCCCTGAGGACACCTTGGGGAAACTGTGGGGATACCTAATATGCCCCAACATTGTAGTTTATCAATTTTTAAGTGCCCCAAACACAGAAGTCAATTTGGGCACAATTTGCATTTTAATAGCAGTCCTGCAACACAGGGCTGCGTTTAAACTGACCTCAGGCTTCAGAAGTGCACACATGCAAGTGCAGAAAGGCTGCTGGCCTCTAACCTGCCATGCCCTATTATATACTAGGCACTTAGAGGTAGTTTTAATCCCCCTGCTCTATCATGTACTAGGGCCTTATAGGGGAGGTCATGCCAATCATAGTGGTACCCTAACCCATAGTGTATGTAGGTGTTTTCACTTTTCACTATATTTTTAAGTGTCTCTTTCAGCATAGCACCGGCCCTGGGCCAAGTTAGGCAGAGCCCAGAGTCAGTTACCACCAGTAGCAGTCGCAAACAGTTGAGTGGGTTGCCCAGGGCAGATGATGACTTTGCAACACTGGAAAAGCACAAACTCGGTTGGGGGTTCTCTATAATAATCAGAATTGATTTCTATCCAAATGAACCCATTTTCCAACATTAGGCTAATGAAAGACAGGGGGAAAATCATAACGGTCTAATCAAATTCAAATTCAAAATTCTTTATTTCGGTTCACATAAAACCATAAAAGATACGTCATAAATATTCGTATACAATTTGTTAGGATACAGGTATAACAGCTTCGCCTGCATTTGAAAACACTTCATCAAGGTAGGGGCTATTTTAAAAAAAAATCGTACAAATACCTAACCGCAAAAATGACAAGTAAAATATATAAATAAGTTAAAACTAGACATAAAATACCTTAAAATTCATTTATATAATGTGTTCGAATGAATATCCATTCTCTAATATGGGCTCACATTCCATTGTATATAGCTTTCAATGCTATCCCACTTAATTAACATGAGCATACAGATCCTGTTTAGCAATCAATAGGTACACAAGTTGCCTTATAGCACCATTAATCCTAAAATACATGTGCATAAATTACTACAAGCATTTGGCTTAGAAAGCACCTATTCTTGATTTGTTAGACTTTAAAATTTTAGCCCAGCTTTTGCCCTTATAAGGCTCACATTAAATAAAAATCTGCTGACACTGAAGACAATTTTTTGTGATGTGTCAGTTTTCAATATTCTTCCTGCCTCTAGGCAAAATCTGGTATTCATATTTCGACAAATAGGTTTAATCCATTTGTTCCTGGGTTTGCCGTATGCCGGGCAGGAGAATAAAATGTGAATATCATTTTCCTTGGACACATTTTGACATAATTCACATAATTCATTCCTGTTTCCATCTCGATTAGTAGCCCATTTTGATGTATTCGTATTAATTTGTAACACACCATATCTGAACTTCATATATAAGGATTTAGCCAGTTGTGGGCGAACTTCATCTAAAAAGGACTCAAAACTTGCTACCTCTTTGAAAAGAAGGAACTTAGGGGCCCATTAGGATGTCGGGCGGAAGCACTACCGCCGTGCTGGCGGATGCAAAAACCACCAGTTACCGCCTGCACGCAGCAGTCCACACGCCCGCCCGATTACGATGCGAAAAGTCAGCCAAACACCGCCGGCAAGCCAGCGACACCGTCCGCCATCAAAGTGCGCCCGTACACGTAGCGGCGCAGCACTATTGACACACACCGTCCGACGAAACACGTACCGCCCGGCGTACAAATTACGATGCCGCACACAAACTGAACCCACGGCTAAGAGACACCGTACGTCAAACCGAAGCGGTAACACGAACGCCGAGCACGGACACCGAAGAAGCGGCACCCCCGAGCATGAATCCAGCACTGCAGGCCCTCCCTATGCTCTATCTGATGCACCACCAAGGACGCAACGTACCGCGAAGACGCAGGTAGGCACACATACAACAAGTGCACGCAAACAGCGCACACAGTGCAAGGGCGGAAAAGCGGACAACCCCCCACCCCCGCGTGTACACGACACATCTACCATAGCATCCACATATGACACACAGGCCAAATTGTAACATCTCGTAACACATGTGTACACACCACCTGGGACTAGGAACCAACCACCCCGTCACGGCCCCAAAGCGGCGATGACGCTGCCACACATGCGCACAACGCAGAGGCCAACCGCAGCGCCATGCATGCGTCGCACACAGACACAGGGACACAACCAAGCAGCACACACACCAGCCCCACCCCGAACGCACATGACACGTGACAGGCCTGCCACAGACATGTCCCCAACGCCCAATTCACGGACAACACCCAACGTCACACAACCGACGCACACATGTCAGTGAAGTCACGCAACAGCAGGACACACCCCAGTGCAACAAACATGGCGAAGCACACAGCGGCGGCAACACCAACTAGGAGAAGCAGGGCCCCTTCGGGAAGAGGAACGCCAGTACCACACTGAAACACCCATACCACCCTGCACATATGAACAAGACATACAAAACGGAACACCAAAGAGCCCGGGGACCGACAACAGGTGGCCCAAGAATAACACTCACACACAAGGCCCAACGCAGAGCGGAAAGGCAGCCTGCCGCCCACACAAGGGAGAGCAGACAGCACTGAATGACCTTCCATTCCAACTCCGAAACCACAGCCCTACGAAAGAAGCCGGTGAATACAGCCATTGTCCAATAAAAGACCAACACAGGCATGCAGAGGAGACCGACCACAGGGCAGATAGCGCATATCACAGAAGAACACAACGGACGGGAAAGAATAAAGAAAACACTCCCCCATGTCGGCCCCATGCAAGTTAATTGGAAGGAGTCACACATCACTGACCTTGAACTGTCTGAGAAGCATGTGGGATGAGGGCCCGTGTCCTCCGCACAAGCCAACAGAACACAAGTCCTGTCTCCCTACGACTACACAGAGCTCACAGCAACCTCGGAGCGTGCACATTGCAGACTGCACACACAGCCGGAGCACGCCACCACAACGCACCGCTGCAAAATGGCAACCGCAACACACCTACCCAACTACGCCGGACAGGTCAAGCTGTACAAAACCAACCTGATACATATATTGGGATGCGAACTCCTGTCCCTGCTGAACGTAAGTTACCGACTGACTTACCGCATCACATTGTTCAGCTGCGTCATACCCGTCTTCTACTGTCGGAGGTGTCCCTACCAGCATCCCGTGGAGATGTGTCTCTCCAACCCGGCATGTCTAAAGGCGGACCTGCTAGTACTACTCCTCCCTCTGGACGCACACGACAGGGCCTGCTCTGCCTATGGGGGCATGGCGTATGTGGCCAACATCGCACCCGCACTGAAATGGGACCACTGTGCCTCCACACGACGGATCATCGAGCACAGCTACATCGAATGTCACCCAGCATGCCCCATCATGGTCCTCCAAGGGACAACTTACGAACAACACCTTGACAGCCACCATCCGCTACATTGGCTGGCAAACATAAACACCACCAATGACATGGAAGCCCTGCTGGACGGCATCGCATACCTGACAACCTGTAAATTCGTCGGACCCCAACGCAGGTTCCCCGATTGACCTATGATGTCCAACCCCGCACCCATGCTTAGCTTCCGCACGGACTGGCCAGTCACCACCACAACAGCCATACCAAACGACCGGCAACAATTACCACACCATCAACGACATCGCCATGACATCGGATATGACCGGGACATGCACACTGTTCCCCATCACATCCAGGAACACCGCATGCATCGTGGGAGGCAGTGGCATGGGGTCTGTGTATCGCACCCACATGGACGGAACTGCACGAACAACCAGGACACGACATGGATCCAGCGCCCATGGACACACACACCGCTCAGTGGACATGAATAGGTCGCCTGGAGTCTGTGGGTGCTGCACCCCTCCCACCCCCGCCCCGGGAATCCCATACCAGGACCTTTGCACGGACGACAAGTGCAAACAACAACAACACGACCCCAGTGACTGTGACATGTCCAGTAACCACCACATTGCAACAACAAGTGGCACGCCGCTGCATGCACGCAAGCACATGCCCTGATGTCATCTCACATGCACGCGTGCATGAGGAACAACCGCAGCAAACCTGTCACATGGAACTGAGATGGACTGTGCCCATGATGCCAAGCGGTCTGGTAGGCTACTTGTATACCGTCTGTGTCAAAGTCCGCAGCTCCGCAGCTATACG
Organism: Calotriton arnoldi; assembly: GCA_963921515.1. Taxonomy (NCBI): domain Eukaryota; kingdom Metazoa; phylum Chordata; class Amphibia; order Caudata; family Salamandridae; genus Calotriton; species Calotriton arnoldi. The sequence goes on from CAWUFW010002971.1 coordinate 1,152,620, forward strand.
TAAATGTACATTAGCACAGCCTTGGCCAAGCAGATGTAACTCTGAAGCCCACATCCCACATGCAACAGCCAATCACATGTAACCCCACACCCTATCCCATTTGTAATCATGCTCAGTATATCCTCAACATGTATTCCGCTGCCAGTAGTGTCCACTATACTGCATCACAGAGGACAGAAGACTCAATATAATGTTTGAAACCAAAACTGTCTCCGCTGACTCATTTCACAAGTACGAATGAGAGAGGATGAGAGTATGTGAAGTACACGGCAGTCGTGACATGACCATGTAGTCCACTGGTATTGGATGTCAACGCAAATGAGTAGCACAACTGTGGAAGACACACATGTGTCGTGTGAAGTCGTATGGACGCAGTGCTCAGGTGGGTGGGTGCGACGGGTAGATGCGCACATGCCAAGTTGGAGCACGCCGTGTTGGGAGGGGTCATGAACAGTACACCACCGCTTCCCTGGGCATTGTGAGAGGACACCTGTCGGGGGGAAGTGAACACGTGTGTGCACAGCAGCCGGGCACACGAACAATGCGGAACCAGGCGCACACGTCAGCCCACCCTCCGTGGACTAGCTGGATCCTGTTGTGCGCCCGCCATGCCCCTTGACAAGGCACACACAGCCCCAGTCGACCAGGTGTAACCCCAACATAGTCAATCCGCACAGGCGATACAGGGCACGGGATGGCAGTGGAGCATGGTGTGTGAGAGGTCTCCTCGCGCTCCTCCTGGTCATATCACGCAGGCAATAGAACCTCAACGTGTAGCATGGCACAAGTCAAATGGAAGTGTAGGGGGACGCACCTCAGCACGAGCAGCACTGACGTCACGGGAGGTGGCTCGCACCATCCCATCCATTGCCCATTATACCAACCACGCCACATGCCATTGCGACTAAGTGCAAGCGCGTGCGCCACCACCCCCGAGCCCTCCCCAGAGAGGCCAAAGAGTGAATGTGTGGGCCATCAGTCACAGACGGACGCGGCCTGGCCGCAAGGGCAGCCACAGCCACTGGGTGTCGCAGGTGGCGGATCCGGAAGGCGAAGACTGTGATGCATAGTCCATGCAGGCCGGGTCTCCATTTGGGGCACCACGCAGGTGGACGGCGTCCCGCCACACATCATACCCTGAGACAGCCCACTCGTGCAACTGGACCCACACATACACTCCTTGCCCTCTCTGGTGCGAGCTTGGGGCTGCCTGTGCAAGCGCTAGCCTCGCAGGTGCACATGCATATTGGGGGAGCGAGGGGAGGACATGAGGGCTGGGGCGAAGATGACTGTATCACTGTCAGTGAGTACAAGGGATGACCCAGATGTGGAAAGGAAGAGACGTGTCCCGTGTGTACTGCAACTAGTCGCCAATCCAACTACCCCCCATGTCCGGAATGTAGGCCCGCACCTAGGCCCGCCCATCCGCCACATCGAATATACCACCAGCACAACAACCTTCCCATTCGAAACACTGACTGGGGGTGGCGACCAGTGAACAAACATGTGTAGCCTACCCACGCGTACATGTGGGCCCTCCATGATCCATGTCACCTGCGGCAAAGTCATGACATGCGCAATGAGGGAAGTGAGGTGAGCTGTCCGCCCCACGCACAGAAGGTGCATCAGCTCCACAGACCCAGCAGCGAGTCCAGCAGGGGTCACATGTGCAGGGGCAGCTGTGCCTGGTGTGAAGGCACATGCACATAGACAGCACATCGACCAATGTGTAGTCTGCCCACATCTACAGTCCATCATCATGCGGACATAGGAATTGTACACAGGGCAACACATCTTAGTGGGTGCACCCACCGTGACCAACAATGCGCAATCATCGACGTACCCGCCCTGTGCATGGCCCCCCACCCAACGGAGGCACATCCAGTGCCACCATCCCACACACACAAGCCTTCCACGGAACATGCTGTGTCCAATGGTCAGTACAGAGTCAGCGCCCATCTGGTGGATCCTGAACAGGAGACACATGCACACACATGATAGCTCCCACTATGTACGTCTGCCACCTGGCACGTGCAATGTAACCTCTCACCTGTGACGTGTGACTGCAAGCACACAGCCGTCTTGGCATGGGGCTGTCAATGTGGACACCTGTCAATGTTTCGGGAGGTGTGATCCGTACAGTGCTGTACATAGGGTGCAGTGCTGACACCTACTACTGTCTCATATCCCCTCGTGCCACAGGTCCCACTTGTTTTGGCCGCTCAGCCTGTGCCCACATCGTCGTCGTCGTGTGCCATACTCATCCAGCCTCGGAAGCAGTGCCATGCTCAGCAGACATTCATGTTGCCGTGGCGTTGCCGCTTGACGAATATGCAGTCAGTCCCCATCAGCACGCCCCGCAAGTCATTGGGGCCTAGATCCCCATGTGCATGACCATGGCAGTGGTTTGCATCACTAGCCATTGCCATTGGTGGGAGACCTGTGTAAGTGTATTGTGGCCGTGCCGTCCCTGCTTGACAGCTGGGCTGTGACTCATGTGCTTGCTCAGTCATGTCAGTGATGTGAATGCGAAATTGCTATGTGTTGTGTTGCTCTGACATGTGTCCACTGCCATCTTCCCTAGGCGGAGACCGAACATTGACCGCCCATACCAATTGCTGGCGGACATGGAGGATACTGAGGTCATAAGGAAGTTTCGGCTGGACAGGCCAACCCTGCATCGACTGTGTGCCATGTTGGAACCCCATCTCCGTCCCCGCAGGGTGTATCCGACAGCATTCACCCCCACGGCTAAGGTGATGGCCGCCATGCATTTCTTCGCCACTGGGTCATTCCAGCACACAGTGGGCAGTGGAGGAGGGATGTCCCAGCCCATGTTCAGCAAGGTGCTGAGGAATGTACTGGCAGCCATGATGCTGTACCGAAACAGGTACATCAGATTCCCCAGGGCTCGTGAATTGGCGGCAGTGAAGGGTGCATTCTATGCCCTTGGCAGGATCCCACACGTCGTTGGTGCCATTGATTGCACACATGTTGGCCTTGTTCCACCACAGGCCACTGAGCACCTGTACCGCAACAGGAAGCACACGCACTCCCTGAATGTGCAAGTGGTGTGCCTTGCGGACATGGTGATAACCCACGTGTGTGCAAAGTTCCCAGGCTCGACCCATGACGCACACGTAATGCGCAACAGCATCTTGCCACGACTGATGTCCAATCTGCAACAGGATCGTGGCTGTATTGTCGGTGAGTATGTGGAGTGGTGTAGCGTGCTGGTTGTGCGATGCTGTCCCCTGTCCAGTTGGAATAGCAACGGTTCTCTGTGTCCCTCACACCCAGGTGACTCTGCGTACCCGAATGGGGCATGGCTGCTCAGTCCATTGAGGAATCCTCGCACCCCAGCAGACGATCGCTACAATGAGGCACATGGGAGGACCAGACGTGTGGTCGAGCGTACCTTTGGCCTCCTCAAGTCCAGGTTCAGGTGCCTGGACCGCACCGGGGTGCGCTGGCGTACTCCCCACAGAAGGTGTGCCAGATAGTGGTGGCGTGCTGCATGCTGCACAATCTGGCCATTCGGAAGCAGATCCCCCTCATTGTGGATGACGGAGATCAACCAGGGCCCCAGCCCGCAGACCAGGACAGCTCGAGTGAGGAGGACAGCGGAGAGGAGGAAGCTGGGAATGTGCGCCAGCAGCTCATCGCCCGCTACTTCACTTAACGGTGAGTGTCCATGTACGACGGCTGATGTGTCTGTATTTGTGCAGGTGTGTGTGTGCTGTGTCAGGGTGGCCTTTTGTTCACTGCGTGCTGTGTGTCAACGCTCCATGCCCAGGTTAGTATGCCACTGATGGTGGCTGTGGCATTGTGCCCTATTGCTCTGTGCGATGTGTGTACATTGCTTGTAGTTGTTGACATGTACTGTGTGATGGGTGTGTGACACACTCATTGAATGTGCTCCTGTTCTGTCTCCCACCCCTAGGTCCCTACAGGCCCTCCGGTTCCATTGCCATGCCACGCATCAGGTGCCGTTCCGCTCAAGGTGGCCGTTGTATTCCGTACAATTAAAACACAGGGCACAGACAGCAGTTTGTGGAAGAGGTGCATTTATTTCAAACTGTGACATGTGATTGTGTGTAAGGTGATGACAAAAGTGGTGCGTGCAGTGACAATGAGCTGTCGGTCATGGCTGCGTGATGCTCAGGGTGTACCCACTGGTTCTATGTCCATAGTCCAACACACACATGCCATCCAGATGGCTGTGTGGAGTGGGATCGTAGTCCAAGTCAATGCAGTGGGTGGTCAAGGAAGGCTGGCTGGCTGCCTCACTTGCGTCTGGAGCGTGCGAAGTCCTCCCGGGAGATCTGTTTCCACTTCGGACGGCCCCTTCCACGTTTGCGAGGGGGTGCCTGCTTGCGACATGCTGGTGGTTGAGGTGTGCTCACTGGCTGTGGACGCAGGGGAACTGGACACTGCTGCTCGACCCTGCGCCCCGGCAGGTGGTGGCGGAGGGGGAGCTGCTGTCCCTGGCTGTGACCTCACCGCCACCACCAGCTGGCCCATGAGGTCCACGAGTTGGCCCATACGGGCGTCCATGGACCTCAGCACCCCCAGCACCTCACGCGTGTCTGTAGCTGACCTGGCCCATTGTCCTTGGGCCTCTTCATAGGCCCCAAGGACTCTGGCCATTTGAGGCAGGGCATGGCTCCCAGGGGAGGCTGGCGTTTCCCTGACCCTGCTCCTCCTACCAGTCCTGCTGCCACCGGCCTGCCCACTAGCCACATTGCTCACCACGGTCCTCGCCCTGGCTCCCAGGGTGGATCCAGTCGTCCGGGCCACCACCTGCGCTGGGGCTGGGGCCAGCGAAGAAGTGGTGGCGGTTGCGGCAGTGGTAGTGGCCGCAATGACCGTGGGTGTGGCCGCAATGACCGTGGGTGTGGCCGCAATGCCCATGGGTGTGGCCGCAATGACCGTGGGTGTGGCCGCAATGCCCGTGGGTGTGGCCGCAATGACCGTGGGTGTGGCCGCAACGACAGTGGCAGCAGGGGGCTGGGAATGTTCAGCAGCCCTGGATGATGGGTTGGTGGGTAGGAGGGGTCCTGGGGAGCGGCTGGGCCCTGCCACACTAGATGGGCCTGCTTGGTGGTCCGTGTCCGAAGAGGAGGACAGATCCTCCACATCCGTGTGTCCTCGTTGGGGGCTTGTAGGCTGGCTGTGCTGGCTGCTGTCTCCATCCCCAGCATCCAGCAGTTCGTCACCTGTGGAGAGAATGAGATTTGTTATTGTGTTGCACCTGGCGAAGTCTGTATTGGTTGTCTGACATTCTCCGTTCGTGCACTCTCGTGCACGTGTGTCCCGGAGGCGGGTGTGTGGCTGTACAATCTGTTGTTGTGTGTGCTTGGCAATGGGACTGTGTGCTGTGCACATGTGGCATGGGACGGATTGGCTATGCCGATGGGTGTGTTGCTGTGCTCCTACTTATTGTGACTCTGGTGTATGCGGGCTCCAGGCCCATCCTGGGTCTGGTTTGTACTTTGCTTTTGGGGTGCATATGGAACGCTTAGGAACGCATTTGGCAACATGGGGGTCATGCCCCAGGAACGCATTTGGGATGGAATATGCTTTTGGGGTGCAAATGGAACGCTTAGGAACGCATATGGCAACATGGGGGTCATGTCCCAGAAACGCATTTGGGATGGAATATGCTTTTGGGGTGCAAATGGAACGCTTAGGAACGCATATGGCAACATGGGGGTCATGCCCCAGAAACGCATTTGGGATGGAATATGCTTTTGGGCTACATGCTGTGAGCCATGGGTGCCGAACGTGACATGTGTTGTGGCAGCATGACAGTGCATGGTCTGAGGTGTGTGCATGTCTGACATACCCTGCATATTTGCTGTCTGTTGTGATTACTGGACATGGCATTGGACGCATCGTTATGAGTGTGTGATGGTTGTGTGCCACCCGACGTATTGCAGTTGTCCCATCTCCTTGGTGTGCGTGCTGCCCTGTGCCATGTGCATCACTGCAGTGCTCGGGGGGGTGTGGCCCATGTTGTGTGTTGTTGCTCACAGTGTGGCGTGCGCTTCATTGACTTCTGGCACATGGTTGGTCATGGGCATGTATCTTAGCGTGACTGCTGTATGTGTGGCAGCTGTGCGGATGACATGCCTTTCATGAGACTGGGGCTGACGGATGGGATGGATGGTATGTTGTATGTGCATGGTGTGTCTGTGTGTTTGATGGGTTCAGTGGTGTTCGTGTGCATTTATGTTGTTCCGCTCTGTTGCGTCTAGTGTTGTTTGTCTTACATAGGCGTAGTTGTGGGGTGTGTGGTTGACAGGCAGTAGGGGCTACATGGACAGGACTTCAATGGTGTTTCGGTTGTGTGTGATGGGTTGCACAGTGGCTGCCGTGTGGTACTATATTCAGTGTGGCTTGTGCATGCAGACGTGGCTCCTTGGGTGTTGCTGTGTCTGTGATGGGTCATGTGGGGTGTGAGTCTGTGGTTCATGTCCGTGTGCACATTGTTCACTTGTTCGTGACAGTGGGCGGTGCTGCGTGTTCGTCTGCTACGTAACATGTCCCATGTGTTGGTCGTGTTACGGTCCTCATGCCTCCAGTAATCCAGCCCTGTCCAGTTTCCCACCTGCAGGTTGTTCGTGCGTGCACTGTACTGGATGCCACATGGTTCTAAGCGGGGGTGCTCCATGTTGCAGGTCTGTGGGGGTGGGGGCGGTGTTGTGGGTCGTGGTGATGGCTGGACACCCACTGACACCGATTGTTGTGGACCGTGATGTCTACCTTTCGGCTGTCGGTGTGCACTGCGGTGGCTGACACGTGGGTGTGGGGTGTGGGGGATGCTCCTCCTTGCTGTGCTGTGGGACTAGGGGCCTGGTGTGTGTTGTACTTGAGCTGTCCACCCTCCCACCCACTGCACTTTGTGTTCCTGCCACTTACCTGTTACTTGTCGGTTAGTGCAGCTATGGCGGACACATGGGTGTGGTGGGTGCTCGTTGTGGCGCTTCTGGCATACTTGGGGACCTGTTGGTGGTTACGTGGCTGGCTGAGTGTACACATGCCCCCACGTATCTTACAGTTGTTAGGTTTGGGCTGTGTGTGGTGGTGTCTGTTGCATGTGTGTGTGATGTGTTGTGTATTGTGTGCTGGACATGGGGGTGTCTGTCCCTGGGAGCTGTGGCATGGTGGTAGTGCATGTGAGTACATAGCGGTGTGCTGGTATACATTAGTTTGTACTTACCAGCCTCCACTCCCCCTGCTAATCCGGCGAGGATCTCCGGATGTATAATGACTCGCACCTTCTCCTCCCACGCTTTGAAGGTCTTGAAGAGCGCTGGATTCCCTCCGCCAGTGACGGCAGCCAGCTCTCTGTTCTTGCTCTCCTTCTTCTTGACCAGGCTCTTGACGTCATTCCACCGTTTGTTGATTTCAACTCTGTTCCTGGGCAGGGTCCCGACTGCATTGACCTGGTCTACGATCCGGTTCCACATTCTGTTTCTGGTGGCTAGTGGTGTGTGCTGGACCAGGTTCCCATAGATTTGTGGGTGCACCTTGATAATCTCGTCGACCATGACCGTCAGCTCAATGGGCGTGAACTTGGGCATTCTTTGTGGTGCCATGGTGTTTGTGGTGCTGGTGCGGTGTGTGTTGTGTAATGTGCAGGGGGTTTGTGGTGCCGGTGTTTGGTGGTGGTGGTGGTGGTGGTGGTGGTTGTGATGTGTGCGTTTCTGTGGTGTGCTGCTGTCCTTGCTGTGTCACTGTGTCCTCTCCTCTCCTCTCTAGTTTGCAATGTTGCAAGGGGTTGTGGTCTGTGGGAGTGCTGCTTTTGTACTTACCTATGTGGGTGTGTCCTCATGGTCTGTTGTTTTCAGGTGTGTTGTGTCTGGTGTTCTGGCCTTTGTATTTTTTGTTTGTCCAGGGGGGTGTTTTCGGGATGTGTACTGTGCTTGTGTATTTGTGCGTGCCTTGCTGTGTGGACTTGTTGGCCATGTTGTGTGCGATTGTTTTTGTCAGCGGATGGTTTCTGTGCAGGGACGTGGGCGCCATGGCTTCTGCCGTGTCAATTCTCATCGGCGTTGTTTGCGCTGGCGGGCGGTATATTTGTGGTTTACCCGCGCTCATGGCGGTGCGATCGTAATTTCACGTGCGGTGTGTCGGCCGTGAGGGCGGGCGGTTTTGTGTTGTCGTGCGTGTTTCCGTCCGTGGCGGGCGGTTTGACTCCGACTCGGACGAGGGCGGGCGGTATCTTGTGTGGTTTTTCCGCCGATGGCGGTTTTCGGTTTGTGTAATCGTAATGGCGTGGTCGGTGTTCAGACGGTGTGTGCGGGCGGATTTTTGCCGCTTTCATGCCTGGCGGATTTTTTCACGCCCGGTATCGTAATGGGCCTTTTAGTTGTTAATGAACCATTATCCGAGCCATGTAGCACATTGTTTTGGATATAAGCCCAGAATGTGAATTTTATCAATTTCCTGGATATCAATGTCAGCTGTGTCGGAAATTCCCAAAAGTGGCGCAGGCCTAATTTTTCAAACCAAGAAGAAACATGCTTAAGCCACGAGATGCTCATGCTCTGGTCAATCTTTAAGATCTCCTCTAGACCTTCCTTATAGTGTGACAATTCTAAGATTGACCAGAGCCGCACCCAAAATAGTAAGGGTCTTAATATTGCATGGTGGTCTGTACGTTTGACATTTAAATCCATAACAATGGGAATTAAGGGTGTTCGTACTGGTAAACTTAATAGTCTTCTAAAAAATTTATTTTCTCCTGATTCAAAGCTCTTTTTGCAATTGGGCCCCCATATTTCAGCCCCATAAAGAGAAGCTGATTGAGCTCTATGTTTGAAGACCTCTAAGGCGGGGGACACCGCCTTCGAGATACTGCTTCCGTGTTTCTTTATTATGGGTAGCGAGTTTTGGAGCAGAGTGATCTTTTTTTTTTCCAGTTGCGGATTCCAGGACAACTTTGTATCCAAGATTATACCTAGATAATTAAAATATTGTACATATTCTAGTTTTTGGTTATTAATTGCTAACTCCTTTTTAAAAGACTTATGTGGGTTTATTGCCATATATTTTGTTTTGCTGGCATTGATTTCAAGGCCCGTTTTGATACAATAGGTGTTAAAAGAATCCAATAAGCATTGTAGACCTTTGGGGGTTTGTGATATTAATATTGTGTCGTCAGCGAATAAGAGCGCTGGCACCAAATCCCCTCCCAACTTGGGCGAATCATGAGTGCACCCGAGCAAATATCTTGGGATATCATTAACATATAAAGAAAATAAGGTGGGCACCAGTACACACCCCTGGCGCACGCCCCTTTTTACCGGGATTGCCTTTGTGAGTTCGCCCCTCGGACCCCATCTTACTTTGGCGAAATTGTCCTTGTGTAATCTTGTTATTTGCACGAGTATTTCGTCAGGCACTCCTTGGCATTTCAACGATTCCCAAAGTAAGTTCCGTGGTATGAGGTCGAAAGCGGCCCTTAGGTCTACAAAAGCAATGTACAAGTGGCCCTTTTTTAAATTAATGTATTTCCAGCATAGACATATAAATCTAAAAACCTGATCGATTGTGCTGATTTTAGATCTGAATCCCGCCTGGAATTTTGAGAGCACATTGTTCTCTATAAGCCAATCGTTTAATCTCGTTAAAATATGCCTAGCAAAAAAATTTTGTAAAATGTCAATTAAACTTATTGGTCCATAATTTGCGGGATCATAACGATTACCCTTCTTAAAAATCGTAATGATCTCTGCCCCTTTCCATGATTCAGGTATGGGAGAGCCCGAAGCGATAGCATTGCATAAGCGGTTTATATATGGGCCCCAAACACTACTGTCATGCTTCAACAAATCTCCCGGAATTTTGTCGGCTTGACTGCATTAACTGCCATCAGTGTTTCTTCCAAACTAAAATGAAGATGGTTGATATTGGGGTTTTCGTACAGGAGCTGCAATAGAAAATATTTTTCCAGTTTGTGTTGCTGCATAAAGGTTGGAGAAATGGTCCTCCCAAGTTTTAGCGTCAAGAAAGAGGTCCTTAGTATCCCTACCAGTCTTATTGCCCTTTGATATTAGTCGCCAAAAACCTACTTGATCTTTGGACTTAGCTGCACAAGTTAGATCAGTCCAAATATTGTCGTCCCAGGTTTTTTTTGCATGAGCAAGTATTCGCTTATAATTAGTTCTTTTCTCCCTTGTGGCCATTATGTTGTTTTTTTATTGCCAATATAAGGTCAGCTTTAGCTTCCCGACACTCCTTATTATACCATGGGTTATCTCCTATTTTTGAGTCACTCCCACTACGATCCTTAGTTATTCTACTTACAATCGGTGCTAAGGCTTCTAACAAGGCATAATGCGCGGCCAATATTGGAAACTTTACTGCAGGTAAATCTATATAGAGAGAGACGATGTCTGCAAAGATGTTGTAAATCTGCGTCATAGATTGGATGTTTCCTAATATATATGGCCACTTTAAGGCTCGACGATTATTGCTAACGAGAGTCTCATCAGTAGAGATATTAATATCTTCATTGCTCACAGTAATATCAATAAAAGAATCAGTTGCTAATGTCAAATGTAAGGGACGGTGATCACTATCGGTTCTGGAATCTATTATCAAATCAAATACATTTGGCCAGAACTCGATTGATACCAATATATAGTCTATGTTACTCTTGCAATTGCCTCTGCTAAAGGTAAAAGCGTTTGGTCTATCTGAAGGTAAGCGACCATTGAAAGCTCTAAGTCCCTGTCCCGTTATCAATTTCATGATTTGTGCGACAGCTATGGTGCATGGCACTGTCGGGCTACTTTCTAGAGCAGGGATATTATTTACTGTATCTTCCTCATCAAAGAGGTTCTCAAAACCCACCACTGGTTCGAATTTACAATTTAAATCGCCCCCTACAAATACCATTGCCCCGGGCTCTAATGAATTTAGAAAAGAATCAAGCTGTTCTATTACCATGGATTCTTTCGTAGCTGGACTTGGTCTATTATAGATGTTAATCAGGTATATTACTTTTTTATCCCGTGTTTTAATTTTCACACCAACCAAATCCTGGGATGGTATGTCCAGCTGGGTTAGCTCGATTTTAAGAGTAATTCTTATCCATATAACGAGACCCCCTTATGGCCTACCTCTTGCTGATGGAATAGCATTGATACTGAAGGTCTTAAACCCAACCTTATGGTGGGTTTCTAATGCCCACGTCTCTTGCAAAAGACAGATATCACTTTGTTCTATGTATTCCAGCCATTCAGTGTCCCTAAGATTCCTATTAAGTCCCGCAATATTCCAAGAAGTAAGTCGTATTTCTGACTCCTTCTTTGCTCCTGTCTTTATTATGTTCAGCCTAGGCTGTTTAGTTGTTACATCAGAAAGAGGCTTAAAAAAGCTAGATGACAACCCCTGTGGCTCTTCTACCCCTAGTTGTTCGTTTGGCTCAGATACGTTACGGCCATTTAACTCGCCCTGTGTCTCCTTTAGGTGCTGTATGGGTGAGAGGCATATCTGATCCACACTGCAAATTGTCTGGATGATAGCAGGAAAGTGTATATCATTCTCTACAGGAGTTGGTTGTCAATCTAGGGCGTCTAAATCAGATAACGCCTGAAATCTGTTTGGGAATATGTAGTAATCTGCTTGTTAAGTAATGCACCTTCTCTGCCCTTGTTTTCTGCCTGATGCTCTAACAATATGATGTCATTTGGAATGCGAGGGATGTTTGTACTGGAGAGAGAGCAGTTGGAGAAGATGGGCTGAGCAGCCAGGAGGCTGCTCCTGGTGGGGCTTACATTGGAACTTACTAAGATGTAACTTGGAGAATAAACTACTAACCACAAGAGATGTCCACGAGACTTCTTTGATTGTTACATTGGCGACGATTTAAAAGGAAAAGAACTTACGCGTGGAGAAAAGAAGGCTACTGGGACTCAAGGTACTAATATTACTATAGACATTGTACTATTTAAGCTGTCTGGCACTCGCCCCACCAGTGACCCCGATAACGGTCGCCCTAAAAAATTCAAGGTGCCAGATCCACCTGTGTGTGAGACTGTAAAGAGTAACTGCACTCATGTTTTGAAAGTATGACCATCTGAAAATATGCTGTGTAAAAAGTAATTAAGGCAACAACGAAGTGAGTGTTAAACTGATGTTGAAGGCTATGACCATTAAGAAGTAACAGAGACTAACAGTGTGCCACGGTGTGGAGTGCTGAACCTTGAAATGTGGTGTCGGGGGCAAGCATCGAGCCCCGGTGTGAAGTGGTTAAGCACAGAGCACTCTGAAGTTGTGAACTTGTGAAACGCTGTGAAGTGGTTGTGCCAACTTGAAAGTGAAGAAAACTGCAGTCAGCGCCAATTGAAAGTGTCAACTGGGAAGCGTGTGACTGTGAGAAGCAACGTCAGTCAGCAACGGACAGTCATCTCTGGTGTGAAGTGGCTGTGATTTACATTTCAAATGTGCTAATTGAGGGCATGTTAATTATTCCCGGTGTAATTATTCAAGTGTGCTGGTCGGGGGTAAATATCGAGCCCCAGTGAGCCCTGCTGACCCTTGTGACATTGCGTGGCTGTCAAGGGGGGAAGCTTCGAGTCTCGGTGTGAAGTCATTAAGTGCTATGCTATTCAGATTCACACCTTAAGACGTGGGAATGGACCAAGCCCCTATGTTGTTTAATGGTGCTTAGCAGTAATCATATGTCGCCACAGAGCAAAGATCGGGCCCCGGAGTTAACAGATGGTGTTACGGGCAAGGATGAGAGCATTGTGTAATGCGGTGATCGGCGGCAAACATTGTAAAGCGTCAAATTGCCAGTTATCTTTTGGAAATTGTGTGCCTTTTGGAGGTGTGTCACTCCTTAGGTGTCTCTTATTACGGCCGACTTTACTGTGCAAACTGTGCAATATCTGGGGCGATGTTCCTGTCATGTTTATGTCTTTGCTGTGCATGTTTAAAAAGATTTCAACTGCAAACTCTTCAATAGTGGAACAACGCTTACAGTTTAGTTTTAAAATGTCTAACACGAGATGAGGAGTACACGCGCCGCTTTACCTTCTCACTGAAGCCTTCAGCGTCATAGTGCCAACACCTCTTCTGTGACGTCTCCTCACTCCATTCATGTTTGTATTCCTTGGCTGCAATATGTTGTGCACGTTAGTGCCGAGAACCACCCGGCTCTACGTCAAAAAAAAAATGCGTGCCTCCATTTTGTATCTACAGGTCCTAGTATTGCCAATAAAGTTAATTTCGTGAATCAGGTACTGACGATAAAGATGGTTTTAAAGTGAGGATTGCTGTGAGCGTCGCTGCCTGTAGATCGTCAAGGGGTCACAGATATTGTCATTTTAGTTAAGTGAAAACTCCATATTACAGGGAATGTCCTTGTGGTAATTTAGGACTAGTATAACATCGCCATCTTGTGACTGTTTAGCGCGACTGCACCAGGGCAAGGAAATAAAGAGTCCAATTGTCTAAGACACCGAGTAATCTCGGGCACGAATTGAGGAACGATGTTTGGACTCGAGACTTTGTTGAAGATCTCGACAGTGGGTCAGAGAACCTATGAATCACAATGTGACATTGCCTGACTAGAGACAAGAGAGAAAAAAAAAAAGAAAAGGGACAGTTTTTCTAGAAGCTGATTCCAAAAGCCAGAGTCCTGAGTGTGCCCAGAACAGGGACAGTGATTACTGTGTTGAACTTGGTGATATGTTGGCTCTACGAGTTATTAGTTATAGTAAGACCATAAAAGTCAATGGATTAATTGTTGCCTGTTTTGACGTTTTCAGCAGAGCTATGTACTTTACCTGCTTTTAATTGGCAAGGTACTATTCGGGTGAGAATTCGCTCACCGGTGTTATAGTCTAAATTAATGTGTATTTGCATTACAGTGTTTATAGGGAGGTGGATTCCCCCTTTGGGAGGTTAGTGCGTGTGTGTGGTTTATAGGGAGGTGGATTCCCTCTTTGAGAGATTAGTGCGTGTGTGTGGTTTATAGGGAGGTGGATTCCCCCTTTGGGAGGTTAGTGCGTGTGTGTGGTTTATAGGGAGGTGGATTCCCTCTTTGGGAGATTAGTGCGTGTGTGTGGTTATAGGGAGGTGGATTCCCCCTTTGGGAGGTTAGTGCGTGTGCTTGGTTTATAGGGAGGTGGATTCCCCCTTTACAATAATTGGGGAGGTTACTGTGGTGTGTGGTTTATAGGGAGGTGGATTCCCCCTTTGGGAGGTTAGTGCATGTGTGTGGTTTATAGGGAGGTGGATTCCCCTTTGGGAGGTTAGTGCGTGTGTGTGGTTTATAGGGAGGTGGATTCCCCTTTGCAATAATTGGGGAGGTTACTGTGGTGTGTGGTTTATAGGGAGGTGGATTCCTCCCTTGACAATATTATTACTGCATTACTATTATTATTATTATTACAGCGTTTTATTAAGTTACTGGGACTGCATGGGAATGCAGTATGTGAACAGAGTATTATTGCGGGAGTGTGAGTCCCTGATCTTGCAAAAGTATGCAGTAGGGGTAAGTATATGGCATATTACAGTGCGTGCAGTAGAGGGTGTGTGATATTCCCTGGTCCTGCTATTTGTTTATGTTTAAGATTTCTATTTTACTGTTTATTACTTACATTATTATTACTGCATTACTATTATTATTATTATTATTACATAGGGAAGGAAATTTATAACTTATATTACTATTATTACATTTTACATTATTATTATTACTTGAGGAGGGTTTTTTCCCATATTAGTACTGTGTTCTATTACATTTATTCTGGAATGTTTATCTTCTTTTCCTATGTTTATATATGTGTATACTGTTTGATTTTGTTTAATCATTATAAGGGGGAAGATGTGTAGTAATCTGCTTGTTAAGTAATGCACCTTCTCTGCCCTTGTTTTCTGCCTGATGCTCTAACAATATGATGTCATTTGGAATGCGAGGGATGTTTGTACTGGAGAGAGAGCAGTTGGAGAAGATGGGCTGAGCAGCCAGGAGGCTGCTCCTGGTGGGGCTTACATTGGAACTTACTAAGATGTAACTTGGAGAATAAACTACTAACCACAAGAGATGTCCACGAGACTTCTTTGATTGTTACATAATAGTATTAAGGCGCCATCATGGGCAGGTTCCCTAGGGTGTGGTTTATAAAAATAGGCTAAAGGGAGCACGCTGATACAAGTTTTTTGAAGGGATGTCTCTTCTTGCGTGTTTAATAGTCTCTGAACCATCTGGGGTCAGCGAAAGTTTATTACTATACAGTCGCCATCAATCATCTTGGGCGAATCGCCGATCCACCCTATTCTGCGAACCATCAAAATGTCATTCGTATTCCGTGAGCTAAAATTTTTATGTTTTGTCAACCAATCAACGGTCTTGTTTCGCAGATTAGTCCAGGATTCACTTTGCTCCTTCCTTAGAGCAGGGACCCCAGCTAAAATTAATACATAGGGACATGAGGCAGGAGGTAGTCCTAAAACATCAGTGCTTGGATTCAAGATTATGCCTTGTGAGTCATTCGTTGCAGCAGAACCAGAACGATTTACAGATAGATTTGGGGCTACCTGTTCAGGGCGTGGATCATGCCTTTCCCCTATTTTATCATCCGATTTCTGGGCTGTGCCCCGAATGCTTTTCTCCCTGTTTTCTCTTTGTGTCATGGGATTTGCCACGGAAGTACCATTGCCCCTATTACTCCTTCCAGCTAAACTAAAGGTTGGGAGACCCTCTAGTTGCTTTGGTTCACGCGCCCCTTCTATAATGGCAGGGTGATTAATATCCTTTCTACCTCGCAAATTTTCTACCACAGTATATAACTGTTCAATCTTTTTGTCTAGTAAGCCAAATTTTTTATCCATTAATTCATTGATCTGTGATAACATAGACCCTAGTGCTGATTCTAGTATCGTTGTAAGTGTACGATCATGATCCCCAAAACGTTCTATTGTTACTGAGGTGGAAAGGGGGAAATTACTTCTGTCTGCGTGCTAACAGTGTTTGTCAACATTCTAGCTTGATCGTCTACATGGGGAGTTGTTTGAGGCGTGAGCCAAGATCCCCCTGTTCTCTTAGTTTTAGATTTTGGGTGACCCATGCCTCGCTTCTGTTTTGCTTGGGGGACCTTCCCTTTAAGCTCTTCTAATACTTTTGGAGCTCGTGATCTCGTTTCTATATCAGTCTACTGTGGTCATCTGGGGCAGGATTTATGAATATTGGCGATGTATTTGGCGGATCAAGTGACATTTGTTTATTTTGGACAATTATTTTTGGACTTAATGAAGGCTGTTGTGGTGAGTCAGAAGTATGTGGTTGTTTATGCATTGGAAATTGTGTAAGATCAAATGACAAACGTCTCTCTGTCATTTGGATTTCGTGTGTCAATAGGGATTCTGCTCTTGTTAAAAAGGCATCTAAAGTGCCTGCTGCCCCTTTGCGCTTGCTCATGATCTTGGACATATAAGCTAATAACAATCGATTACTTAATATTTGAGTCCCAATCAATGCCGCAATGTTCTGATATCGTACAGACAGTCTTACCAGCAGTTCAAAGCGTGAAAGCACTTCTCAGAGAAGTGGCCCAGCCCAGTCTCCTCCGGTCACTGACGGGCGCAAACGGGCCCGCCCTTGGCCTGGGCTTGGCCCGGGCACGCCTGCGTGTGTCCCGCGCTGCGGGGGTCCCGGCGTCTTTTTATGCGCCTCCTGGCGCTTCCTTGAGTGTTTGGCGGCGTGCGCGCCTCGGGGGCTGCTGGGGGTGGTAGTTCCCGGTCTCCTGGTCTCCTCCCACTAGACCGAGGAGTCCGGCAGAGCACCCTAAATGGCAGCATGGGCGATGGCGTGTACAATGGCGGCAAGGCAGCGAGTGCAGGACCGGTAATTCAGACAACCGCGCTGCGGGGGTCCCGGCGTCTTTTTATGCGCCTCCTGGCGCTTCCTTAAGTGTTTGGCGGCGTGCGCGCCGCAGGGGCTGCTGGGGGTGGTAGTTCCCGGTCTCCTGGTCTCCTCCCACTAGACCGAGGAGTCCGGCAGAGCACCCTAAATGGCAGCGTGGGCGATGGCGTGTACAATGGCGGCAAGGCAGTGAGTGCAGGACCGGTAATTCAGACTCCCGCGCTGCGGGGTCCCGGCGTCTTTTTATGCACCTCCTGGCACTTCCTTGAGTGTTTGGCGGTGTGCGCGCCGCAGGGGCTGCTGGGGGTGGTAGTTACCGGTCTCCTGGTCTCCTCCCACTAGACCGAGGAGTCCGGCAGAGCACCCCAAATGGCAGCGTGGGCGATGGCGTGTACAATGGCGGCAAGGGAGCGAGTGCAGGACCAGTAATTCAGACTCCCTCCCTACACACTATACATGTATGGCCCTAAACTGGCTCCGTCTTATAGGACTGTCTTTTAGAAGGTCTTGGCTTTTTAGCCAACAGCTGTAGGCATGCTTGCACTTGTAGACATATACTTATCATGAAGGCAAATCAAATAATCCAAACAGCTTTACTACTGAAATGGCTAAAAATCCAGACTAAAGCACACCCTCGGCGAGAGATGGGACCAGATGACAGTTCTGATGGCAGCCCAGCATGCCCCTGCTAAAAATGACACACACATGAATGCATAGACGTGTGCGCGCCGGTCTAATCTATACCTTGCAGTTTTCATGCAGCTCTTTGATGAGGGTTAATAGCTCACTGTTCTATGTTAGGATTTTAACTTATAAACTTCAAGTAACAAAAGAATCTCTCAGACAAAAGCAGTAACCCACTGACCTATTTACATTGTATGCACTTTGTGATCTGCGTGGTACACGTTTTTTGCAGCAGGCATATTAACTCACTCTGCCTACCTTACCTTGAGTCAAAACATCCACTAGACAAACCTCTGATCTCTCTCAACAAAGAACATTAATCACCGGAGTGATCTTCACATTTTTATTGTTGCCTGAAAATTGCTGGAGACCAGGAATGCAGCAGCAGGTACTTTTCAAACCATAATGCACTTGCAAACACGACGCCCCCACCTGAAGTCAGAGACCATTGTTTGCTTTGTGCATGAAGATGCAAGATTCATATACATGTTTTTTAACATTTGGTCTAATTACTATGTGAATGTAAATAACAATAAAGCTTACTTGCAAACTGTGACTAATGCCTGCCTTTCTCAATATTTCACTTCAAAACTATGCGATTGTATTTGTTTAACGGGCGCACGGTCTCACACAACAGGCGATTTGTATGGGGTCACTGGAAAGTCCACAAGGTTGTACCTGTCCCCCCCCGAATTTTAGTGCTTCCTACGCCCCTGGAGAAAACTGCCTGTGGCTACCATTGTTATTCCGTTCTGCAAAAACAAACTCCAGCTCTGGAAGTTTGTTCTTGTAGAATAAAATATTTTGTTGACTTGGTGCAACATACATGGCACTCACTCGGCAAAGGATCAGTGCCTTCAATAGAGCTGCCTCAGCAATGACTTCACTCAGTGGCGTAGCGTGGGTTGCCAGCGCCCGGGGCAAGGCAAGTATCCTTCCACTTTTCTTTTAAAATTTTGCACCCCTAAGAATGCCCCTGTATCCCTAAGAATGCCCCTGTGACCCCACCAACGCTACACCACTGACTCCACAAAAGGCACTGCCAGGTAGACAGGGATCTTTAAATCTGGCAGGCAGTCCTTTGCCAGGGAGTGGCTGCTATAGGTACCAGTGACCTGGCACACTAGCAGGTCGCCCTTCAGACTTTAAACAAGAACCTGTGCTTCCTGAAATCATGGCCACCGACCCACTATCAATGCTAGCAATACCCTCCCCGCCAACACAGTCACACTTTTCTTAGTATTTCCTTTCAATTCTCATTTGGATTTGAATCTCCACTTTTCTTGCACGATTTCTGCATTTAAGTCACAGTACAAGCATTGGTGTTCACAATATTCCAGTGGTAGCTGCTGATAGCTCATGCACATTATTCACAAGAGGAAAGGTTTAATTTGTATTGTGTCTTGCTACTAATATTTCTTTTGATTGTGTCTCTCACTGCTCTGGCCTTTGTAGAGCTTTTGGGCTTTTTGGTCTATTTATCCATGCAATACTGGATTCTTCTGAAGTGTTCAATAATGAATGTGTACGGATTGTATGACTGAACCTTGCTACGGGGAGACTTGAGAACAGGAGAGGTGTACAAATGTGGTGTTTTGCAAAAAAACTTTTAGGCATAACAGTGTAGTATGGTGTCGTGAACAGGCTACGTTAGAGGCACGTAGTCAAGTAGCAAAGAAATGAGGAGTACTGTTGAATGTGATAGTGTACATAGTGTATATTTCTACAATGAATATGTGACAGGTTATAAAGAAATGGGTTCAGGCGTGTGTGGGTGTGTATGTGTGTCTTTGAATGTGAATGTGTTCTGACTATGTTTTTCTATGGAGAATTGTTTATCTGAGACAATACTGTATGAGTATAGTGACAGCGGTTTGTTGATCATCACGTGGACATTGAAAACTGAAAAAAATGTGCTTGTACATATTGGGGTCGATTCCGATCTCGGCCGGAAGCGCACCTAACACCATTCGTCCGGAAAGAAAACAAGCCGAACGCGTGTTTCCCAACCGATTAGAACAGTCGTGCGAACGAGCAAGTACGATGCGCATAACTGCTCAGATTCCGAGCGAGCCGTACGTACCCATTCCAGCTCCTGTTCCCCGCCCGAGCCGGATCCGTAAACGCCGATTCGAGTCGCACGGAAGTAAATATACAGCACCTTCCGGCCGGACTAGTACGATGCGCCTTCCGTACGCGCCGAACCCGTCGCTACGTCCGGCACGTCAGAGCATCCGGGAGAGCTGCACATAAGCTCCGATTCGCGCCTCAAGACGATCCACGGCTACGAGACGAACAAGCCAGCGATGAGTACGAGCCGAAGCCACGAGAAACACGAACGAGACTACTCAACCATGAATCCCATCGCGCAGGTCCTACCAATACTCTACATCTATTACCGGAAACGGTACGGACGCGTACGGCGCAGACGGTAAGCCAGACACCCACTACACAAACAAAAGACACGTACCCGACATATGTCACACACACATAGGGATGCAGAAATGACGTACACTAGCAACAGCCGAACCATAGGGGCGGGATGGCTATCACCAATGCCATACACACCAATAGGGGCCTGATGGCTACCACTACCACCACCCCTACTCATGTGGGCCTGGATGCCTGTCACTACTACCATCCCCACTCATAGGGGGATGGATGCCTAACACTAACACCACCCCACTCATGGGGGCCTGGATGCCTACCACTACCACCACCCCTACTCATGGGGGCCTGTATGCCTGTCACTACTACCATCCCCACTCATAGGGGGATGGATGCCTACCACTACCACCACCCTACTCATGGGGGCCTGGATGCCTACCACTACCACCACCCCTACTAATGGGGGCCTGGATGCCTGTCACTACTACCATCCCCACTCATAGGGGGATGGATGCCTACCACTACCACCACTCTACTCATGGGGGCCTGGATGCCTACCACTACCACCACCCCTACTCATGGGGGCCTGGATGCCTACCACTACCACCGCCCCTACTCATTGGGGCCTGGATGCCTGTCACTACTACCATCCCCACTCATAGGGGGATGGATGCCTACCACTACCACCACCCTACTCATGGGGGCCTGTATGCCTACCACCACCACCACCCCTACTCATGGGGGCCTGGATGCCTACCACTACCACCACCCCTACTCATGGGGGCCTGGATGCCTGTCACTACCAGCATCCCCACTCCTAAGGGGGATGGATGCCTACCACTACCACCACCCTACTCATGGGGGCCTGGATGCCTACCACTACCACCACCCCTACTCATGGGGGCCTGGATGCCTACCACTACCACCACCCCTACTCATGGGGGCCTGGATGCCTTTCACTACTACCATCCCCACTCATAGGGGGATGATGCCTACCACTACCACCACCCTACTCATGGGGGCCTGTATGCCTACCACTACCACCACCCCTACTCATGGGGGCCTGGATGCCTACCACTACCACCACCCCTACTCATGGGGGCCTGGATGCCTGTCACTACCACCATCCCCACTCCTAGGGGGATGGATGCCTACCACTACCACCACCCTACTCATGGGGGCCTGGATGCCTACCACTACCACCACCCCTACTCATGGGGGCCTGGATGCCTACCACTACCACTACCCCTACTCATGGGGGCCTGGATGCCTGTCACTACTACCATCCCCACTCATAGGGGGATGGATGCCTACCACTACCACCACCCCTACTCATGGGGGCCTGGATGCCTACCACTACCACCACCCCTACTCATGGGGGCCTGGATGCCTACCACAGGATCACTGACTAAATATCGACAACAAAAATATAGAATGGACAGAATATCGACACCAAAATATCGAAGATCAGAATATCGACTCCCTATCTACAAACAGGTAAGTACAAAAATATCGAAGACAAAATATCGTTGTTTAAAATATAGTTTGTAAAAAATATCGAATTTTTAAAATATGTTAAAAGTAATATTAAATTAATTAAATAATCAATATAATTACATAAAACATACTTAAAATTAATTTAAAAATATTAAAATTAATAAATAATATATGTAATCTCTAAAAATAAATTTACATCAGCGTTGGATAGTGGGAGGGTAAAATTTACTATTCCCACTCCAGTGAGTGCAACAGTAGGGAAAGCGTTGGATAGCGGGAGGGTAAAAATTACTATTCCCACTCCAGTAAGTACAACAGTAGGGATAGCGTTGGATAGCGGGAGGGTAAAAATGACTATTCCCACTCCAGTGAGTGCAACAGTAGGGAAAGCGTTGGATAGCGTAGGGGTAAAAATTACTACTCCTACTCCAGAGAGTGCAACAGTAAGGAAAGCATTGGATAGCGTAGGGGTAAAAATTACTATTCCCACTCCAGAGAGTGCAACAGTAGGGAAAGCGTTGGATAGCGGGAGGGTAAAAATTACTATTCCCACTCCAGTGAGTGCAACAGTAGGGAAAGCGTTGGATAGCGTAGGGGTAAAAATTACTATTCCCACTCCAGAGAGTGCAACAGTAGGGAAAGCGTTGGATAGCATAGGGGTAAAAGTTACTATTCCCACTCCAGTGAGTGCAACAGTAGTGAAAGCGTTGGATAGCGGGAGGGTAAAAATTACTATTCCCACTCCAGTGAGTGCAACAGTAGGGAAAGCATTGGATAGCGTAGGGGTAAACATTACTATTCCCACTCCAGAGAGTGCAACAGTAAGGAAAGCTTTGGATAGCGTAGGGGTAAAAATTACTATTCCCACTCCAGAGAGTGCAACAGTAGGGAAAGCGTTGGATAGCGGGAGGGTAAAAATTACTATTCCCACTCCAGAGAGTGCAACAGTAGGGAAAGTAATGATTTAATTTTTTAATAAAAATAAATTAATTATCAATACCAATAAAAAATTAATTAAAATGAATTAACAATTACAAAATATTTAATAATTAATTAATTATACATTCCAATAAATATTATTTATTAAAAATTAATTACCTTTTAATAATTAATTAACAACAAATTAATTGTCAATACCAAAAATGTAATAAGTAATAAAAAATTACCAATTAATAATTAACAATACATTAATTAGCAATACACAAAAATAATTTCAATAATTTCAATAATTACTTAATTACAATTAAATTACTTCCCACCCTATTCCCCTATAAACCCACAACCCGCTCCAAATAATAAATTAATACAATTAACATAATTATCAATTAATCAATTCATAAAAATTAATTACCAATTTAAAAAATTAATTACCAATTAATAATTAATTAACAATAAATTAATTATCAATACCAATAAATAAAAATAAATATTTACTTAATTACAATTAAATTACTTCCCACCCTATTCCCCTATAAACCCACAACCCGCTACAGAACTAAAACGCAAAATTAAATTAAAAATAATTAATAATTCCTAATAAATCATATTTAATTTACTATAATTAAATTACTTCCCACCCTATTCCCCTATAAACCCACAACCCGCTACGGAATTAAATTACGCAAAAATTAAATAACATAAAATTAATTACTTTAAAAAAAATAAACATACATTACAAAAATAATATACACTTTTAACACATATACTAACATACAAAACACTAAAAAAATCGATATTATTAAAAATTTGATATATTTTAATGTCTATATAATGTACTTCGATATTTTGACAGTCGATATTACTTACCTGCATTTCGATATTATTAACCACTATATCATGTCCAATCGATATTATGTCCATTCTATATTTTGACTTCAATATTCTGTCCATTCTATATTTTTGATTCGATATTGTGTCTAGTTACCGCCTACCACTACCACCACCCCTACTCATGGGGGCCTGGATGCCTGTCACTACTACCATCCCCACTCATAGGGGGATGGATGCCTACCACTACCACCACCCCTACTCATGGGGGCCTGGATGCCTACCACTACCACCACCCCTACTCATGGGGGCCTGGATGCCTGTCACTACTACCATCCCCACTCATAGGGGGATGGATGCCTACCACTACCACCACCCTACTCATGGGGGCCTGGATGCCTACCACTACCACCACCCCTACTCATGGGGGCCTGGATGCCTACCACTACCACCACCCCTACTCATGGGGGCCTGGATGCCTGTCACTACTACCATCCCCACTCCTAGGGGGATGGATGCCTACCACTACTAACATCCCCACTCATAGGACGGGTAATGCATGACACAACCAGCATACTCCAACATAAGGAATGTCAGCAAAAGACATCCCCCAACATCATGACAAGAGTGTGTAGTCTGTGTCAAATGCCTACAACACTGAACATATCATTTAACATACAATGTGACCCCCTATCACATGTGTCACACATAAATGTGTGTGGCCTCCACAATGCAAGCAGACCATGACCACTGTGGGAATGGGGTCTAAACCCCCATCATCAAAGTGACCAAAAGGTAAGTGTGGGGTCCATAGCTGAAGCACATTTTGAACATTGTGGCAATGGGGTCAAACCCCCATCATCACAGTGACCAAAAGGTAAGTGTGGGGTCCATAGCTGAAGCACATTTTGAACATTGTGGCAATGGGGTCTAAACCCCCATCATCACAGTGACCAAAATGTAAGTGTGGGGTCCATAGCTGAAGCACATTTTGAACATTGTGGCAATGGGGTCTAAACACCCATCATCACAGTGACCAAAAGGTAAGTGTGGGGTCCATAGCTGAAGCACATTTTGAACATTGTGGCAATGGGGTCTAAACACCCATCATCACAGTGACCAAAAGGTAAGTGTGGGGTCCATAGCTGAAGCACATTTTGAACATTGTGGCAATGGGGTCTAAGCCCCCATCATCACAGTGACCAAAAGGTAAGTGTGGGGTCCATAGCTGAAGCACATTTTGAACATTGTGGCAATGGGGTCTAAACCCCCATCATCACATTGACCAAAAGGTAAGTGTTGTCATGGAAAAAGCTGCAACTGCCAAACAGCATGGATGATTCCTGGTCACACAACAACAAACACATCAGTGGCAAAGTAGTGCTTGTGTCCCATAGCAACATAGATTGGGTGAGGCAAACAGTGCAGTGCAAATAAAACATACCTTTGGCCATGTGCAGACAAACATCACCCATGGGGGCTGACATTGTCAACATTTATCAATTACACAATGCCAGAAGTGACCATCATAATGCAGACCCACATATCTGCACCAATGGACACACAAATGTAGATATCCTGTGGAGACTGTAGATGTGAGGTGAACAAATACCATACCATGCCAGCAATGGGACATACAAACCATGATTATTGTGCTGACTGATGACCTAGGACCTATGACCATCGAGCCCCGGTGTGAAGTGGTTAAGCACAGAGCACTCTGAAGTTGTGAACTTGTGAAACGCTGTGAAGTGGTTGTGCCAACTTGAAAGTGAAGAAAACTGCAGTCAGCGCCAATTGAAAGTGTCAACTGGGAAGCGTGTGACTGTGAGAAGCAACGTCAGTCAGCAACGGACAGTCATCTCTGGTGTGAAGTGGCTGTGATTTACATTTCAAATGTGCTAATTGAGGGCATGTTAATTATTCCCGGTGTAATTATTCAAGTGTGCTGGTCGGGGGTAAATATCGAGCCCCAGTGAGCCCTGCTGACCCTTGTGACATTGCGTGGCTGTCAGGGGGGGAAGCTTCGAGTCTCGGTGTGAAGTCATTAAGTGCTATGCTATTCAGATTCACACCTTAAGACGTGGGAATGGACCAAGCCCCTATGTTGTTTAATGGTGCTTAGCAGTAATCATATGTCGCCACAGAGCAAAGATCGGGCCCCGGAGTTAACAGATGGTGTTACGGGCATGGATGAGAGCATTGTGTAATGCGGTGATCGGCGGCAAACATTGTAAAGCGTCAAATTGCCAGTTATCTTTTGGAAATTGTGTGCCTTTTGGAGGTGTGTCACTCCTTAGGTGTCTCTTATTACGGCCGACTTTACTGTGCAAACTGTGCAATATCTGGGGCGATGTTCCTGTCATGTTTATGTCTTTGCTGTGCATGTTTAAAAAGATTTCAACTGCAAACTCTTCAATAGTGGAACAACGCTTACAGTTTAGTTTTAAAATGTCTAACACGAGATGAGGAGTACACGCGCTGCTTTACCTTCTCACTGAAGCCTTCAGCGTCATAGTGCCAACACCTCTTCTGTGACGTCTCCTCACTCCGTTCATGTTTGTATTCCTTGGCTGCAATATGTTGTGGACGTTAGTGCCGAGAACCACCCGGCTCTACGTCAAAAAAAAAATGCGTGCCTCCATTTTGTATCTACAGGTCCTAGTATTGCCAATAAAGTTAATTTCGTGAATCAGGTACTGACGATAAAGATGGTTTTAAAGTGAGGATTGCTGTGAGCGTCGCTGCCTGTAGATCGTCAAGGGGTCACAGATATTGTCATTTTAGTTAAGTGAAAACTCCATATTACAGGGAATGTCCTTGTGAAAATTTAGGACTAGTATAACATCGCCATCTTGTGACTGTTTAGCGCGACTGCACCAGGGCAAGGAAATAAAGAGTCCAATTGTCTAAGACACCGAGTAATCTCGGGCACGAATTGAGGAACGATGTTTGGACTCGAGACTTTGTTGAAGATCTCGACAGTGGGTCAGAGAACCTATGAATCACAATGTGACATTGCCTGACTAGAGACAAGAGAGAAAAAAAAAAAAAAGAAAAGGGACAGTTTTTCTAGAAGCTGATTCCAAAAGCCAGAGTCCTGAGTGTGCCCAGAACAGGGACAGTGATTACTGTGTTGAACTTGGTGATATGTTGGCTCTACGAGTTATTAGTTATAGTAAGACCATAAAAGTCAATGGATTAATTGTTGCCTGTTTTGACGTTTTCAGCAGAGCTATGTACTTTACCTGCTTTTAATTGGCAAGGTACTATTCGGGTGAGAATTCGCTCACCGGTGTTATAGTCTAAATTAATGTGTATTTGCATTACAGTGTTTATAGGGAGGTGGATTCCCCCTTTGGGAGGTTAGTGCGTGTGTGTGGTTTATAGGGAGGTGGATTCCTTCTTTGGGAGATTAGTGCGTGTGTGTGGTTTATAGGGAGGTGGATTCCCCCTTTGGGAGGTTAGTGCGTGTGTGTGGTTTATAGGGAGGTGGATTCCCTCTTTGGGAGATTAGTGCGTGTGTGTGGTTTATAGGGAGGTGGATTCCCCCTTTGGGAGGTTAGTGCGTGTGCTTGGTTTATAGGGAGGTGGATTCCCCCTTTACAATAATTGGGGAGGTTACTGTGGTGTGTGGTTTATAGGGAGGTGGATTCCCCCTTTGGGAGGTTAGTGCGTGTGTGTGGTTTATAGGGAGGTGGATTCCCCCTTTGGGAGGTTAGTGCGTGTGTGTGGTTTATAGGGAGGTGGATTCCCCCTTTGCAATAATTGGGGAGGTTACTGTGGTGTGTGGTTTATAGGGAGGTGGATTCCTCCCTTGACAATATTATTACTGCATTACTATTATTATTATTATTACAGCGTTTTATTAAGTTACTGGGACTGCATGGGAATGCAGTATGTGAACAGAGTATTATTGCGGGAGTGTGAGTCCCTGATCTTGCAAAAGTATGCAGTAGGGGTAAGTATATGGCATATTACAGTGCGTGCAGTAGAGGGTGTGTGATATTCCCTGGTCCTGCTATTTGTTTATGTTTAAGATTTCTATTTTACTGTTTATTACTTACATTATTATTACTGCATTACTATTATTATTATTATTATTACATAGGGAAGGAAATTTATAACTTATATTACTATTATTACATTTTACATTATTATTATTACTTGAGGAGGGTTTTTTCCCATATTAGTACTGTGTTCTATTACATTTATTCTGGAATGTTTATCTTCTTTTCCTATGTTTATATATGTGTATACTGTTTGATTTTGTTTAATCATTATAAGGGGGAAGATGTGTAGTAATCTGCTTGTTAAGTAATGCACCTTCTCTGCCCTTGTTTTCTGCCTGATGCTCTAACAATATGATGTCATTTGGAATGCGAGGGATGTTTGTACTGGAGAGAGAGCAGTTGGAGAAGATGGGCTGAGCAGCCAGGAGGCTGCTCCTGGTGGGGCTTACATTGGAACTTACTAAGATGTAACTTGGAGAATAAACTACTAACCACAAGAGATGTCCACGAGACTTCTTTGATTGTTACATAATAGTATTAAGGCGCCATCATGGGCAGGTTCCCTAGGGTGTGGTTTATAGAAATAGGCTAAAGGGAGCACGCTGATACATGTTTTTTGAAGGGATGTCTCCTCTTGCGTGTTTAATAGTCTCTGAACCATCTGGGGTCAGCGAAAGTTTATTACTATACAGTCGCCATCAATCATCTTGGGCGAATCGCCGATCCACCCTATTCTGCGAACCATCAAAATGTCATTCGTATTCCGTGAGCTAAAATTTTTATGTTTTGTCAACCAATCAACGGTCTTGTTTCGCAGATTAGTCCAGGATTCACTTTGCTCCTTCCTTAGAGCAGGGACCCCAGCTAAAATTAATACATAGGGACATGAGGCAGGAGGTAGTCCTAAAACATCAGTGCTTGGATTCAAGATTATGCCTTGTGAGTCATTCGTTGCAGCAGAACCAGAACGATTTACGGATAGATTTGGGGCTACCTGTTCAGGGCGTGGATCATGCCTTTCCCCTATTTTATCATCCGATTTCTGGGCTGTGCCCCGAATGCTTTTCTCCCTGTTTTCTCTTTGTGTCATAGGATTTGCCACGGAAGTACCATTGCCCCTATTACTCCTTCCAGCTAAACTAAAGGTTGGGAGACCCTCTAGTTGCTTTGGTTCACGCGCCCCTTCTATAATGGCAGGGTGATTAATATCCTTTCTACCTCGCAAATTTTCTACCACAGTATATAACTGTTCAATCTTTTTGTCTAGTAAGCCAAATTTTTTATCCATTAATTCATTGATCTGTGATAACATAGACCCTAGTGCTGATTCTAGTATCGTTGTAAGTGTACGATCATGATCCCCAAAACGTTCTATTGTTACTGAGGTGGAAAGGGGGAAATTACTTCTGTCTGCGTGCTAACAGTGTTTGTCAACATTCTAGCTTGATCGTCTACATGGGGAGTTGTTTGAGGCGTGAGCCAAGATCCCCCTGTTCTCTTAGTTTTAGATTTTGGGTGACCCATGCCTCGCTTCTGTTTTGCTTGGGGGACCTTCCCTTTAAGCTCTTCTAATACTTTTGGAGCTTGTGATCTCGTTTCTATATCAGTCTACTGTGGTCATCTGGGGCAGGATTTATGAATATTGGCGATGTATTTGGCGGATCAAGTGACATTTGTTTATTTTGGACAATTATTTTTGGACTTAATGAAGGCTGTTGTGGTGAGTCAGAAGTATATGGTTGTTTATGCATTGGAAATTGTGTAAGATCAAATGACAAACGTCTCTCTGTCATTTGGATTTCGTGTGTCAATAGGGATTCTGCTCTTGTTAAAAAGGCATCTAAAGTGCCTGCTGCCCCTTTGCGCTTGCTCATGATCTTGGACATATAAGCTAATAACAATCGATTACTTAATATTTGAGTCCCAATCAATGCCGCAATGTTCTGATATCGTACAGACAGTCTTGCAGTCTTACCAGCAGTTCAAAGCGTGAAAGCACTTCTCAGAGAAGTGGCCCAGCCCAGTCTCCTCCGGTCACTGACGGGCACAAACGGGCCCGCCCTTGGCCTGGGCTTGGCCCGGGCACGCCTGCGCGTGTCCCACGCTGCGGGGGTCCCGGCGTCTTTTTATGCGCCTCCTGGCGCTTCCTTGAGTGTTTGGCGGCGTGCGCGCCGCTGGGGCTGCTGGGGGTGGTAGTTCCCGGTCTCCTGGTCTCCTCCCACTAGACCGAGGAGTCCGGCAGAGCACCCTAAATGGCAGCATGGGCGATGGCGTGTACAATGGCGGCAAGGCAGCGAGTGCAGGACCGGTAATTCAGACAACCGCGCTGCGGGGGTCCCGGCGTCTTTTATGCGCCTCCTGGCGCTTCCTTAAGTGTTTGGCGGCGTGCGCGCCGCAGGGGCTGCTGGGGGTGGTAGTTCCCGGTCTCCTGGTCTCCTCCCACTAGACCGAGGAGTCCGGCAGAGCACCCCAAATGGCAGCGTGGGCGATGGCGTGTACAATGGCGGCAAGGCAGCGAGTGCAGGACCAGTAATTCAGACTCCCTCCCTACACACTATACATGTATGGCCCTAAACTGGCTCCGTCTTATAGGACTGTCTTTTAGAAGGTCTTGGCTTTTTAGCCAACAGCTGTAGGCATGCTTGCACTTGTAGACATATACTTATCATGAAGGCAAATCAAATAATCCAAACAGCTTTACTACTGAAATGGCTAAAAATCCAGACTAAAGCGCACCCTCGGCGAGAGATGGGACCAGATGACAGTTCTGATGGCAGCCCAGCATGCCCCTGCTAAAAATGACACACACATGAATGCATAGACGTGTGCGCGCCGGTCTAATCTATACCTTGCAGTTTTCATGCAGCTCTTTGATGAGGGTTAATAGCTCACTGTTCTATGTTAGGATTTTAACTTATAAACTTCAAGTAACAAAAGAATCTCTCAGACAAAAGCAGTAACCCACTGACCTATTTACATTGTATGCACTTTGTGATTTGCGTGGTACACGTTTTTTGCAGCAGGCATATTAACCCACTCTGCCTACCTTACCTTGAGTCAAAACATCCACTAGACAAACCTCTGATCTCTCTCAACAAAGAACATTAATCACCGGAGTGATCTTCACATTTTTATTGTTGCCTGAAAATTGCTGGAGACCAGGAATGTAGAAGCAGGTACTTTTCAAACCATAATGCACTTGCAAACACGACGCCCCACCTGAAGTCAGAGACCATTGTTTGCTTTGTGCATGAAGATGCAAGATTCATATACATGTTTTTTAACATTTGGTCTAATTACTATGTGAATGTAAATAACAATAAAGCATACTTGCAAACTGTGACTAATGCCTGCCTTTCTCAATATTTCACTTCAAAACTATGCGATTGTATTTGTTTAACGGGCGCACGGTCTCACACAACAGGCGATTTGTATGGGGTCACTGGAAAGTCCACAAGGTTGTACCTGTCCCCCCCAGAATTTTAGTGCTTCCTACGCCCCTGGAGAAAACTGCCTGTGGCTACCATTGTTATTCCGTTCTGCAAAAACAAACTCCAGCTCTGGAAGTTTGTTCTTGTAGAATAAAATATTTTGTTGACTTGGTGCAACATACATGGCACTCACTCGGCAAAGGATCAGTGCCTTCAATAGAGCTGCCTCAGCAATGACTTCACTCAGTGGCGTAGCGTGGGTTGCCAGCGCCCGGGGTAAGGCAAGTATCCTTCCACTTTTCTTTTAAAATTTTGCACCCCTAAGAATGCCCCTGTATCCCTAAGAATGCCCCTGTGACCCCACCAACGCTACACCACTGACTCCACTAAAGGCACTGCCAGGTAGACAGGGATCTTTAAATCTGGCAGGCAGTCCTTTGCCAGGGAGTGGCTGCTATAGGTACCAGTGACCTGGCACACTAGCAGGTCGCCCTTCAGACTTTAAACAAGAACCTGTGCTTCCTGAAATCATGGCCACCGACCCACTATCAATGCTAGCAATACCCTCCCCGCCAACACAGTCACACTTTTCTTAGTATTTCCTTTCAATTCTCATTTGGATTTGAATCTCCACTTTTCTTGCACGATTTCTGCATTTAAGTCACAGTACAAGCATTGGTGTTCACAATATTCCAGTGGTAGCTGCTGATAGCTCATGCACATTATTCACAAGAGGAAAGGTTTAATTTGTATTGTGTCTTGCTACTAATATTTCTTTTGATTGTGTCTCTCACTGCTCTGGCCTTTGTAGAGCTTTTGGGCTTTTTGGTCTATTTATCCATG
Source organism: Calotriton arnoldi (assembly GCA_963921515.1). Taxonomy (NCBI): domain Eukaryota; kingdom Metazoa; phylum Chordata; class Amphibia; order Caudata; family Salamandridae; genus Calotriton; species Calotriton arnoldi. The sequence continues at coordinate 1,184,131 of CAWUFW010002971.1, forward strand.
CAATACTGGATTCTTCTGGAGTGTTCAATAATGAATGTGTACGGATTGTATGACTGAACCTTGCTACGGGGAGACTTGAGAACAGGAGAGGTGTACAAATGTGGTGTTTTGCAAAAAAACTTTTAGGCATAACAGTGTAGTATGGTGTCGTGAACAGGCTACGTTAGAGGCACGTAGTCAAGTAGCAAAGAAATGAGGAGTACTGTTGAATGTGATAGTGTACATAGTGTATATTTCTACAATGAATATGTGACAGGTTATAAAGAAATGGGTTCAGGCGTGTGTGGGTGTGTATGTGTGTCTTTGAATGTGAATGTGTTCTGACTATGTTTTTCTATGGAGAATTGTTTATCTGAGACAATACTGTATGAGTATAGTGACAGCGGTTTGTTGATCATCACGTGGACATTGAAAACTGAAAAAAATGTGCTTGTACATATTGGGGTTGATTCCGATCTCGGCCGGAAGCGCACCTAACACCATTCGTCCGGAAAGAAAACAAGCCAAACGCGTGTTTCCCAACCGATTAGAACAGTCGTCCGAACGAGCAAGTACGATGCGCATAACTGCTCAGATTCCGAGCGAGCCGTACGTATCCATTCCAGCTCCTGTTCCCCGCCCGAGCCGGATCCGTAAACGCCGATTCGAGTCGCACAGAAGTAAATATACAGCACCTTCCGGCCGGACTAGTACGATGCGCCTTCCGTACACGCCGAACCCGTCGCTACGTCCGGCACGTCAGAGCATCCGGGAGAGCTGCACATAAGCTCCGATTCGCGCCTCAAGACGATCCACGGCTACGAGACCCATAGGGGCCTGATGGCTACCACTACCACCACCCCTACTCATGTGGGCCTGGATGCCTAGCACTACCACCGCCCCTACTCATGGGGGCCTGGATGCCTGTCACTACTACCATCCCCACTCATAGGGGGATGGATGCCTACCACTACCACCACCCTACTCATGGGGGCCTGTATGCCTACCACCACCACCACCCCTACTCATGGGGGCCTGGATGCCTACCACTACCACCACCCCTACTCATGGGGGCCTGGATGCCTGTCACTACCAGCATCCCCACTCCTAAGGGGGATGGATGCCTACCACTACCACCACCCTACTCATGGGGGCCTGGATGCCTACCACTACCACCACCCCTACTCATGGGGGCCTGGATGCCTACCACTACCACCACCCCTACTCATGGGGGCCTGGATGCCTGTCACTACTACCTTCCCCACTCATAGGGGGATGATGCCTACCACTACCACCACCCTACTCATGGGGGCCTGTATGCCTACCACTACCACCACCCCTACTCATGGGGGCCTGGATGCCTACCACTACCACCACCCCTACTCATGGGGGCCTGGATGCCTGTCACTACCACCATCCCCACTCCTAGGGGGATGGATGCCTACCACTACCACCACCCTACTCATGGGGGCCTGGATGCCTACCACTACCACCACCCCTACTCATGGGGGCCTGGATGCCTACCACTACCACCACCCCTACTCATGGGGGCCTGGATGCCTACCACTACCACGACCCCTACTCATGGGGGCCTGGATGCCTGTCACTACTACCATCCCCACTCATAGGGGGATGGATGCCTACCACTACCACCACCCCTACTCATGGGGGCCTGGATGCCTAAACTACCACCACCCCTACTCATGGGGGCCTGGATGCCTACCACGGGATCACTGACTAAATATCGACAACAAAAATATAGAATGGACAGAATATCGACACCAAAATATCGAAGATCAGAATATCGACTCCCTATCTACAAACAGGTAAGTACAAAAATATCGAAGACAAAATATCGTTGTTTAAAATATAGTTTGTAAAAAATATCGAATTTTTAAAATATATTAAAAGTAATATTAACTTAATTAAATAATCAATATAATTAAATAAAACATACTTAAAATTAATTTAAAAATATTAAAATTAATAAATAATATATGTAATCTCTAAAAATAAATTTACATCAGCGTTGGATAGTGGGAGGGTAAAATTTACTATTCCCACTCCAGTGAGTGCAACAGTAGGGAAAGCGTTGGATAGCGGGAGGGTAAAAATTACTATTCCCACTCCAGTAAGTACAACAGTAGGGATAGCGTTGGTTAGCGTAGGGGTAAAAATTACTATTCCCACTCCAGAGAGTGCAACAGTAAGGAAAGCATTGGATAGCGTAGGGGTAAAAATTACTATTCCCACTCCAGAGAGTGCAACAGTAGGGAAAGCGTTGGATAGCGGGAGGGTAAAAATTACTATTCCCACTCCAGTGAGTGCAACAGTAGGGAAAGCGTTGGATAGCGTAGGGGTAAAAATTACTATTCCCACTCCAGAGAGTGCAACAGTAGGGAAAGCGTTGGATAGCATAGGGGTAAAAGTTACTATTCCCACTCCAGTGAGTGCAACAGTAGTGAAAGCGTTGGATAGCGGGAGGGTAAAAATTACTATTCCCACTCCAGTGAGTGCAACAGTAGGGAAAGCATTGGATAGCGTAGGGGTAAACATTACTATTCCCACTCCAGAGAGTGCAACAGTAAGGAAAGCTTTGGATAGCGTAGGGGTAAAAATTACTATTCCCACTCCAGAGAGTGCAACAGTAGGGAAAGCGTTGGATAGCGGGAGGGTAAAAATTACTATTCCCACTCCAGAGAGTGCAACAGTAGGGAAAGTAATGATTTAATTTTTTAATAAAAATAAATTAATTATCAATACCAATAAAAAATTAATTAAAATGAATTAACAATTACAAAATATTTAATAATTAATTAATTATACATTCTAATAAATATTATTTATTAAAAATTAATTACCTTTTAATAATTAATTAACAACAAATTAATTGTCAATACCAAAAATGTAATAAGTAATAAAAAATTACCAATTAATAATTAACAATACATTAATTAGCAATACACAAAAATAATTTCAATAATTTCAATAATTACTTAATTACAATTAAATTACTTCCCACCCTATTCCCCTATAAACCCACAACCCGCTCCAAATAATAAATTAATACAATTAACATAATTATCAATTAATCAATTCATAAAAATTAATTACCAATTAAAAAAAATTAATTACCAATTAATAATTAATTAACAATAAATTAATTATCAATACCAATAAATAAAAATAAATATTTACTTAATTACAATTAAATTACTTCCCACCCTATTCCCCTATAAACCCACAACCCGCTACAGAACTAAAACGCAAAATTAAATTAAAAATAATTAATAATTCCTAATAAATCATATTTAATTTACTATAATTAAATTACTTCCCACCCTATTCCCCTATAAACCCACAACCCGCTACGGAATTAAATTACGCAAAAATTAAATAACATAAAATTAATTACTTTAAAAAAATAAACATACATTACAAAAATAATATACACTTTTAACACATATACTAACATACAAAACACTAAAAAAATCGATATTATTAAAAATTCGATATATTTTAATGTCTATATAATGTACTTCGATATTTTGACAGTCGATATTACTTACCTGCATTTCGATATTATTAACCACTATATCATGTCCATTCGATATTATGTCCATTCTATATTTTGACTTCAATATTCTGTCCATTCTATATTTTTGATTCGATATTGTGTCTAGTTACCGCCTACCACTACCACCACCCCTACTCATGGGGGCCTGGATGCCTGTCACTACTACCATCCCCACTCATAGGGGGATGGATGCCTACCACTACCACCACCCCTACTCATGGGGGCCTGGATGCCTGTCACTACTACCATCCCCACTCATAGGGGGATGGATGCCTACCACTACCACCACCCTACTCATGGGGGCCTGGATGCCTACCACTACCACCATCCCTACTCATGGGGGCCTGGATGCCTACCACTACCACCACCCCTACTCATGGGGGCCTGGATGCCTGTCACTACTACCATCCCCACTCCTAGGGGGATGGATGCCTACCACTACTAACATCCCCACTCATAGGACGGGTAATGCATGACACAACCAGCATACTCCAACATAAGGAATGTCAGCAAAAGACATCCCCCAACATCATGACAAAAGTGTGTAGTCTGTGTCAAATGCCTACAACACTGAACATAACATTTAACATACAATGTGACCCCCTATCACATGTGTCACACATAAATGTGTGTGGCCTCCACAATGCAAGCAGACCATGACCACTGTGGGAATGGGGTCTAAACCCCCATCATCACAGTGACCAAAAGGTAAGTGTGGGGTCCATAGCTGAAGCACATTTTGAACATTGTGGCAATGGGGTCTAAACCCCCATCATCACAGTGACCAAAAGGTAAGTGTGGGGTCCATAGCTGAAGCACATTTTGAACATTGTGGCAATGGGGTCTAAACCCCCATCATCACAGTGACCAAAATGTAAGTGTGGGGTCCATAGCTGAAGCACATTTTGAACATTGTGGCAATGGGGTCTAAACACCCATCATCACAGTGACCAAAAGGTAAGTGTGGGGTCCATAGCTGAAGCACATTTTGAACATTGTGGCAATGGGGTCTAAACCCCCATCATCACAGTGACCAAAAGGTAAGTGTGGGGTCCATAGCTGAAGCACATTTTGAACATTGTGGCAATGGGGTCTAAACCCCCATCATCACATTGACCAAAAGGTAAGTGTTGTCATGGAAAAAGCTGCAACTGCCAAACAGCATGGATGATTCCTGGTCACACAACAACAAACACATCAGTGGCAAAGTAGTGCTTGTGTCCCATAGCAACATAGATTGGGTGAGGCAAACAGTGCAGTGCAAATAAAACATACCTTTGGCCATGTGCAGACAAACATCACCCATAGGGGCTGACATTGTCAACATTTATCAATTACACAATGCCAGAAGTGACCATCATAATGCAGACCCACATATCTGCACCAATGGACACACAAATGTAGATATCCTGTGGAGACTGTAGATGTGAGGTGAACAAATACCATACCATGCCAGCAATGGGACATACAAACCATGATTATTGTGCTGACTGATGACCTAGGAGTCCCAGGGACAGCAGGGGATATCCTCCAAACAACATACAGCCAATGGCACACTAAAGATATGCCAATGCAGTGGTGCTGATGCACAAACACAAACAGGCAGCCTCACACTGCATATCAAACACAAAAGGTGATGGGGGGTGTGCCAGAGTCCCCAGGCAACCACACAACACACGAGGAGGCCTGAATTCCAATTACACAGATGTGTATACAGTGCCATACAAAAGTAACTCATGGATCGGATTCCCCTATGTGGGCAATCAGGCATTGTTAGATGAGAGGGAGCCCAAATTACACATGTCACACAAGTTTGTAGGAACAGCAACTAACACAGCAAGAGACAGACCCACCACAGCACTACCCCCAGGGACCCCACATTGTGGTGACACTAGCCTGCATGATAATCTCACTGTGATGACAAAGGTAGATGTAGTTCACACTGTGAACCACAGCCAAGTGTCCTGAGCAACTAACTACCATCACACCTACACAAGCACAAATCAATCAGCACGGCCTGTCAGCCAAGGCCAATATGGAGGTAGGGGTCTAGCCGTGCAACAACTCACATTTGCACACACTCAACACCACACACCTTGATCTCCACCAATGTGCAGCAGTGAAGCTCACATGGACTGGTGACATTGCACATGCACCCATGACAATCCCAGGGGTGGTGGTGGGAACTAAGGTGCAGAAACCCATCACACATGGCCAGTCAACAAGACTCGTGAATGTCTGACACACTGCACAGTACGCAGTACATGGGCATGACGTGAAATCCACCCCAATCAATGGGATCCTGGCCACAGTCACACACCAATGAAGAAGCCAAGGTGACCCACAAAGAACACACATAGACAACTTCCAACATTGCAGCTCTGACCCTGAGCAGTGGCAGCAGTCACACACACGTGTCACAATCACTGAAAGCTACCACAAACTGTACATTACATGACTTGTGTAACCAACAAGTGCCAAGGGGAATCCTGACTGTGTCCCATCTGCGTTTGCCCACATCCCCAGCCCTGACAACAAAGACAACTAGGGATGACAACCTGATGAACATTAGTTTGCCATGCACCCACATCCCGGAGAAACCAGGTCCAAGATGCTGGATGAACACAGGACAACTCAGCAAGCTTCACAAACAGGAACATTCGTAGGGACACAGCCTGTGTAGGAAAAGGGAAGGGAACACACACAGACATGCTTACACAACACGGGCCCAGGCAATGTCACGGGATTACACACTGCCATGAGGGCACTCCACTGCTGTGGAAGGTCCGCTGTGCCAAACCTTGTCTGTGCACGACTCAAACATGTCAGCAGAACACTCGGTCAGTGAGTCAACAACTACTACACACTGAAGGCTCTGCTCACATCAGCCTGGGTACGGGAGTGTCACGTCAGTCATCTGCATACACCCAAAACACGTGTCAAGCAAGTTGCACTGTATACACAGATGAGTCCTTCAACATTGATGTGGTAAACTGCATGTCCAGTGGAGATGGGCACACAGTCAGGGAAATAGAAACATTGAACAATGGTAAGCCCACCAGATGTGCATCAGTGTAAGCCAAAGATGTTAATTTACAAATGCAAAACGTACATCCCTGTGTCAAATGCTGAACATTACACCCTCAGACTGCAGCAAAGGATGCTATAGATCCAGACTAGATTAGGACACATATCCCATGGACCACATGGAGTCCATCACAGCAACACTTCATTTTCCAAATCTGAACACTATTACAACTGCAAATGCATGATGATACTCTTCTACATCATGTACATCAAAAGAAAAACCACAAGTAAACAAAAAGAGGCTTTATTCAGCAAATGTTAAACTAAAATTTTAAGTCCAAAAGAAACTAAGGCCAATGGCCAGTCCACATACACAGTCCCAACAGGGTGATATGTGACAACTTGTCAACCATTGCTTGCCTGCACTGGTACGGACAGGGGACATCCCCCTCAGAGGGGCATACAAGGGGCAGGCCAGGCACCACAGGGACAGGATCAGGGGATGCCAGAAGGAGGCAGTGAAGGGGTGGTGGGTGCAGGAGTGTCACCGGCAACTGCAGTGGAGGTGTCTGAATCAGTGGGGGCCGGCACCACTGTAGGGCACAAGTCAGATGGTGCGGGTGCTGCACCCACTGCAGTGGGCCGGTCATATGGAGTGGACTGGGTCCCCACTGCAGTGCCCGAGTCAGACGGGGTGGTTGTGGACTCCACTGCAGTGCATAACTCCAAGGGAGTGGAAGGGGGGGCAGATGAGGTGGGCAGGATAGAGGGGGGGACCCGGTCTCCACACCAGTGGCACAAACAGGCAGAGCGTCTGGTTTGGGGGTGGAAGAGCAAGTGGTAGGGGGGGAGGGCCTAAGCAGTTTGGGGATGCGGTATCGGTGTGTGGGGGAACCTGGGGCAGGGTGTGGCGGGGGAACCTGTGGAGAGAGACTGTGTGGTGGAGCTGCGTGGTGGTGGGGTCTTGCCCTTCCTGGTCCGGGGGGACTTTCTAATGGGATCCTCAGTCTGCCTGTGCCTGGGGGAGGGTGTCCGGGTGTGAGGGGCACTCCCCTCTGTGTGTGGTGGTCACCTCTTCCGCCTGGACGTTGTGTCAGATGGATCTGTGGGGAAGAGGCCAAGCTCACAGAGGAAGAGCTTCTGGGAGGGGGGGGTTGCAGGTTGTAGGAGAGTAGGATCTGCCTCTTATGGTTACCCCCACTTTTTGCTGATGCTTCACTGTATTTTGACTTTAGTCTGGCTGGGGCCCTGCTAATCAGAACCCCAGCCTAGCTGCTTCCTCTCTAAAATGGATTCCATGTACCTTAGGTGCATCTCTAATTGGATCCTGGGGTGCCCTTATAAGTCCCTAGTATATGGTATACTATGTACCCAGGGCATAGGTACCCCAGAGGCCTGCCAGGGGCTGAAGCATGTATTGTGCCACCCCTGGAAGGCCCTCCAAAATGACACCACAAGTCTGCTACTGCAGCCTGGGTAAGGTGGTGCATGAGCCCCTTACTGTGATATAGGCTACCTATATCACTGCCATTGCACACACATATAAACCTATAAGTCACTCCTAAGGCAGGCCTTAACAATCCTGAAGGCAGAGTGCTTGGTTTTTATGTGAGAGGGTGCCCCTACATGAGCAGAGCCCCTCTGCAGCATTCGGAGTCAATCCTCTGGTGCTGTTTGTGGTGCAGCCTGACCATATACTCTTAAGTGCATTATATCCTCGCGGTAAATGCTAACTTTGGGATGGCTGCACGGAAACATGTCATGTTTGGTGTCAAACATCTTGGAATACTACCCCCCCCGCCAGTTCTGGCGGAGGGGGTAGCATTCCACCCTTCTAGAGGGAGAGACAGGTACACACCGGTATTGACTTTCCAGAGCCCTGGCATCACAAAATGGATGCCGCTGCCACAGACACAAGTCTGGCCTCCTGCTGCTGACCAAAACTCCGGCAGGGGAGGCCTGGACAATAGGTTTCCTGTTGCAAGGAGGTGTAACCACCTCACCAGACAGGATAGTGGGTATTGGGGCTGGGCGGGAGCACTCCCTGGTGCTGTGAAGTCCTGCACTGGGGGCACGTTTGGTGTCCCTGTGCATAGTCCAGTTCAAACCGGTTGCAGGGGCTACCTGCCCCTGCTCTGGTGCGAAACTGGACAAAGAGAATGGGTGTAACCACCCCTCTTCCCTGACCCTCCCATAGGTGGGTCCCCAGAGTATGTCCAACCCCCGACCTTAGTATAAGTATGGGACCCCAGTCCTTAGGACTTTAGATTACCCTGGACGAAACTCTGAAGCCGAATCCTGGACCTTCGACGCTCTACTACAAGATTAGAGGACTGAAGAATCTCCCTTGGGGTCAAGGAGTGACTCCCCTACTTGGCAGGCACCAAAGAAGCAATTGTCCGGTCTGCATCGCTGAAGCTCCCGCCGGACGCCGAAGTCTTTGCATCACCAGTGGTGGATTTCCAGACTTCCCTGAGGCTGCCCTGAGACCCCAGCAAAGCTGAGGCACGTATCTGTCGTGGGTAACGTGGGACCGTGACCCCTGGACATCAAGAACTTTTGCAAGTGCATCCTCTTCCTGGCCCCCCACGAAGTTGTGTTTTGGGCTCCGAGTAGCCCCCGCCTCCAGCACCGACTGCACCGAAGATCACTGGCTCCCACTCCACGAGTGTCCTGTGAGCCAGCTCCAAGTGCGTCCACTCGAGGCTCCTTCGCGGTCGCTATTCCGTTGGCTAGTGGGCCCCTCCGAATGCAACTCTTCTTCTTCTTGGGCTTCCCTGGTTGCTCCAGACGTGCCCTGACTTACCCTCACTGGGTGAGTCCCCCATACCTTGCTGGTCTGCATCAGCGTCCTTTCTTCATTTCCACGTGACTTGCCGTTGCTAAGGCTTGTTGGGTCCAATCCGGTCGCCGACACCGCAGCAATCGACAGACGTCGTGGGACAGCTCGAATTCAGCTCCTGGCCATTGTCGACGCCTCCTGGACCTCGTGGCTGAAGAGTCAAGACGACCGTCAACCTACCTGGAGCACCCGACATCGGTGGGCATCTGCTCATCGCCTTCCTGGTCACTGGCTAGTGACCCAGACTCTGTCCCCTCTGCTTTCAGGTTCTTCAGATCTCCGATCCACCCTTGGATCCACCCGGACACTTTCAACTTGGTCGCCAGCAGCACTTTGCAGCAGATCGCCATTGAAAACGACGACGCAACCCGACCCCGAAAACCCCCTATGCACCCGGCTTCCCTGGGTGAGGTAACTCGAGTACTCCGGTGCTCCCGTGGGTATAGACTCTAGAACGACCTAGTTCTAAAGGGGTTTGCTCCAAGTCCTCTTCTAAGTGTCCTTTTCTTCTAAAATTCCAACCACGACTTTCCCCATAGAAGTTAACGGTGATTCGCGGCTGTGTTCCCGCACTGCACGGGGCCCCCGTGGGTCCCCTGTTTCACTACCTTGGGTGGTTCCTTGTGGTCCAAGCACTTCTACAGGCTCTAGGCCTTGTGTCTAGCTCAGTCGTGGTTCTTATACCACTTTATTGGTATATGGTTTGGTACGCCCCTAGGGCTCAAACGTGTATTTGTGCTATTACTGTAGATATTCGACTTGTAACCTATGTACTTCGAACTCTAGCCTCATAAAGAGACTAGAGGGGTGTGTTTACGACTAAATACATATATTTTATATATATATATACCTGGTGTGGTCCTCTTTCATTTGGTCACTCAAGAGATTATAGACTGGTAAAACAAGCTGCTTTACATTCCTTCAAGACTTAGCCTGAAGGCTGCTCTCCATAGCTACCACTAGGATAGCTTTCAATAAAGGTTGTCTTTAACCTATCTCCAATAAGGGGTTGTTTGGACTGGTGCAAGGTGCCCACTATAATTAGTGGACAGCATATACCAGGCCAACTTCTCACATTGGTGTGCAGCGTGTGGGATTCAAGCTTGCTATTGTTTTACCAGATAATCTCAATTGATCTGATCAACTGAAAACCACTAAGGGTACCTTAGGTACATATAATTCAAGCTTAGGATACAGTAAGTTCTACTGAACTTAGAGTTCAGTGTTAAGGGCTAGCACACCCTTTCTACAACTCAAGAGAGTTTAGTAGGCCACACTAGAGTAGGTAGTGCATACACCACACCACACTAGTAATGTCTTCAGGGCCAGGAACCAGTGGGTCCCTGCCAGAAGCCAATGGGCTTCTTCCCTCCAAGTATGATAATCTCCCATTCTTGGAATTGAGAGCATTAAGCACTGCTAGGAAGTTGAAGACAGGCAAAAGTGCCAACACCCAATGCCTCATAGAGGTACTCCTGTTAGAGGATCTCAGAAGACCCTTAGGGTCTGAAGGGGTAAGCAGAGAGGGTGGGGCAGAAGATGAGGAAGGGGCCAGGGATGAACCAGCCCAGGACCTGCCCTCTGAAACTGGCCAGGAAGGTGACAATGACCTTGACCTGGACAATCCAGCTACTCCTGCAGAAGAAGAGGAGGATCAGACTGACCTCCCCTTTGTCCCACCAGGAAGAGTTGTGAGTGTGCCTAGAAGGGCCAGATCTTCCTCAGGGGAATCTGACCACTCTACCACCTCAGTAGGGACCTCTGTTTCCTCTCATAGGAGGGAATCCTCTCATGAAAGGAAAAAGAGACTGCTTCAGTATGAACAAGCCCAGCTTGAGATCAGAAAACAGCAGTTGGCTATAGACAGGGAGTCCCTAGATCTTTTTAGACAAAGAAAAAAGTTGGGACTAGAGTCCCATGGTGGCAGCAATTTCCCCAGAGATAGGGAAAGGTCTTATGACCATAGAAACCTGAATAAGATTGTCCCTCCCTACCAGAGTGGGGATGACATCCACAAATGGATAACTGCACTGGAAAGGGCCTGTAAAGTACAAAGGGTCCCCCAGGAGCAGTGGGCAGCAATCTTATGGCTCTCATTTGCAGACAAAGGTAGAGACAAGCTCCTCACTGTAAGAGAAGAGGATGCTGATGATTACCAAGTCCTGAAGAGTGCACTGATAGATGGGTTTGGCCTAACCACTGAACAATACAGGTTAAAGTTCAGAGAGACCCAAAAGGCACAGACACAGGACTGGGTGGACTTTGTTGATTGTTCTGCTAAGGCTCTGGAAGGTTGGTTACTAGGCAGTAAGGTATGTGACTTCAAGGGATTGTACAATCTTATCATGAGGGAGCAGATTCTTAATAACTGCCAAAATCAGCTGTTGCATCAGTACCTGGTGGACTCTGATCTGACCTCTCCCCAAGAATTGGGAAAGAAGGCAGACAAATGGGTCAGAACCAGGGTGAGGCAGAAGGTACAGAACCAAGGTGGTGACCAGAAGAAGACAGATTCCAAAAACTCTGATAAGGGTGGGGAGAAGGGTAAAGACCAGAAGTCTTCACAAGGCCCCCAAAAATCTGCATCTGGTGGGGAATCCCAATCCAACAAAGGAAAAGGCCAAAGGAAACCATGGTGCAAAGTCTGTAAGCAAAAGACTCACTGGACAAGTGACTGCACCAAGTCCAAAGACTCCACTCCATCCACCATTGCCCCTAAGGCAACTGTTCCCCCTAGTCCAGCTACAAATGGTGGTGGAAATACTCAGAATAAGGGTTTAGTAGGGTTAACCCTGGGTACTGAGATGGGCTCTGACCTAGTCAGAGTGCCAACTCAGGCTGTCCTAGTCTGTGATGGGGGTATGGATATGTCCCCCTTTGTGAGTCCCAGTAATTTGGGCAAATACAGACAGCAGCCTTTGATTAATGGAAGAGAGGCTTTGGCATTCAGGGACGCAGGAGCAAGTGTCACCATGGTGACACAAGATCTTGTGGATCCTGGGCAGATTATACTTGGTGAAATGTACCAAGTGACCAATGTTAGCAATGTCAGAACAGACCATTCTCTGGCAGTTGTTAACTTCTCCTGGGGAGGGGTAACTGGCCTTAAGAAGGTTGTGGTGAGTGCAGACCTACCAGTGGAATGCTTGCTTGGCAATGATCTTGAAACCTCAGCTTGGGCAGAGGTGGAGCTCAGGAAACATGCAGAAATGCTAGGGATCCCTGCACAAGTCTTCGCTGTGACTAGGTCACAGGCAAAAATGTCAAAAACTGAACAGGCCCTGGATTCTGGAATAATGGACCAGGTGTCTCTCAAGAGGAGGAGTAGTAGGGTTAAGGCAGTGCCTTCCCCCTTGGCTCAGGAGGAAGATCAGTCTCTTGAGGGAGATGATCTCAGGCCTGAAGAAGGAACTGTCCCAGAGGAGCTTGAACCTGATCAGGTTGAGTTCTTGGGGACAGGGGGCCCTTCCAGGGCAGATCTGAGCCAGGAGCAGCTGAGCTGCCCCTCTCTTGAACCCCTCAGACAGCAAGCTGCTGCTGAGGCTGCTGGGAATGCTAGTGGAACCCATAAGATCTATTGGGATGATGGACTCCTGTACTCAGAGAGGAGAGACCCCAGCCTGGTGCAGCCAGGAGGTTGGTTATACCTTTGAAGTTCAGGGGCTTCCTATTGACACTAGCCCATGACATTCCCTTAGCAGGTCACCTGGGCCAGAACAAGACTTGGGACAGGATTGTCCCTCACTTTCACTGGCCCCACATGTCTGAAGACACCAAGGAGTTTTGTCGCTCCTGTGTAACCTGTCAAGCCAGTGGGAAGGCAGGTGGCACCACAAAGGCCCCCCTGATACCACTACCTGTGGTGGGGGTGCCCTTTGAGAGAGTGTGGATTGACATAGTTGGACCTATGGATCCCCAAACAGCATCTGGGCACAGATTTATCCTGGTGGTGGTGGACCATGCCACCAGGTACCCAGAGGCCATTCCCCTTAGGACCACTACAGCTCCTGTGGTGGCAAGGGCCCTCCTGGGAATTTTCTCAAGAGTGGGCTTTCCTAAGGAGGTAGTATCTGACAGAGCTGCAAACTTTATGTCCAGTTACTTGACTGCAATGTGGAAGGAGTGTGGAGTGACTTATAAGTTCACCACACCCTATCACCCACAATGCAATGGTTTAGTTGAGAGATTCAACAAAACCTTAAAGGGCATGATTAAAGGGCTCCCAGAGACGCTTAGGCAGAGATGGGACATACTCTTGCCCTGCCTTTTATTTGCATACAGGGAGGTGCCTCAAAAGGGGGTTGGCTACAGCCCTTTTGAACTTTTGTTTGGCCATCCTGTCAGGGGTTCATTGTGTCTGGTGAAGTAAGGTTGGGAGTTACCTCTCAAACCCCCTAAACAGGACATAGTGGACTATGTACTTGGTCTCCGCTCCCGGATGGCTGAATACATGAAAAAGGCAACCAAAAACCTTGAGGCCAGCCAGGAATTACAGAAAGCCTGGCATGACCAAAAGGCTGTGCTGACTGTTTACCAGCCAGGGCAGAAGGTGTGGGTGTTGGAACCAGTGGCCCCAGCAGCCCTCCAAGACAAGTGGAGTGGCCCCCATACAATTGTTGAGCAGAAGGGAGAGGTTACCTATCTGGTAGACCTAGGAACTCCAAGGAGCCCCCATAGGGTGCTTCATGCCAACAGGCAGAAGCCATATGTGGACAGGGCTGACATGGGCTTGCTCACGGCAACTGATGAGGGACATGAGGAAGAGAGTGACCCACTCCCTGACCTGCTCTCACAGAACCCTGATGATGGGTCAGTAGATGGTGTAGCCTTGGCAGGCAGCCTCACTGCCCAGCAGCAAACTGATTGCAGACAGGTGCTCAATCAGTTCAGACACATGTTCTCTCTGACTCCAAGCCAGACCACCTGGTGCACTCATGAAGTGGACACTGGGGACAGTCTGCCTATTAAAAGTAAGATTTATAGGCAACCTGACCAGGTCAGGGACTGTATCAGGACTGAAGTCCAGAAAATGTTGGAACTGGGTGTCATTGAGCCTTCAGATAGCCCTTGGGCTAGTCCTGTGGTCCTGGTGCCTAAACCTCACACCAAAGATGGAAAGAGAGAGATGAGGTGTTGTGTGGACTACAGGGGCCTCAATGCAGTCACTAGGACTGATGCCCATCCAATACCCAGGGCAGATGAGCTAATAGACACTTTGGCCTCAGCCAAGTATCTAAGCACATTTGACCTAACAGCTGGCTACTGGCAGATCAGATTAGCTGAGGATGCAAAGCCAAAAACAGCATTTTCTACCCCTGGTGGGCTTTACCAATTTGTGGTGATGCCCTTTGGTTTGAAAAATGCACCTGCCACTTTTCAGAGGTTGGTGAACACAGTCCTTACAGGTCTGGAAGCCTATAGTGCAGCATATCTAGATGATATTGCTGTCTTTAGCTCCACCTGGGAGGATCACCTGGTCCACCTCAGAAATGTTTTGGAGGCCCTGCAGAAGGCAGGCCTCACTATCAAGGCCACCAAGTGCCAGATAGGGCAGAGTCAGATTGTGTACCTGGGCCACCTTGTGGGTGGAGGCCAGGTTCAACCATTGCAGAGCAAGATCCAGACCATCATGGACTGGGCTGCTCCAACTACCCAGACTCAGGTTAGAGCCTTCTTTGGCCTGACTTGGTACTACAGAAGATTTGTCAAGGGGTATGGATCAATAATGACACCCCTGAATGACTTAACCTCTAAGAAAATGCCCAAAAAGGTTCAGTGGACAGTTAGCTGTCAAAAGGCATTTGATGACCTGAAGCAGGCCATGTGCACTGCTCTCATTCTGCAGAGCCCTGATTACTCCAAGAAGTTCATTGTCCAAACAGATGCATCTGAATTGGGGGTTGGGGCTGTACTGTCACAATTGAATGATGAAGGTCAGGATCAGCCAGTAGCTTTCATTAGCAGAAGGCTGACCCCTAGAGAGAAACGTTGGTCAGCCATTGAGAGGGAGGCCTTTGCTGTGGTTTGGGCTCTGAAGAAGTTGAGGCCATACTTGTTTGGCACTCACTTCCTTGTTCAGACAGACCATAAGCCCCTCTTATGGCTAAAACAGATGAAGGGTGAAAACCCCAAACTCTTGTGGTGGTCCATTTCCCTACAGGGGATGGACTATACAGTGGAACATAGACCCGGGAGTAACCATGCCAATGCAGATGGACTCTCCAGATATTTCCACTTAGAACATGAAGACTCAACTGGTCAAGGTTAATTTAATGTCCCTGCGTTTGGGGGGGGGGGTTGTGTAGGAGAGTAGGATCTGCCTCTTATGGTTACCCCCACTTTTTGCTGATGCTTCACTGTATTTTGACTTTAGTCTGGCTGGGGCCCTGCTAATCAGAACCCCAGCCTAGCTGCTTCCTCTCTAAAATGGATTCCATGTACCTTA